>CM052702.1:85529829-85583361 GCA_028551405.1 Uromys caudimaculatus
ATACAAGAGAACACAGGTAAACAGCTAGAAGCCCTTAAAGAGGAAACACAAAAATCCATTAAAGAATCACAGGAAAACACAATCAAACAGGCAGAATTGCAGGAAAACACAATCAAACAGATGAAGGAAATGAACAAAACCATCCAGGAACTAAAACTAGAAATAGAAACAATAAAGAAATCACAAAGGGAGACAACCCTGGAGTTAGAAAACCTAGGAAAGAGATCAGGAGTCATAGATGCAAGCAAGACCAACAGAATACAAGAGATAGAAGAGAAAATCTCAGAAGCAGAAGATACCTTAGACAACACTGACACAAAAGTGAAAGAACATACAAAATACAAAAAGCTCCTAACCCAAAACATCCATGAAATCCAGGACACAATGAGAAGACAGAACCTAAGGATAATAGGTATCAAAGAGAGTAAAGATTCCCAACTTAAAGGATCAGTAAATATCTTCAACAAAATTATAGAAGAAAACTTCCCTAAGTTAAAGAAAGATGTGAACATAAATATACAAGAAGCTTACAGAACTCCAAATAGATTGGACCAGAAAAGAAATTCATCCCATCACATTATAGTGAAAACACCAAATACACAAAACAAGGAAAGAATATTAAAAGCCGTAAGGGAAAAAGGCCAAGTAACATATAAAGGCAGACCTATCAGAATTACACCAGACTTCTCACCAGAGACTAAGAAAGCTAGAAGATACTGGGCAGAACTCATACAGACCGTAAGAGAACACAACTGCCAGCCCAGGATGCTATACCCAGCAAAACTATCAATTAACATAGATGGTGAAACCAAAATATTCTATGACAAAACCAAATTTACACAATATGTTTCCACAAACCCAGCCCTACAACGGATAATAGATGGTAAACGTCAACTGAAGGAGGGAAACTACACCTTAGAAAATGCAAGTAAGTAATCTTTCAACAAACTCAAAAGAAGATAGCCACACAAACTTAAATGTAACATCGAAAATAACAGGAACCAACAATCGCTATCCCTTAATATCTCTTAACATCAATGGATTCAATTCCACAATAAAAAGACATAGACTGACAGACTGGATCCATAAAGAAGACACAGCATTTTGCTGCATTCAGGAAACACACCTCCTTGAAAAGAAAAACACTACTTCAGAGTAAAGGGTTGAAAACAATTTTCCAGGCAAATGGTCCCAAGAAACAGGATGAAGAAGCCATTCTAATAACAGATAAAATCGACTTTCACCCAAAAGTCATCAAAAAAGATAAGGAAGGACACTTCATACTCATCAAAGGAAAAATCTACCAAGAAGAACTCTCAATTCTGAACATCTATGTCCCGAATGCAAGGACACCCACATTCCTAAAAGAAACTTTACTAAAGCTCAAAACACACATTGGACCTCACACAATAATAGTAGGAGACTTCAACACCCCATTATCATCAACAGACAGATCTTGGAATCACAAACTAAACAGAGGCACAGTGAAACTAACGGATGTTATGAAGCAAATGGATTTAACAGATATCTATAGAACATTTCATCCTAAATCAAAGTAATATACTTTCTTCTCAGCACCTCATGGTACCTTCTCCAAAATTGACCATATAATCAGTCACAAAACAAACCTCCACAGATATAAGAAGAATGAATTAATCCCATGCCTAATATCAGATCACTACAGATTAATGCTGGTCTTCAATGGCAACAATAAAAACAGAAAGCCCACATACACATGGAAGCTGAACAATGCTCTACTCTATGATAACTTGGTCAAGGAAGAAAGAAAGAAAGAAAGAAAGAAAGAAAGAAAGAAAGAAAGAAAGAAAGAAAGAAAGAAAGAAAGAAAGAAAGAAAGAAAGAAAGAAAGAAAGAAGAAAGTAAGTAAAGACTTCCTAGAATTTAATGAAAATGAAAGTACAACATACCCAAACATATAGGACACAATGAAAGCAGTGTTAACAGGAAAACTCATAGCTTTGAGGGCTTCCAAAAAGAAACTGGAGAGAGCATACACTAGCAGCTTAACAGCACACCTGAGTGCTCTGGAACAAAAAGAAGCTAATGCACCCAAGAGGAGTAGAAGGCAGGAAATAATCAAACTCAGGGCTGAAATCAACCAAGTAGAAACTAAAAGAACTATACAAAGAATCAACAAAATCAGGAGTTGGTTCTTTGAGAAAATCACTAAGATAGATAAACCCTTAGCCAGACTAACCAGAGGGCTCAGAGACAGTATCCAAATTAACAAAATTATAAATGAAAAGGGAGATATAACAACAGATTCTGAGGAAATTCAAAAAATCATCAGATCTTACTACAAAATCCTAAACTCATCATAATTGGAAAATCTGGATGAAATGTACAATTTTCTAGACAGATATCAAATACCAAAGTTACGTCAGGATCAGATAAACCATCTAAACAGTCCCATAATGCCTAAAGAAATAGAGGCAGTCATTAAAAGTCTCCCAACCAAAAAAAGTACAGGAGCAGATGGGTTCACTGCAGAATTCTAGCAGACCTTCAAAGAAGACCTAATACCAGTACCCTTCAATATATTCCACAAAATAGAAACAGAAGGAACACTACCCAATTCCTTCTATGAGGCCACAGTTACACTGATACCAAAACCTCAGAAAGACCCAACAAAGAAAGAAAACTTCAGACCAATTTCCCTTATGAATATTGATGCAAACATACTCCATAACATTCTCGCAAACAGAATCCAAGAACACATCAAAACGATCATTCAACATGATCAAGTAGGCTTCATCCCAGGGATGCAAGGATGGTTCAATATCCGGAAATCCATCAATGTAATCCACTACATAATCAAACTCAAAGAAAAAAATCACATGGTCATTTCATTAGATGCTGAAAAAGCATTTGACAAAATTCAGCATCCTTTCATGATAAATGTCTTGGAAAGATCAGGAATTCAAGGCCCATACCTAAACATAATAAAAGCAATATACAGCAAACCAGTAGCCAACATCAAACCAAATGGAGAGAAACTCGAAGCAATCCCACTAAAATCAGGGACTAGACAAGACTGTCCTCTCTCTCCCTATCTATTCAATATAGTAATTGAAGTTCTAGCTAGAGCAATTAGACAACAAAAGGAGGTCAAAGGGATACAAATTGGAAAGGAAGAAATCAAAATATCACTCTTTGCAGATGATATGATCGTATACTTAAGTGACCTGAAAACCTCCACCAGAGAACTGTTGCAGCTGATAAACAACTTCAGCAAAGTGGCCGGATATAAAAGAGATAGAAGCGGAAGATACCATAGACAACATCAAACAAATCAGTAGCTTTCCTATACTCAAAGGATAACAGGCTGAGAAAGAAATTATGGAAATGACATCCTTCACAATAGTCACAAACAATATAAAGTATCTTGGTGTGACTCTAACCAAGAAAGTGAAAGATTTGTATGACAAGAACTTCAAGTCTCTGAAGAAAGAAATCAAAGAAGACCTCAGAAGATGGAAAGATCTCCCATGCTCATGGATTTGGAGGATTAAAATTGTAAAAATGGCCATCCTGCCAAAAGAAATCTACAGATTCAATGCAATCCCCTCATGAAATTGCAAAGCTTCTGTAAGGCAAAGAATACTGTCAATAGGACAAAATGGCAAGCAACAGATTGGGAAAAGATCTTAACCAATCCTACATCCGATAGAGGGCTAATATCTAATATATACAAAGAACTCAAGAAGTTAGACTCCAGAAAACCAAATAACCCTATCAAAAACTCCATTCCTATCTCCCTGTAGAAAGCTCAAGTCCAAGCAGATCAAGGACCTCCACATAAAACCAGATACACTGAATCTAATAAAAGAGAAAGTGGGGAAAAGTGTCGAACACCTGGGTACAGGGGATAAGTTCCTGAACAGAACACCAATGGCTTATGCTCTAAGATCAAGTATCGACAAATGGGACCTCATCAAACCAAATAACCCTATCATAAAATGGGGAACAGAGCTAAACAGAGAATTCTCTACTGAGGAAATTTGCAGGGCTGAGAAGCACCTAAAGAAATGTTCAACATCCTTAGTCATCAGGGAAATGCAAATCAAAACAAGTCTGAGATTCCACCTCACACCAGTCAGAATGGTTAAGATAAAAAACTCAGGTGACAGCAGATGCTGGCAAGGATACGGAAAAAGACGAACATTCCTCCATTGTTGGTGGGATTGCAAGCTGGTACAACCGCTCTGGAAATCAGAAAAATGGACATAACACTACCTGAGGACCCAGCTATACCTCTCCTGGGCATATACCCACAAGATGCTCCAACATGTAATAAAGACACATACTCCACTTTGTCCATAGCAGCCATATTTATAATAGCCAGAAACTTGAAACAACCCAGATGTCCCTCAGCAGAGGAATGGATATAGAAAATGTGGTACATTTACACAATGGAGTACTACTCAGCTATTAAAAACAATGACTTAATGAAATTTGCAGGCAAATGGATGGCACTTGAAAATATCATGCTGAGCGAGGTAACTCAGTCACAAAAGAATGAACATGCTATATACTCACTGATAAGTGGATATTAGCCCACAAGTTCGGAATACCCAAGTTTCACTTTACAGTAACTGCTGGACTTAGAGTGAGGTCTCAAATGGATGAGTTGGAGAAGGGACTGAAGGAGCTGAGGGAGTTTGCAGTCCCATGGAGGGAGTAACAGTTTCAACTGGCCTGACCCACCCCCAGTCCTCCTGGAGGCTGGACCACCAACCAAAGAATACACATGGAGAGACCCATGGTTTGGACCACATATGTGGCAGAGGAGGGTGTTGTTGTTCATCAGGGGGCGGAGAGGCCCTTGAGCCTGAGGGTGTTAGAGGCCCCAGTAAAGGAGAATATCAAGGTGGGAATACAGGATCGGGTTGGCGGATGGGTGGGAGGCGGAATACCCTCATAGAGGCGGGGGACAGGGATGGGATAGGGGGTTTCCAAACAGGAGATCTGGAAAGGGGGAAACATTGGAAATGTAAATAAAGTATCAAAAAAAAAATGAATTCTACAAGGTCATAGTAACAGCTTGTAAACCTCCTAGTCTTATGGCCTGGTGGTCTAAAGGTAATTTTATTTAACTTAAGGGTAATGTTTAATTGAATACTGTATCTTTTCTATAACCCATAAACATAAGTAATTTTCTTTCTAGTGAAGATTATGATTACAGATAAGGAGCAATTAATATTTTCTGGCAAAAGCAAGGATTACACATAAGTGATAACAAAGCTCTTTTATCACAGGGATGGAAGGCAGAGTAAGCTTCTTCTGTGAAACGTAAGCAACTGAAACTTCTTACAAGCCCATGTGGATGAACAGGTTCAGCATAAGCTCTCTGAAGTTCTCCATAAACATATTTTAATTCCAGAACTCAGAAAACAGAAGTAGGCAGATATTTAGGAGTTCAAAGCCAACAAGATCATGTTCTGATCCAACCATAGCTATATAGTGAGACCTTGTTTCAGAATTATATATATATATATATATATATATATATATATATATAATTAAATATATTTATATATATAATTATATATATATATATTAAATGTAAAATGGGCATGCACAGATTATAGGGTATACTCTTATTTTAGGCTTTCTTTATGGTTCCTGCCGATTAAACAACAGAAAAGAACATTTTTCTCAATATGTATCCCATCAGAAACTAGCTATTTAATACTCTGCCATAATAAAAAAACATCTAAGATGCCTCCTTTTCATCATCATCATCATCTCTGAAAGCTTTAAATTGTGTTGTGAACAAGAGGCATATTTCTCATATTTCTAGTGCTGTGCATATATGGATTTATTTAAATCTCGTAGACGTATAATCTGCATTGTATAGGTGAAAGAAAGCTGAGTATAACTAAATCACTAGAGGTCACCTAGCAAGTAAGAGAGGTGAACCTTGGGCATCTCATTTCTGAGACCTGTCCCTTATGGTCACACAACTTCAACATTAGACAGGTAAGTAAACTAGATAGCTTTCCTAGGAAGTGAGAAATGACAGACCAGAAAATATTGCTCAAGTAATCTTAGCTAACTACTACCTGGTAGCAATTCCACAAAACATCTTATCTACAAGGTGTATTAGGAAAGGCATGGTTCCAGTCCAAGAAGAATGAAACATAGAGTATCGTGTCCTTTATTGAAATCACAATACACATTTTTCATAATACAGACTCTGAGAAAATAATCACCAAATAAAGCCGCCTTTTTCTTTTGTCCTCTAGGTCATATTAGCTACTAGTGACATCTGTCATTTTTTTCTCTCTTGTTAAGATCATTAAATCCAAAGAATTGAACCCAGAGTTTCACACTTGCCAAAGACCAACTTTACTACTGAACCTGGCCCTGAAACTTGTTCTTCACATTATTCTTGCCATCATCTCATCATATACGTTTCTATACCTTAACAAGCTCATAGACTACTTACCAGTTAATCATTTGGGGAGTCCTCAGGACACATCTCTACACCCTTACCTCTTTCTGCTCAAAACTCTCCCCATTAGGTTATGTGTGTAGACATCTATAGCTGTAAGTCAACCATTCTGACGATGATACCCACAGTTGCACCAGCACTCCAAATTTCACTTTTAATTGCTAAAACCAATTTTTTCATCTCCTAACTAAAGTCTTATCTACAGTGTCCCAAGATCCTCTCAAGCAAAATATGTCCAAAGTGGAGCTCATTATTGCCGTCCTAGGCTTTGTCCCCCTCTTGTAGTGCCCTCTTGGGAAATGATGAACTTAATCTTTCATATGCCCACCAATATTAAGCATCAACTATGATCCCTTCTTCCTAACAACTCATATCCAATCATCATCAAATCCCTTTGACTCTTAGAGCTTATTCCTTCTCAGATCTGTTTATGGGATTTTTTTTTTTTTCCATCTTGCCAGTGTTAAAGCATAGTTCATGCTGCCTTTTTTATTTTTTTTTTATTTTTGCAAGAATGCATGTTTAATTAATATATTCAGTTTTTTTCTCAATTCACTTTCTTAATCAATCTCTTCTTTCAGATCCATTAAACACTATGTCCAAATAAGTGATGGCCTTACATCCACAGGATCATGTCTTTTTTTCTTCTTAAATAAGTCAACGACTTCCAATTTATGATACAAAATGTCTTTTTTTGTAGGTCCTCTCTGTGTAGACTCTGTTTGTCCCTTCAGTTTCAGCCAGCATTTCTTATTTGCTCGAAGTTTCTACTTAGGGCCCATATGTTCACAGTCCATCTCACCTGGTGGGCTCAGACAAAAGTACTAACATAAACTATTTTCTCTGCCTGAAGGTATTTCTCTCTCTTTCTATTCTGTGCTGTAATCATTCATCCTTCAGAATTTAGCCAAGCGTTGCTTCTTAAGAGGTGTGTGGCGAACTCTACAATTAAATCCAATACTCACTCTATTTTAGATTTCAAACAATTAGTGCCTAAGCTTTAGCATATGTCATATTTTACCTTTTCTTTATATTACTTGATCAATGCCTAGCCGCCATACCATATCCTAAGGCATATGAGGGTGCACCTCAACTATTTCCTCCAGGTCAGATATAAATATCAATGTCTTTCACATGAGATTTTCATGAGAATAGCCCCATTAACAATGAGAAAATCCCACAAGACTATCCCCAGATATACATGAGGCCCACATATAAATGATTTTAAGATTATAATGGCTACCCTATAAGGTAATTGACTGGAGTGGGAGTTCTTGGCATAGCTGCCCGGACATTATTCATTGAATGTACTGGTAGCACACTACCCATGAATCACTTATGTCCTTGTAAATAACCCCAAAGAGCTCATTTGTTCACCAAGCTGTTTGGACGAAATTTTTCTTTGCTCTATAGGTGTTCTCTGTATCTAGGATAAATAGATATTTCTTTATGCCTTCCCAAGAAAGCTCACAGAACGTTTTTCACAAGATGAGACCTAATAGGTCCAAAGCATCTTGTTTGCCTCCATGAACAGATGATATAACCTCCTTGATGAGTGTGGTAGACCATGTGAGATGAAAGACTAGAAAATATATTTGAGCCTTGAAAATAGCTCTATAAAACAGGACTGTAAAATAGCCACTGTGGTTGCTGTGTGTCCCCTTCTGTGGGCAGTAAGTCTGAGGTTGAGCCTCTGAATTGGCAGGTAAATTGGCTGAACATGAGAGATGAGAAAGGGGAAAGCAGACAAAGGAGCCTATCCAGGTCATTTAAAAGCAAATGAGGCAAGATCTGTGTTAATCTGATAATCCTAAGGAAGAATTTTGACAAAATGTCAGATGCTGTGAGCCTCTGAACTTCTCTAAAAACCTGAACAACTATTTCACTAAAGGGATGAAAAGGGAAGGAGGAAGGCCCATGTAATCCTTCATGCAACCACCAACGTGGAGGAAGAAAATACTATGGACTGCTAACTGCTCATCTGGTGCTTGAGGGGTTGACCAATGCTCAGGTAAGACTCTTAAAATATATCCAGAGTTCCCACTTACAGTGTAGATTCATTTGTCCTTTTCTATTATGTCTATTATTGGGGTTCTGCTGAATACTGAAGCTTGGCCTACTTTAATTAGTGGAAACTGCCAGAGGAAGTAGTGACTAGATATGTAAATAGTATGGTGGAAATAAAAAAATAAGTTTCTTCTAGGGTATGGGCAATAATCTTGCCACCTAAGTACACTGAGAAACAATATAATAGGGGTAGTTGCACTACTGAGATTCACATTGTATATCATTATTTTAGAGTTTTTCCTGAGATCCACCTCCTGCCTATAACACTGCATCCAACATTGCTCAATTGAAATGAGTAAGGAGACCTTTTCATATAACATCAGACCTTGATAATGTATTTTGTTTTATTATTCTAGTATTCCCTTAGCTACTAAGTCCCAAGACTAATTCAATCTGCCTGTAACAGTTATCTGTGAACCTTCAGAGTAATTTCCCCAAGGCTATTTTCCCAATTTTACTATTTTTCATGAGAATATGAATTGGGACTTTGCTTTATAATTTAGAACTCTCTGTTAAAAGGCGTCTTTACATAGATGATATAAAGCTAACTTTGGATATATTACAAACTTAGAAAAGCAACTGGATGAACAGAAAAATGGCAGTAGACAGGTTGAAACAATGGAGGCATTCTTGTCTGGATGGAAAAAGGCCATTAGATGCCAAATGGTACTTGAATGAACACCTCAGTTCCAGCGGTGAGCAATCTTCTTGTGAGTTATTGTCTGAGGAAGTATGTGGATACTATATGGACAATATCCACTACCATTGGCTTCATGCCAAAACTAGGTGATTAGACACTATTGCTGATGACAGTATATCAGGATATTTCTTTGTTGCCGGACATGGGGAACTCAGGCTGGAACTGAGATGTATACTTCTTGACTGGCTAGTTCATAGTACCAGAAGATACTATGAGCACTTCTCGGGGGAAAGCGTCACCAATTGTTCTCATTGACAATGAACCCTGCATATTACGCTATCAGCATGCCAAACAATATATGTATGTGGGTATAATCCTGGAGCGGCTACTGTGGATACAACCAACTACTTTTCCATTTTTTTAAAGTCCATGCCACAGAAGGGAATTCATGTTTGGTACTATAAGCAGAAGTAATCTGTGACTGGGAAAAATCATTAGCCCTTGTAGTTTCCATTATTTTGATATGCCTATAAGATTGTATCATACAATGGTTTCTTCCAAATTGAACATAACCATTGCCATCTTGAAGCACAGAAGCTCTGATGACCTGTAGAACAATATCATGAGGAAATCAGGTCAACTAACAGTCACATTCAGAGTTAAGGGGAAGTTCCTAAGATTCATGAGTTTATGAATATCTCTAGAAATCCTCCATGGGTCCCCTGTGAGGACCCTTTTTGAGATCCTAATTAACAGTCTAAAGGAGCCAAACCATTGACTGAGACTTCTCAGTGGTGTAGCTGCCTTTTTGTCAGCCATGCCGTTGTAATTCACACCAATAAATTCACTTGTTCACAAAGTTGGACTTGGATAACATCCCTTGGTGACCCATCTGAGTAAAAAGACCTAACATTTCCCCAGAGAAAAGTCAGGCAATGGAAAGCGAGTGATGTACTTCTTGTTCCCTACTACTTCTTCATCACTTAACAGAGCACCTTGAAATTGCTAGGTGCTCCTGGTACCAGATACGGTTTATTAGCACTGTGCCTGATGCAATATAGTACTGAAAAAGATGGATCTCCTCACTTTGCTTATGTAGTTTTCAGTTTAGTGTAAGAAGTAGGTCATCATTAAGCAACTACAATGCCTTGTGTGGCAAGGGCTAAAAAAAGAAAAGGTCCCCAGGAAAACCAGATATGGAACATTTAGGAAGGCTTTCCATAAACAAAGCCATGAATGATCACGATTTCTTGACATGCAGTAGTTCACAATGATGTGAGTCAAAAGGGTGTGACTTGCCGTGACTGCACAGCTAATCAGAAAGGAAGCTCAATTCAGACCAAAACAGCCTGGTTCCCCCATGTGCATTTTTAACGCTACACTCCATTGAGTTGCCAAGGCAAAGGGCAATCAAGAGACAAGCAGTGTTCTGGAAAGAAGGCAGAAGAAATGCAAAAACCTTGATCTCCGATAAACTGATCATGTGATCCTTAGGAAAAAATAGCAAAACACTAGCTATAATAGAGATTAGCCTAGAACAAATCCAAGCCAGGGGGGAGGGACTCATATATCACAAATACTACAATCCTAGAGGATGGAAAAATGCAAGTGGCTAGACTAAAGAAAGTGTGGGTCATTGATCCTTTGCTGGTCCACATACAGAGTACCACAATTACAGATATACATTCTCCAGTTACAAACATGGTTCAAAGAGGGATTCTCAGTGTGTTCCAAACAAATCCATTTGCAGAAGGTTCATATAACCTCAGTGTTTCAGAACTTCAAAGCATTTTTATCTTACCAAGTCCATGTACACAATCAGGGAAAAATACAAGGACAAATCTATAAACCACTCCCCCTACAAAAAATATTCAAAGAGGATGTGGTTAAAAAGAATACAGTGAGCCGCTCCTTTCATCCTCATAGCTTTGAAGGACTGAGCAGAAAGGGGGGATGGCAATGCTAGATCAAGCATTTTTGCACATATTATCCACAGGGAAATCTAAATCTATAACCATCATCATAAAACGAAACGAGAAGAAAATCAGAAAGGAATGAATGAAGGGCAAGTGATAGCCAGGGGTGCACAATAATCAATTATTAAAATGCCTTAAAAGAGCAAAGAAAATGCTTATCAGATCAGCAAAGCACCTTTTAATAAATAATATGATTTGGGTTTAATTAATGGCCTAATTACAGTTTTACCCAATAGGCTCAAAGGCTCCAAAGGAACAGTTTGAGTCTCTTTGGTAGATAATCTGTGTTTTAAAAAATGTTCTAATTACATATTTGCTTGAGTAAATAATGCGCATTTTACAAAACTGCCTAATGATATATTTATGTGACTATATTTACCCAAATGGCCTCTCATTCTGTACTAATGGAGCTGGGATTCCTGCTCCTAGGAGACATGGGGTAATGGGATGGCTCCAGCCTTTACCCTAACACCCTGCTATTCTAACATTGCTCTCACTTTCTCTCAATTCCAAACACACCCCTGAAAGCATATGACCCACTTATTCATCATCTGTTTCAACAGAAAAATAAAAGAACTCTCCCTCAGCCTTTTATGGAAATACATTTTGCAGAAAGGGGGCAGATTTGAAAAATGAGTATTAATATCTTATAATGGTCCATTAAAAGTTGATAATGAGACAGTGGCCAAGACAGAACATTCAAGATTTAAGAGCTGCATACTTTGTTCAGTTCTTTACGTAGTATCTTTTTTTCTTTATGTAGTATCGTACAAGGCTCTACAAGAATCAGTCTATAGATCAGAATCAAATTGCCATGACTTAATGCCACATAATACCTTGAGTCACAGAGAATTGACAGAAAAATTGAATATGAACCTACAATTCCTATGATGTCATGTGTCTAGTTATGTCTCTTAAGTCGTTTTCCTGTGTTTTAGATGTGTAGATCCGAAAGTGTTGGGTATAAATCCATTCAGGACATTGCACAAAAGCAGTAAAAGTTCAATTTCATATTTACAAAAATCTACCTTAGTAGAAATCTATTACTTAAGATAAGTAATGTTTCATTCACAAAATAACCAAAAAGCTGTCTTGGAAAATGCAATGAAATATGGTAGTTACTCAAAAATTAAAAATAGAATTACCATATGATCTCACTTCTGCATATATATATGCAAATTATTCCAAAGGAAAATCTTGAAGAGACATTTGCACACTCATGTTCATAGCAACATTCACAGCAGTTGCTAGGTTGATATAACTCAGGTGTCCTCTCACAAAGGAAAGCACAAACAAAATATGATATACAAATGAAGGTGGATATTATTAAGCCTTATCAAGAAGGGTAGTTTTGATGCATGTTACATCGTGAATGAGTCTTGAGAGCAGTATATGACGAGATAAGCCAGTAAAAGCACAGCAACTGCTCTACGGTTTCATTCACGTAACTATCTGTGACAGCCAGGGTCACAGAAACAAGAGGTTGAATGGCGATTAGGAGAGGATCTAGGAACAAGCAAGTGCCTAATTTTTGCTTAGTGAGCAAAGAATTTCAGTTTTGCAAAATGAAATATTCAGGATATTAATGGCATATCATGTGAATATAGTTAGTAGCTCAGGACTGTACACTATGAAATTGTCGAACTACACATTATATAATATATATATTTTTAGCCAAACACTTTTTAATGCATTGACAGGCTTTAAGGATGCTCTATGTTAATTTCATTTTTATTATTTCATTCATGTTTGTTAAGTATGTGCCATACAATTGTACTTTTATAAGTAATACAGTAAGGCCTGTATTACGCATCTAGGTTGACAAATGTATTAGTTACGTGTCTTGTTGCTGTGACAAAATGCTTCACAAAAGCCACTTCAGGAAGACAGGATTTATTTTGGCTTTTAGTTCAAAGGTACAGTCCTCCATGGTAGGAATAATAGCAGCAGGAGTCTGAGATAGCTGGGCATATTGAATAGAACAGTCAAAAAGCAGAATGTGATGAAGGCCACTGCCTCGCTGGGCTTATCCTTTTACTTCAGCCCGGAATCACAGACCAAGAAAAGGTACTGCCCATATTTTGGGTGTGTCTTTCTACCCTGCATCTTCCTGTATCAATTAATCTCACCTAATCAACCCCTCACAATCATGTTCAGGGGTTTGTTTCCTTTATGATTCTCAATCCCATCAGGCTGTCCATCATGTTCAGCCATCACAATATTTTAGCTACTGATGTTTTAATAAATTACATACTGTGTAGTTTCTGTAATTTTCCTCTTAGATGAAGTTCAGTCTTGTGGATTTATAGTCCAGGAAATCAAGGTACAGAGGTGTTAAAGAAAAGAACTGATGCCTCAAGTTAGATTTTCCGGTGAGAGACTCAACTAGAATGTAGACCGTTTCCTCAGTCGTGTGTGTTATAGCAGACAGAGATGGAGGAAATAACCACAACCTGCTCCCAGACCTTTTTTTTGGCAAACATTGTTCTTACTTCTGTATCCAATGAGCAACCATTTATTAGACCTCCTTCATAATGCCCTTTGTCCTTATAATAACTAATCATCATGGTGATAAAATTTCCTGGAGAAAATATTCTGAAGCAAATGCTGTCTTTCTACTATGAGAGAAGTTATTTTTGATAATGAAATCAGCAAGATTTGACTCCTGCTTTTCTGGTTTTAACTATGTGTGTCTTCTGTCACATATCCAGCTTTGCTCTGGTCTCTAGGAAGCTTAATGTCTGTAGGTTGCAATTGAATGTGTGGGATGTTAACAGTATCTTTGATTTTATTCTTTCTGCTATAGTTTCCTTATTTTTTGTTTTCACAATTATTTACTCCATCTTCTTGTTCAATATGTGGCTCTGTAAATTGTCTTATGTTATCCATAGAATAAATGAAAGTATAAATGCCGTATCCCTTCCATGGGTCATGCTAGGTCCTTGGAATCTTGTTTTTATATGAACATCTATACCTCCATTGGTGAATGTGATGCTTGGTTATAGCATCTACTATTACTGGATACTGAAAATTGTTATTTATGCAATAGTCACACATGTCTGGATCATGACATGAGTCACAAGCTATTTAAGGAAGAATAGGCAGTATGCACCACAAAATCAGTATAAATCTTGCCCAACCAGAATTTGAGACCTTAGGACCATCTTTCTGTATGACCGTATGATACAGACATCTCTCTGTGTGGGTGTTAGATAGCCAAGTCCTTTCCTTACTGTTAGAATAGACTGTGCAGTCCCAGACAAATCAGACCGTGCGGCCAGTCTCACGTGGGAGGTTTTATTGGGAGAGGTGCCCTCTGGAAGGGATGGGAGGAAAGAAGAAGAAGGGGCTACAGGCCAGGGGTGGGGAAAAATGAGTCTTTTATCTGGGTCATGATGCATATGACACATGCACAAAGGGACAGGGGGGTCACTGGGCCTGAGAGCTGGCTAGAAAGATGGTTCTAGTTGTCAGTGGATGTGCCTGATGTTAACATTCCTATCTTTTGTTCTTGGCTAGCTCAGTACTTGGGGTTGAGGATTTAGCTCAGTGGTAGAGCACTTGCCTAGCAAGCACAAGGCCCTGGGTTCGGTCCTCAGCTCCAGGAGAGCTGTCTCTGAGCATCATCAATTTTGTGGCAAAGCTGACAGTCACCTCAGGGCTCATTCACTAGTCATTTGTATAAGGCTCTTCTATGGACAGTGATTGGTAATACTGTAAAAAGAATTATTTGGTTAGAAATTTTTTTAATTCGTTCTTGGAGGAATGTGGAGATGAGGTTAATGAGGCAGGGAGCAAACAGTAAAGCCAGAAAAACAAGAAGAAGGGGGTTAGGAAAGGCAGCATCCACTTCCATAAAGGGTTTTCAAAAACCAGCAATTAGAGGCCTCACACTGTTCCTTAAATTTTTGGATGTCTGATTGTAGCTGCTGGATTTTGTTTCTCACTATTCAGGATTGGTTGACATAGGAGCAGCATTCTCAGAGAAAAAGGCAAAGACCACCCTCTCTAGCTGTAAAAACATCTAGTCTCCATCGATCCTGAAGCACCACTGCTGTCAGGGAATCGATTTGTCTTTGGAGGGTGAGTGTGGTTTGGCTCACCTCTTGAAAACCATTGTCAAGCTGGGAAGAGAACTGATTGTATAAGGTTAGAGAGGTAGTCAGCCCTGTACCAACACCTATAGTTATTCCCACAGCTACCAGGAATGGCACAATTTGAACTGACCCCTTGTTATGTTGGACAGGTATTGAGTCTACAACTGGGATTGGCAGAGGCTCTTCTCCATGGAGTACTTCTAATTCAAAAAATAGGAACACCATCGTGCAAACTCCTGACCAGCTGGTGGGTAGACGATTATATACCTGAGTGCCACGGAGAATTGACATGTTCTGGACTGTAGGACACTGTGGCAGAGATGAGGTATCAAGGGTTATGATTTTGTTGCAGTCTAGAGAGCTTAATGTTCCTACAGAATATGTCTTGGATGTCTTAAAATAGTCTGCCACACCAAGAAGAGTGGTAGGAAAAGGTATGGCATCATGGAAACACCAAAGATGGAGCAAATGATGAAAGGTGAGCGGGGTTGCTTGGCAGGGTCACTGAAGAAGCTGTAAGTGGCAATTGTGAGTTAGTTCCAGGGGGTACTCATAGCCAGAAAGTTTTAAAGCCACCAGGTTGGGTGATGTTAAAGAGTTTGTAGGCTGAGGTCAGGGTCTGAAGCAGAAGGTGGAGTGACAGGTTAGTATCATTTATGAGGGGACATGTCAAGGAAGTAATGACCTTGGAGGAGTGTTTGATTACTTCTCCTATTTTTCTCATTTTCTCTAGATGTGAATAGTACTTATTGGGGAACTAGATTGGTTTCTATGGAAGAGCTTACCAACAATGCCTGTTTCCCACCTGGGATTCCATTGGTCTTAAATATAGAAGAAGAGGGTCTTGTGTCATTAAAGAAGAGGTCTGTGATCCTAACATGTGTATCTGGCAAGACCAATATGGGCAGCCCCCATATTTGTCTGGCCATTTTTTACAATCATCTTTTGTCTGATCAAAGAGGAAGCAAACAAAGAGGTCATAATATTTAGATGGAATGGTGGATATATGGATGATAGCAATTTGGACTGTTCCTGGCATCTGGCTATGGAGTAGTTTCCTGCCTTTTGGAAAGACTATTATTGATGGGGGTTTCTTGGACCTCAAATCTCCAGACATAAGGGCTACCCTGGATGAAAATGAACAGCGGGGGGAGAAGGAGAAGCCCAAACCTAATGCAGTTCCCAGAGTAGGGTCTCATTTTTCTGGAAGTGGGGACAAGATGGGTGGTCTTAACATCCTCTGAAGCTTAAGAGAACAGGGTCCTGTTGGGGTAGATGTGTAGAAAGAAGAGTCATTTTGAGGTGAAGGGGTAAAAGGTTTGAGGTGAGACAGGTGAACCCAATGAGAGTCCCTTGAGTTTAGCAGCTGCAGGAGTCATGAGAATTAACTTGAAGGGGCCCTGCCATTTAGGACAGAGAGGCAAGGGTGGACGGACTGGAGGGGAGAGAAGAACCTGATCTCTAATGTTGACAGAGAGTGGGCAGGGGACAGTGTGTGGCCATGATAGATAGTGGTCAACAAAGTTCCGTAGGAGAAAGCAAAGGTAACAGAGTGATGGGGTAAGTAGGTGATCAGGGAGGGGACAACATTCAGGTGAAAGACCAGGAGTTAGGACCGGATGTCCATACATGAGTTTGAAAGGTGAGATGAAAAGAGGTCGCTTGGGAGAGCCTGCAGCCTAAGAGCCAGAGATAGGAGTTTTATCCAGTCGAGGTGTGGTTCCTGTGACAGTTTGACAAGAATGGTTTTTAGGGAGCAGTTAGTTCTTTCTAACTTACCTGAAGACTGGGAGTGATAGGGAATATGAAAATGCCAAGGGATACTGAGGGCTTTAGATAGAGTTTGAGGAACTTGGGAGGTAAATTGCAGACCATTACCTGACTGGAGGGAGGCTGGGATTCCAAATCAAGAAATGATCTCTTGAAGGAAGAGATCAGAGATTGTCTGAGCCCTTTTGTTGGTGGTGGGGAATGCCTCAACCTACCCCAAGAAGGTATCCACCAAGACCCAGAGGTATTTGGCACATTTGACAGTGGCATGTGGATAAAGTCAAGTTGCCAGTCAGTTCCAGGAAGAGCACCTCTGACCTGGTGGGTAGAAAAAACCTGGAGTTGGAGTCTGACATCTGACAGGTTTTGCAAGAGGTAGTGATAAATTTTAAGAAACATAGGCTGTAGGTGGGCTTTAACAAAATAAGACAATGCTTGGCTGTTAGGAAGAAAGAGCTGGTGAAGATAGGACAGAGTGTGACAAGTGTCGGGGGGTAAAGGAGGGGATGTAGTGTAAGAACGTCCTGTGGTGGGTGAGACAAGTTTAGGCCACTAAGATTGCAGCTCTAGCTACCTCTTAGGTTCCACTGTTTCTCTTGGAGACAAAAGGCTCTTCCATCTGGTCTGACCTGCAGTGGACAATTCCAATAGCTGTGGGGAGATGGGAGGCTTTTAGCATGACCATAATTTGGTTTGCATTATTTACTGATCCTCCTTTTGTTGTAAATAACCCAAGCTCCTTCCAGACAGCAGCATGGGATAGGAGGATATGGAAAGCATATTTGGAGTTAGTATAGATGTTTAGGGATTGTCTCTGTGCCAGTTGAAAGGCACGGGTAATAGATATTAGTTCGAAATGTTGATTGTTGGTGTGGGGAGGAAGGGCCTGTGCCTCAACCACCTCTGTGTCTAACACTATAGCATAGCCAGATCTTTTGGCTCCTTCATGTAAACAGAAACTGCCATCTGTATACCAGGTATAGATGGCCTGGGTCAGTGTGCCCTCCTGTATCAAGGATGAGGTAATAGTTCCTCTAAGGTTTCGGTGCAGGAGTGAGATAAGGAGTGGTTAGTATTTGGTTGAGGAAGAAGATTGGAAATATTAAGAGGTGGGAATGATTGAAAAGTAGGTGTGGAACCTTCTATTAGTGCTACCTGAAGGGAAAGAACCCTGGAGGGAGGTAGAGTCTGCACGCCTTTGTAAGTTATGAGTTGTGACAGATTATGAGAAGAGAAGACAGTGATAGGCAATCCAAAGGTTAGGTTTTTGGACTCTTAAATAAGGAGTTCAGCAGATGCTAAAGTATGTATCCAAGGTGTCTATCCCTGGATGGTTAGGTCTAGGGGGTTTTTTGTTTTTTGTTTTGACAAGTGCACTACAGGTGCAGAATAGGGTCCCAGTTGGTGGCCTTGGACTCCAAGGGCAAATTCCTCCTTTATGGTTACATAGAGGGAAAAAGGACAGGCCAGGTCAGGGAAATGTAAGGCTGGGGCCTGAAGGAGAGCCTATTGGAGACTTTGAAAGGGCTTGGTAACAGGTGTGAGAAGAGGTTCGTGGGTGGGGTCTAATACTGCTTCAAATCGGGGTGGGGAGGAGGGAAAAGAAAGGAAACCAGGAATGTAAAAAACTGGCTATTCCTAAGAATGATAAAATCTCTTCCTGTTAGAAACGGAATTAGATTCTTTCTATTTAAGGTAATGGCCTTGTGGGTTGGGGTAATTATTAATGACCTGAGAAGTGGACAGTTGGACTTTAGAAGGTGATTTTGTAGCCTCTACTGGACAGGAAATTTAGGGGAGCAGAGGTGTC
Organism: Uromys caudimaculatus; assembly: GCA_028551405.1. Taxonomy (NCBI): domain Eukaryota; kingdom Metazoa; phylum Chordata; class Mammalia; order Rodentia; family Muridae; genus Uromys; species Uromys caudimaculatus. The sequence goes on from CM052702.1 coordinate 85,548,668, forward strand.
AGCCTGGTTAATTTCTACAGAGAGACTGCAGAGAAAAACATCATCTATGTAATGGACAATCCTAGATTTAGGAAGAGACAGAAAGTAAAGTCAGAAGCCAGGGCCTGGCCAAACAGGTGTGGCCTAACTTGGGATCCCTGAGGTAGAAATGTCCAGGTGAGCTGGGTAGAAAATAGGGTGTCAGGATCAGTCCAGGCAAAGGCAAGGTTGTTCTGTGACTGGGCATCTTAAGAGATAGAGAAGAACTCATCTTTGAGATCTAGGACCAAGAAATGAGAAGTTCCTGAGGGGATGGTGGAAAGATGTGTGTGTAGATTAACAACAGAATGGAGATGAACCACTGCAGAATTAAGGAGCCTGAGATTCGGACCAGGCAATAAGTTCCGTTAGGTTTCTTAACTGCTAGTATAGGGGTGTTAAAGGGGAAGAGGTAGGATGGAGGGGTTTTTTCCTTAGGAGGTCAGAGATACTATTATCTCTTAAGTCCCCTGAGGCTCTGAAGAGAAAGAGAATATTGAGCTTGGGTGATGTACGTGTTAAGGTCGTAACTGGACAACAGGAGAATGATGCTTAGCAACAGAGGGATTCTGGGTGTCCCAAACTCAGGGGTCTGCCTGAGAGGCTGGCAAAGGAAATGACAGGTTAGACTTAGTAGATTGGGTAGCTAGGAAGAGGAGGAGGAAGAGGAGGAGGAGGAGGAGGAGGAGGAGGAGGAGGAGGAGGAGGAGGAGGAGGAGGAGGAGGAGGAGGAGGAAGAGGAGGAGGAGAGGGGCTGCTGGGGAGTTTGGGTTTAGGGGAATGGGGAGGAGCAAAAGAAATAGAGGATCCCAACTTAGCTAGAAGATCCATTCCCAATAAGGGGAGAGGACACGCTGGCACTACCAAAAAGGGATGAGTGAGAGGGACACCCCTAAAAAGGCAATGTCCCTCCTGATGGCACTTAGGGCATGGTCTTGATGGCTTACAGGGGTCAGGGCAAGCTCAAGGCCAGTGACCTTGTTAATCACATTTGAAGCAATGACCTGATGCTTCCTGAGCTTAGAAGGGCAGGAGCTGGAACAGGAGGGGAGGAGTCTGAGAAGTCGAGCAAGGAGTCTCTGGGGAACTCTGGTGAGAAGGGGAAGCCCAGGAACCTGAGGAAGTAGGAGATTGTAGAGGCAGGTTGGAGACAGTGAGGTGGAGCTTCCTTAGCTGGATCGAGAGTAGTAGAAGTTTCATCTGGTTGAAATTTCATAGCTAGAAGGAGTTGAGTTGGGGGACAGGAAGAGCAAAGAAAGGGTTTGGAGGGAAGATAAGTAGAAGCTTGGGCATAGAGGACCTCCTTCCGTTTACTGGATCACTGACAGTATGTGCAAAGATTACACAGTCACTTGAAATCATTATCTAAAGAGCACTGGGGCCAGACCTGATTGCAAAAGTGAACAAGTTTGGAGACCTGTTTTAGACTTTTGAGCTTTACCAGGAGGCATCCCAGTGGGGAGCCTGGAGGTAAGGTCAAAGATACTCATTGAACGACTAGATGTTACTGAAGTATTCTTACTGGTATCCCGAGGATAAATTAATAACGATAAATTAATCTTACCATGGAATCCCGAGGGTAACAGATTAGTGAAATATTGAAATAAGTAGCCAGTCTAGATTTACTGAGTAGTCACTCAGAAGCTAGTGGCTGAGGGTTGCAGGCCTAACACCCGAGCTGAGGGCCTAGAGCTTGAGGGAGAATTGTTTACCAGCAGCATGGCATGAGAACGAAACTGAGAAAATAAAAGTGCTTCCCAGACAGCAGGAGGGAGAGGGTTCATTCAAGAGTAGAAGTCTTAAAATGAGTAGTGAGCTAAATACGGGTCATAAAGACCGTGGATAAATCCATCCCTTAGACCCTTAGAGGGTGGTCAGTCCTCTTTTGGGACAAGGGGCCATTTATGCCAACAGGGACTGGAAGCTTACCAATCCGAAGATGTTTAGTGATCTGGTGGCCTGAAAGAGAGCCTGTGTAGCAGGTGGACTTGATGAGATGATGTTCAGGCCTGTGAGACTCAACCCACATAGATGGGACTTAACCCATATGGGTGGGACTTAACCCACATGGTGGCAGCACCAGCAAATCCTCGAACCCATCCAAGTAAGTATGAGGTCTTATTGAGTAATAACTATGTGTGGCTGAAGTACTGCGTAGACATAGACTTGAGTACTGACCCTAACTCTTCTAGTTCTAATGTGTGTGAATTGAGGCCATTATTTAACTTTGCTAAACCTCATTTTCTTTATTTTCAAAATATGGAGCTAATTATGCCCTTTTAGGTAGCATAGTTGAAAGACAGCATTTGCTTCAGAATATTTTCTCCAGGAAATTTTATCACCATGATGATTAGTTATTATAAGGACAAAGGGCATTATGAAGGAGGTCTAATAAATGGATGCTCATTGGATACAGAAGTAAGAACAATGTTTGCCAAAAGAAAGGTCTGGGAGCAGGTTGTGGTTATTTCCTCCATCTCTGTCTGCTATAACACACACGACTGAGGAAACGGTCTACATTCTAGTTGAGTTTCTCACCAGAAAATCTAACTTGAGGCATCAGTTCTTTTCTTTAACACCTCTGTACCTTGATTTCCTGGACTATAAATCCACAAACTGAACTTCATCTAAGAGGAAAATTACAGAAACCACACAGTATGTAATTTATTAAAACATCGGTAGCTACAATATTGTGATGGCTGAACATGACGGACAGCCTGATGGGATTGAGAATCATAAAGGAAATAAACCCCTGAACATGATTGTGAGGGGTTGATTAGATGAGATTAATTGATACAGAAAGACATAGAGACACACCTAAAATCTGATGCATAAATAAAGTAATTTGGAAAGAATATAAGCTCAACAGGCCAACAGAGGGTATGAGAGAGTATCACATAACTACATTTAAGTCAAGGGCATACTCATAGTCTTGTACTTTTAGAAATGGAATCCATAACAAACATAACTAACTGTGCTGATCACAGTGGCATCCCACTTGGATGAGTCAGAAGGCATTCCAATAATTGCCAGGACTCAGGGCCCTCATTATGGGCACTAATTGTATTTTACTATAATTGGACAAAATAGCTATTTGAGAGTTCAAGCTGATAGAGTGCCAGATTAACTAATTTTCACCTTAATAAATGTGTAATTATTTACTAAAAATTTGAATCCGATGACTGAAACCCTTATATCTTATCTCTTAAACCGTTATCTCTTGGGCTAGGCCTCATGGGCTCCAAAGATCCCATAGCTCAGACCAAAAGATTTGCGATTGTGAATAGTGGAATTTTTGGGTATTTATGGTGTAGCCCCCAAAGCTCAAAAATCTATTCAAATCCAACAGCATCTGAGGCAGCTCGCCTGCAGGAGTGCTGCTGCAGCACCATCTGTTTACTCTGGCCCTGGTTGCCTGGATCAAGTAGGAAACTGAAGACACTAAGCGGATTTTTCTGAAACTTTGCAGTAATTGAAAAAAGAAAGTGGTGAAGAAAGAAAGGGGAAGCTGTGTTGGCAACTTGATTACACTGGTCACTGCGGGCTGCATAATAAACCTGAGGCATATTTTTGAAATAGTACTAAGCTAAGAGCTAAGAGTGCACCCATCCACTGGACTCATCATTTATAATTAACATATGAAACTCAGCCCCATGGTCATTTATTATTGAAATTGCCTTAAGGTGATCTCCTAAACAACTCCATCTCTTGATTTACTTCCTCCTCCTCCCCTTCCTAAAAGTAACAAATGGGATTCATAGGATTAGCCACTGAGAAGCAAATAGGCTGAGATGAAAGGCAGCCATGAGCTAATGCTTGGCAGAGCCAGGAAGGGACGTGCCAAGAGGACATGGGTGGATCAGGAGAGAATTGATCAGTAAGCGTGTGTTCCCCAGAAGAGAAGAGGCTTCAATGGTTCCTCTCAAGTTATATTGTGCATTAGCAGAAGCATATGCTCTGCTCATTTGGGCAGCCCAGGGGGGGAAGGGGCATTGGCTTCAGATTCAGAGGAAATTGGGAAGGTTTGTATTTAGAAAATGTGGCTTAAGGTGACTAGGGTGACAGCTGAAGCTGCCCCTGCCCTCAGTCTACATGTTATCACTACTTTCCAGATTCTATCCTTGAGATGGGGTTTTCCAGTCTATGTTCACCAAGAGACGAAAAGCAAAGCAAGCAGGCAAAGAAGTGCTCAGGAGGAAAGAGTCTGCCTTAGGTATAAGAGTAGGAGGAGGTAAGAAAGGAGCACAGAGAGTGTTCCTTTATCAAAACCCAAGCTAAACTGTATGCGTATGCGCCAAAGCCATTAGACTTCACATCTACTGCATGGGAATAAATATTTTTTCTCTGAGATTAAACCCTTTGAGTGTGCTGCAGAAGCTGTTTCTTCCAGCCAACTCAAAGCCACATCAGCCAAAACTTGCTGTAGCATCAGTAGAGTGGAACCTGAATGCACCAAACAGATATTGCACAGGTTTGAATAGCAAACCCTGTCCTGTGCTGTGCCAATTGGGAACTAGGACATTCCAACACTTCTGAATTGTAAACTCACTGTTGAAATGAGTCATGTTTGCTGCTGTCACTCACCCTGGACTTAGCTTAGCCTTGTGCTGTCCCAGAGCTACTACTCATAACTCACCCACCCAAAGCCTAGCTTCTGGGCACGATCTCAGTCTTCAGCCTTACCAGGCTCCTTATTTACTACCAGACCCTACTGTTTGCCTTGCTACTATCTCGGTGACAAATGATAATGTGAATAGATATTGAAACAATCTGTGAATGTGGCATATCCTCTGAAGTACATTTTATAGTTAAGAGGACTAAGTACCTCAACTCATGGAAGTGCATGTTGATATACCTTCAGGAAGGTAGGTACTAGGGAAGCATAACAATCTGTAAAGTAGTGGCTTCCTGCCTACTCAGAAAAATTACACTTTATTGGAATGATGGTACTAGATGCAAGCAATAGAATGCTCTAGCTCAATTGGCCAAAATAATAAGGATATTTATTATCCTCTGTAAGAAGTTCCAATCACTAACAAGGTACAATGCTATCTGGATATTCTGCTCTGTCCAATTCATCAGTTCCCTACACTGTCCCTTACTAACCTTTCTCATGGTGCCACGTATTCCAGGCATCCTATGTAGACACAGCCATGTATAGAAGAAAAGTGAATATCTCTACTTATATATCCCTATTTATCAGAGAGACCTGTTATGTTATCTACTAATAATCTTCACACATATCCACTGGACAGATTAAGTTAACACTTCTTCCTAACTTAAACATTGCCACAAGATATGTGTCCGTCATACCTGCCTCAGGCTCTTCCTACTCTATCCTACCAGCCACTTAAGAAAGTGTACCAGCCAGATGTGATGATCCATGTCTGTAATCTCAACCCTTGGAAGATTACATGTTTGAGGCCACTGCAGATCTACAGTGAGTTCAAAGCCACTCTCAGATTCATAAGGAGACCCTGTCTCAAAACTTAGAAAGAGATGGGCTGGAGAGGCATTTCATTTGGTAAGATCATACCCTATTGTTGCACATGACCAGAATCCAGTTCCGAGCAATGACATTAGGTAGCTTAAAACTCTCAATCCAGGGAATCTATGATCACCTGTATGTATGTATACATATACACAGAATGAATAGACACATAACTAATTTTTTAAAGAAATATTTCATATAAGAAAAAAACTGGCACAATTCCCCCAAAACAATCAAGATTCTTTATACATTGAGCCCAAGAAAGTTTAAAAGTTAGCTTGTTTTCTTTCCTTTATATATCTTGGTTTGAACTCCATTATCATCTTTCAAGTTCTGCCAAGAGCTGTGTTGGTTGTGCTTTCTTGTGTTTCAGATTATACTACAAGAAAAGCAGACAGGCTAGACATGAAGCTTGGCCACAGAGTGCTTGCCTCTATGTGCACGGTCCTGGGTTTGATCCCAGCACTGAAAGAAGGGAAGGAAACAGAAAGGTAAGCACAATTACAATTCAAAATAAGTGATAGAGTCTGAATTTTGAATATTATAGAGTATATTAGATGGCAGTAAATTTCTTTATAACCTTTGACTATTCAAGCTCCTAAAGTATAGTAAATGGTGTTTTAAATATCTCTATCTATCTATCTATCTATCTATCTATCTATCTATCTATCTATCTATCTATCTATCTCTCACTCACACACATACACACACACAAACACAAAATCAAATCAGAAGCAGGTAAATAAAATATTTACAAAGGCAGCTGAATGTTCACTGTGCTGATGAGTAAGCAGCAGAACTGTTTTTGGCAGTGCAGACAAGTTAAAAGGACCAATATCAACCAACAAAGTGAGATTTTTTTCTGGAAGTTTAGAAAAAAAAATATATGCTTTGCCTTAATGTAATTGTTCTATGGTGGAGAATAACATCAGTGTCCATTGCTCTAAATACTCTAAGTGGCAGCTCTTCCTTCAATAGAGCCAAATTTTTTTAAAGAGAAGCAAACCCCTAAGATTCCCTACAGAAGTAAGTCCCACAACCTCATCCTGCTGAGGGCAGAATCTCTGGGTTCCTCTCTGTATCTGCACAGGACCTCATGACATCATGACCTCCACCACAGTTTCTCACAGTCTGGCATAGTATGAAGTCTATTACCTGAATAACTGCAAATACAAAGTCATTAAACACCTCACAGGCCAGGAATCTGTTAATTCATCTAAATGTACTGACAAATAGTTCTTGGCTTGAAAAACTCTTTGTTTTTAGAAAATAAATGAATTATTTATAGTTCTCTATGTAACTATTGAGAGAAAGAATATGTGTGGGAAGTTTCTTTGAAATTGAATGTGTAAATCTTTTATGTTTAATCCCTTCCTGATTAAAAGATTTTGGAATGTTATGCAATAGAAATAGAAAACGAAGACATTAATGTAGCAGTGATTTTGGATGAAAGGCTCTTGCACAAACACAAGGTCAACACAGACACATAATTCAAATGAGATCCTCAAGAGAAAAATCTCATGGTGGGAGAGCTCCTCATAACACCTAGGAGCCAGAGAGTAGTCCCAAATATTTGGGCTGTTCCCTTCACATTTCAGTCAATGAAGAAAATGCAGTCATGAAAACCACAATCTGTGGCTAGCAGAACACAGCATTCATTCACTGTCTTCCTAAACACTCTTCTTCCTGGTTCTATCTGTATTCATCATGTCTTAATCTTTTTGACAGACAGATTTGTCTCCTACAAAAAAACAAGTATAATATTGACTTTTAAGAATATTTCTCTAAGTGAATATCACCAAACAGCTAAAACTTAACTTTAGCTTTCCATGAGGAACGGCCTGAACCAGTGTTTGCCCTTTCTATAAGCCATGTTTGACAGCCATCTGTATTAAACCATATGCAAGGCCCAAAAATACTCCTCTTTGCTCTAGCCTGTTAGCATGCCTGAAATTCCCACCATTAGAATAAATCAATTTTTTTTTTTTAGTTAAACAACCATTGAGCACTCACTGCACAAGGAAAATAAATTGATTGTGGGGGATAAAAAATTGATTCTATATATTATCTGTGTTATAGAACATATACACCATTGTGTGAAGGAAAGCAATTGTGAATAATAGCACTGGGATTCAGTATATGTCAAAAGAAGACAGTAAACCATACTCCAGAGAGGCAAGCCGGGGAAAGTGTCATCCAACTAAGGTCTTTAGGGAAATATCTGTGTCTCATTAAATATGTGCAAGGCACCTCAAAGAAAAGATTTTTAACACAAATATGGTGATGTAATACAAGCAGACTAGGCACATCTGTGAAAGCATCGGAACTTCTTTTGTTTACATGTTTCCTTCAAAACAGATAATCCAACATGACTCAAAACTCCTTAACCAAAAGACACTGCAGGGAAGGGCTAGCAGACATTGGGGTACAGAGGAAACAAGATAATTGGCAGAGAGACTGTGATGGCCCAAAGAAGCCCATGAAAGACTCAGGGACAGCTGAGCTGAAAGTTCTGGAGGTTTCTAGCAGCATATGGAGTCCCTGGCCAATGAGATAGAGGTGCCAATATGAAATTAGCCTTTCCAATGGATTCTCAGACAGGCTCTAACCACAGTGTGGGTTAATCTGTTTTGACAAAGCAAAAAAAATAAAAATAAAAAAATAAAAAAATAAACTCAATGATTCACTTTGCTCAAGAATGTGGAATATATATATTGAGGTCAACCTTAGGGGACATAAAAATCAGAGTGAAGGTTACAGCTGTGACAGGGACCTGGGTTGGCTGTGCTTTCATTCTTTTCTGGGTCACACTGACATGAGGCCCAGAGACAGCTTTGAAATCTGGAGAAGAAGTTAGCACATGCTAGAACAGAAAGAAATCCCACACCCATTTGCTTTTAGCAAGGGGAAAAAAGACACTCTTCAGAATAGTATGGCACTTTGAATAAAACACTAGTTACTACTGAGCTTAAAAATTCTTAAAATTCTAAAACTTTCTTTGATGGGGTTAAATGACAACAAAAATGTATCAAGGATATAAATACTAAACTTATTAGAGAAAAAATAATAACCAAAGGCCACTAACCAAAAGTCAGTAAAAGACAAGGTAACAAACTGAGTACCACATTGGATTTGTTAAATAGTCAACCTAAGATTTATCTCTAGTAAAATTATATTAACACAATCTCAGATCTAGGGCTTTAGGTATTGATATGAGGCTATGACCTAGTTGTTTTATGTTTGAGAGCTTATATTAAGAGAAATATTGTCTAATAATCATACATCATAATTATTCCAATAGTAAAACATTATATGGAACTTTAATATACATCAAGGAGAATGGTATAAATGCTATGTTTTGTAACTAAAATTGTGATTTGAAACCTGTAAAACAAGGGGCTAAAGAAATGGTTCAGTATATAAATTTCATGCTACTCCAAGTATGAGGACCAAACCAGACCCACCAACACCCACAGTATATGTGTGTGTGTGTGTGCGCGTGTGTGTGTGTGTGTGTGTGTGCGTGTGTGTGTGTTCATGTTATATCATGCATTTAATAAAATTTTAAAGAAACTACACTGTTACATTGGCTGATTTCAATAACCTTTGCTTTGGCAAGATACCTCATTGTTAACAGAAGTTGAGGGTATTGTTGTTGTTGTTGTTGTTGTGGTGGTGGTGGTGGTGGTGGTGGTGGTGGTGGTGGTGGTGGTTTTTTTTTTTAAAGAATTAGTGATAATTTAAACGCTCAACTTAAGAAACTAGAGAGTGTTCATATTTGATATTGTCCAAGTGAACTGCACAGGAAATGAAGAGGAAGGGTAGAAGAGACAACATGGAAGGAGCAAGAAGATAGTGAAGGGCTGAGGCAGCGAGGATGGTATGGTAGCATCGGGAGAACCCCCTCAAGGGGAATATGGCAAGAAAGCCTTCCTAGACTGTGAGAGGACAGCAGTGTGCTATGTGACTATCCCTTGTCACAGATAACCATGCACAAAATCCCTGCCATCTACACTGCTGGCTGCAGTGAGTAGTCCTCACTTAACTAGGCAAAAAGATTCAGCAAGAAGGACAGATATTCCGTAGTGACAGAAAAAGAACAAAGTTACCTTCAGAACGTAAGTTCACATGGAATCAGAAAGAAAAAGATCCCAGGGAGGGCTTCAAACCTCCATAGTTCTTAGAACATGGTTTCAATTCACCTTGATCCCCCTAGACTCCCAGCTGACTGCCACAGAATATAAGTTAACAGCAAGCAAAAAAAAAAAAAAAAAAAAAAGTATCTCCCAAGTCAGCTCTTAGCTGCTATTCTCTGCTGCCTCTCAGTTTCATTCCCATTTGTATCTGTTCTAAGATGATGCAGGAAACAGCAATCAGCGAATAAAGGTGGTATAAGAGAGGAAAAGAGGGGATTTGGTTAGACTAACGCATACCTCCCAGGTACTGAACATGCAAACAACTATGAGAGAATAAACTGTTAAATAGAAGTCAAATGGCAAAGATAAACAATCAGCATTTTACATTGCTTTTGTGTTTCTTCTTGTTTTTCTTTATCAAAACAATCCTTTGACAGTAACAGAAAAATGCAAATTTTCCCAAATCCCAGATCCAGAATCATTTAAAACAAGATGGGTCTCAGTTACCTTACTAGTTTTTTAAATCTCTAAGCAAAAAGCCAGAAGAGAGACCGTTTGGAGAACGAGTTGCTGCTGAGCCCTTTGTTGTAGCCCTCCCTCTCCAACAAGGAGAGTGTGAGACTCCTTGGGCTCTCCAATATGCTGGACTGCAAGGAAGAGTCTGCAGAATAGAGGCCTCCATCGATCTCTTACTTATCAGTCTTAGATTGAGGACAAGCTGTGACAAAAGACTAGACCTCCAGGAGCCAAAACAAAAGATTTTATATAAGGTCCTTCCTCTAACATAACCACCAGCAAAATCAGTGAACTTGTATTGAGAAAAGAACAATACCACAGCATGCCAAAGGCGATTACTGCTGATGGAGGATATGACAGACAAATCTTCACCTTATTTCTATCCTGTTCTCTTCCCACAGTGTCATCAATCTCTCCTTCGCCTGGAAGGCAGCAACGTGTCTAAGAGAGCAGCAGCACCAGGCATGACAGGCATCTGAGATCCACTCCTGCCGTGATGTTTTCTTCACCTGAGGTTTAACGCAGCCTGCGATTCGGGAGTAATTTGAACTTTATTTTACCTATCAATGTGGAAATTAGCTGTGGCTTCCCTTAAGTCAAAGTACTTGTGGTCAGTAGACCAAAAGCCCCGCCTTCACAGGGAACTTGCGGAAAAATGCCCAAACTCAGGCTTCATGCTGAGCCAGAATCTGTATTTTAACAAGATCCCAGAGTGTGTTTTATGTACATTAAAATTTGAGAACTGCTTTAGGGAAACTTAGGAGGTAGCACCCCTTGTCACTGCACAAATTGCTTGAGCATGTCACTCCTTCGCAGCAAAGATAAAAACTATAGGCTTTGCAGCATGTATTCCCGGTGTTCGCGCCGTGGCACCTGCGTATTGGGCAAATTACCCAGCAGTACCTGGTTCTCAGTTTCTTGGTGTTAAATAATAAAACCAATACCCATAACACTGTGTGGATTAAACTAAACAATGTAGCCAAGGCATCTCATCCAACGACTGGGATGTTGAATATTTTAAATCTTCAACTCAAAATGTGGGAAAAGCCTGCAAGACTCATCATCATACGCCTTTTTCGCCTCAGTGAGCTCAGCTCGAGCCCATAAGTAAACTCTGTGGATGCAACCTCTTCTTATTGGCTTCATTGGCTCTGGAGCTCCCCTTTAGAAAAAGCACCCAGAAGCATTTCTGCCACAGATTTCCAGAGAACCCTGAGATTCAGTGCTGAGAGTTTTTCTTTGTTGGTGTGTTTTGCTTACCTTAATTGGCTTCCTTTGCTTTCCATTTAGTTAAGAATCACCAAGAACAAAATTATAGTAATACTGCAACAAGGCTGGAACAAACGAATCAACTATTTAGTTGCTCGTGGACGGAAGACACTAGAAAGTAAGGTAAATAATGATAACACTCTGCTAGACCTTAAGCAGAGAAGCGATTAATTTAGGAAACATGTGCTGAACATATATTTTGTATTATGCTAGAAAATGGAATGAAATAAAAATTAGGTAGAGTTTACCAGCTATTCTTTTACTGTCTGTAAAGAAAAGTGTCAAAATCAGTGATGTAGCAAAAGGAACATGTAGAATTTGGGGCACTAATACAAAAGGGAATTTATATATAATTTTAAAATCATGATCAAATTCTTTGCAAGTCTATCAGGTCAGTTTTGGATTAAGGGGTGGGGGAGCTGGCTGGTTTCAAATCCAAGGTTAGACAGTAAAAAAAAATCTGAACCTTTCTTGGTCTCTTTTTAAGCATTTTCATATTATAAGTGATATTCCATCCTTGTCATACCTACCATGCAAGATGAAATTTCTTTGAAAGTACCTAATGTTAGTGTTGAACAAATGATGATTGGTTTAGATTTATTATTTTTTGTGAACTGGTTCTAGGAATAACTGTTCTACCTCTTACAAAATGTATACGAGAAGCAAGTGGGGCAGGACTATAACAGATTCTGTGAGAGTAACCCAAATTATATACCCATTTATAAGAAAATTCAAAGGAAAAAATGTTGATATAGGTAAGTAAACAGACACCTCTAAGAAGAGCAGATCTCAAAAATGTTCAAAATCTACCTGTCTGATGTTCACAAAAATCTGCTCTTCATCACATTTATCTAAAAAGACACTCTACCTACAGCCAGTGCTGAGTCAGAAACCAGAGTGATCTTTGAGTTCTTCTCAGCCTGTATCATACTCAGCACCAAGTTGTGATGGCTTTGTCTTCTGTGTATAACTGAGAAACAGCCAAAAGAGGTTCCATTTCTTCTTTACAATGCAATCCAGTCATGTAGATCTAGGCGCTGGACATGGTGTTCATCATCTAGAAAAATGGCGATAGAGACTTGCTGAATAAACAACTTCGTTATTCAAGAAGAATCTCTAGTCGGGAGGAAAAGAAGACAAATCTTTATGAACGTATGGTTTTAAAAGTACCAAACTGCAATTCATTGACCTTCTGTGAAATTTTTTAAATTAATGGTAGGGGAAAAAAACAAATAAACAGATGGTTAATAACTCTAACAGGAAAAGGAACTGATTAAAATATGTCATAAAATCCCCATATTTACAAGTAGAAATAATAATAGACACAGGAATGTGGAAGAGTCTGAATAAGGAGTGCCCCCCATAGGCTCATTGGAACACATAGGTCCCAGCTGGAGGCTTTGCTTGGGGGAAATTTTGGAACATTTTAGAAGTGGAGCCTGGCACGCCTTTAATCCCAGCACTTGGGAGGCAGAGGCAGGTGGATTTCTGAGTTCGAGGTCAGCTTGGTCTACAGAGTGAGTTCCAGGACAGCCAGGGCTACAGACAAACCCTGTCTCGAAAAACCAAAACCAAAACAAAAAAAGAAGTGGAGCCTGAATAGAGGAAGTATATCACTGGGGGTGGGCTTATTCAGCTGCCCCCCCCCCTGCTTCCTATGTACAGATGAAAATGTGACCATCCAACTTCTTCCTGCTCCTGCTGCTATGAGCCATTCCCTGCCACTCTGGATTTCATCCGTCTGGAACAATCTTTAAGCAAACTCTTTCTTCTTTAAGTTTTGCTTTTGCTCATGGCTTTTTATCACAGCAACAGAAAACTAATACAGGATGTCTTTAGAACCCAAGTCAGCAAATAAAGGCCGTTTGATCTTGATGTCACAGCCACCCAGCTATATCCATTCTTTTTCTATTGGCCATGACTGCTTCCCTACTACAAAGATGCAGATGAATAAGCACTGGAGAGATTAAAAAAACATAATCCTCAAATATTTACTCTCTGGCCCTTTGCAGGAAAAAACCTACCAAACATGGCTGTAAAACACCAGGGGAACATGCTGTCATCATTTTATAGAGAAATAAATGTCTTTAAGAGTGCTTATTGAGACAAAATAATATACGATTTGTTTTTGGAACTTGTGAAAGAGAATTAGAAAAAGAATCAGACAAAGGCAGTGTTTAGGTTAAAGTCCCCTCATAAGCTGAGAGACAGCCTTGGGGATAACATGTCCTCATTCTCAGAACAGGTGTCACCTTGCTTGGAAAAACGGTAATTGAGGATATGATTAAATTGAGGATCTTGGAATAATGAGATTTTCATAGATTATCTAGGTAGGCTCCAGATGTCAACCCACGTTTCCGTAAGAAATAGAAAGAGACTTGGTACCCACAGCTGAGAATACATTGTGAACATGGAGGCAGGGGTTGGAGAAAGATGATTGTAGATAAAGATGTCAAATTTTACCAAAACCATCTGCATGAACTTGTCCCTAGGGATATATTAAATTTGAAATGCAAAATGGCAGAATTTTTAGAGAGTAAACTTTTATTGTATTATGATACCAAATTATAATTTCTTATAGTAGTCAAAGGAATCTAACAGAATCCTAGAGAAGAAAATCTGGGCAAATCTGTGTGCAAAAATAGTTGTAGATAAGATGTCATTCTCCACAATATTTAAAGTAACTTAAAGTTTTTATCTGTTCTCTTTCCATGTTGCTCAAAGAAATTGTGACATTAAAAATAAGGTCTTGATTTCAACAATATGGCTGCCTAAACGAGACCTGGACAAGTACAATAGCAATAGATGTGCTAACATTAAAGGGAAAGTCTCATAGCACCTCATCACTAGACAAAAATCTACAGGCAATACGCAATGCTGAGAGTGGAAGAAATATCCTTTCCCAGGAATAAGCCCCTGATTGCTTGTCCAATACCAAGTAGGCAGCTCTGACCTCATATACATACAAGTAACACTAATTAGACTGAGTGTGTGTGTGTGTGTGTGTGTGTGTGTGTGTGTGTGAATTCAAGAGGGATATGGAAAAAGTTGGAAGGGAAAAAAGGGGAAACTGTGTAACTATATTTTAATTTTAAAATAAAACAAATCGTAACCCTTAAAATATCAAAACCCTTAAAACTAGCTCTAGTTGCTAGAATAGTTCAGTCAGCAACTTTGCCTTAGACTTGAGTTCAATCCCTCGAACATTCATAAAAATGTTGGCACACGTTTGCAATCCTATTCCTTAGGAAGTGGGAAACATTAGTACTGGAATACAAGTCTAGCTTCCCATCAGCAGAGGATGGAGGTCGGCTGGGTTGCTCACACTGGCAGAGTTCATTTCACTCTCTGCCACTCACAGCCAATCCCAGTCACTCTTCCTTTACTGTCATGGTAACATGACCCTGCTCTACAAATACACTTGCAAGTGGTGGGTTTTACACAGCATGTATTCTAAATATAAAAATGCACACAAACTCAGAAAAGAACTCAACTCAGCCTCTTTTTTAAAAAATACATGTTACAAACTTAGTTGTGACCTGATTTCTGGGTCACTACTACAAAGGGACACAAAGTAAGAAAGAGAAGAAGAAATTATCTCAAGTTAGATGACATGGGTGGTTGGATTAAATTATGACAACACCTTTTAAAAACCTGTGGCGGGAAAAAAACTACCTTTGTTTGCGAAAACAAAAAGCCTCACTGTGAAAGAGAAACCATGAAAATATCACAGGAAAGGTGTTGATACAAGTATTTAGAGTCTGGGAGTTTGTTTTTGATTGATAAAATATAGAAAAAAGATAGGAAAATGGGTTGAAAATTAGATTTATGAGTACCTGACATCAGGACCTGCCGGCCAAGGTCACTGGCACCTCTGCCCTGAGAGCGACATTCCACCCATAGGCTCCCATCCCAGGGCACCTGTCTAAGCATCAGCAGCTTCCTCCTCACTGAAAGATGAAGTCAGGATTGTCCTCAGCCCTCCTGCTATTGTAAATTGAGAAGCCAAATTTAAAACACAAGAAAAATTAGTTGACAAAACTAAAACCCTCTTCCTCCTCTCTAATGATGGCTCAGATGCCCCAGACAGTAAAGATCATTTTCTATAGCAATTTGGAGACTAAACGCTGAATATGGCTTACATTTCAAACTCCATTCTTCCAATATATAATTGTCCTTGTTTGTTTCAGACAAGAGAAGGGGAGGGGGACAAACATGGAAATCTAACAAAAAGGAAAGAGTGCTCAACGATGGCCCAGCAGGGACAGAAAGTGGTCTGGGTGTTGAAGGCAGACTCTGAGGCCTTCACTGGGCCATGGACGACAGCATCTCAGACATGACTAAGAAATATCTACAGAATCTGATTTCACAATAGTGGGTGCATCGGTAGGGCTGACAATCCTCACTTCATCTCCATGAGAAGGAAGCCTGTCGAAGTAGACAGATGCACTCAGACAGGACACTGCAGAGTCAAATGTTGCTGTCAGGGCTGAAGGTGCCAGTGACCTTGGCCAGCATGTCTTGTTCTGTCATATACTCACAGATCTAACTTCAACTCATCTCCCTGTCTTTGTTTCTGCATTTTACTTATTAAAGACAAAATATTTCCTCCATTGTCTCTGCCCAAGCCAGTCATTTGTAGCTTAGATTCAGCCATCTCTCCACCACAGATCTAATGACTTTCAGCTTTCCCACCATAAGGTCTTTCCTTCAAGTTGCCACTAGAGCAATGTTTCTAAACATTAGTAACAGTGATCGTCACTCAGAACCCTGGAGAGGTTTCGCATCTCACTTGGAGCTGAAGCTAATAATATAAATGGGATGACTTGGAAGCTCTCTTCCTGCCCATCCTTTACTGTTTTCCACTTTCATTTACTTCAACCTCACCAGCTTCATTATTATTCTAACCTCTGCCATGATGCCAATCTCTGCTCAACTCTCCAAGTAGCTCTCACCAATCTCACTTACCGCTGGCTATGGTGCTTACCTTTAATTTCTGTGTTTGAATATCACCTAGACAATACATCTTCCTATAAAAATTCAAACTAGTACTTTTCTGGCTCAACCCCTACGCTTCCAAACCCCTTCTGCTTTATTGGAGTTTTTCTATTTCCAATCATTGGAATATTTTGTTGCAAAATAATATATAATGCATGTTTCATGTTTGCTGACTATCCCCTTCCACCTCCAAGCTCAGGAAATGCAGAGAGAGATCTCTGTCAGAGTCACTGATTATGCAGTGCTTGGCCCTTAGTAGGTACTCAAAAACACCAGATAATAGATGAATACAAAGTCAAAAATTCTATTCCTATAATTAAGATATTTTAACACACGAGAAGTAATAAGGAAGCATGCATATTACTTATTTATTTACTTTGGTAAATACTAGAAAAGCTCTATGCTATGCCAGTCATTGTCTAGGTTGTAAGGATAGAACAGTTGGGTCATACCTCCAAGAGGTTAAAATAGACTTTGTAGGACAGAAAAAAATAAATAAGAAAGTACTTTAAATGCTAGTGGTAGGAGTTTCTAAGAAGAAAGAAAGAAAAACCAGCAAACAAAAAGGGGAAATGGAAAGGATATCTTTAAAAAAACAAATGAGGGCAGTTTCCATCTGTGGTGGAAGACTTGTGCCTGGGCCATGAGGGTTCGATAGCCAAATAGCACCAGGAGAAAGCTACCCTCCCAGGAGTGTGGAAAAGTCTTCAGTGGGGTTAAGATGAGCACCACTGCTCAGCAGGACCTGCCCGGAATCCTCAGGACACAGGAACTGAGGAAAAGTCAGGGACAGGAACCTTCCAGTTTCCATCTGTGGCTGTGCAACAGGGCTCCATAGCCAAATAGTACCAGGAGAAAGCTAGACTCCCAGGAATGTGGACAAGCGTGTCTGCTCAGATGGACCCAACTGGAATCCCAGAACACAGTGACTGAGGAGTGGTCTTCTGGTTTCTTCTGGCGGCCAGGGAGCTGATCCTGTGACACAGGGCTCCCTACTGAAATAGTGCCAGGAGAGATCTGGTATCCCAGCAGTGCTGACACATCTTCGAGCACAGGCAAAACCACCACTTCTGTTCAAATTCACCGGATAAAGAGGGACCCTTGCAGAGCCATCAAGACAAAGGAGCCAAGGGACAGCTGGGGACAATATCCTTCTGGTTTGTGTCTGCACCCCAGGGCTGAACCTGTGCCACAGCTCTCCAAACCCAAACACCTCTCAGACAGAGCAGGTCTTCAAGGAGTATTGACACAGAGGCTTGCAGGAGGAACAAGCCACAGCCAGAGAGAGTAGGACCAGCTAACAACAGAGTTAACGAGATGGCGAAAGGCAAGAGCAAGAACATAAGGAACAGAAACCAAGGCTACTTGGCATCATCAGAACCCAGCTCTCCCACAACAGCAAGCCCTGGATACCCCCAACACACTAGAAAAGCAAGACTCAGATTTAAAATCAGTTTTCATGATGATGATAGAAGACTTTAAGAAGGAAATCAATAACTCCCTTAAAGAGATACAAGAGAACATAGGTAAACAACTAGAAGCCCTTAAAGAAGAAACACAAAAATCCACTAAAGAATTATAGGAAAACGCAATAAAACAGATGAAGGAAATGAACAAAACCATCCAGGAACTAAATATAGAAATAGAAACAATAAAGAAATCACAAAGGGAGACAACCCTGGAGTTAGAACACCTAGGAAAGAGATCAAGAGTCATAGATGCAAGCATCACCAACAGAATTCAAGAGGTAGAAGAGAGAAACTTAGGTGCAGAGGATAACATAGAAAATAGTGATACAACAGTCAAAGAAAATGCAAAATGCGAAAAGCTCCTAACCCAAAACGTCCATGAAATCCAAGCACAATGAGAAGACAGAACCTAAGGATAATAGATATCAAAGAGAGTGAAGATTCCCAACTTAAAGGACCAGTAAATATCTTCAACAAAATTATAGAAGAAAACTTCCCTAACCTAAATGATGAACATAAATACACAAGAAGCCTACAAAACTCCAAAATCATTGGACCAGAAAAGAAATTCCTACTGTCACATTATAGTCAAAACACCAAATGAACAAAACAAGAAAAGAAAAGCAGTAAGGAAAAAAGGTCAAGTAACATATAAAGGCAGACCTATCAGAATTACACCAGACTTCTCACCAGAGACTATGAAAGCTAGAAGATATTGGGCAGAACTCATACAGACCCTAAGAGAACACAACTATCAGCCCAGGCTGCTATACCCACCAAAACTCTCAACATAGATGGTAAAACCAAAATATTCTATGACAAAACCAAATTTACACAATATGTTTCTACAAACCCAGCCCTACAAAGGATAATAGATGGAAAACACCAACTCAAGGAGGGAAACTACACCCTAGAAAAAGAAAGAAAGTAATCTTTCAACAAACTCAAAAGAACATAGCCACAAAACATAAAAATAACATCAAAAATAACAGGAACCAACAATCACTATTCCTTAATATCTCTTGACATCAATGGACTCAATTCCCCAGTAAAAAGACATAGACTGACAGACTGGATCCATAAAGAAGACCCAGCATTTTGCTGTATTCAGGAAATGCACCTCCATGATAAAGACAAACACTACCTCAGAGTAAAGGGCTGGAAAACAAATTTCCAGGCAAATGATCCCAAGAAACAGGCTGGAGTAGCCATTCTAATATTGGATAAAATCTACTTTCACCAAAACGTCATCAAAAAAGATAAGGAAGGACACTTCATACTCATCAAAGGAAATATCTACCAAGAAGAACTCTCAATTCTAAATATCTATGCTCCAAATGCAAGGGCAACCACATTCACAAAAGAAACTTTACTAAAGCTCAACATACACATTGCACCTCACACAATAATAGTAGGAGACTTCAACATCCCATTATCATCAATGGACAGATCTTGGAAACACAAACTAAACAGAGACACAGTTAAACTAGCAGATGTTAAGAACCAAATGGATTTAACAGATATCTATAGAACATTTCATTCTAAATCAAAAGAATATACCTTCTTCTTAGCACCTCATGTTACCTTCTCCAAATTGACCATATAATTGGTCACAAAACAAGCCTCAACAGATATAAGAAGATTGAAATAATCCCATGCCTCCTGTCAGATCACTACGAATTAAGGCTGGTCTTTAACGGCAACAATAGCAACAGAAAGCCCACGTACACATGGAAGCTGAGCAATGCTCTACTCAATGATAACTTGGTCAAGGAAGAAATAAAGAAAGAAATTAAAGACTTCCTAGAATTTAATGAAAATGAAAGTACAACATACCCAAACTTATGGGACACAATGAAAGCAGTGTTAAGAGGAGGGCTCATAGCTTTCAGTGCCTCCAAGGAGAAACTGGAGAGAGCATACACTAGCAGCTTGACAGCACACCTGAAAGCTCTAGAGCAGAAAGAAACTAATGCACCAAAGAGGAGTGGAAGGAGGGAAATAGTCAAACTCAGGGCTGAAGTCAACCAAGTGGAAACAGGAAGAACTATACGAAGAATCAACAAAACCAGGAGTTGGTTCTTTGAGAGGATCAAGAAGATGGATAAACCCTTAGCAGACTAACCAGAGGGCACAGAGACAGTATCCAAATTAACAGAGTTAGAAATGAAAAGGGAGACATAACAACAGATTCTGAGCAAATTCAAAAAATCATCAGATCTGCCGGGCAGTGGTGGCACATGCCTTTAATCCCAGCACTTGGGAGGCAGAGGCAGGTGGATTTCTGAGTTCGAGGCCAGCCTGGTCTACAGAGTGAGTTCCAGGACAGCCAGGGCTACACAGAGAAACTCTGTCTCGAAAAAACCAAAAAAAAAAAAAAAAAAATCATCAGATCCTACTACAAAAGCCTATACTCAACAAAACTGGAAAATCTGGATGAAATTGACAATTTCTAGACAGATACCAAATACCAAAGTTAAGTCAGGATCAGATAAGCCATCTAAACAGTCCCATAATGCCTAAAGAAATAGAAGCAGTAATTAAAAATCTCCCTGTCAAAAAAAGGTTCAGGACCAGTTGGGTTCACTGCAGAATTCTATCAGACCTTCAAAGAAGACCTAATACCAATACTCTTCAATCTATTCCACAAAATAGAAACAGAAGAAACACTACCTTCTATGAGGCCACAGTTACACTGATACCAAAACCTCACAAAGACATAACAAAAAGAGAAAGCTTCAGACCAATTTCCCTTATGAATATGGATGTAAAAATACTCAATAAAATTCTCGCAGGCCGAATCCAAGAACACATCAAAAGGATCATTCATCATGATCAAGTAGGCTTCATCCCAGGGATGCAGAGATGGTTCAATACCCAGAAATCCACCAATGTAATCCACTACATAAACAAACTCAAAGAGGCGAACCACATGGTTATTTCATTAGATGCTGAAGGAACATTTGAGAAAGTTCAGCATCCCTTCCTGATGAAGGTCTTGGAAGGATCAGGAATTCAAGGCCCATACTTAAACACAGTAAGAGCAATATACAGCAAACCAGTAGCCATCATCAAACTAAGTGGAGAGAAACTTGAAGCAATCCCACTAAAATCAGGGACTAGACAAGGCTATAGTGCTTGAAGTTCGAGCTAGAGCATTTAAACAACAAAAGGAGGTCAAAGGGATACAAACTGGAAAGGAAGGAATCAAAATATCACTATTTGCAGATGATATGATTGTATACTTAAGTGACCCGAAAAACTCCACCAGAGAACTGCTGCAGCTGATAAACAACTTCAGCAAAGTGGCTGGATATAAAATTAACTCAAACAAATCAGTAGCCTTCCTTTACTCGAAGGATAAACAGGCTGAGAAAGAAATTAAGGAAATTACACCTTCCACAATTGTCACAAACAATATAAAGTATCTTGGTGTGACTCTAACCAAACAAGTGAAAGATCTGTATGACAAGAACTTCAGGTCTCTGAAGAAGGAAATCAAAGAAGACCTCAGAAGATGGAAAGATCTCCCATGCTCATGGATTGGTAGGATTAATGTAGTAAAAATGGCCATCCTGCTGAAAGCAGTCGACAGATTCAATGCAATTCCCATCAAAATTCCAACTCAATTCTTCATAGACTTAGAAAGAGCAATTCTCAAATTCATTTGGAACAACAAAAAACCCAGGATAGCAAAAGTTATTCTCAACAGCAAAAGAACTTCTGGGGGAATCAGCATCCCTGACCTCAAGCTGTACTACAGGGCAGTAGTGATAAAAACTGCATGGTATTGGTACAGTGACAGGTAGGTAGATCAAATAGAATTGAAGAACCAGAGATGAACCCACACACTTATGGTCACTTGATTTTTGACAAAGGAGCTGAAACCACCCAGTGTAAAAAAGACAGCATTTTCAACAAATGGTGCTGGTTCAACTGGCGGTCTACATGTAGAAGAATGCAAATCGATCCATTCCTATCTCCCTGTACAAAGCTCAAGTCCAAGTGGATCAAGGACCTCCACATAAAACCAGATACACTGAATCCAATAGAAGAGAAAGTGGGGAAAATCTTGAACACATGGGTACATGGGAAAAGTTCCTGAACAGAACACCAATGACTTATGCTCTAAGATCAATAATCGACAATTGGGACCTCATGAAGTTGCAGAGCTTCTGTGGGGCAAAGGACACTGTCAATAGGACAAAACAGCAACCAACAGATTGGGAAAAGATCTCTACCAATCCTAAGTCTGATAGAAAGTTAATATCCAATATGTGCAAGGAACTCAAGAAGTTAGACTCCAGAGAACCAAGTAAACCTATCAAAAAATGAGGAACAGAGCTAAACAAAGAATTCTCAAATGAGGAAATTCCCAGGGCTGAGAAGCACCTAAAGAAATGTTCAACATCCTTAGTCATCAGGGAAATGCAAATCAAAACAAGTCTGAGATTCCACCTCAAACCAGTCAGAATGGCTAAGATCAAAAATAACAGATGCTGGCGAGGATGTGGAGAAAGAGGAACACTCCTCCATTGTTGGTGGGATTGCAAGCTGGTACAACCACTCTGGAAATCAGTTTGGCGGACCCTCAGAAAAATGGACAAAATACTACCTGAGGACCCAACTATACCACTCCTGGGCATATACCCAGAAGATGCTCCAACATGTAATAAAAACACATGCTCCACTATGTTCATAGCAGCCATATTTATAATAGCCAGAAGCTGGAAATATCCCAGATTTCCCTCACCAGAGGAATGGATACAGAAAATGTGGTACATTTACACAATGGAGTACTACTCAGCTATTAAAAACAACGAATTTGCAGGCAAATGGATGGAACTGGAAAATATCATCCTGGGCGGGGTAACTCATTCATAGGAGAACAAAAGTGGTATGTACTCACTGACAAGTGAATATTAGCCCAAAAGTTACTTCACGGTAACTGTTGAACTGAGTGTGGGGTCCCAGATGGAGGAGTTGGAGAGGGAACTGTGGGAGCTGAGGGAGTTTGTAGCCCCATGGAGGGAGCATCAGTTTCAACTGGCTTGATCCCAGGTGCTCCTGGAAGCTGGACCACCAACCAAAGAATATACATGGAGGAACCCATGGTTTGGACCACATGTGTGGCAGAGGAGGGCCTTGTTGGCCATCAGGGGGAAGAGAGGCCCTTGGGCCTGAGGGTGTTAGAGGCCCCAGTATAGGGGAATGCCAAGGTGGGAAGACAGGAGTGGATGGGCGGGTTGGTGGGTGGGGGAGTACCCTCATAGAGGCAGGAGGAGGGGAGGGGATAGGGGGTTTCCAAAGTGGAGACCTGGAAAGGGGGAAACATTTGAAATGTAAAATGATAAAGTATCAAAAAATTAAAATAAAATAAAAACATAAAAAAATGAGGTAATGCACAATGCTAAAAGTCTCTAGAGACTGATGAGACAATGATGGCTTCTAATCATTTTAATAGTCGGCCTTTCCCTACATTTTGGGGTTTTTTCAAAAAAAAAAGTTACAGTAGGTGAGTGTTAAGGAGCTGTGTATTCGCTTAATGTTTGGAAGACACCTGTGTCCAGCACACAGAAAGTGCTGTCCTTCTTATGAACAGATGGTGCAGTGCTTGCAGGGTAGCTGCATTATGGTGGCCTTCATGTGCTTCCGGCAATTACAACACATAAATCTTCCAACCTACTCAAACCTCATTCCAACAGACTTGCTAGCTGGGCCTTTTTTTACTTCCCAAATTTACCAAGATGCCTGGCTGGCCCTCTTGCCTTTGAAAGGACAGGCCATGAAACCTCGGCTGATGGACTGTGAATAAGAATTTCCAGTATCATTTCAGAATGGGAGCATCTCAGCTCTGTGCTACCCTGATCTCTGCATCACATCAGTAAACATTATCACCGTAGTGTGAGAGATGCATCATCCTACAAGGTATGGTCTCTGCTGGCTTACTGGACAGGGATTAGAAGCAAGGATACCTTTTTGTCTTAAGCTACTGAGATTTTCTGTTGGCCATAGTATGAGTTAATGCTTACTAGAATTCCAAATGAATCCACTTTGAGGATAAGCATCTGATAGTCTTCTTTCCTCTCCCATGCTTCTTAGGAAGATTTGTCCCTCAAACAGTGTCCACTGAGGAGAAGTAAAGCCAGTGGCAGAGGTGAAATTTATTCTGCTATGTGATCCTGATCATTTTTAAAGGGTGACAAGCAATGCACAGTGGCTCTGAAATGTCCTCATATACCCCAAGAGATTTCATGCCTGCTTCCTTGATAAAATAAACTTATCTGAAAGCTTAATGCTTTAGATGTATAAAATATGGCCAAAATGATGCCTGTGGTTTTAATGAGAATCACCCCATGGACTTATATTTGAATACTTAGTTCCTAGTTAAAAGGACTGTTTGAGAAGGATTAGGAGGTGTGACCTTGTCAGAGGTGGTGTGTCACTGGGGATGGTCTTTGAACTTTCAAAAGTCCATGTCAAGCCCAGTTCTCTCTCTCTGCGTCCTGCTTATTGATCAAGATATGAGGTCACAGCTACTGCTCTAGCACGATAGCCTAGCTAGGCAGCTAGGCTCCCTGATGTCATGTTCCCACCATGATGGTCATGGACTCATCCTCTGAAACTGTAAGGCCCCAATAAGCTATTTGTTTCTATAAATTGCCTTTCTCATGCTGTCTAAGGACAGCATAAGAAAAGTCACTTAGAGATGTGGTTCACAACTGTAATCCTTGCTCTTGGAAAATAGGAATAAGAAGAGTACTATAAAATATAAGCTACTCTAGGCCACATAGATTATGCGTGGTATAGTATGAGATCTTGACTCTTAATAACAAATGAATGGAAAAGTGACCTGAAGAGGTGGCTAGGTGGTTAAGAGAACTGTCTACTCTTCCAGAGGACCCAGGTTAGTTTACCAGCATAGCATCCACATGGCAGTTCACAGCCATCTGTAATGCCAATTCCAGGGGATCTGACACCCTCTTCTGCCCTCTGTTGGTGTAGACACACACGTGGTGTGTACTCATACATGCAAACAAAAATGTCTACCCATACACATAAAATAAAATTATAATAATATGTAAAACAAATAAAAATTTGTAGTGGTAATAATAGAAGTTCTCTGAATCCAACAGTGATTGAGAGAGGATTCTACTATCAGCGGCAAATGCCAATGAAGCTTATGTATGCAGCAGTAGCCTTCTTATGAAATTAGCTATGAAAGGGTGACATCCACTGTATATTTTATGATAGAACAGAGATTAGCACTGTAGCCTTCAGTAGGGTCCTACTGACTCAAAGACAAATTGATAGACCATATCAGATGTAGTGTCCCTGAAATTACACCATGGAGTTTCAAGATAAAATATAATTTGACTGCCTTGATGACTATTACCCCTATTCTTAATAACTCTCACCTACAGTAGGATCTGTTGTATGGAAAAGGATGCATAGGACCATCTCCTAAGACCTGGAACTGTTATGATATTGGTGCATAAAAGAAGAAATGAATTAGCACATTTAATGGATCTTTGTGTGCTACAAATATTTGGATGCTAAGTCAATATTACTCTAAACAGGAGCTATCAACAGTAATAAAACAGTATGAAAACTGAAGTCATGAGATGCTGTGCCAAAATGCTTTATACTTTTAAGGTCACCTTTATTTATATTTCCATAGTATTTTCTTTGAAATTTTTATAATAGCATGTGGAGATCATAATTCAAATGCCAAGCATGTACCACCAACAGGTCTAGATGTCTTAACCTGCAGCCTGTGAATTGTTTTAGGGATAGAAAAGAGTGTGGTGTCTAGAATAGTTATTCTAGAAATTATCTGTGAGCTGTAGAGCCCACCATGGCTCAGAGGCAGCAGCCTGAAGCTGCTTCACTTTAATCAGAAAAGATGGATGGAATGGAGCCCACTTAGTTCGTGGCTGCCAGCCCTCTTCGTCTCCCTCCCACAGACACGCATACAGGAAAGCTGGCAGCTCCCCTCTCCCTTCCTGTCATTCTCACTAGGCTAAGGAGTAGGCAGATGAAGGAGGAGAGGGAAATCAGCGGCTGCCAGAGCACTTGCCACATTCAGAGTTGCCACTACAGGCCTCCCCAGCACCCAGCATTCCTCAGGTGTTCTGCTGGGTTCCAGACAGAGAAAAAGATGCAGACAATTAAACCAGGCATTTCTCAAAGAATATAGACCCCAACACTAGGACCAGTTAGTAAGATGGCTTTTGCCCTAATCAATCCCTCTATTTTTAAAAGTAGGAATGGAAATCAGGTGACATTCTGTACTAAGCTCAAAAAAAAATTCTTCCTGAATGAGTTCAGAACTAAGCAAGAAAGAGGCAAACAAGGAAGGGTAGGGAAAGCATGGGAGTCAACTGAACACTGATGAACTTGCCCATGGTCCCCAGTGGGAAGAATCCCACTGTGAGCTGTGATGGGCACCCAGGCAGGCAAGTTTAATTGGCAAGACAACAGACAAACTTGTGATCATGGTCTACTTCCCACACTGATAAATGTCCGAAGTGCTCTTGGCACAAACTGTCAAAACAAATCTTTATTTCCTCTGGCTTTTGTTGATAGGTGACAACACTCAACAAAGCAAATTATGAGTTGTCTGCATCAGTGTAACCTTCACTTTCCCAGTCAAATATGTCAGAAAAAATCTAGCTAGCATCCTCACCCCCACACACTCATTCCAACAGGAAGAGGCACCGCCTTCAGTAATGGGACAGGGCACACTAGGTGAGCAGCTCCGTGCTCGCACTTGGAGCTACAGCTACAGGGCTGTCTTCTTTCATTTGCTCAGTCACGTGTTGCTTACATAGAGATGCTATGTTTGATGTATCAGCTAATAAGACAAATGTGTTCTTGAAGCCTCAGGATTTATAGATGAGTAAGAGAAAAATGACAGACATGCTAAGTAACTGCAATACAAAAGCCATATATCCTGTGACATGAAGTTCCTAGCAGAGCCTGAAAGACATAGCAGCATTCTCCAAAGCTGGCCCAACATGGAAACAGATGCTCATCTACTGATGAATCAATAGACAGAAGTAAACACAAATGTGGTACTCCTCCAAAGAAGTGGTCTTTAGCTATGGAAGAGATGGAGGTACTGACCCCAAGGCTGGAAAACATCATGCTAAGTAAAGCAGTTAGAAAGATGAGCAGTATGTAGTATGATTTCAATTGTGTGAAATGCTCTGGATAGGAAATCTCATACGACAGAAAGAAAATCAGTGGCCACAAGAAAGGATGGAGCTTATGAATAGCTACAAATAGAAAAAAAGGTTTCTTTACAGAGCTAATAAGAATGTTATCTAACGTCTATATATTGATAGATAGACAGACAGACAGATAGACAGATAATAGATAGGTTTATAGATAGTTATACTATACACACACACACACACACACACATATATACTAAAACTGTAATTTCATACCTTAAAGGGGCACATGTTAAGTTATATGAATTACATCTCAAAAGTCCCTCTAGAAAAAACTAACTATGGCTTCATGGAGAGTGACTCCCCACCCACATTTCTGACCTGCATTAAATCTGCTTTTTTTCTTTGTTCTTTTCTATGAGAACATGCATGCTTTCACTTCAGAAGAAAGCAGACCATCATTCACTTTCTCCGATGATGGCTCCAGAGCTGTAAATGAAGACTCACGCAGTGCTGTCATGGCCTTCAGAAATAATGCATGCACAGTTGTAAAGAGAGTTTCAACAAAACCTGCCCAACAATGTTATGGACCATCATATGTTGAAATAAGACCTTCTCACCCACCCCCCTTAGGCTAGCAAAAGAGCTTACAGCTATGGGCAGTTTTGTGGCACGATTACCAGTTCCTCTGCCACCAAATTCAAAAGAAGAATCTTGACAGCAGGAGAAAATTCACTGTCACCTGAGAACAAGAGCTCTTTCTGCCTCCTCACCACCACAGGCTCACATGAGTGGTCCATTGCTTCCTAATATATGTCCATCTCAGCCCATCCCAGAGAGCCGTAACGTACACATTACTGTGATAGGAAGTCTACTGGTTTGCTCCCTATATTTTAGAGAGACTATATTTTGTCAAATTAATTGAAAACCAGAACAATGAGAACTAAACACTTCACAACAGCTTCACACTAAAAAAGACATTGATTAATCTCAGTAAGAATCCAAAGTACGTTTCAATTGGTAGATAGATGAAATGATTTTACTTTAAAATACGGAGCATGCAATAAAGGAAAGTGTGTTTAAAGTTAAGTGGTCCCAAATTTTATATTATACACCAAAATGCCAATCTCATATAATAATCTCCTGTGGGACTTTTTATGAAAAATAAATTCTTCACAGGGTATAACAGAATCTTAAACCTATATAGAGAGCTCAGTAAATACTGCAATGGAAAAGCATTATGTAACAGACTAGCCCGAGTGCCTGCATATACAGACTGTTCTCTCCCACCAAGGATGAGACATCCAAAGCCTCTATGATCTCGTTTTTTGCCTCTTTCTAACAATATCTCTTTCATTCTTATGACCACATCAGTAGGCTGTCAACACACAGAACCTCATGGAGTCTCTAACTGGGTCATGGCCATACTGCTTCTGAGCCCTGTTGATACTTTTCTCCTGCAGGGATCTCTCCTCATTTCTCTGCATGGTTAACTCATACATAGCACACATGAGCCAGCTTCATGTCATCACTTTAATCTTACCCAGTCACACTTATTGTGGGTAGGAACCCCCAACATACCCACATTTAGTAACTTGCCAAAATCTATACTAGTCCACTTATCTATTTGCCCTTCACCATACTCTACTAGTTTCTATAAGTTAAAATCATACTTAGTCCTTGCCCCTGGTTCACTATCTCCTAATTTGGTGCAGGTGTTGAATGAATGTTTTTAATATGAATGGATTTATCTTAATAATCAAATGAATTCATTAAGTCAACCAACTCTGTAACCCATTGCAATAATTTATATTAGTAATGAATTCTTATATTTCTTAAAAATATTTAATTTTAAAGTCAATAATTGAATTTGATGACAGACATCATTAACTCCATTTGAGCAAAGCTCAGCACTATTGTCTAAGGCAATTTGTAACAGTTAATCCAGTTCACACTTGATGATATAAATAATTGTTGTAGTGTCATAAGTTCATCAGCATAAGATTCACAAATTAATATAAATAATGTTGCTTTTGTTTAAACCGAGCAGATAGTGTGTAGAACCCACTAAGGGAAGAAAAAAAGCAAATGTACAGAGAAGAGGACTACTCCGCTGGATTCATTAACAGGAACTGAAGTTAATTCAAAAGTAGGAGATGCTAACATCTTACCACTTTAGGAAAGAGCCATAAAAATGTTCTTGTTCCTGGTTGGTTTACTCTATTCCTTCCTCCCTACCTGGGGATAGAATTAGAAAAATCAGGCCACTGATAGGCTTTTTTTAAAGAGCACAGTCAGAGCCATCCAAGTAGCACTCAGTTTTTAAAGAAGAGATAAAGAATTCTATACCAGAATTGAGAGCAGGCATTGAATGCAAGAAGACTCATAGTTTAAATTTTACATGTATGTCAACTCACCCCCAGAAACAGAATCCACAACAGACTCAAGCAATGCTTGCACAAAAGCCCAACTTGGTCAGCCAAGGAATAACAGGAGGGTGGGTGAAGGGTTACTTACAGATTCAAAAGTCATGGAGAAGCACACCCCAGTACAGTGACAGTTCATGAAAACTGCATCCTTGGATCCCACTGCAAGATGTGATGGCAGCTTACCAGGACAGAGAACATCCTTCCCACAGCTTATCTGGTCAGTCTCCTCCTCCAGCAGCTCTTTGATGCATCTGTAAATCTGGGGAGAGGTCATTGTGGATATTGCACATTTCAGCTTTCCCACAACACTTCTGTCCTCTCTCTTAAAGAAAATAGTCGACAGAGAGAAACTCTTGTCTGATAGTGAGATATATAGCCAGATGCTTTCTTTTACTCCAAAGTGGATTAATGTGTTTTAGTCCATTTTTCCTTGCTACAATTGAGCATCAAGACACAACAATTTATACTTTTATTGTACTCACAACTGTGGAGGGTGAGTGAGTCCAGGTTGAGATGCGTTTATCAAGGGATTTCTTTTTGTCAAGGACTTTGCAAAGTCTCAAGCTAGTACAATACATCACCTGATAACGGGTACACACAGGAGACAAAGCCAAACTGGATTTGTGACAAATGGCATATTCTTGAGATAAGGCACTAATCTATGAAGGCTTAATCCATCTGCACAGATAGGACATGTAGACCTAGTCAACTCACAAGCATCTCACACAGTGCTACTCAAAATATTGAGGAACAAATTTCAACACGGATTTTGGAAGGGATACTTGAACTTTAATGGTCTCCCAGTAAGTGCATCCTGGAGCAGTTACACCATGGATATTCTAAACTGAAAGCAGGCTGTGTCATATGAGTACCTGGGGGGGAAAAAACAGGAACAGTGAAATTAAATGAAATTGTTCAGTTCTTATTCTTCCTCTGTCTCCTCTCAAACAAAGATTATGGTGATATGGTGACATATGATCAAATTCCATTTACCATTCACTTATTACAGACCCCAGATGTTTACTACCATGAGCAAATTGCAAATACAGACAACCTCATGAAGTACTTCATTCCTATTAGTAGCTTCATCTGAAGAATAGAGCAAAACTTAATACTGGATCACACGTTCATTGAAGACCAAAAAGAACATGGAAGTTGTGGGATTTGTATTATCCAAGCCAATGAGAAAGATGAAGGGAGAGGAAGGACAGTTGGGAAAATGGGAGAGGGTAGAAAGAGGCTTAAAAATTGGGAAAGGAGCAGGAAATGGGAGATATGAAAGGAGAACACCACCTTTCACTGTGTGAACAGATGGCAGCCTGCTCTTTTGTAGACTTTTCTAAGGTTCATTTTATATACACGTATGTGTTAGACTGTAAAACTTCACATCACTTTCAGAAATACATTTAAAATGACCCAAACCAATTGGTATAGTCTATGTTCAGTGCCTATACTTCAAACGAGGCTTAGAAAACTATAATTTTCATAGTTCAAATAGATCCAAACTTTCCCACCTTGTTGAGATATAAGCTTGGTAATTATAATTTTATATGAATTAAATTCCATTCAGCATGCTCATTGTAACTTTTACATTCTTCCTGTTAATATGGAACAGTCATTCTATCTAAATTATTTTTAAATTAGCTTTACACAAGCTTGTATTGTGGGTATAATTTGGACTCCTACACATCTTAATTCATCAGGGATCCAATTAAATTATTTTGGTATTCCAAAATGATTTGCTTCTACTCTCTTTTTCTTCCCAAGCTCTTGTTAATCTCTAAATTATATCCAGTGTGCAAGGGAGGAAGCCAGGTCAATTAAATAAGGTAGAGAGGGACAGTAGAATCTAAGCTATTCCTATCTCTCACTCTATTTCTGATGATCTTGAACTCAGCACCAGCCAATTTGTGTTTGTCCCTGCATTTTATAATCTAAATACTGTTAGCAACGATCTTGCTATTACCCCAAAACATGAGGACACTTAATACATGTCTGATTAAACTAAAACTTCCTTGACAGCTTCATTCTCCAGCACTGAAACAACTAGTTTTATCTACCTCAACTAACCTAATCTCCAGACAGCAGAGCAGAATGAATTAATTTTTTTGTTTACTTGGTTTGCTTTCTAAGACAAGTGTACTGCTCCCCAGAGAAACATACTGATACGAGTCTTTATTAAACAGTTCTTCTGATGCAAAATGTGATTAATTGGGCATGTATAACGAAGACTTTTGTTCTGTTTTTCAAATAGCAAGGACATAAAATTCATACTACACTGCAGAAGAAAATAAGATGTTGGTGAGGAGACATTCCTGAAAACTGTGGCACATTCTCTCTCCTCTATTGGAGCTTCACTTTGTTTTATCTTAAAGACATAACTTAAAGAAATGTTGCATTTTTAAAATCACATTTAACTTTGTTTAAACACATTTTCCGAATGTATTATATTATAAAAACTTTTTATATGGAAGAATCAATAATATCCCGAGGAACAAATTTTGGGAAACCTCTCAAAACAAATGGTTAGCTGATAAATGATTCTGCTCAAATCTGGGTTTTTGTTGGTAGCTTGAGATGAGTAGTACACATTTTATACACTCCATTTTTTTCCAAAGGTACATTTTTTTTTTTATTTTTCAAGAGTAATGAAGTTCTTCAAAATGCTTTTAAATTTCAAATAAAAAAATGAGAAAAATATCCACTACTCTACTTATTATAACAAAACTATACTCAGAATTCCATTCTGTATAATGTGAATATGTCCACATATGTATGCAAATACATTTTCTTAATTTAATAAAATATAAAGTATACTCATTAGAAGTTCACTGCAAATGTTACATAGAATGGTAATTTTTCAGATAATTTGTTTAAGAATCAGGAACACACTCATTCATCACTATTGAAGAGATTGTTGAAAACTATATTGAAGCTTCTAGAAAACTCAGTAGAAAAAAAAGAAGAAATGATGAAGGAAACAGCCTCACTGCTGAGGGAGGCTAATGCTGCCCACTCCACAGACGGACAACACAGCTGGTAGCCTGTACCCAGAAGGATGCTGTCAGGCAAGAGAGCACAATGTGTAAAACAATACGTGGATCACGAGAATTAGGAAATAGAGTAGAAAATGATCTTCTTCCCAATGCAAGCAGAATTAATAGATAGCTAGGAATTTAAAATATAAATCATTTAAGTTACTCATAAAAAGAAGTAACCTAACTTTGTTGGGTTATACAAAACCTTGGTGACTAAGAAATTCATGTTAGCTGACAGGGCCACAGTATCATTTCAGATTATCCTAAAGCTCGCGTAATTTACCATAAATATCCCAACCATCTTCTGCAGGTTGTCATGGGACAATTTTTGAAATGTTTATAAAACATTAAATTTGGATAACTTGTTCAGAAAATTTAAGATGAATGGAGCCAAAAGAAGGGTTCTCTTCTTTCAAATGCCAAGTTGAGTCATTTACTAGAGAAATATTGCAATCACAAGGTACAAATAACATACTGTATTGACACTGGACATAATTGTGAATATGCAAAACATTTTACATCTGGGGGAAATGTTTTTATTACTTAAGAAATTTCAACAAATATCAAAATATGAAAAATTCCTAACAAGTCACCGGAGTATAACATCAAGGATAAAAAGAATGGATGGTTTCAATAACTATTTTAGCTTCCTAGAAACAAAGGGAAATTGAACTCTTTTCTTTTACAGCATCCCCTCTAATGGATGTGCAAAAGATAGCAAAGCCATCTATGATATAAAATAAATGATTTTACACTTAAAATTGAATACTGAGCCTATTGTACACACAAGCTTGAGGAAAATGAAGGCTTCCTAAAGTCTGTATTAAATTCATTGCATTTCTGTGAACATTGCATAATTATCTACTCCAATAAACTAAAAGAGAAATCAATTATGATGGTTTGAATTTGAAGTGGCCTCTGCAGACTTATATATTAAAAGACTTTATTGACAATCAATGTGACTTTTAGGAAGTGACTGAATTATTAGGGCTATGAACAGATAGAATTCACTAGCGAATACATAATTTAGTGGACTAACAAATGGTAATGATAACTATAAAGTTCATGGCATGACTGGAGGAATGACACTGGGGCATGCCTTCCACTGTCTCATTTTCTAATCTCTAGACTAGGAAAGCACACCAAAAGCTACATTTCTGTCTCAGAGCTTGGGAAGTTACATAGAAAAGTGTGAGGAAAGACTGTAGGAATTTGAAGGGACAGAGGATGGCCCAGCAAATTAAATAAGCATGGTTCACACGGGCTCACAGAGACTGAAGCAACAGCATAGGGCCTGGGTGGGTCTTCTGCATGTATGTTATGGCTGTTAGCTTGGTGTTTTGTAGGGCTTCTAACAGTGTGGGTGTGTGTCTCTGAGTCTTTTGCCTGCTCTTGGATCTCTTTTCCTCATAGTGGGTTGCCTTTTCCAGCCTTGATATGAGCGCTTTTCCCTTGTCTTGTATATTACTTTGTGGTGTTTGGTTGTTGTCTCCTGGAGGCCTGCTTCTTTCTGAAGGAAACAGAGGAGGAATGGATCTGGTAAGACAAGAGGGAGGAAGAGGAAACTGTGATCAGGATGTATTGTCTGTGAGAAGAATCCACTTTCAATAAAAAGTAAAAAGAAAATTAAAAAAAGAAGCTGATGACACAGATAGTAAAGTGGACTGATTTCAAATGATAATATTTTGAAAAGTTATATTTCTCAATATTTATTACACAATATTCTTTTGGTTCTACCCAACAGGTATCATTTTTTAAAAGGAGACCATACATCCCACAATGCCATTTGCCATGGGGATTCTATATACCCATTTTCCTGTCCAAACTTTTATGGCACAAAGATGCCATCAGTGGAATTCAGGGATTCTAAACATTGTTATGCTGGTTTATAAACAAGTAAAGCAGCCCAGTTCTCTACTAGTAGCAAACATCAGTTTTTCAACCATGTTAAGATGTTTTTCCCTACCTTTATTCAAGCATTTTTTTGTTGTTTTATGAGCTTACTTTGTTTAGAACAGGAATTAAAGTGTTTGAGGTGTCTTTAGGCATTATGACTTCAAGGTGATGATGATGATGATGATGATGATGATGATGATGATGATAATGAAGAAGAAGAAGAAGAAGAAGAAGAAGAAGAAGAAGAAGAAGAAG
>CM052702.1:85583461-85617473 GCA_028551405.1 Uromys caudimaculatus
CGTTTTTCTAGGTATTTTACTCTTCGACATTTTAGAATAATGTTGAAGGAAAACATGAGAAAAGCTGGGGGAGAAGAAGACCCAAGACAGACATTGGATTGAACCCAGAGTCACAAAGGAATAATAACGTTTTCCCTTTCCTTTCTTTCCTCCAAACCTTCCCATATACTCCCATTGTTGTCTTTCAAATTCCTGACCCCCTTTCTCATTAATTGTTACTATATTCATGCATATTTTCCCAAATATAACAATCTCAGTCCGTATAATGGTACTTGTATGTATGTTTTCAGGAATGATCACTTGGTATTGAAAAACAAGTCCATGTCCTCGTCCCTGAGAAAGACTATTCTTACTCTCAGGATTTCCCCATTACCTGTAGTTCTATGTATAAGGCTGAGACTTCTTGAGCTTTCTCTCATCCACTTTGGCTTGTCTATTCATTGTCTTTTTCAACTCATGGTTAGGTAACTATGTTGGTGAAAAATTATGGGTATAGTTTCTGGCATTCATGAATAACAATCTCACAGCAAACTCCCTGATCCTCTGACTCTTATAATCTTTCTACTCCCTTTCCACAATGGTCCCTGAGCCTTTGGTGCAAAAGTGTTTTGTAGACATATCCTTTGGGACTGGGCTCCAAGCTCTGTATTTTGACTAGTGGGTTTCTGCATTGATATCTGTCTGTTGATAAGAGAAATTTCTTCCACACTTTGGTCTTCTTTCTTCTTCACCTTCATATGGTCTGTGAGATGTATCATCGGTATTCCAAGCCTAATACCCACTTATCAGTGAGTACATACCATGTGTGTTCTTTTGTGACTGTGTTACCTCACTCGAGATAATATTTTCTAGTTCCATTCATTTGCCTCTGAATTTCATGAGGTCATTGTTTTTAATAGCTAGGTAGTACTCTATTGTGTAAATGTATCACATTTTCTGTATCCATTCCTCTGTTGAGGGTTCTTTCCAGCTTCTGGTTGTTATAAAGAAGGCTGCTATGAACATAGTGGAGCATGTGTCCTTGTTATATGTTGGAGCATCTTTTGGGTATATGCCCAGGAGTGGTATAGCTGGGTCCTCAGGTAGTACTATGTCCAAT
The DNA here is from genome assembly GCA_028551405.1 of Uromys caudimaculatus. Lineage (NCBI taxonomy): Eukaryota > Metazoa > Chordata > Mammalia > Rodentia > Muridae > Uromys > Uromys caudimaculatus. The sequence continues at coordinate 85,584,561 of CM052702.1, forward strand.
TTTCTGAGGAATGACCAGACTGATTTCCAGAGTGGTTGTACCAGCTTGCAATCCCACCAGCGATGGAGGAGTGTTCCTCTTTCTCCACATACGCACCAGCATCTTCTGTCACCTGAGTTTTTCATCTTAGCCATTCTGACTGGTGTGTGGTGGAATCTCAAGGTAGTTTTGATTTGAATTTCCCTGATGACTAAGAGTGTTGAACATTTTTTAGATGCTTCTTGGCCATTCGATATTTCTCAGTTGAGAATTCTTTGTTTAGCTCTGTACCCCATTATTTAATAGGGGTATTTGGTTCTCTGGAGTCTATATTCTTGAGTTCTTTGTATATATTGGATATTAGCCCTCGATCAGGTGTAGTATTGGTAAAGATCTTTTCCCAATCTGTTGTTTGCCATTTTGTCCTATTGACAGTGTGCTTTGCCTTACAGAAGCTTTTCAGTTTTATGAGGTCCTTCTTAGAAGGGGAAGCAAAGGAGGACCTCACAGGAGGTAGGGGTGGGAGGGACTTGGGAGGAAGACAGGGAAGGGGAAAGGGGGGAAAGGATCAGGTATGGGAGGAGATGAGGATGATATACAGAGAGTCAGGAAATTGAACAGAGGTGTGTAGCAATGGAAGGTAGCAAATTGGGGGTAGTCACCAGAAAGTCCCAGATACCAGGAAAGCAAGAGGCTCCCAGGATCCAAAGCAGATGAGATTAACTGAAATGCCCCAAAAAAGGGAGGGATAACCTGTAGAGACCATATCCAGAGATTAGGCAAGGTCCTGTTAAGGGATGGGCCCACCCACTCATCTCCAAATTTTTAACCCAGACTTGTTCCTGTCTAAAGGAAATACAGGGACAAAGTGTGGAAAAGAGAGTGAAGGAAAGGCTATCCAGAGACTGCCCCACCTGGGGATCCATCCCATATACAGCTACTAAACCCAGACACTATTGTGGATGCCAAGGAGTGCTGGCTGACAGGAGCTTAATATAGCTGTCTCCTGAGAGTCTCTGCCAGAGCCTAATAAATACAGATGTAAATGCTAACAGTCAACCATTGGACTGAGCACAGGGACCCCAATGGAGGAGTTAGAGAAAGGACTGAAGGAGTTGAAGGGGTTTGCAAGCCCATAGGAAGAACCGCAATATCAATCAACCAGACCCCCAAGAGCTCCCAGGGACTAAACCACCAACAAAAGATTATACATAGAGGGACCCATGGCTTCAGCTGCATATGTAGCAGAGGATGGCCTTATCTGGCATCAGTGAGAGGAGAGGCCCTTGGTCTTATGAAGGCTCAATGTTCCAGTGTAGGGGAATGCCAGGGCAGTGAGGTGGGTGAGTAGACAGAGAGGACTGGGCTGGCATATACTATGTGCCTTCTGATTTAAACCTGTGATATTGGAGTAGATCTGGCTGAGTATTAATGTTAGATGTCACATGGGAGGAGGCCTCTGTGCTGGGTGATAAGTCTTGCTAGAAGCCTATAGATTCATTATAGTACATTCATGATAGGCTACTGGATGTGGGATAGATCTAGCAGTAATAGAGTTACATGGATTGGGGTGTCAGGGAGACTCACTCAGAAGAACAAACTCTGTACCTCACCTGGATAGCACAATAGAGCTTGCCCTGGTAGCAAAGGCATGGGTGAATCCACCCCAAGGGCATAAATGGGAAAGCTGTCCCAGCCACTCTACATCTGCAGCATTGGGTGAGATAGCTGGAGCAGGGCTAGAAAGCTCGCCCTGGTGGTGTGGGTACTACAGAGCCAGACCAACTCATCTACCACCCAGGCCTAGATCCAGGGCTTCGAGTTGCCCCCCAACCCCAGTAACTACTTCATTTATGAACTGCTAGAGTGTGTGAAAGGTCTAGTCCTATAGATCCAAAGGTGCAAGATTTCCATGACACAGGACAATAACAGCAAATTTGAGAAGAGTTCCTATGAGGATCCAATATTAATCATGTAGCAGAAGTCAGAGGCCACAAAACAGACCAATGACTCATTATAGCACATTCTCTAATGTTTGCAAGCAAGCATGTGGACAAAAGGGAATACTGTGAGATAGTGGCACACCACAGCTCCCATACCGAGATGGAATGTTGTTGTTATTGTTTTGGTTTTGAGTTAGTTTTTTTTTGTTTTGTTTTGTCTTTTGTGGTTTTGTTTTTGTTTTATGTTTGCTTTTGCAGGAGTGGGAGGGGGTATTGCAAGGACAGAGGGTAGACACAAAGGAACACAGAGATGAATGAGATTGGGATGCATGATGTAAAAATCATAAAGATTCAAAAAAAGTTTTAAAAAGTATGTTACTTCATTGGTTCTTATATAATATAAAAACCATGTGATGACAATGTAATAAAGAATGGTAGACATCAACAATTTTGGGGGGAGAGTCTGGAAAGCATGTGACCTTTCTACCCATTCTGTTTTGTAGCCACTTTGGAAATACCTTGCAAACTAAATTTTGCTTCCATGTAACCTAAAAATTTCACTCTAGATGTATATGCAAGGAAGAAAATAAAATCAAACAGAACCTGTACATGAGTTTTCATAGCAATGGTATTGAGAACAGTCAAAGGTGGGTCAATTCAAATGTCTATCAGAAGATAAATTGATTTAAAAAAAAAGATGTGATATTATGTAGAATGAAGTACTATTCATTTGTTAAAAAAGAGTAAAGTTAAAATATGAGAGACTCTTGAAAATATTATACTAAATGAAAGCAGCCAGACCTCCCCTCAAAAAAGCCAAATATACATATAATACCATATATGTGAAATGTTCCAAATGGACAAATCTTTAGCAAGAGAAAGTAAATTAATGATTGCCCAGGGCTTGAAAAGTTAGAAAAGCATGCAAAGAGACTACTTATCAATATAGAATTTCTCTTTGGGATGATGGAAATGTTCTAAAATTCATTGTAAGAGTGGCTTTAGCACTATGCAAATGCATAAACATTTTGATTGTGCACTCTTACTGGGTGGATTACATTTATTAAGTATAACTCAGTAAAGCTGTTTTAAAAAGAAAATAGGAGAGATCTCTGCCTGGGCCACCAGGGCTCCATAGCCAAATAGCGCTGGGAGAAAGCTAGCCTCCCAGGAGTGTGGAAAAGCCATGAGATGGAGTAAAAGGACAACACTGCTCAGCAGGACTCACCCAGAATCCTTGGGACACAGGGACTGAGGAACAGTCAGGGGAAGGAGCCTTCTGGTTTCCATCTGTGGCTGTAGACCTCTGCCTGGGCCACCAGGGCTCCATAGTCAAATAGTGCCAGGAGAAAGCTAGACTCCCAGGAGTGTGGGAAAGCTTGTATACTCAGAGGGACCCACCTGGAATCCCCAGGACACAGGGACTGAGGAGTGGTCATCTGGTTTCTTTCGGTGGCTGGAGAGCTGATCCTGTGACACAGGACTCCATATTCAAATAGTGCCAGGAGAGAGCTGGTATCCCAGCAGTGCTCACACACCTTCGAGCACAGGCAAGATCTTCACTTCTGTTCAAATTCACTTGATCAAGAGGGACCCTTGCAGAGCCATCAGGACACAGGAACCAAAGGACAGCTGGGGACAAGATCCTTCTGGTTTCTGTCTGAACACCAGAGCTGACTCTGTACCACAGCTCTCCAAACCCAAATTCCTCTCAGAGAGAGCTGGTCTTCAAGGAGTATTGACACTGAGGTTTGCAGGAGGAACAAACCAAGGTCGGGGAAAGTAAGACCAGCTAACAGCAGAGATAACCAGATGGCGAAAGGCAAGGGCAAGAACATAAGGAACAGAAACCAAGGCTACTTGGCATCATCAGAACCCAGCTCTCCCAGCACAGCAATTCCTGGATACCCCAACACACCAGAAAAGCAAGACTCAGATTTAAAATCAATCTCATGATGATGATAGAAAATTTTAAGACAGAAATAAATGACTCCCTTAGAGAAATACAAGAGAACACAGGTAAACAACTAGAAGCCCTTAAAGAGGAAACACAAAAATCCCTTAAAGAATTACAGGAAAACAGAATCAAACAGGCAGAATTACAGGAAAACACAATCAAACAGACGAAGGAAATGAACAAAATCATCCAGGAACTAAAAATAGAAATAGAAACAATAAAGAAATCAGAAAAGGAGACAACCATGGAGTTAGAAAACCAGGAAAGAGATCAGGAGTCATAGATGCAAGGGTCACCAACAGAATACAAGAGATAGAAGAGAGAGTCTCAGGTGCAGAAGATACCATAGAAAACATTGACACAACAGCTAAAGAAAACACAAAACGGTAAAAGCTCCTAACCCAAAACATCCAGAATATCTAGGATACAATGAGAAAACAGAACCTGAGAATAATAGGTATAGAAGAGAGAGAAGATTCCCAACTTAAAGGACTAGGAAATATCTTTAACAAAAGTATAGAAGAAAACTTCCCTAACCTAAAGAAAGAGATGAACATAAATATACAAGAAGCCTACCAAACTCCAAATAGATAGGACCAGAAAAGAAATTCCTCTCGTCATATTATACTCAAAACACCAAATGCACAAAATAAGGAAAGAATATTAAAAGCAGTAAGGAAAAAAGGTCAAGTAACATATAAAGGCAGACCTATCAGAATTACACAAGACTTCCCACCAGAGACTATGAAAGCTAGAAGATCCTGGGCAGATCTCATACAGACCCTAAGAGAACACAACTGCCAGCCTAGGCTGCTATACCCAGCAAAACTATCAATTAACATAGATGATGAAACCAAAATATTCTATGACAAAACCAAATTTACACAGTATGTTTCCATACACCCAGCCCTACAAAGGATAATAGATGGAAAACATTAACTCAAGGAGGGAAACTACACCCTAGAAAAAGCAAGAAAGTAATCTTTCAACAAACTCAAAAGAAGATAGCCACACAAAAATAAAAATAACATCAAAAATAACAGGAGCCAATAATCACTATTCCTTAATATCTCTTAGCATCAATGGACTCAATTCTCCAATAAAAAGACATAGACTGACAGACTGGATCAATAAACAGGACCCAGCATTTTGCTGCATTCAGGAAATGCACCTCCATGATAAAGACAAACACTACCTCAGAGTAAAGGGCTGGAAAACAAGTTTCCAGGCAAATGGTCCCAAGAAACAGGCCGGAGTAGCCATTCTAATATTGGATAAAAATGACTTTCACCCAAAAGTCATCAAAAAAGATAAGGAAGGACACTTCATACTCATCAAAGGAAATATCTACCAAGAAGAACTCTCAATTCTGAACATCTATGCCCCGAACACAAGGGCACCCACATTCATAAAAGAAACTTTACTAAAGCTCAAAGCACACATTGCACCTCACACAATAATAGAGGGAGACTTCAACACCCCACTGTCATCAACGGACAGACCTTGGAAACACAAACTAAACAGAGACACAGTGAAACTAACAGATGATATGAAATACATGGATTTAACAGATATCTATAGAACATTTCATCCTAAATCAAAAGGATATACCTTCTTCTCAGCACTTCATGGTATCTTCTCCAAAACTGATCATATAACTGGTCACAAAACAAGCCTCAACAGATATAAGAAGATTGAAATAATCCCATGCCTCCTCTCAGATCACTATGGATTAAGGCTGGTCTTCAATGTCAACAAAAACAACAAAAAAACCACATAGACATGGAAGCTGAACAATGCTTTACTCAATGATAACTTGGTCAAGGAAGAAATAAAGAAAGAAATTAAAGACTTCCTAGAATTTAATGAAAATGAAAATACAACATACCCAAACCTATGTGACACAATGAAAGCACTGTTAAAAGGAAAACTCATAGCTCTGAATGCCTCCAAAATTAAACTGGAGAGAGCATACACTAGCAGCTTAACAGCACACCTGAAAGCTCTAGAACAAAAAGAAGCTAATGCACCCAAGAGGAGTAGAAGGCAGGAAATAATCAAACTCAGGGCTGAAACCAACCAAGTAGAAACAAAAAGAACTATACAAAGAATCAACAAAACCAGGAGAAGTTTCTTTGAGAAAATCAACAAGACAGATAAACCCTTAGCCAGCCTAACCAGAGGGCACAGAGACAGTATCCAAATTAACAAAATTAGAAATGAAAAGGGAGACATAACAACAGATTCTGAGAAAATTCAAAAAATCATCAGATCCTACTACAAAATCCTATACTCAACGAAACTGGAAAATCGGGATGAAATGAACAATTTTCTAGACAGATATCCAACACCAAAATTAAGTCAGGCTCAGATAAACCACCTAAACAGTCCCATAATACCTAAAGAAATAGAAGCAGTCATTAAAAGTCTCCCAACCAAAAAAAGCCCAGGACCAGATGGGTTCACTGCAGAATTCTTTCAGACCTTCAAAGAAGACCTAATACCAATACTCTTCAATCTATTCCACAAAATAGAAACAAAAGGAATGCTACCCAATTCCTTCTAAGAGGCCACAGTTACACTGATACCAAAACCTCAGAAAGACCCAACAAAGAAAGAAAAGTTCAGACCTATATTCCTTATGAATATCGATGCAAAAATACAAAATAAAATTCTCACAAACTGAATCCAAGAACACACCAAAACAATCATTCACCATGATCAAATAGGCTTCATCCCAGGGATGCAGGGATGGTTCAATACCCGGAAATCCATCAATGTAATCCACTACATAAACAAACTCAAAGAAAAAAACCACATGGTCATTTCCTTAGATGCTGAAAAAGCATTTAACAAAATTCAATGATCCTTCATGATAAAAGACTTGGAAAGATCAGGAATTCAAGGCCCATACCTAAACACAGTAAAAGCAATATACAACAAACCAGTAGCCAACATCAAACTAAATGGAGAGAAACATGAAGCGATCCTTCTAAAATCAGGGACTAGACAAGGCTGCCCTCCCTATTCAATATGGTACTTGAAGTTCTAGCTAAAGCAATTAGACAACAAAAGGAGGTCAAATGGATACAAATTGGAAAGGAAGAAATCATAATATCACTATTTGCAGATGATATGATGGGATACTTAAGTGACCCGAAAAACTCCACCAGAGAACCGCTACAGCTGATAAACAACTTCAGCAAAGTGGTCAGATACAAAATTAACTCAAGCAAATCAGTAGCCTTCCTATACTCGAAGGATAAACAGGCTGAGAAAGAAATTAAGGAAATGACACCTTCACAATTGTCACAAACAATGTAAAGTATCTTGGTGTACTTGCTTGTTTTGTGTCAACTTGACACAAGCTGGAGTTATCACAGAGAAAGGAGTTTCAGTTGAGAAAAATGCCTCCATGAGATCCAGCTGTAAGGCATTTTCTCAATTAGTGATCAAGGGGAAAGGCCCCTTGTGGATAGTACCATCTGTCGACTGGTAGTCTTGGGCTCTATAAGAAAGCCAGCTGAGCAAGCCAGGAGAGAAGCAAGCAAGCCAGTAAGGAACACCCCTCCGTGGCCTGTGCATCAGCTCCTGCTTCCTGACTTGCTTGAGTTCCAGTCCTGACTTCCTTTAGTGATGAATGGTGATGTGGAAGAATAAACTGAATAAACCCTTTCCTCCCCAGCTTGCTTCTTGGTCATGATGTTTGTGCAGGAATAGAAACCCTGACTAAGACACTTTTTGTGACTCTAACCAAACAAGTTAATGATCTGTATGACAAGAACTTCAAGTCTCTGAACAAAGAAATTGAAGAAGACCTCAGAAGATGGAAAGCTCTCCCGTGCTGATGGATTGGCAGGATTAATATAGTTAAAATGCCCATCCTGCTGAAAGCAATCTACAGATTCAATGCAATCCCCATCAAAATTCCAACTCAATTCTTCATAGACTTAGAAAGAGCAATTCTCAAATTCATATGGAATAACAAAATACCAAGGATAGCAAAAACTATTCTCAACAATAAAAGGACTTCTGGGAGAATCAGCATCCCTGATCTCAAGCTGTACTACAGAGCAGTAGTGATAAAAACTGCATGGTATTGGTACAGTGACAGGCAGGTAGATCAATGGAATAGAATTGAAGACTCAGAAATTAACCCACACATTTAGCATCACTTTATCTTTGACAAAGGAGCTCAAACCATCCAGTGGAAAAAAGACAGCATTTTCAACAAATGGTGCTGGTTCAACTGGTGGTCTACATGTAGAACAATGCAAATTGATCCATTCCTATCTCCCTGTACAAAGCTCAAGTCCAAGTGGATCAAGGACCTCCACATAAAATCAGATACTCTGAATCTAATAGAAGAGAAAGTGGGAAAAAGTCTCAAACACATGGGCACAGGGGAAAAGTTCCTGAACAGAACACCAATGACTTATGCCCTAAGATCAATAATTGACAAATGGGACCTCGTGAAATTACAAAGCTTCTGTAAGGCAAAGGACACTGCCAGTAGGACAAAATGGCAACCAACAGATTAGGAAAAGATCTTTAACAATCCTACATCTGATAGAGGGCTAATGTCCAATATATGCAAAGACCTCAAGGAGTTAGACTCCAGAAAACCCAATAACCCTATCAAAAATTGGGGAACAGAGCTAAACAGAGAATTCTCTCCTGAGAAAACTCTTAGGGCTAAGAAGCACCTAAAGAAATGTTCAACATCCTTAGTCATCAGGGAAATGCAAATCAAAACAACCTTGAGATTCTACCTCACACCAGTCAGAATGGCTAAAATCAAACACTCAGGTGACAGCAGATGTTGGCGAGGATGTGGAGAAAGAGGAACACTCCTCCATTGCTGTTGGGATTGCAAACTGGTACAACCACTCTGGAAATCACTTTGGTGGACCCTCAGAAAAATGAACATAATACTACCTGAAGACGCAGCTATTCCACTCCTGGGCATATTCCCAGAAGATGCTCCAACATGTAATATAGATACATGCTCCACTATGTTCATAGCAGCCATATTTATAATAGCCAGAAGGTGGAAACAACTCAGATGTCCCTCAACAGAGGAATGAATTCAGAAAATGTGGTACATTTACACAATGGAATACTACTCAGCTATTAAAAACAATGACTTCATGAAATTCACAGGCTTTAGGTGGAACTTGAAAATATCATCCTGAGTGAGGTAACTCAGTCACAAAAAGAATGAACATGGTATGTACTCACTGATAAGTAGATATTAGCCCAAAAGTTCGGAATACCCAAGATTCACTTCACAGCAACCATTGGGCTGAGCGTCAGGTCCCAGATGGAGGAGTTGGAGAAGGGACTGAAGGAACTGCGGAAGTTTGCAGCCCCATGGAGGGAGCAACAGTGTCAACTGGTCTGACCCCCTGATGCTCGCAGAGACTGGACCACCAACCAAAGAATACACATTAAGGGACCCATATGTGGCAAAGGAGGGCCTTGTTAGCCATCAGGGGGAGGAGAAGCCCTTGGGCCTGAGGGTGTTAGAGGCCCTAGTATAGGGGAATGCCAAGGAGGGAAGATGAGAGTGGGTGGGTGAATACCCTCAGAGGCAGGGGGAGGGGTGAGAGTATAGGGGATTCCAAAGGGGAGATCTGGAAAGGGGGAAATATTTGAAATGCAAATAAAGTATCGAAAAATAAATAAATAAATAAACATTCTTATATGTAAAAAATAAAAGGAAGAAAAAGAAAATGGGACTTGTGTACTCAATGCAGCGTTAACCACAAAATGTCACGATTTTTCAAGTTAAGTCACCCTTAATGGTTTGCTAGATCCTTTATGGTTAGATGTTTGAATCTATTGTCTTCATCTCCTTATTTGCCCATCTTATAATCTCAGTTATATATGACTAGGAAAAGAAAAGAAAAGAAGAAAGAAAAGAGCTGTGGCCATTACCAGAAGTTTTGTTCATCTGATCCATAAAAAAAACAAAAACAAAAAAAACAGGTTGTTGAGGAGGTGAGGTCATCAAGAAGAGAAGTAGGTAGATATCATAATATGATCCAAAGACAGAGAAGACACCATCTGAAAAATGTTTTTTATTTAGCAATAAGAACGTAGTTTTAAGAGGAAAATACCTCTTGAACTGAAATCAAATAGCCCCATCCAGTAAGAGATGAGATTCAATTCCCACTTGACTTCATAGATGTGGATTTCACAAGTTTACATGCAACCCAGAATTGAGCCACATTATCAACTCACAATAAAATTGTGGGCCTTAAGTACCCCATTTTTATTCCCTCATCTTGCCTGCCAGAGATTCTATTGATGAACCAAATAATAGAGGAAAATCATGGACAGCCTGTGGCTGCTTCCTTGTCAAAAACAGAAAGAAAGAAATGGTCTCCAATTATACATATTAGCCTTAATTTTGGCCTTTGGATGATCAGATAATGTTTCTGCCCATAAAGTGAATTCTTGTGTCAAGCCCACGCTTTTCAGTGTCAAAAATAAGAGCTTCCAATTAACTGTCAAAAGCTTTTCCAGCATCTGGAGACAGGAGTAAATTGGAGTCTTTTATATTGGTAGCTTTTGACATTATATTAAACAATCTTCTAGGGTTGTCATAGTCCTCTTGCCTTTGTATATATCCCTATTGGTTTGTGTTTATCAATTGTTTTATTAGGCCATCTAAACTTTTAGCTCAATTTCTACATTTCTTATTTGAGTAAAATCAAAGACATTTTTGCCATTGTATAATAATCTTCAAGCCCTATTGCAAGAGAGCAAGATTGGAGACATATTTCCAAGTGCATGAAGCTTTTTGCTTTTGTGTTCTCCTAAAAGCAACTCTTTTATGGAGTTCCTTGCCCACTGTCTGTGAGCATTGGCAACTGTAGAGAATATTGTATGACAGATAGTCAGTTATTGTAGATTACTATCATCTTTCTCACAAGGTAAACATTACAACTATGGACATATGCTTCATTTTGGTGTCAACGCTTGTTATTCATTTTGGTTTTCTTTAAATATTGCCTATTTCCCATATATCTTCTCTACTCCCAAATATGTTTCATTGTTTTACACTTGAAAAGGTTTCAAATCATATAAATGAGCTGAAGATTCTTTGATTGATTTTTTTTTTTTTTTAATACGTTTAAAAAAAATACAGGGCCTGAAAAGCACCATATTGATCAGGTTGGCCTCAGAGTTCTTCCTACCTCTGCCCTCAATGTGCAGAAATCAGAGCATGAGCCACCATGCCTGGATCTAGTTTATTTTAACTCCATTTGTTTTTCAAAACAAAGTTGGAAGCAGAAAATCCTCTTTCTTTATTTCTTCACATATTAATATCTGAGACTATTTTCTCATTTGATTTCTGTTTTCTTTGTTTCCTTTTTTATAAGAATATCTGCATTTACCAAATTTAACTTGTGTTACTTTTAGATTCATAAAAGCATATATTTTTCTTTAGACAAAGTCTATGTTCCCTGGGAAGCTAAAAATTATTTCAGGCTGAGTATATTATGTAGTAACAACAAGAGAGAGAGAGAGAGAGAGAGAGAGAGAGAGAGAGAGAGAGAGAGAGAAAGAGAATAAAAAGCAGCAGCAAAATCACTTGTATTCACTTTTCAAAACACTTCTCAGCCCAGTTTAGAAAAACATTACAGGATTTGTTCATTTGAATTTTTATTATTAATGCAATCCAAATATGCAAATGACCAACTCTATAAATGCAAAAAGAACTGTACCTGAATGAGGGAGTGTGAGGCATTTGAGCAGATGAATAAATAAACCCAGGGCTATGATACAAAATTCCTGATGTTAAATAATCTGGTGTTATGTCTTGGCTAAGATGTAGTGTTTTACTTCTCCCGGTCTTTCTAGAAAGAGTGAACACAAACCTGATAGGAGGAACTACCAGGTGATTACATGTATCAAGTCATCACTGTTTCTGGAAGTCAAACACAACAAAAGTTTGAGTGCCCTCAAACAAGTAACTACAGCTGAAAGAAACTTTTTTTATCCAAAGGCATGGAAAGGTTGCAAGCATTTATTTGAATAATGTAGCAGGAAGTGAGAATACTGGAAGGTACTTAGGAGATGGTTGAGGGAATTCAAATCAGCGGGTTAATACCCAAGGTTCAGATGTGTTGACAACATGCCTATTTTTGCCACTGTTCTCATTGCTGTGACTAAAATGTTTGACAGATATAACCTGAAGGAGGAAAAAATGTATTGGGATCACAGTTTCAGAGGGAAACAACTATGATGGAGAAGGAATTGTGGCAAGAGCTTACAACATAGTTTGTTCTCATCTTGGAAGATCCAGAGGCAGAAAGAATAGGACCCAAAGCAGAGCCTGATTAAACTCTCAGGGACCTACCTCTGCTAGCCAGGACTCACAACCTCCCAAAGTATGATTTGGGGATCAGATGTTCCAACACATAAGCCTGTGAGAGACATTTCAAATTCAAACTATAACACTTGTTATATTTTCATACCCTGGCTTCATAACTTCAGGACTGATAGGGGATATGATGGGACTGTATGAGTACATACTTAATTCTGACCTGAACCCCTACTTACTCATAACATTCAGAGGATGGCAAGGACCAAGCAATCCTCATGATAAGCCTCAATTTCTTTGGCCCTCAGTCTTGTTACAGAAGATATACCTTTCATATACTTGCAGAACCAAGTTCAAAGACACTAATTCCTAACTCCAACTCCCTTTCCCTAACAGTCACTTAAACTGATATCCGTGGTACTATTTTAAATGATCTTCATTTTAAATTCTTCCTCTGCTGCATTTTTTTTGTCCTGCATTTTCTTCTATGTTGCCATTTTTTATACATTGACTATGAAGTGTCCCTGAGAAAGGATCATGTGTTGAAGATTTGGCTTGAAGCCATGGCACTGTTGAAAGTGAGATTGGATCATGAGGGCTCTGAATCCATCAATAGGCCAACCCATTGATGATTTAAAATATAATGGGATTCCCGAACAGGGATCCTGCTTGGATCTGAACCTATACAACCATTACTTCCTCAGGTGTTTTGTCACCATGATGAAAGGTGACACATATTCTAATATGCACTGTAGCTGCCATTTCTTCTTATATAAATATATATTCTATAAATACATTTTAACATGTCTAACCCCCTTTCCTTTCAAATTTGCCACTCTGTTTTAACCTCCTTTCTTTTTCAATGCCAAGAGTATTAAAAATCAAGAAGTACTAATTGGGATCCAGCTCAGGGGGAGGCCCCAAGGTCTGACACTATTACTGATGCTACGGTGTTCTTACAAACAGGGGCCTATCATGACTGCCCTCTGAAAGGCCCAACAAGCAGCTGAAAGAGTCAGATGCAGATATTTACACCCAACCAATGGACAGAAGCTGCTGAACCCTGTGGCTGAATTAGGGAAAAGCTGGAAGAAGCTGAGGAGGAGGGCGACCCTGTAGGAGGACCAGCAGTCTCAATTAACCTGGATCCCCATGATCTCTCAGACACTGAGTCACCAATCAGGCAGCATACACCAGCTGATATGAGACCCCCAACACATATACCACAGAGGACTGCCAGGTCTGGACTCAGTCAGAGAAAATGCACGTAAACTTCAAGAGACTTGAGGCCCCAGGGAATGAAGATATCTTGTGGGGGAGCATTGTCTTGGAGAAGGAGGGAGGAGGTACGGGATGTGGAACAGTCAGAGGGTCAACCAGGAGGGGAATAAAGTCTGGACTGTAAAATAGATTAAAAAATAAATTTTTTTTTTTAGAAAAAGAAGTACTATATTGTAATGGTTTTCATTCTCAATAATGGTATCCTACACAGGCCACTTTGGATGGAAGTACACAGAATTTTTCTTTAAAATTTGGGTCATATTTTAGAGCACTATCTAAATTCTTGTTATTCTCTGTTCTTGAATTATTTTATACCTTAAGATATTTTGCTCCATTATTTTTTTATAGTTTTGCTATATATGAGATAGTTCTTTGGAAAATATTTTATACTGATTTTTTCTAGTTATCTCAGAATGTTATAAAGTACTACATTTTATTCAGGTTGAATTTGTTGCAAATGAGAAGGGTTATATAATAGTTAACACCTAAAGGAACTTACCTGTATAATATTTAATCTATACTACTTTATAACATGGACTATCTCCTTTAAGCCCACAACAAATAATATCCTTGTTTTATTTATAAGAAAAGTAAGGCTCAACAATTTATTTCCTTGCCCAAGAGAGTTGAGTAGCCAAAATTCAATTTAAAAAAAATCAAGGAAATTTTAAATAAATAGTGCACAAAAGAAACATGATGAATATTTATGATAAATTGTATATCTTTCCCATTTTAGCCGACTGGAACCTGGGATCCCAGGAATAATGTTCTTTGTCTTAAGAATGTCATACTATTCATGGCTTTAGAAAGTTTCCTTGTGAGTAGTAAGCAAATGAGACCTGAAGGGCTCTTGGCAATAGTCAGGGCTTCCGAGAATAGGAATGTGTTTTTCTGCAAGACCCGTTTCCACCCCTGAATGCTCCATGCCCTGGATATGGACCACACACCCCTAGGAATTGCAACTGCAGTCAGGAGCATTGGCCTGGTTTAGAGCTTTAATATAGGCATAGAGGCCTTAATGAAAGCCCCTGCGACTGAGCTGCTGCCATGTGATCACACAAGCAGGGACTTCATGAACAGCCTTTGACAGTGTTGCAGAGGAAGCCCACGGTATTCATCCTTCACACCATCAGTGTAACCATGGTCATGGAACAGTGATTAAAATGTGAACTCTAGATCCTGATGGCCTGGGGTTTGAATCTCAACTCTGTTACTTCCTAGCTATGTTTTTATTCTTGGATGACTTGTTCAATATTTTTCTTACTCTAATTAATTGTCTGTAAATGTAACCACCGTTTTAAAACTTAATCAGATTTTTCTGAGGAATTAATATAGGGGTGAAGTAATAACCTTACCTAGCATGTAATATGCACTTCATAAACATTACTGTCATGGTGATTATAATTACTATCCTTGTGCCCAAGGATCCTGTGGTAAAATTACTGGATGAGGCTATGTGTGCCAAGCACTACCATTAAAACGCAAGAAAACAAGCCCCTCGCTCAGAACAGGACACAGTAGCCTCAGCCACTTCCCTTCCCTCCTTTTCTTTGTCTCTATTCGACCCCAGTCCCCCACTACTTCTTAACTTTGCTATGGAAAATATTCAGACCAATCTCCCCAAGTTCAGTATCTTCCATCATTAGTCCGTGACACTTCTAGCAGATTAGTTTCTCTGCTTCAAGCCAGAGTTCGATCTTACAAAACTCCCTAAGGTCAGCTAGAACGCATCCTCGATCAAATACTGTCAATGCCAGGTGAATGTCCTATGGGATCACTTGTGTGTTTCTTTCCTACGGGAGGATTTAGCACCAGGGACGCTGAAACAAGAGGGACAATATTAAAACATAGTAACAGCAGTGGCAATTAAGTAATGGTCAGCTCCAGGAATATGCACTTTGCTATTCACACAGCACTTTCAAATGGGTGATAACTCCATTTTAAGAGAGATGGGGGCAAGGGGAGAGGGAGAGGGAGACAGAAACAGAGAGAGAGATGGAGACGGAGTCGGAGACGGAGACGGAGACGGAGACGGAGACGGAGACGGAGACGGAGACGGAGACGGAGACGGAGACGGAGACGGAGACGGAGACGGAGACAGAATAGATTTTCTGTAGACATGACTCAGCCAAGTGCAACTTACAGGAAGACCCAAATCTCAAAGGCTCTTGGCCAGTTCGATGACATCTTTTTAATAACTGTCCTAACTGTTCTTAAACTGGAACCATGTTACATTTTCTGATGTACTATGCCCAGTGTATGTATAGTGGTAATGACAGCATTTGCTGGGCAGATCCTCAGTATGAAGAACAATACTAAACATCCTGCAGGCTCAATATACTTTGGCCTTAGCAACCATATCTGCCATTTTCTTTCAAATGAATGGAAAATGTGAGTACTGCAGATATAAAATCCTTAGGTCCTTATTCAGCTGCAGCACAAAGACAGAGTTCAGCCATGCGGTGCTGTGCTTTTAGCTTGGATACCTCCTGCACTCCTGTTTCATGGATGCTCCATGTTTCTGCTTGAGCCATAAGTCAATTAATCTAGGGTCAGACTTGAGTGTAATTTGTGCTTTTCGAATTCTAGCCACATTGGACAGGAGGATATGTATGTACACCCTTAGAAATGTATCTAAAGTATGCTTTTTCACTTAAAAATGATGAGCTCAGCCAAGTTCCTTTTCACTTCAGACTTTTGCTTGGTGTTTTCACCTGAGAATTCCTTAATTAAAAATAAATATTAAATAGTATTTCACACTAAACACATTTTAATAGGTCATTTTGCTTTGTTTTAAAACTTCAGTAACGCATTTCATCCTGATACTTTATTGCTGAGTTTGATATGTAATTCTCCTATCAGATCACTACGAATTAAAGGTGGTCTTCAATGGCAACAACAACAACAAAAAGACCACATACACATGGAAGCTTAACAATGCTCTACTCAACGATAACTTGGTCAAGGAAGAAATAAAGAAAGAAATTAAAGACTTCCTAGAATTTAATGAAAATGAAAGTACAACATACCCAAACTTATGGGACACATTGAAAGCAGTGTTAAGAGGAAAACTCATAACTTTGAGTGCCTCCAAAAAGAAACTGGAGAGAGCGTACACTAGCAGCTTAACAGCACACCTGAAAGCTCTAGAACAAAAAGAAGCTAATACACCGAAGAGGAGTAGAAGGCAGGAAATAATCAAACTCAGGGCTGAAATCAACCAAGTAGAAACAAAAAGAACTATACAAAGAATCAACAAAACCAGGAGTTGGTTCTTTGAGAAAATCAACAAGATAGATAAACCCTTAGCCAGCCTAACCAGAGGGCACAGAGACAGAATCCAAATTAACAAAATTAGAAATGAAAAGGGAGACATAACAACAGATCCTGAGCAAATTCAAAAAATCATCAGATCCTGCTACAAAATCCTATACTCAACATAATTGGGAAATCTGGATGAAATGGACAATTTTCTAGACAGATACCAAATACCAAAGTTAAGTCAGGATCAGATAAACCATCTAAACAGTCCCATAATTCCTAAGGAAATAGAAGCAGTCATTAAAAGTCTCCCAACCAAAAAAAGTCCAGGACCAGATAGGTTCACTGCAGAATTCTATCAGACCTTCAAAGAAGACCTAATACCAATACTCTTCAATCTATTCCACAAAATAGAGACAGAAGGAACACTACTCAATTCAGTCTATGAGGCCACAGTTACGCTGATACCAAAAACCCAACTAAGAAAGAAAACTTCAGACCAAATCCCTTATGAATATCGATGCAAAAATACTCAGTAAAATTCTCCCAAACCGAATCCAAGAACACATCAAAACAATCATTCATCATGATCAAGTAGGCATCATCCCAGGGATTCAGGGATGGTTCAATACCCAGAAATCCATCAATGTAATCCACTACATAAACATACTCAAAGAAAAAAACCACATGGTCATTTCATTAGATGCTGAAAAAGCATTTGACAAAATTCAACATCCCTTCATGATAAAAATCTTGGAAAGATCATGAATTCAAGGCCCATACCTAAACATAGTAAAAGCAATATACAGCAAACCAGTAGCCAACATCAAACTAAATGGAGAGACACTCAAAGCAATCCCACTAAAATCAGGTACTAGACAAGGCTGCCCTCTCTCTCCCTATCTATTCAATATAGTACTTGAAGTTCTAGCTGGAGCAATTAATTCTCAACATCTCTACTAGACTTTTCTCTGTTAAGTTCAAGGCTGTCAAGGGAATTTTTATAGTACTTTTATCAATTGTGTTTCCTCTCTGATTTGTCTGGTTTCTTTTCAATTTTTATATATCTTTGTATACAAAGGGTATCAACCTTGTTTCAAATCTGTGGCAACTTTGAAAAATATAGTAATATCGTACACTGAGTATATATATATATACATATATATATATATATGTATGTATATATATGTGTATATATATATATGATATTTAGTGTTTATGGGTTTAAGCCAATTGATAATTCTCTTTTCTGCCTCTAACAGTTGCTTTTAATTGATTAAAACATTCTTTTCTTCCCCTCAATGAGCATTTATACCCACTGCCCTTTTGTATGTTCTCTCTGTATATATTCTTTCTCCCTCCTTCCTCTGATTTCTCTCTCTACAGCTCCTCGCTTGATCCATTCACACATCCATCCACCCTCTTTCTTATTGCTTCATGTCTGACTATTCCTGTCATCAGATGTTCTCCCCCCCCTGTGTGTGTGTGTGTCTGTGTGTGTGTCTGTGTGTGTGTCTATGTGTGTATCTTTCTCTCTGTGTTTCTTTGCCTCTGTTTCTTTCTCTATGTTTCTATCTGTGTGTGTGTCTCTATCTCTCTTTAGTGTGTGTATGTGTTCATGTACACATTCATGTGTGTGTTTTGTGTTTGTGTATGTGTGTGTGTGTAAATGGTGTATATACAGGTACATATGTATATGTGGAGGTCAGAGGTTCTACCTGGTGATTTTATCTCTTGGTGTACACCTTATTTATTGGGTCAGGGTCCCTCACTGACCAGGGGAATAATTTGTTTGACTAGGCTTGATAGCTACCTCCAGTAAATGGCCTGATTCTATCTCCCTAGTTCTAGGATTACATGCATTCATTAACATGGCTTTTACATAGATGCTAGGGATCCAAACACAGGTCTTCAAGCCTGTATGACAAGCACTTTGTCAACTAAGCCATCTCAATTCAATCCTTAGAACACACAAAAACCCTAGTAGCACACATCTGGAATCCTGTGTAGCACATCATGTCTATGCTTCTGCTATAAGATTAGTAGAAGACACATGAGAATTTTGAGAAGCTCATAGGCTACAAAGCCTGAAGTATATAGTAATAAACATCAAAAGAGCCTTTCTCAAGCAAGGTTTAAGGTAAAGACCCAAAAGTAAGTTTATCCTCTGACCTACGCAGGCACCCATAGCACCTGTACACCCACAATCACACACACAATTATTTTATTAATTATTTTATTTATTTATGTTCTAAATGTTGTCACCCTTCCTACCCCCCCTCCATGAGTTCTTCACCCACATTCCCCTTACCCTTTGCTTCTAAGAGAGTGGTTTCCCACTCACCCACCCACTCCTACCTCACCCTGCTTCATCGCCCTTCCCTGGGGCATCAAGTTTCTACAGGATTAAGCATATCCTTTCCCAATGAGGCCAGACAAGGCAATTCACTGCTACATATGTAGAGGTCCTTGATCCACTTGGACTTAAGCTTTGTACAAGGTGATAAATATGGATCAATTTGCATTCTTCTACATACAGACAGCCAGTTAGACCAGTACCATTTATTGAAGATGCTTTCTTTTTGGTTTTGGCTTCATTATCAAAAACCAAGTATCCACAGGTACGTGGGTTTATTTCTGGACCTCAAGTTCTATTCCATTGATTGACCTGTCTGTCTCTGTACCTCTGTCATGAGGTTGTTATCACTATTGCTCTGTAGTACAGCTTGAGGTCAGGGATGGTGATTTCCCCAGAAGTAGCTCTCTACTCAATGATAACTTAGTCAGGGAAGAAATAAAGAAAGAAATTAAGAATTTAATGAAAATGAAGGCACAGCATACCCAAAATTATGGGTCACAATGAAAGCAGTGCTAAGAGGAAAATTCATGGCACTAAGTGCCTTCATGAAGAAATTGAAGAGATCCTACACTAGGAGCTTAACAGCACAACTGAAAGCTCTAGAACAAAAATAAGCAAACATACCCAAGAGGAGTAGACTGCAGAAGATAACCAAACTCGGGGCTGAAATCAATCAAAGAGAAGCAAAGAGAAAGACACAAAGAATCAACAAAACCAAGAGCTAGTTCTTTGACAAAAACAACAAGGTAGATAAACCCTTAGCCAAACTAACTAAAGGTCACAGACAGTATCCAAATTAACAAAGTCAGAAAGGAAAAGGGAGACATAACAACAGAAACTGAGGAAATTAAAAATATCATCAAATCTCACTACAAAAGCTAACTATACAAAAATGGGAAATCTAGATGAAATGGATGATTTTCTAGACATATACCACTTAACAAAGCTAAATCAAGATCAGTTAAACTATCTAAACAGTCCCATAACCCCTAAGGAAATATAAGCAGTCATTAAAAGTCTCCCAACCAAAAAAATGAGTCCAAGGTCAGATGGCTTTAGTTCAGAATTCTACCAGACCTTCAAAAAAGAGCTAATACCAATACTCCTCAAATATTCCACAAAATAGAAACAGAAAGAACACTACCTAATTCATTCTATGAAGCTACAGTTACTCTGATACCTAAAGCACACAAGGACCCAACAAAGAAAGAGAACTTCAGATTAATTTCAATTGTGAATATCGATGCAAAAAAACTCAATAAAATTCTTGCAAACCGAATCCAAGAACACATCAAGACCATCATGATGTAGACTTCATCCAGGGACACAGGGATGATTCAATATACGGAAATTCATCAATATAATCCACTATATTAAAAAACTCAAGAAAAAAATCACATGATCATCTTATTAGATGCTAAAAAAGCCTTTGAAAAAACACAGCACCCCTTCATGTTAAAAGTCTTAGATCCGGAATTCAAGACACATACCTAAACATGATAAAAGCAATATACAGCAAGCCAACAGCCAACATTAAATTAAATGGAGAGAAACTTGAAGCAATCCCACTAAAGTCAGGCTGCCCACTCTTTCCCTATTTATTCAATATAGTACTCAAAGTCCTAGCTAGAGCAATTAGACAACAAAAAGAGATCAAAGGGATACAAATTGGAAAGGAAGAAATCAAGGTATCACTATTTGCAGATGATATGATAGTATACATAAGCGACCCCAAAAATTCTATCAGAGAGCTCCTACAGCTGATATAAACACCTTCAGCAAAGTAGCTGGATATAAAATTAACTCAAACAAATCAGTAGCCTTCCTCTATACAAAGGATAAATGGTCTGAGAAAGAAATTAGGAAAATGACACCCTTCACAATAATCACAAATAATATAAAATATCTTGGTGTAACTCTAATCAAGCAAGTGAAATATCTGTATGAGAAGAACTTCATGTCTCTGAATAAAGGACTCAAAGAAGACCTCAGAAGATGGAAAGATCTCCTATGCTCATGGATCAGTAGGATTAACATAGTAAAAATGGTCATCTTACCAAAAGCAATCTATAGATTCAATATAATCTCCATCACAATTCCAACTCAACTCTTCACAGTCATGGAAAGAGCAATTTTCAATTTCATATGGAATAACACACACACAATTTGTAAACTGTTATTTTGACAAATAGTCAATATCATACACACTATTCCTTGAATTATTCCTATACCCTACTCAGTGATTTTCTTTCTTCTCTATATTATATAAAACTTTTTATTTATTTCTAAGATTTTATTTTGGGGACATTGTTCTTACCCAAGTACAATATGTCATTAATTATTATATTCTTATAATAAGTTTGATGTCATAGCTTATTACTATTTTAATGTGTCCCTATAGGTAAGTCTTTTGTGTTGTGTTTCACTTATAAAAAAGATTACGTATAGTGTAGTATGTTCTATTTCATCCCCAATCACAAAAACAGTATGAATCATTATGCTTTTGTCTGCCTCTATGCAATACTCTATTAGTTTTTTGTTGCTTCTATAACAAACTACCATATATTTAGCATCTTTTTTCCTTAGTTTTGTTGTGTTGTGTTTTGTTTTTTTAATTGGATATTTTCTTTATTTACATTTCAAATATTATCCCCCATCCTGGAAATCCCCTATCCCATTCCCCCTCCCCTTGCTTCTATGGGGGTGTTCCAACACTCACCCACCCACTCCTGCCTCCCCGCCCTCGAATTCCTCTACACTGGGGCATCCAGCCTTCACAGAACCAAGGACCTCTTCTCTCATTGATGCTCAACAAGGCTATTCTGTGCTACATATGCAGGTGGAGCCATGGGTCCCCCCATGTGTACTCCTTGGTTGGTGGTTTAGTCCCTGGTAGCTCTGGGGTGTCTGGTTGGTTGGCATTGTTGTTCTTCCTATGGGGTTGCAAACCCCTTTAGCTCCTTCAGTCCTTTCTCTAACTCCTCCATTGGGGACCCCATACTCATTCCAATAGTTGGCTGCGAGTATCTGCCTCTGTATTTGTCAGGCTCTGGCAGAGCCTCTGAGGAGACAGCTATATCATGCTCCTGTCGGCAAGTACTTCTTGGCATCCACAATAGTGTCTGGGTTTGGTGACTCTATATGGGCTGGATCCCCAGGTGGGGCAGTCTATATTTTGCATCTTAAGGCAGAATAAATGTACTGTCCTTTGGCTTCATATATTAGAAATCAAACTCAAGACTATTAGCTTATTTTGGCATAGTGGAGTATGTCAGTAGGTATACAAAGAGAAGTCTTCACGTAATCTGCATAGTAAAATTAAAGGATCAAGAATACAAGGCCAATTTGAAGCATATAGTAAGATTATGCCTAAAACTAAAATAAAATGTAAACAAAATCTCGTCAAACTAAAATCAAGGTGCCTCTGAGGCTTTTCCTTTCGAGGGATTAGAATAGAGTTAGAACTTGGACAAGAAATTTACTTCTAATTTCTTTCAGGTTGTGGACAGAATCCATCTTCGCATAACTGAAGAGCTCAGTCACCTGGATGTCTTGACTGATGGTTCCCTTTCTCCTTCGTCAAAGCTATCAACAATAGCGTGGGAGAACTCTGTGCTTTCAGGATGCTGACATTTCTTGCTGACACTTTTCTTCTCTGGTCTACTGAATCTCTCTAACTGATTTTCTACTTTTTGCTCCCATTTTAAAGGATGTTGGTGTGTTTTCAGGGCACATCTGAAAACCCCAACAGAGAAATAAATCTCACTGTGGAAGCTGTAGTGTGTCACAGTGTTTCCCACAGTATACCCTTTGGTCTAAACTTTTTTGCTAGCAAATGTTCACTTCAATGACTCATTGGTCGGGTAGGAGGCATCAATGGTGTGCCATTCAAAGACTGAGTCCTGGGCCTGAGAGGTATCTGTGCTGTTCAGCCCACTGGCTTTCCTGCTCTCACGCCTTCAGGGCCAGCTCACCAGCTCACCAGCTCACCCACTAACAGAGCCAGCTCTCTCAAGCATTGCAGCCCGTGAGGAGCATGACTAGTTCTTCCACTCTTATGATCCCAGGGCCAATATTCCTTCTTGCCACAGATGTCAAGGGAGGAGGGAGGGGAGGAAGTTGTCTCTCCCTCATCTGCACCACCACCCAGCAGAGAAGAGGCAGTGTCAGCTCTCCCACACTCATACCTACACCCTTCACATTCAGGGCCAGCTTTACTGTGCTGCCCATGTGAGGTGCAGGGCCTGCTCTCATGAGTGCTGCAGCAGATGAGGAGGCAGGACCAATTCTGCTCTGATAACCTTGGAGCCAGCTATCCTGCCTACTGTTGGCAGAAAGGTGCGCAAGGTGGGTCATCTCTCCCTCGACCTTGTCACCACAAGGCAAACAAGTGGAAGAGCCAGGTCTCCCATGTTCATGCCCCTGATACTAGGCTCAGCTCTTCTGTGCTTCCTTGGCAAGGTGCAGGGCCCACTGCAGCTGGTGACAGGCAGGGCTAGCTCTCCTGTGCTCATGACCCCAGAGCCAGGTACCCCAACTGCCAAAGGTGGTGAGGGCTAAGGAGGGAGGAGGGTATCTCTCATCCATGCCACTGCACAGGAGACAAGTGGTTGGACCAGGTCTCCCACATGCTCATATCCTCAGGGGCTGGATCACCCACAACTCCTGCAGTATTGGCTCACTCTCCTGTGTCCTGCATCTGGCTAGGGGTGGGATCAATCCTCATGCTGTCATGCTCCCAGGGCCAGGTTTCCCATGATGCCCAGGTGGAGCCAGTTCTGCATAGCCTTCAAACATCAACATGTCCCAGACCAGGGACCACACCCTGGCCTTTGGTGGTAAAAGACTTCTGCTGCTGCAGGACCACAGACTCAGATGTGGCCCCCAATGGCAGCACAGACAGAACTCCATTGTGGTCTGAGGCGGCATCACCAGCTACTCACATCAAGCTGTTCCTCACTACTCTCAAGTCTCCATTTCTGCCTCTCCTCATTGTGCCCACAGCCTTCTGTTTCTTTCTCTTCCATTTCCCCAGCACTTACTTGCTCCTCTTAGTGATACCAGGGGTTTTTGAGTGTCTGGGGTCATCTCAGGAGTGGTCTCTCCCACTTCCACCTCACCCCTCCCCCACCCCACCCCCATGTCTTCGTGGCACCAGACTGGTGGTTATCTCAGACTTACTCCCTGTTCAGGTCCCATGGAACTGGTCTGGTGGTCATCGGGGACTCACTTTTTGTGAGGATCACTTGTATATTTTGGGCTCTCCCATCCAGGCCCCTCAATCCTGGGCAGGGTTCTTCTAATCTCCAGCTTGCTCCCAGTTCTGGGAGTGGTCAGGGATGGAGCTGTTAGGGCTGAAGCAGTTGGTGCCTGTCAGGCAGGGCTGGTAGTCATCTCAGGCATACTTTTGCAGAGAATTTTAGGCTACTAATTACTTAGATGTTCAGAGGCCAGACATAGCCTTCCTCCTGTTTCCCACCTAAGGACACATATGTGACATGGCAACCACACCTGCAACACTTTTAAGGCAGAAAATGTTCAATTGTATTTATTTATTTGTTTTTTTGGTTTGTTTGTTTCATTTTTGGTTTTTTGATTGTTTGTTTGCTTGTTGAGACAGGATTTCTATGTGTAACAGCCCTGGCTGTCCTGGAGTCATTAAATTGTTGTATGCAATACATTGGAAGGAATTCCTTATGTGTAACAAACTTAGAGAATGAGAGAAATAAGTTGAAAAAAATTTAATATCATGCATTGGCTGTAACTAGCTTTATTTGACAAAGTATTAAAGTAGAGATGAGCTGAAGAAAGACCTTGTTGGTTTGCAAACTGGAATGAAAAGGAACTAGAAAGTCCACAAATTTCAGGGCTCATTACTGTTACTATAAATGACTACTCTTATATCTCCACAACAAAATTCATAATTGAGACATGTAGTTAAACAGAGCTGATTAAAATTTAGCCATGCAGCTAATATTAAACTAAGAAGATGCCAAATACCTCTAGTGCTAAATGCTCTGAACAGATTGAAGATGCTTCCTATTGTTTCCATAAGAAAAAACTACAAGCTCAGTTAATGAAAACTTGGTTTCATGGTTGGAAGCATTAAATGGGTCTCTCTGGTCTGAATGGTATGCTTTAGGAGGTGCATTAGAATATGGAAGCTTTAAAGAATAATCCACATTCTCCCCTTGTCAAGTTTCTAGGCGCATGTACAGTCTTAGCTAGTAATTTTCTACTACATATTTTGACTCATGGTCCCTTTCCAAAGCCAGACACAGCTGTCTAATTTTTCTCCCATTGCTTCACCCTGACACTGATTCTCCTACTATTTCCTGTTTCTGCTTTGAAGGACCCTTGTGATTACATTAGGGCCCACCTGCATCATTCAGGATAAGCTATTTGAAGATCAGCTGACTGGCAAGCATAATTCCATCTGCAAAGTTATAACTCCTCTTGAGCAGAAAATATAACATACCCCTAGCTCTCTAGATTAGGATGTGAGCTTATTAAGGAACATTATTTTGCCTGCCACATATGCAGTGATTGCAAAAATAAAGTCCTCTAACTAAACAAAAGCATTGAGGAAGAGACACAATGAGGTATCTGATAGGCCTAGAATATCTACAGTAAAATTCTGAGAGGAAATGAAAGGAGAAAACTACCACAGAGATACAGAAGTGAGGAAGCAACAAAGACACTTCACAAATAAGAGTAGTAAATAAAAAAGAAATCTGGCAATATTTTATGCATGAAGCTGACCAAAATCAAAGACAGGAATTTAGTGATGATTTTGAGAGAAATGTATTATCAAATGGAATAAGACTGAATTAAGAGATTGTGACAGGTCAGAATCAAAAACAATATCAAGCATCAACTATCATTGAGAAGTCTACAGACTGAGAAACCTGACCACCCTCACCAAAGGTGTATTCCTTGACATTCACTTCAAATAGAGCCAGAGAGAATTGTACAAGACTTCCCATCCCCAAAATCATGGGTGCCTTGAATTCAGAAGCCTTCCTTATGAAAGATTCATCTCAGAATAGAAGTCTATAATGACATTTTTCCTGTATGATTTTAAAGTTGGTACAACCCAGCCCAATGACTGCAGTATTCCTTTAATCCACACATATTTTTTTAAAAAAAAGTTTTTATGAGATTTTCCAAGCTTGATTTCCCACTGACATAAGTGGATGAGAATAGAGTTGATCAATTTTCTATGGATCATAAGAAGCTGTTTCTATATCTGTTGCAAATTTTGTATAACTCATGCTATAGGATAGACAAACCCAGTACTGTATGATACAGTGCTTAGGTCTCTTTGGTGAAGGTGAAGAGAGGGAAGTGTTTTACCTGAGTGAAACAGAGAAGAACAAATGACTGCTAACCACTGTCATTAGTACTACTCACTAATAACCAGGTCTTATTTCCTACCCATGGAGAAGACACTGCTGCTTAGTTTGTTTTCGTTTGGGTGGGGTAAGGAAGAAGTTATGATCCTTGGACCATCAATTCCAGGTCAGAACACTTAATTCCTAATAGGGCAAGTGGTCCTTAATTACTTAATTCTAATTCCTAATTAAGTCCTTTATTCTTAATTAGCACTTAATAGTACAAGATGTGGAGAAGCTTCCTGCTGAAGTGATCTTAGATGTATGTCTGAAACTTCCCATAATACTTCCAGAGCTTCCTTCTCAACCAACTTTATACAAATTATATGAGGAATGATCATTTTTGGTGTGACTGGGGAATTATTCATTTCTGCAGAGTAAGCAAACAATGTAATTATTTTATTTTCCACTTTTTAAACCTTCATCCTGGGATTTATTTAGAGAGTCCCCTAAATTTTAGTAAGAATGTATGTACATGCCTTTTGTTTGTGAAACATACTTCCATGAATATATTTATTGCAGAGGCCTGTTAACCTCTCACATGTATATCTCAATAAATCTCAAGTGTAAATGTAGAAATTTTATATGAAAAACAAATCCATTATACATAGGATAATTCTGCCCTTCATTGAATCAATCAAAGATTTAGCACACATGATTATTGACACTAACCAATGTTTACACAGAAGTCTAAGTGTAGAGGTAGCCAACTAAGAATTTCTTAAAGCTGGTAGGAATGATGCACAGACTCATATCCTATCAGCAGCCCCAGAACTGAGTCACAAGAGTCATCATTTAAATTATGCTATATAAAGAATAAAAATCTAAAACTCTCAGATCAGCAAAAGTCATAGATACAAAATCTACTAAGTCACAAGACATAGCAAGAAATAAAAATAAAGGTGATTTCAAATTATGCAAATTAGATAATTGCACAATAGCAGCAACAAGTAAAAGTCAAACAAAGATGCCGAAGTAGAATGAGACGGTGCATAATTCTTGTTAAAGCAGAGCTGGACATCTAAACTGCTCTATCACCGGGTGGGAGGTACCAGATCCAGTTAAGTACAAAAGCTGGCCCAGGCTAAACATGTAGATTTCACATATGAAGTAAACATGCTTGGGAGGTCATCAGAATAACTATGCTGTCCTTTAGTATAACTGGGATGTTGTATAATGCTTCTTTTACAGTCTTAATTATGATTTTACTATAAAAGATTAGTCTTTATTTAGAAATAGAATTTGATTCCAGAGAAACTTAAAAGAAAGATACTGTCTTATCATAAAGTTGCAATATTGAGAGAGACAAGAAGGAGGAGGAGGAAGAAAAGCAGTGGACAAGGAAGTCAGGAGACACACACACAAAAAAGGAAATGTCAACAATCCAGCAAAATAAATAAATGAAAAACTTCATTATTTCTGGGAAGTGAATATACCAAAATAAGGATGTTGCTCAGACAACTAAGGCAAAGGGCACAAAGAAGAGCTGAGGCCACCAGAAATGTGGCAGAACACACAGGTTGAATGGAGAACAGAGCTGTGAGAGATGACTTGGGAATAAACTTGTGAGCCATCCCGCTGGAATATCCAGAGCAGAGAAGAATCCACACAGGATATCTCCCTGCAGACCAGTATCCAGTTTTTCTTCTGGCTCCCATTTCTCCACAGGAGAGTCTCTGGGTGCTCTTGTGTAGTCAGGCAGTCCTTCTCCAAGACAGGAAAAGGTACTACATTTGACACCCAAAACAACCAAAAAAGTTCACAGAAAATATTTAACCTTTTTATAAGATGCTACATCAACTCCTCTTGAGAAAGCAAAAGCAGGGTAAACTTTTTAAAAACAAAGCAGCTCATCTTGTGTTTTACTTCAATTAAGGATATGGAAAACTGCCTTCCTTTCATTATCAGTTTGCCTCAAGGCTGAAGAGTATACCCATCTTAGGAACATACCTGAACACTTACTCCAAAGCTGGTGTAAAACAGCGCATTCCAAATCGATATCATCTGAACTAGAAATTCATTTGAATTCATAAACTGAAAAGATGCAAGCATAAACTTGGCATACCTTCAAGATTTCCCAAAGTAATTGGAGTGTATACTGACTGCCTTAACCCAAAGAAGCCTGTGAAAATGTTGGAATGTTGCTTTTAGCTGTTTCTTAGCAGCAGAAGTCATTTGAAGTATTTTCCTATTTTTCTATTTAATACAATACTTTGAGGTTGAAACATCCTAAAGGCATGAAGTTATATTCATGGGGCCTCTCTGATGATTAAAGAACAAAATCTCAAAACAGCAACCACAGTGTGTTGTGATTGCATTGACTCTCAATTGTCTCGGATCATGTTTTCACTTGGTTTGGTTTGTGGTGTGAGAGGAACACTGGAGTCAATACAGGAGTCGTGCTTACTGTCTGGGAACTTACCTCTCAATGCCTTGGTTCATCTAGAAAATTGACACAGCAATACCCGATCTTCCCACCTCCCTGAGGGCTTTCATTGACGACACAGAAAACTGAAATTCTTCCAACAGAGAGCACAATAGGATTTTAATGCATAAATCATTATGGGTGTTATTACAATTTCTCTTTGTATAATATGTGACCAGAAGTCAAAAATAGATGGTATTCCTAAAAATTCAATAATGACACATATCTTTTGATAACTCTCAAATATCAATTTGGACTTAATGTTTGCTCAACAGGAAGGAAATTGTGTCTGGTTATGGAAATATTGCAAACTACCATTGACTAGTGAGATCATGGGACTTAGACGAGAGCATATTATTACTATTTTACTACTTCAGTATAATTTCAACTACATTCTAAATACTTATACTTGTGCCCATAGGTAAGGTTTGCTCTCAACTCTCATTAAAGACATTTCTCTTGGTAGCAGAGACCATTACAGAAAGACAAATGCAGAGAACTGATTCTATGGTCCACAGCTTCAATTGATACATTTATAACACAAACCACCATACATAGGATTCAGGGAGCACAAAACATATGGGAATGGAACTATTTTAAAGCCAGAGAACCAGGAATCTGCTGAGAAATGACAAGGATACCCAACCAGCATGGCTCAACAAAATGCATCCTAAATAAAGCCTGAACACTGGTAATGCCAACAGACATGCTAAAAGGGATGGAAAAATCTCATGGGCCCCACCCTTGAAAAATGAACTATGGCTGATGAACGACTGCTGAGAAGAGTGAATTAGTTTTCCCCACTAATAGTTTATCCAATAGCAGGTGATAACCCCTGAAATCATACATACACAAGTAACAATGAACTGACGCAGCAGGGTGGATTTATACGTGTATTTAAGTAATTAAGGAAAAAGAGGTCATGAATGTAAAAGAAAGACAGGATTTAGGGGAGGACACGGAGAGAGGAGAATAGGGGGAATCAATGTAATTATATTTTAATTTTTTAATTGCAAAACTTAATAAAAAATAAAGACCTTTTACATAATCAAGCAAGTTTCTTTATGTTAACATGGCGGATGTGGCCAGTTCCAAGGGGAGCTGTCAGTCTAGAAAACTAAGTCCTTTAAGTACTAAGAAACTCGATTATGTCATACCTTTGGAGATCAGGAAAACAATGATGGACAAGAAATGCTGTAAGAATCTGAGACAGTAAGAAAAGCTGGTCTGATCACTTCCTGGTGCTTTCCAGATTTCTATATATTATACCTCACCTTTGAATCTCATTAGAACACAGGGATTCAGGTGGTTGAAATGGAATTAAGAGTCTAGTTTTATAAAAAGTAGACTTGAAAAACATAGTATAGTAGAGTCAAAATAGCATAACACAGATCTGTGGCTGGGGACCTCAGCTTGGGCCACAGGGCTCCATAGCCAATTAGCACCAGGAGAAAGCTACCTTCCCAGGAGCTTGGAAAAGCCAGGAGTGTGGCCAGGATGAGCACCACTGCTCACCAGGAACCGCCCCGAACCTGCGGGACACAGGGACTGAGGTAGGCGGGCATAGGAACCCTCTGGCTCCCATCTCTGGCAGGAGACCTCTGTCTGGGCCACCAGGGTCCCACAGCCAAGCAGCTCTGTGAGAAAATTACTCTCCCAGGCCCTCAGGACACAGAGACCGAGGAGGAAAAGTAAGGGACAGGAACCTTCCGGTTTCTATCTGTGGCAGGAGACCTGGGCCTGGGCAAACAGGGTTACATAGACAAGCAGTGCTAGTAGAAAGTCACCCTCCCAGAACAGTGGAAAAGTCATGAGTGGGGATAAAACAAGCACTACTGCTCACAGGGACCTGGAGACCTCAGCCTGGGCCACAGGGCTCCAAGAAAGAGCTGGTATCCCAGGAGTGCTGACACTCCTTCGGGCATAGGCAAAACCACCACTTCTGTTCAAACTCACTGGATCAAGAGGGACCCTTGCAGAGCCATCAGACATAGGAATCAAGAGACAGCTGGGGATAAGTTCCTTCTGGTTTCTGTCTGCACCCCAGAGCTGACCCGGTCCCACAGCACACCAAACCCAAACACCTCTCAGAGAGAGCTAGTCTTCAAGGAGTATTGATACAGAGGCCTTCAGGAGGGACAAGCCATAGCCAGACAGAGTAAGATCAGCTAACATCAGAGTTAACAAGATGGCAAAAGGCAAGGGGAAGAACCAAAGGAACAGAAACCAAGGCTACTTAGCAACATCAGAACCCAGCACTACCACCACAGCAAGCCCTGGATTCCCCAACACACCAGAAAAGCAAGACTCAGATGTAAAATCATTTCTCATGATGATGATAGAGACTTTAAGAAAGAAATTAACACCCTTAAAGAAACACAGGAGAACAGAGGTAAAGAACTAGAAGCCCTTAAAGAGGAAACGCAGAAATCCATTAAAGAGTTACAGGAAAACACATGCAAGCAGACAAAGGAAAAGAACAAAGCTATCCAGGAGCTAAAAATAGAAATAGAAACAATAAAGAAATCACAAAAAAGACAACCCTGGAGTAGGACAAACCTAGGAAGAGATCAGGAGTCATAGATGCAAGCATAACAAACAGAATACAAGAGATAGAAGAGAGAATCTCAGGAGCAGAAGATACCATAGACAACATCAACACAACAGTAAAAGAACATACAAAATGCAAAAAGCTCCTAACCCAAAACATCCATGAAATCCAGGACACAATGAGAAGACAGAACCTAAGGATAATGGATATAGAAGAGAGTGAAGATTCCCAACTTAAAGGACCAGGAAATATCTTCAACAAAATCATAGAAGAAAATGTCCCTAACTTAAAGAAAGAGATGAACATAAATATACAAGAAGCTCACAGAACTCCAAACAGATTGGACCAGAAAAGAAATTCGTCCCGTAACATTATAGTGAAAAAACCAAATACACAAAACAAAGAAAGAATATTAAAAGCAGTAAGGGAAAAAGGTCAAGTAACATATAAAGGCAGACCTCTCAGAATTACACCAGACTTCTCACCAGAAATAATGAAAGCTAGAAGTTCCTGGGCAGAACTCATACAGACCCTAAGAGAACACAACTGCCAGCCCAGGCTGCTATACACAGCAAAACTCTCAATTAACATAGATGGTAAAACCAAAATTTTTTTGACAAAACCAAATTTATACAATAGGTTTCCACAAACCCTGTCCTACAAAGGATAATAAATGGTAAACGTCAACTCAACGAGGGAAACCACACTCTAGAAAACACAAGAAAGTAATCTTTCAACAAACTGAAAAGAACATAGCCACACAAACCTAAAAGTTACATCAAAAAGAACAGGAACCAACAATCACTATTCCTTAATATCTCTTAACATCAATGGACTCAATTCCCCAATAAAAAGACATAGACTGAAAGACTGGATCCATAAAGAGGACCCAGCATTTTGCTGCATTCAGGAAACACACCTCCGTGATAAAGACAAACACTACCTCAGAGTAAAGGGCTGGAAAACAAGTTTCCAGGCAAATGGCCCCAAAAAACAGGCCGGAGTAGCCATTCTAATATCGGATAAGATTGAATTTCAGAAAAAAGTGACTTTCCGGGATCCCAAAAGCGGGCGGCTGTGGCAGGAAACTTCTGCCTGGGACACTAGGATTCTATAGACAGGCAGCTCCGGGAGACAATCCTCTCTCTCCCAGGAACGCAGAAAAGCTCATAGCAGGGGCAACGCGTCCCCAGAGCTCACTGACTCTGCCTGCTTTCTGCGGGACACAGAGACTGACGGCCAGCAGCTTCCGGCGACGGCCGGAAACCTCAGCTTGGGCCACAGGGCCCCACAGCTAATCAGCGCCGGGACAAAGATCCCTCGCAGGAGATCGCAAGACCCAGCAGAGGGCCAAAGACACGCCCCACAGCTCACCAGGTACTGCCCTGAACCCGCGAGACACAGGGACCGAGGTAGGCGGGCCTAGAA
>CM052702.1:85617973-85684516 GCA_028551405.1 Uromys caudimaculatus
CCACCAACCAAAGAATACACATCGAGGGACCAATGGTTCAGACCACATATGTGGCAGAGAATGGCCTCGTTGGCCATCAGGGAGAGGAGAGGCCCTTGGGCCTGAGGGTGCTAGAGGCCCCAGTAAAGGGGAATGTCAAGGTGGGAATACAGGAATGGGTGGGCGTGTCGGTGGGATGTGGAATTCCCTCAAAGAGTCGGGGAGAGGGAGGGGATAGGGGTTTCCAATAAAAAAAAAAAAAAGCATAGCACAGTATTAGTATAGTATAGTATGGTATATGTAGTATAGAACAGTAGAGTGCATACATTAGTATTATAGATTTCTGAAATCAGATGACAGAAGCACAGTCCAAATTTTGAATGGCAAAGTTCTAGACCAGGCTCCAAGACAGTTTGTGCTAGGTCTCTGGGGATAAACTTAAAGACTAGAAACTCATAAGTCCTTTTCAGAAACTGGAGCACTATTTGGATCTGCACTTATGTAACACATTAATGCGAAGAGCTGCAGTGCACTTCCTGTTATAACATAAAAATTAGACATTCTGCAGAATGAAGGACTGGCATTATGAGGTCCACAGTAGTGAATATCAAGGCAGATAAAAAGTAGAAGCTACTTGACTTGGAAGAGAAATAGACTGCTACCCCGAGGCTGATGCAGAGAAATGTCATGATCAATCACAGGAAATGAGACCCCCAGTGACACCCTCTGGCCTTTATAAAGAGGTGGCCTGATGTTCCATCACACTGGTGAAGGGCACTGAGTCAAAACATTTCTGGAAACCATCATGAGCTTTGTGAACTCCGGTGATATCATTTTAGGAAATGTAGGCTCCACAATCATCTACAGTTTATTTTTATTACAACAACCACTAGTATTATAGTGTCCTTTTAAAATGATAACATTTCTGAGATGAACATTGCAATATAGCATCCACAAGTATATCAACTCTCAAATGTACTCTCTTGATATTTTCTTTGGGTGAAGGCAGAAACTAAAGTGAGTCATAATTTTTATTATATAATAGTCATGCATAAGTAGAACAACTTAACTTTCCATATTTTTACAAATGTCTAGCAGGTAGAATTCCCAGAGGAATTGGTCAAACATGAGAGTTTAACATTTGTATATCAAGAAACATTTAATAGGGGAGAGATGAGGAGACAGATAAGAAGAAAGAATTCACAAAGAATTCATATGCCCAATGAAACCAAAATGGTAAGTGTGGAAAGTCAGGGTGGGAATTTTCTAGAATTTCTCCCACACATCACCTTTCCACATGGGATAATCCATGCTGAAGAAGCATGTTGTTTTCTCCACCCTCGCATAAACATCCAAGTAGGTTTCTATCATGCTGTGTCATCAATCCAATTTGCTATGCTACTGACAATAAAAGATGGTGAGTTATACCCTCTGTATAATTTTTATAAACTATAAAATGTCATATATATTTAAATTTGTATACATAATATACATATATAAACATAAATTCATTATTGCCCAAGAGTTTTGTCACCAATGAGTGTGTTATGCACACTAGACACTGGAGTTGTAGACATGGAAAATAGAAGATATGTTGGTCCTCATGAAGATTACAATACAGTTGGAAAGAGAATAAACCTTACATGCTATAACTATAACATGAAAAATAAATAAGCAGCTCAGGTATTAGCCAGGGAGAGCAGCTTCTGGTGGGGTGGTCAAAGGAGTCCCCTGTGAGGAGAGTAGTAAGAAGGGTCCTGATAGAGAAGGAGAAATCAGTGAGATTTCCTAGAAGACAGAAGGTATTTGTAAAGCCTGAGGCAGAAAAAAGATTGACATGTTCAAAACATCAAAGAGAAGCCAAACTTTCTAGAGCAGTGGAATAGGATAAGCCAGGCATGTCACAGTCACAGATTGAAGGGCTTGTTGATTTGTTCTCGACTCTAAATGCTTTCACTGAGTCTTACAAACTCTAAAACCAAGACAAGTCCTCATGCAGTTTATGCTTCAGCAAAAAGCTACACCTCAGGATTTCTTTTGTAAGTTGGTGCAGAAGGACTGGAAGTCACTGGAACACAGGGAGGAGGCAGAATATTTTCCAGAATGTTTCCAATAATATAATGGGCCTTAGAATGCACAATTATCTTGTGGCGAAAAACAGATATATTGCTTCAAAAATAAATGCATTAGATTTTGTAGAATTAATTGGTATTTTCAAATCATTCAAAAGGCTGAAATGTGTCCTTATTTCCAACATCTGTACTCCAACTGTCCATGTGTATGAAGAGTTGTCTCTAAAGGCATATTATAAGGACTGGTTCTTACATTTTTCTCAGCTTGAGAGCACGAATGTCAGCCATGCTTGCTAAAGCTCTCTAATATTATATGGTTATCCCATTCATTGGGTGGACCATTACATTTAGGTGCACGAGACTTCTATAACAATGGATTATGAACTACTAGCATGCAAGAATATATATTTTTTATATTTCAAGTGACTAAAAGCAATACTTTGAGCTGTGGTGATGACTCAGGCAGGAACAGACCTGAGTTTGGATCCCTAGCACCCAAATAAAGGCGAGGCAATGTGTCACACCTAGCATTGAGGGAGAAGGCCGGGAAAAGGTACTTTCCTAGAGCTCACTGGCCAATCTAGCTGCATTGATGAGGCCCAGGTTTAATGAGGGACCTTGTCTCTTAAATAAGGGAGATAGTTACTGAGAATGATATCTAACATCAACCTCTGGCATACACATACATAAAAGCACATATAGAGTAATAAATACATATATGTTGATATATAACATACGTACCCACAAAATGTTTTGGAATAATGTACAGATATATTTGTTCACGCTATTTTTAAAGATATTAAAGTCTGTCCAGAATAATATTGAATCAAAATGTGTGATTAATGTGAAAGATTTTACTACTTATTTAACAAGTCAGAGAGTCAGATCTTGGCTTTCTTCTATGACCTTTTCATCCTCACCTTTTCATCATCCAACATTCCCTTGGGCTTCTGTAGCAATGAAAGCTACACAATGAAACTTCCTGTGCCTGTAAATCATGTTATATATCCTTCTTTCCATAGACAAGAAGTTTATTCCTTCCTGCCCACATAATTAAATCAGTCCTCTTCAATATTATATATATTACATACAGATTATATACTCCCTATTACAAAACAAGTCCATACCCCCAAAAAAAGATTTTGATCTCTTCTCTTTTGAGTAGGTATTTTTATTGCTAATGATTGTATTCCTATTGTAGAATGTTTTTTTAAAGAACCTGAATATGGCTGACTTTTATATCCCTTTAAACTTGTTTCAGAGTAATTCATATATATGAGTATGTGGGACTCTTCTTGTATTATTAAGAAGCTAGCAGGACCATTCCATTTGAACAGCAGCTGGTCTGAGTATAGCAAACAATATTTTTCAACCTTCTATTTTATTAAGTAATGAAGCTATTTGCTCATACAATTGTATCTTAATGTATACCTGTAGCAACAGTCAGTGCTCAGCAGGTTATGTTTGCAAGCTAGTAGAAACTCATTTACTAAAAGGAAGAAGTGTGCATGCAAAATGGAGACACTAAATGTCTAAATGTCCACTATTTTCTTTATTCTTTTTTTTTTTTTTTTTTTTGGAACATCAAACAAAATAAGTGACTCTTGGTAGATACACTGGCATTTTGTCATGGTTTGCTTACACTCTTCAATAATTTATAAGCCAGCACCCCAAAGGGTTATTTTTTTTTTTTTGGAAGACAATCTGAATTGACTCCAAATACAATTTGGATTGGCCAGAGATAGAATGGAAGGACATATTTTTAGATAAAATTACTAAGTAGCTATGGAACACTATTCCTGGGGAAACATGAACAAATGTCTACTTATCTCACACTGGGAATTAATACTAGATCAAAGTAAGGATACCACCAAAGTTGGTGAAACATTTAGTTGTCCTAAGGTTACTGTATCATCAAAGCCCATCCCAGCATAGGACAACAGCTCATGCAAGCTGGAAAGCTGGAGTGAACCACACAACTTGTACATAGCTCCACAAGTTGGAGAATGTCCTTTATAGATAACATGCAGTTTAATACTCTACCAGGCTGCTTAACTGATCTCTGCTTCTTCCAGGCTGTTCCTTGCTTCTTCTAAGAAGCTTCCATGCAGCTTTGTTGGCCTGAGTGTATCTCTCAGCAGACCTTACTACTTATGTATGTTTGGAAAGGAAGTGAACCTTGTCAGTTTCAGGGACTTCCTGAAGCTGAGTTCTTCACTACCTGAATTTAAAGAGCTTTCCTGCAGGATGAATGTTTCATCTCTCCTTAGAACATCCCATCATGTTGATGAGCTTTCCTTCCAGATGAAGGATTTTACTCTTCGAGAAAACTACTACAAAATGACAGCATGGTAGATCCTATTTACTATTGAGGTGAATAAATTGTAGAATAAAGGATAATTATTAAGCAACAAAAAGAGAGAAATAGTCATTTTGTAAGTAAATAATGTATTCAAATGTGTAGCTAAATAAGTAACACTTTTCAGATTGACAAAGGCATACATAATGGAATACATGGAATTAGTGGAAGTACAGGATGCTACTACATACAGTGAAATAAAAATATAGAACAACAGATTTTGCAAGCTACCAATGAAAGTTGAGGACCAAAAGTAAAGTAAGGCAAGTCTTCCTTATAAGGGAAAGAACTTGAATTATAAATAACAATATAATTATAAATAACAATAGCCACTGACTCAAACATTTTTATGATGGTCTTCTTTCGTGACTTGTTTATGTGCTCTATTTCCTGAGGGGGGCTTTGGTAGTTTGACCATATACACATTTCAATTCCTGATGCTCATTTTTCAAATCTTTGTTTCCAGTTATCATATATGAATGTATATTCATATTGGCACTTTTGTACCAAATTGTAGCTAGCTGCTTGTGAATTGATTTTTTTTCTTTTAGATTAAATCCCCTCAATATAAGCCTAGCAACCACTTAATGGGAATCGATTGATATATGAGTGGGTGACTGAAAATTCTTAAATATTTTTATTATTGTCTAAGGTTAAAATAAAAATACTAGGACTATTACATTTTCTGTAACCTGAGTAGACAGCATTGAGATGGAGTAGATAGATTTGCTTCTCTAGTACTATACCAAGATTTGTTTGTGGGTTTTAAGTTTCCAGGTTCAAGATTAATGACCCAGCCCAGACAATCTTGTGAAACTGCCTACATTTAAAGTTCCCTTCCTAGTTTTTGATCAGGCTTACTATGGTTTCTTACATTCTGATTACCATAACCCTCTAGAGCAGTAGTTTACAGGCCGTGGGTCATGACCTGCATATCAGATATTTACATTATGATTCATAACAGTAGCAAAATTAGAGTTATGAAATAGCAACAAAATAATTTTATGGTTGGGGGTCACCTTAACATGAGGAACTATATTAAGGGTCATAGAATTAAGAAGGTTGAGAAGCACTGCTCCAGAAAAATTATCATATTTAGTATGTAGCTCTACCTACCCACATCATGCCCACATTCATCTATTTACAGGGACTAAACTCTAGCTGATTTGATCCCTCCATTCAAGAATGTTGAATTCTGAATCAATAACATATAAGCATATTATACCCACATGACTAGTTACTGTCTCTCTCTCAGAGGATTCTCATCTCCCCCCCAAAGATGTAACCGTGATTTAACAGTTAGACAACACTCACATATTATTCTTCTTGTTTTTATTTTTCTGTTTTTATTGACTATGTTATTTATTCACATTACATCCCAATTGCAGCTTCCCCTCCCTCCTTTCCTCCCTGTCCCCCTTTTGCTACATCCAATCCACGCCTTCTCCCCCGAAAACGGGTGACTCCCATGGCCATCAACCAGTCCCAGTACATCAAGCCACAACAAGACTAGGCACATCCTTTTCCGCTGAGCTAGACATGGCATCCCAGTTAGGGGGAAGGCTCTAAATACAGGCAATGGAGTCAGAAACATCCCCTGCTCCCACTGTAGGAGTCCCACATGAGGATCAACGGCACAACTGGCACATATGTACAGAGGGCCTAAGTCTGCCCCATGCATGCTCTCTGGTTGGCAGTTCAGTCATTGTGAGCTCCAATGCACCCAAGTTAGTTGACTCTGTAGGTTTTCTTGTGGTATCCTTGACCCCTCTAGTTCCCTCAATCCTTCTTTTCCTTTTTCCACAGTATTTACCAAGCTCCATTCAATGTTTGGCTCTGGGTCTCTGCATCAGCTTGCAACAGTTGCTGGGTAAAGCCCCTCTGATAACATTTGTGCTAGGTCTGCAAGTATAGCAGAATATCATCAATAGTATTAGAGGTGGGCTTCCTCTCATGACATGGCTCTGAAAAAGAAGAGAACAGCAGAGTCAGACAAGGAAGAAGAAAAGGAGCCAGGCCAATTGATAGAGGGAAAAACAAAGAGGAGAAAAATCATTACCTGTTTAGAAGATGTAGATATCCAGCTTCTCACAGGCTCATATTTAAAATATGTGCATGTAGCATAGTGCTAGAGAATCTCTGTTGGCAAGGTTCTAAGCTCAAGGAGCTGAGAGCAGATCATACAGCAAAGTCATATAAAGTACATTGGCCATACTAGTTTTACACACATGTCAGCAAAGATGGTACAATGGTCTTCAGAGAAGAGGTACTTAACAAGGTAGACAGTGGCTTCTAGTCTCAGACTCCAAATTAGTAATGTGCTAGCTTACCTATCATCCCTGGGTAGAGTTGAGCAAAGTTCTAGATAGGAAAAGAAATAGGCACTCAGGGAAGAAATGATTGAGTATCCATCTGTTTCTGGAATGTGAGTTAGAGGGTTGAAGAAACAAAGATAGAGCGTGTGGCCTTGAAGAATTAGGAAAACTCCTTGTTCCTAGCATCCAGGGACTTGTAATGGGTTCCCAAGGAAGTCAAAAAGAATGGAGAACTCCTTATCCTATGTAATTCAGGGAGTGCAGAGATCAAAGCTGTCTCATTTTAGCTTACTGATCTGCTCAATATCAAAGCAAGGACTTGTTTACTTTATTAGATGAAAATGGTAAGAGGATCAGAGAGACAGATAAGAGGTGAGCAATCAAAACGGATTTCCATCCTCCCCTTTATCTTTGCATGGTCTTCTGGAGGTGGAATAGGCACCCGTGGAAGCAAGTTCAAGAGATAAGCAAGTGTACCACCACCCTTAGTATTACAGTTGCAAACCTCACTGGTAACCACTTCTGTCTATCACTTCTGCTGAATAAAGTTCATACTGGTCAACTGC
Organism: Uromys caudimaculatus; assembly: GCA_028551405.1. Taxonomy (NCBI): domain Eukaryota; kingdom Metazoa; phylum Chordata; class Mammalia; order Rodentia; family Muridae; genus Uromys; species Uromys caudimaculatus. The sequence continues at coordinate 85,625,265 of CM052702.1, forward strand.
ATGCATGAATAAGCAAATAAGTCAGATATTTTGTATATTCAAGTCTGTATTCTGTACTCTAGGACATCTTACCTAAATTAATTCTTCTTGCAACCGTAGTATGAGGAATTCTCATCTCCCCTTATTAAATAAGGAAACTAGAGCTTAAGAAAGTAAGGTTTTTTAAAATTTTTATTTATATATTTTGTTCAGAATCACAGGAACTAGAGCTGAGACTTAAGTCCAGATAATTTGATTTTCATTGTATTTTCTTTTCCTTTACAGTAAAGCTGTTTTTATTCTCTCCAAGAATCAATGCCTATCATTAAAATACAAATTTGGTGGCAAGAGCTATCAAGGATGTTTGATAACATAACAAGCACCTCAGTGATTACTATGTTGCCTTCTTCTTGGGGTAGGAAAGAACAAGTGTGTGAGTTCAGGGAAGAGGTTTGTGTGCAGAAATGCTGGAGAATCAGAAAACCTCTGCTTGCTCATAAAATCAGCGTATTCCTCTATTACCAAACCTGGCTGCATATATCCTGCCTAAATATGGCTGCAATGCCTTGGTGAGAACGGGTATCTTGTCACCATCAGCAAAACTATAGAAAATTGCAGAGACTCCATCCTTGCCCTGTGTGGAAAAAGATGACCTATGGGTTTGAGGCATCAGGAGACATTCTGCTGAGTGTAGATGAAATAACAAGTAATCCTGGGGAACACAGGTAATGGCCTCTCTAACATATTCAAATTAGTAAGACAGAAATAAGACAATACATTTTATTCCAACAAATGTATGGCTTTATCTTTTTAAAGTCATACTTCCTCAGCTTTAAACAAAGAGCATCCACAGGTAGTTGACCCTAGGTGATGATGATTATGAATAACAAGAAATTTTTTTGGAAATTGAGTTATTAAGATAAAGAGACTAATTTTTTTAAATAACAATGAGCATAGGCTTGATGCGCTAAATGACACTGAGCGCCAAAAAGTTCACATCATATTAACAACCCTCCTCAGTACTATCACTTGGAAAAAGTTCTTTCTCTCACAAATCAATATTACGAAGAATCAGGCAGCAGGTGGAGGATGTAAAAATGAATCATTTCAAACACTTCTTTCACTGTGGAAGGTCTCACACGTCTACACATATTTTACTGTTGAATCCCACACTGATATTTAAAGGGCTGTTTTCCCTATTGCATAAAATTTACCCTAATTATAGCAAAGTCTTTGGATCACATGCTGTCACTCCCAGGCAGGTGGAGTGGAGCCTATCTGAGTTCCTCCTATGGCTCTAGTCAGTCTGTCCAACACAAGGCATCAGGGACCATGCAGCATGAAGGCACGTCACTCCACTCTGATGATGAATATAGTGCCATCTTTCAATTTTTAAAACTGAGTAGCAGCGTTGCATTTTTCCCACATGGCATTTCATTAAAAGTTGAACCTAACACTTTGTACCAAAAATATGAAGAGTGACAAGTAAGAAAACTCTGACTTTAAAAGATGATTATTTAGTGATGTAGGAATTTGAAGGGACTTTGTATTTTCAGATAATCAGGTGTCAATAAGTAGCAGACATAGCTACATCTTGTGTGAAAATTGTTGAGAAACACAGAGTCAGCAAAGGTAAGAACTCATAATGTGTATTCACATCAGGCATGCACCTAGATCTAAGAGAAGCAAAAGGAATAAAAAAAGAACAAAGGAGACTTGAAGTTTCCTTTGGTGGGCATGCCATTAGGTAGGACCAATATGAATTACTGAGATCAAATGAATTCTGAGAAATGCTTTTAACTTTATAAAGCTACTGACATGTTCCTCAACACACAAGTTCACTTGTCTGATATAAGTGAAAATATACCCTTTGTTAGCAATAAGGAAGTAATTAGACACTGATGTTTCTAAAAAGCTTACAACTTTGCTTTTGAGGATCCCCCTTGGTACCATACCACCTAAACCTTCACTTACCCAATACTGTAGTTACTTCTGAAAAGGATGGACCTCTTTTCCAGGTTGCTTATTGATAAATAGACAGTTTTGAATAGGGATTAGATACTTAGACTTGCCCAAAGAATATTTGATAATAGTTTTTCCTTCTCTCTAATAATACCACTGTTGACTTTGAGGACAAGATCTTTCCCACGGCTCCTTTGATCGATATGGCACCCACCTCATTGGTGCTGCTCCACTAATCTATACTGTCTTTCCTTTCAACAAAAATTTTACAAAAGAATCAGAAATGTTCCTGCCTTACTACCACACTCTATAGGTTTAATCTGTGTTTTGCAATTGGCCAGTCACATGAACCCAGAAGACTCACTTTGTCTCTGTATATCTGTGTTGCAATCACAAAAAATGGGGTGACGAGACCTAACTCCCAAGCCTGCTGAAGGTTGAATGGAGGGGGTTGGAGATGCCTGATCTTCAACCTGAATTTATTTAACTTTCACAGAATTCAAACTGTTTAACTTTCCAGTGACGTACAAACAAGTACCAGCAACCCAGTAACTTTTTTATGTCTAGACACTTACATATCCCATGCAGGAGAATTTAGATCCTTCATGTTTACAGAGCCTTGTTGTAGGAAGATAAATGCCACATACCCACTCAACAGGAAGGAATGATTGACAGATAGCATTGACCTTCTCTGAGGAAATCATAGATTTTTCAAAACAAGCACTTTAAATAAAACTACATAAATATGCAATGTGCATCAAAAAAAAAAATACAGGACTGTGATTGTTTGAATAACATCTCTTGCCTCGTAGCTTCCATCTTCGCTTTATTGCTTGGTGTGCTACTTGCCACTGAAGAAGAAGGCTATTGGGATGTTTGTTATAATCGTCTGCTTAAGGTTCGTTGGCAGATCACATGTTTTACCTAATTAAATAATGTCCCAATTAATTGATTTGTTTGTAGACATTCTTAATTTAGTAAGCGAGGAGCAGAATGCTAAAAATGCCATTCTGTTTCTGACAGAGGCACCGCTAAAGCCTGATAATTGATAGCTTGGCTGTTTTCTCTGATGGCCTGAAAAGCTTTTAAAGCTAAATTCTGTAATCATGTTCATCTTTGGAAATTAGTTTTGTGAAACCACACATTTAGTTCTTGCTGAGAAATCTCATTTTAGTCATTTTAACATAATTTATAATGCATAAACTAAATTAGCTTTTGTAGCTAAGCCAGCACATTTTTCTTTAATTTTTATCTCATCCTAATATATTTTTGACCTTGAAAACTGTAATGTCTGTTGGATATTGAAGCCTCTGAACAAAGAAAATCATTTCCATTCCATCACTATGGTTACACTTTCTTCGCTCTCCAGCACTGAACAGCGCTGAAAGTGTTGAATCTGGATTCCTCAGGAGGGCAAGGGGAACTTCATGTAATATCATTTAGTTCTGATTAAATAAACACATATACATAATGGAACCCAGGAAAGTAGCAAATGACTTCACTCTGTTTACATTGCATACGATAGGACTGATAGGAAGGGGCAATATATCACCCAGTGTTATTCGCTTCCGTTTCTGTTGTGTGTGGTTTTTCCCTAGGCAGTCACACATACATATTCGACTCAAAAAACATAGTCAAAATGCCAGGCAGCTCCTAACACCTCCAGCACTCCTCAAGTCAAAGTGCTCTCATTTCCTTCTAGCATCAGAAAGCTTCAAGTGAGAACTGTATACTCCCTGTCCACCAGAACCACCTTTCACATGAGCTCCTGCCATGTCCCTCACCATCCTAAAATGGCTTTGACTGTCCTACAGAAGCACAGTCACTCAAACAAGCACTTGGTCACTCAAACAGATGCTGTGTTGCTGTCACCAACAGGAGTACAGTTTTGTTTGTTGTTTTGTTTACAGATAGCACCTTTTGGCGAAATCTTATCACTTTCTCACAATGTCAATTACAATGGGGTTTTTGACTCCTCTCCTTTGTAGTTCATGTATCAAAGCCATCTTGAAGAAAACTGTTAGCAAGGATTCAGTATCTTCAAGGGGTCATACTGTTTTCTAGAAGAATATGAGTGTTAATTAGCTTTCTGTAACCCTGACACAATACCTAAAAGAGACAGCTAGGAGAGGAATTTTTGTTTCTGTGCATGATTTCAAAGCACTCATCCGATAACCACATGACCCTGTGTGTTTGGGTGTCACAATGGGTACATATGGCAGAAGACATTTGCATCTCATGATAGACAGGAACTGAAGGTTGATGGGGGTGGGATAGGGACTGAGGCACAATCCAAGTAACCTACTTCCTCAAGCCTTGATTTCTAATTTTCATGAGATCCCAAAATAGTACCACCAGCTGGGGACCAAGCATTCAAACCATGAGCTTGTAGGAATATTTCAGATTCAAAACATAACAATATCCAATCAGTATTGTAGCATGTTAGACTTACATAAACTCATATGAAATATCTCAGCTCTGAAATATGTGTTCTCACAGATTTCTAGCTACCTGGGTTGGATGGTGCAAGAACCATGACTTCAGGAGCAAATATGGGAATAAGGAAGGGGATGAGGGAAGAAATGGCCAGAACCAAGGTTGAAAGTCTTCCTCCTAAATAGTTTCCAGATGCAGAAAACATAAGTCACTTCTGGCTCTTATAACTAGTAAACATGACATAAATGTGTGGTACAGGAAGATAGGGGAAACGTTGAGGGAGCCCACTGTCTCATAAGACTTCATAATCTTGATGGTGGAACACACTGCATCCAGCTGAAAAGCAGAACTCTGTTACTTACAGCTCCAAATCAGTAAGCTGTCAGCCAGCATTATAGGGCTGCATTTACAGAAATAGATCTCTATTTATGCTAAGAAGACTGGAGCTGGAGAGGATAGTCCATATGTACCAAACAGGGTGGGGTTAGCTAGGTTCTATGAAATCTTTGACAATTGGTCAACTGGCTCATTTGAATATGTCTGTGAGTCTCTAAGCATAAGGACTGATCGTCTAGAACTTGACCTCAGTTTAATTAGTGCCAGTGAAAGCTGATCCCAGAGTCTAAGAACATGATGTAGGGAGTTTTTACTCAAGGAACCAGAGTCTCAAACCTGGATCACAACAGTATCACATCAGCAGTTCTGTAATACATCCCAAAGACTGGGGTAGTTTGTTGAGATGCAAGAAGCCATTATGTATAATTGTCAAGCAACTAAAACGTTCATGGATATGGCTGGGCATGTTTCATCAGAGTTAATCTAAACAAACTGAGAACTTAACTACAAAATAACTTATTATAAAGATTGTATGTGATATCCAAATTCTAATAACAGCTTTAGCAAATGAAAAACCATTGAAAACAAGTCCACTTTATATTTTGATCAGCCTCAAGTATTTTTTCATTATGCACTGGGCTAAATTGAGAACATGTCACCATTGCCCAGCTTCAGTGGGAATCCTAGGACATAACACACTGTATCAGAAATGGAAATTCAAAGCTATGAGTGGGGTATGCAAGATAACAGTTCTCCAAACATTGTTGTCTTCGTCAGAGCTTCTATTTCTGCACAAACATTATGACCAAGAAGCAACTTGGGGAGGAAAGGGTTTATTCAGCTTACACTTCCATGCTGCTGTTCATCACCAAAGGAAGTCAGGACTGGAACTCAAGTAGGTCAGGAAGCAGGAGCTGACGTAGAGGCCATGGAGGAATGCTGCTTACTAGCTTGCTTGCTTCTCCTGGCTTGCTCAACTGGCTTTCTTATAGAGCCCAAGACTACCAGTCCACAGATGGTACCACTCACAAGGAGCCCTGCCCCCTTGATCACTAATTGAGAAAATGTCTTACAGCTGGATCTCATGGAGGCATTTTCTCAACTGAAACTCCTTTCTCTGTGACAACTCCAGCTTGTGTCAAGTTGACACACAAAACTAGCCAGTAAATTGTCTTTACCCTGATCCCTAGAACTTGTGATGATATTACACGGTAAAAAAAAAAAAGAAAAGAAAAGAAAAAAGAAAAAATAATTAAGATTACAAAGTAACTAAGACTACCAAACTATTAACATTCCTATGGGAAAACTATTCAAGTGATCGTAGAGCAATCATAAGGTTTCTCTTTGTAAAAAACAAATATTTATTTTATATACATGTATGAGTGTACCTGAGCATATCTATATGAATTATATATGCACAGAAGCCTGCAGAAGTCAAAAGAGGGCATTGGATCATCAAGTAACTGGAGGCAGTTTTATCATCTGGGTGCTGGGAACCAAACCCAGATCCTCTGCATGAGCAGTAAGTGCTCTTAATGGCTGAGCTATTTCTGTAAGATCTCATAAAAAAAGGGAAAACATAAAAGGAACTCAGCGTGATGGGTTGGGAAGATTTAATTTGCTTTTTTCTGGTGGAGATCATGACTCAAGAGGTTTGTGCAGCCTTTGGAGGCTGGAAAAGGAAAAAGAGTTTGCTTCTAGAGCCTTCAAAAAGGAACAACCTAGGGGTTGGGGAGATAGCTCAGCGGTTAAGAGCACTGGCTGTTCTTCCAGAGGTCCTGAGTTCAATTCCCAGCAACCACATGGTGGCTCACAACCATCTGTAATGGGATCCGATGCCCTCTTCTGCAGTGTCTGAAGACAGTGACTGTGTACTTCGCGTGGTGTACTCAAATACATAAAATGAATAAATAAATCTTAGAAAAAAAGAAAAAGGAAAAAAAAAGTTGGTTCTCTCCAAAAAGGAACAGCCCACTGGCAAGTTAACTTTAGTTAATGGGAGGAGCTTGCTGGACTAGGTTGAAGTCAATAAACTTTAGTCTTTCAAAGGCTCTTAAATTATTGTAAATTAGCATGACAGCAAATTGGGGGGAAAAAATCTACACTCTCCAAGTTCAAAACCACTACTTCTTTTGTGCCATATTTCCTTCATATAAAATTTATTGTATCAAAGATACATTCAGTGAATTGCCCACCGATGGCTTTTTGCTTTTATTGAAGTATTTGCACATTTTATGCACAATACATAACCAAATATGGAGCCATTTCCTGTCAGTGTAGTACCCTTCATTTTCAAATACCAACTTGCTTTGAATTTTATGTTTACATAACAATGCTATCCTCCTTTGAATTTTTAAAAGGTGAACTAAAGCCCAGTGAGTTCTAGTTTTCAATTGCTTCTTAGGTCACAGTATTGACTCTGAAGGTTGCAGCTTGAACACAACGTATTAGTCAAGAAAGAGAACCTTAATATAAGAATTATTTCACATTTCTAGCAATTATTCTTGTTAACTTAAAATAGTACATCTCATGCTTAGTTGGATCTGGACAGTACCAGAGCTGTTGACATGTTTAGAATGAAGCTCAAAGAACTGTGCAGCCACCATGACGTAAAGGTCAAGATAAAAAAAAAATCCAAGGTGATTACGCTGGATTAAGCATGAATCCTCCTGGGATATTGGGAGATCCTGATAACCAAAGCTGGTTATTAGGTTTATGAAAAATATCAAAAAGTGCATACTCTAGAGAGAAGATCATTGAGCGGAGAGAGTGAGATCAAACAGTGTGTCGTACCAGCTTGCCTTCTGAGAACCAGTGGGCAGTGTTTCTGTAGCCTCCCTCTGTTTTTGTGTGACCTTCATGTTTCTGCAGCTGAATCCAAATACTTCTGTATCTTGCAGGACTCACTCTGTGCCTTTCCTTCACACTCATTGCTCTTCATGGAGTTCTGATTCTTTGATGTGTCTCTCCTGATTTATCTTTTCTGAGTTCAGAAGGCTTGAATATCTGATTTTTCTCTTTTCTCTCTTTTCCTTCTAATCTGTTCTTTAAATGTCAGGTTTAGTCAAAGGTCTTTCCATTTTTATACTGGGATTGCATTGTTTTCTTTTTGTCTTGAAAGGAAAAAGATCTTTAAAATTCATGTTGATATAACTGTTTGGTTTTGTTGTTCTTTTTAATAACATAATTTTATCTCCGTGAAAGTCATGATAAACATCTCTGAAGAGACAAATAAATTCACTTCCTTCAGCAATTACTCATGGTGAATGCTTTACTTTATGATAACTTAAGGGTAGAAAGATAAAAAGATGGTTCTTACCCTATAAAAATTCACCAGCCAGTAAGTAAGAATAATAACTACATTCTAGAAAATATATAAACGTTCTGACACATACCTTGGTTGATAGCACTGTAGGATGCTTTTGGTGTCAGGATGCCTCAGCCAAAATTCTTCATCTATCATTCAACTTAGAGAAGAGAAAGAAAAAATGGGAGGGCATCCATCCAACCAGCAACCTACCAATCCCTGCACTGCAAGCGCCCCAGGGCAAGGAGAACAAGGAGTTCTATAGCATAGTATGGTAGGTAACCTCTCCAGATCATTCTGCAGATTCTTTCAAAACACCCACTAAAAAATCCACCAGGAAAGAGAGGCCGAAATGGAACTAAGTGGATCCAGCTACCTAGAAACTTTAAGTAACAGAGAAACTTTCCCTATACCTCACTGAAGACATAATTATATTAAACCAGTCTTAGAGAACAGCCTTCTACACAGTGAAGACTTCCCTTCTCACCATGTGGTTCAGGGTCTGTTTGGTTCTTTGGTTGGTTGTATGTTCTTTCAGTCTTTTTTCTAGACTGGTGGGTTAGTTACCTCGATGTCAACACCAGTTCCTTACTTTATGTCCTAAGACTCTTTAAACAGTCATTTACTTGGCTAATTCTTCTTCAGCATTATCTAGATCCATCACCTCCCCCTTCCCACAACATTTTTAAAAAAATTCCAAGTGCATTTTTAATTTTTTGGGTACTAAATTCAATCTCTTGTTGAGGGTCCTTTGAATTGTTTCAGTTCTCACCTACCGTGATCAAAGCTTCTCTGAAAATGTGAGTAAGTCTTCAGTTACCTTTGAAAATATGTGGAAGAAATATTCTATCACACTTAGACATGTGTTTTAACTCATTAAAAAAAAAAACAGCACCGAAACTGGTTTATGCATTTTGTACCCCACCAGCTCCACATCCTGGCTGATGTTTAATGCTGGGATTTCTAAATTAAAGCAATCCTAAAGGTACAATTCTGTCCTATCTTTGTGTCAGTCTGTACTTCATTGATAACCAGCAATGCACAATATTACAAGGACTTAACTCCTGTTTATAAATCTCCCTTTGGTAAATAAAACATTATCAATTGTTATCAAGAAATTACATTATGTTTACTGGATTTTATGTACTCTTATGCACTCATTTATAAGTCCTTTTTCATAATTAATATACTGTGAATATTTGGCAGTATGTTGGCCAGTTCATTCCCTCACTGTATATTATATTTTTTAGAGATAATAGTAACATAAAATATAATATAATAAAATAAAACAAAAACACATCAGATTCAGATAAAACAAAGGAATAGAAAAAGAGCCTTGTGGAAGGCAAAAGAAACAGATAACCTCTTATTCTCAGACTTACACATCTCATAAAAACACTAGATTGGAAGCCATAATATAGAGGCAAACAACTTGATGTGGACCTTAGTAGGCCCTGTGCATGCTGCCTCAGTCTCTGTGAATTTATATCTGCATTGGTTCTTGTTTTCTTAGTGCCCTCCATTCCCTCTGGCTCTTACCCTCTTTCTGTCTCCACTTCTGCAGGGTTCCCTGAGCCCTGAGGGGAGGGATTTGATGGAGACATTCAGTTCAGTACTGAGTGTTCTAAGGTCTCTTACTCTGCATAGTGTCTGTCTGTATTTTTTCCTATCTTCAACAGGAGAAAACGTCTTGATAATGCTGAGCAAGGCCCTGATCTATGAGTAGAGCAGAATTGCATTATGAGACATTTTATTGCTATAGCTTGTGGTTGGTTTGTTGGTTGTTAGAAGGAACAGTATTTAGTTTTACCTTAGGTCCCTGGGCTATCTAGTCTCAGGGTATTGTTAAGCCATGCAGTAGTGGGTATGGTTTTGATCTTGTGGAGTGAACCTTAGGCCAAATCAGATATTGGTTGGTTTCTCCATGACCTTTGTGTCACAATTGCTCTAGCATATCTTGCAGACAGCATTGTAAATAAAAGGGTTTGTGTTTGGCTTGGTGTCTGCATTTCTCTTTTGGTATTGTGCAGAGACCTTCCTATACCAAAGACACTAGAATGTAGGGGGAAAGGCTCTACATGGGCACCAGCTTAACTTCTCCATGTGCTGATGTAGATGTTGCAGTCAGTTTGTGGAGAGCAACCCTTTATAGTCTTAACAACAGTCTGGGTTTGGGAATTTCCATAGGAACCCTTTAGCTAACAACAGAATTAGATCTAATCCAATCCCAGTGCATGCAGGTTCACTGGTAACAAAAGATGTCCAGTAGGGGCTGTTTCCCCCATTATTTAGTAATTTCATTCAGACTGCCTCATATATGTATATAGTTTAGGAAGCTTCTACTATTTTAGGTTTCCATACTACTCCTCAAATGGCCCTTAATTTTAGCTGTCTTTCCCCCATATTTCCTTTCTCATAATTGTCCTACCTCTCCCTAATCAATATTCCCATTCCAGTCATCTATTCCTATCCATACCTATCTATCTATTCTATATGTATTCTAGTTCCTTTTCCCAGGGATATTTTTTGGCCCCCTATAGTCTTTTACTCTATATTTGATACCTGTCTTTCTACGGATTGTAGCTTGCTTATCCTTGACTTAACAGCTAATATCAACATATAAGTGGATATATACCACATTTGTCCTTCGGGTCTAGGTTACCTCACTCAAGATGATTTTTTCTTTAGTTCCATTCATTTCCCTGGGAATTTCATGGTTTTATTTAACAGCTAAGAAATACTTCATTGTGTAAACATACCATATTTTCTTTATACATTCTTTTGTTGAGGGATATCTGCGTTGTTTCCATTTATGGCTATTATAAATACAGCAGCAATGAACGTAGTTGGCCAAGTATCTCTGTAGTAGGATGAAGAGAACTTTGGTTATATGCCCAAGAGTGGTATAGCTGGATATTGAGATAGATCAATTGATTCACATCTTCCTGAGAAACTGGTTTCCACTCTTGCTGTAGGAGTATGCACCCTCCCAACAATGAGTGTTACATTTATTTCATACCCTCACCAGCATGAGCCATCACGTGTTTCATTAAATTTAGCCATTCTTGTGGATGTAATATGAAATTTCAAAGTAGTTTTGATTAACATTTCCTTAATGACTAAGGATGTAGAACATTTCTTTAAGTACTTCTCAGCCATTTTTTTCTCATTTGGAGAACTCTTGTCACTAGATTTGTACCCTATTTTTAGTTGAGTTTTTGTTCTCTTCATATATACTTTCTTGAGTTCTTTAGATATTTTGGATATTAGTTTTTTATCAGACATGGAGTTGGCAAAAAATATTCCCATTCTATAGGTAGCTTATTTAGTCTGACTTATATAGTCCTTTGCCTTATAGAAGCCTTTCAGCTTCATGTGCTTATTGTCAATGTTAGTGATCGTACTAACTGTGTTCTGTTCAAAAAATCTTTTCCTATGTCAATCAAGATTTTTCCCTAATTTTTCTTCTATCAGATTCAGTGCTCTATGCTGAAGTCTTTGTTTTCATTGAGTTTTGTACACATTGACAAGCGTGGATCTATTTGGACTCCTCTATATGAAGCTCTCCAGTTTGAGCAGCACCATTTGTTGCTGTCCTTTTTCCCACTGTGTATGTCTGGCTTCTTTATCAGAAATCAGGTACACACAGGTATGTGGATTTATGCCTGTGTTTTTATTACTATTATATTGATCAACATTCCTGCTTTTCTGAGAATAGAAGAACTAATTTTATTACTATAGTTCTATATTATTACTTGAAATCAGGATGGTAATATGTCTACAATTCTTTGATTATTCAGGATTGTTTTAGCTATCTTGGAAATTTTGTTTTTCCATATGAGAATTACCCTTTCAAGAAGTATGAAGGATTGCATTAGAATTTTGATGGAGATTGCATTGAATCAACAGATTGCTGTTCATAGGATAGCCATTTTTACTATATTACTCTTACAGATCTATGAGCATGGGAGATCTTTCCAACTTCTTACGGCTTCTTCAATTTATTTCTTTAATGTCTTAAAAATTTTTAGCATACAAGTATTTCACTTGCTTATTTAGAGTTACTCCAAGATATTTTATATTATTTGAGGCTAGTGTGAAAGATGTTGTTTCTCTGGTTTCTTTCTCTGTCCATTTATTAGTTGTATATAGGGGCTAGTGATTTTTATGAGTTAATTTTTTATTGATCTCCTTTGGTGAAATTTGTATTCAGCTATAGGAGTTTCCCGGTGCAATTTTTAGGGTCACTAATATAGGGTACTATCATACCATTTGAAAATAATAGATACATTAACTTCTTGCTTTATAATTTTAATTCCTTTGATCGCCTTCAGTTCTCTTATTACTTCATCCAAGACTTCAAGTATTATGTTGTATAGGCTTGGAGAGAGTAAACAACATTATCTTATTCCTGATTTTAGTGAAATTGCTTTGAGTTCTCTCCAATTGAGTTGATATTATTGATTTGCCTGCTGTAAACTTCCTTTTGTATGTTGACATATGTCCTTTGTATCCTTAATCTCTCAAGGCCTTTTGTTATAAATGGGCATTGGATTTTGTCAGAGGTCTTTTTGGCCTCTATTGAGATCATCATTTAGTTTTGACTGTCTGCTTATTTATATGGTAGATTGATTATACTTATCAATTTATGCATGTTGAGTCTTCTCAAGACCATTTTGACTAGTATAGGTCTTTTCCATTTCAAGATAATTTTAAGAAAAAAAAGGAGTGTATTGAGATGTTTAGAGTTCACTGAAAATTTAGAGATCAGTAGGGAGAGATTGTTATTTTGTTATAATTAATACTGACAATAATATATTTCTTGGCTTATATGGATATTCTATAATCTAGCTCAGCAAAAATAATAAGTTTTAGGTGTTTTATATTTCAATAGTTTTAGGTCTTATATTTAAGTTTTGGATCTATTTATGGTTATATAACTACAGTTAGAAAACCACTTTTATTCCTCTGCTCACAGTCAATCTTTCTAGCACTTTAAAAGAAAAGTATTTTGTATGCATAGGGATTTTTGTCTGCATTATGTATACTACATGTATGCCTCATATCCCAGAGGGCAGAAGAGGGCATTAGAACTCCTTGAACTAGAAAGACAGCTGTGAGCCACCACAAGGTGCTGAGAACCAAACCTAGGTCTTCTGGAAGAGCAACCATACTCTAAATTGATGAGCCATCTCTTCAGCCCTCTTTACTAGCACTTTTTATTTCTAATTAATGTTAAGATAAACAATCATTTTGGTTTTCTTCTCAGGCCGATATTTTCTATTACATGTTTTGCTACATGTAAATACAATTGATAATTGTACGTTGACCCCTCTTTTGGATGTGTACTAAATGTACAGTGTGGTCACTGTAGGGAGAGTGTAAAGGATTTCTATTACCATTCTTCTGGTTGTTTTTGCTTTCCCACAATAACTAGGTCTGTGCAACATTAAACAAAAATTATAGAAATGGGCACCCTGTTCTTTTCCCAGGATCACTACTAAAATATGCATTCTTTATCATTAAATGTGCTTACAGTGGATTTTGTCAGATTAATAAAGCTTCATATCACTAATTCACCAAGAAGATTTTAAAATCATAAATGGGAGTTGGATTTATAATTGTTTGTGTTTCTATGAGACATTTATGTCATTTTTCTTCTTTATGTCTTCTATGTACAACTTTGACTTTTGAATGCTAAAACAATCTTATTTGCTTGTAAGAAAATCCCTTCTGCATCACAATGTACTATCCAATCATATATCTCTAAAGTTAATTTCTATAGTTGGTCAAGATTTCCATACCATTTCAGTATCTAAATGATAGGAAGCTATAGCATTAAGGTTACATTAGCTTCATAAAACTGAGAAGTATTTTCAACTCCTGTTCTGAGAAATCTTGTATAAAATAGAAATATTTTGTTCTTAAATGAAAAATAAATTTTTCAGTTAAATAACTTAGCTATATAATTTTATCACGGAAAATTTTCAAGTTAAAGTTTTTATTACTTTGTCATATAACAGTGGTATTCAGAATTAATTGTTGGATTTCTTGGCAAGACCTTATCCACAGTACTTTTCTTATGAAGTTTTAATGTCCCCAGCATATCTAATGATAGTCCCTTTAACATTTATTGTGTTGGCCATTTGTATATTTTATATTTTCTTTTAAAATCTTTACCTGCATAGTTAGAAAAAGATTCTCAACAGGGGTACATGAAAGAATTAATACTCACTGTTGAAAGTTGTCTACCATTTATGTAAAATGAAATACATTTCTTATGAATATAAAATAGAATTGTATTACCTAAGTAACTCCTTATATAAGTAAAGAAAATAGACTAAATGCAATAATAATTGAAAAAAATCCCAATTTTAACGGTCATCTCACATCACCAGTTATTTGCTTTATTGATTTTTTCCTTACCACTTAGTTATTTTGTTATTTAAAATATGTATACTATTTCATGTTTCATCAATTCTTTACTCTGTATCATTCTGTTTACTCTGCTTGCCTTGAATATGATTTTCCCAGCTTCTCTTCTCTTTCCAAAATGTAAGCATACATAGCTAGTTCTAAACCATACTTCTTCCTTAAAATACTCATCTTCCATTATAAATTTCCATCTAAATATTTCATGCATGACATATAAAATGTGATGGTTTGTGCTTACTGTGATTTGTTAAGGTATTTTCTAGCTGTCTTTGTAACCCCTTGTGTTTTGTGAATAGTTAGAAGCATGCTGATTGGGGAAAGCTCCCATTGGCAAGCAGGAGCTTTTCAACAAACTTTGCTAGAAGACTTGGGTGTCCATGTGCAGAAGAACAAAATTACACTTCTGTTTCATTTGCTGTTCTTTGTGTTTCAGATTGTAATTTAATTCTATTTCCCCTTTCTTTTCTTCCCTTCAATCAGTCCCGTACACCCTCCCTGTTCTTCTTTTAATCATGAAAATTAACACAAAATCTATTTAAAAAATAAAATGTGAGACCTAAAAGTATAAAACTACTGAAAGAACACACAATAAAGTACACACACACACACACACACACACACACACACACACACACACACTCACACACACATACACCCCTAAGCAGATGTATAACATGGGAATCCTAGATATCTTCTCCTGTTTCATGGTTGTATTATTATCCTGTTGTTCCCTTCATTTGATCTTTGTTTGAGTTAAGGCAAACATCCTTCTGATCTTGTTCCTGTGTTCTTGTTTTCCTCACCAAAAAAAAAAAAAAAAAAAAAAAAAAAAAAAAACATGGCCCAGGCTAATGTCAAGAAATTTTTACTCTGATTTCTTCTGGCAGTTCTTACTATTTCAGGGCTCATGTTCAAGTCTTTAATACATTTGTTCTTGGCTTTTATGTATAGATAGTGGTCCTGGGCAAAAAGCCAAAGTTAAATATGGCCTTTCCCTCTCCCAAGATTCAAAGCTCTGTGCTAGCTGTTTTCCAATGTCTGAAAACAGTTTCTTTATAGAATTTGCCTGATTTTATAGTTTTTCATAGCAAAAGGGAAGTCCAATAACCACTTCTCCCTGTGGCTGGAACTGCACCTGCACTGGCACATAATACTTTATTTCCATCTCATAATAACTCTATGAAATAAATATCATCAAGCCACTTTGCAGCTGAAAAGATTAGCCACTTTCTGCTATCTTCTAAGACCCTCAAGAGCATAAAGGAATTATATTTGTTTTGTTGTTCATATTTCTTGACAGAGTGTTTGGTACCCAATAGATGTTCAAGAATATAACTGTAGCAGGGAATGTGTTCTTCATTATCTAGATGAAGCCTAAATCTCCAAAAAGACAATCAGAGAAATGAAGATGACACTGATAGCAAGTAAGTGATATATATATATATATATATATATATATATATATATATATACATAAATATGCATATATATATTTGTTGATGCAGCATATGTTCACATGTATGTATGTATTTATACATACATATATATACACACATATGTGTGTGTGTTATATATTGCATGTGCATACATTTTTGGCTTATTTTTCTCTGGTTGTTTTCTGAAGACAAATCACCATAGGTCCAGAAATGTTTTCAGGAATTGTAAGCCAGTAATGGTACATCAAGGGTGGACCCTTGTCTTCCTAACTCACCTGAACAGCTTTCCTAATTTCCTCGCTCTGTCTCCACCTCTCTTCATTCTTTCTCAGTTCTCCTCTGTGTGTCCATGACCTCAAACATCATCGCACACATGAGAGAAGGGAAACTCTTGGTGCCCTCTAAGGTCACACAAAATGCCAAATGCATTCTTTCTGGCAGCTGTGTGGGCCTCCCAGGCCAGCACCTAGCTACACACCATCACTGTCCAACTCGGTGCTTTGCCTTAAGCGCTGATCAATTCCTCCTTGCTATGAACTCATCCTCTGATTCCCTTCACATGCTGAGAACAAGAATGGTCTTGGGGGGAAATGGTGGTAGCAATAAATGAGAAGGAAACATTCATGGAAATCTTCCCCTTCTTTTCAGGAAGAGCTATAATCATGCTTTGTATCAACATGACTCCTTCCTTCAGCTGTAACAAAGTTAGAAAAAGCGCTGGGACTATAAATTGCGAGTTCAGGAGGTGATTCTATTGACCCTGTCTTTTGAACAGGATTGGTATTAGAGTTTCCCGCATGGAAACCCGTGCAATAACATTTCTAAAGCAATTTCTTCTTTGCCAGTAGCCCTTCCCTCCCTCCTTAGGCCTCTTCGCTCTCCCAAGGTGTTCCAGGTTCTTCGATCTTTCTGGTGGCTTCTGTGCATGACCCCCTCCCCCACTTCAACAACCTCCCACAGTGCCCAAGATCAAATCACTCAGGGGGTAGAATTAGGGGCCTTTCTCACCGTTTGTCCAAGCAGGTTTTCTGACAACTAGTAGAGAGAGACTTCTCTGACGATAAACAGACGAACAGATATCATACAGACACGGAGAAGGTCAAATTTGCAGTACACCTAACAGTCTGATGAAGTATAACCTGCTGAAACAATAGACAACTTTCTTGGAGGATTTTTGTTGTTGTTCTACTAAAGATTAAGAGATACAGGCCACAGCTATCCTATAAGGGATTAGAGTGAGTTGCCTTACACACAAAGGTTCTCAGAGTGGAAATTGACAATGGAGTAAGAGCATAGAACTTAAAAGCAAATGCAATATCTTCTATAGATAACCAGGAAACTCTTGTGCATAAAAAGCAGGACAGTCATTTCTCCAATAATAGACACTACAGTAACAATCTATCCCACAGGGAGCAGAAGCAGATCTGACAGCCTAGGGAAGACCAAAGAGTCAGAAACCCACAGCAAAGGAGAAGTGAGCCATTAAGTGGGCCAACAAATCCCACAGGGTCTGCCAGGCTGGCCACCACTTCAACTACATCTTCACCAAACATTTTTAATTGAGTCTATTGAGGACTTTCTATTTTCCCCCCTTAGGGGGTTAGACCCCTTGATTTTATAGTAGTTAACAAGGGTTCATTTTAGAACTAATAATGAAACATATTATTTCCATAACTCTGAACTCCATATTATTTGCATAACTATATCTCCATGTGAGTTTTCAAATAAAAGCTTCTATCATGATCACCCAGATCCTGGCATTCAAACTTTACCCTGAGGTTTGAAGCCCCACTCTCCTCCATGTCTCTAAATCTAGCAGAGTAATAGATCGAGCCTAAGAGCCTGCATCAGTATCTCACTGGAGTTGCCTGGAGAAGTAGGAACAGTCGAGAGGATTAGAAGTTAACAGTCACTTGACCTTCATCATTACCCTGTTCCCTGCTTCAAAAGCCTGTTTAAAAAAAAAAAAAAAGTAGAAAGAAAAGAGGAAAGGACCAGGCCACTCTTTCCTTCATTTCTGATCACTTTAGACTGAGGTTGTTGAGTCTGAGCCTCATAAAGGAAAAAAATGAGTCTAGAATTTAAGATTTCATGGTCTGGCTTTTTTCATAACTAAAAAAGTCCCCAAAACACTGTAGTCTTCTAAAAAAAAGTTAATGGAGAATAATAATAGTGGTATTCAACAATGCATGTTCAAGGCAGTATCTGTGATACAATGAAATCTTTTCCAAAGTCAGTCTTGTACTGAATTTGGATGGATGGATAGACAGACTATACTATTTTAAGCAAGATACTAGCCTAGGTCAGTGCAGAATATATATTCTTTGGGGGGTCTTATTAATCCATTTTTTAATCTGTTACAACTTAAATGGCTAAACAAAAGCTCCTCACATCTCTTGAGCCTGTTTTCATGTTGTTAAATAAACATATCACCCCTCCCTACTTCACCATCACCACGAGCAGGCCTTAGAATAAAGCACACAAAGGAACATACATAACTCTGGACACCTGAGTTTCAATGCTTCACTCCATATTAATCACATTCGATTACCCATCATTTGTTTCCTTTGTGTCATCTAATCTAAATGCTTTGACTCACCTTTACCTCCTACCTCTTTGTGAATCCATCTCCAACTCAGTTTTTGAAATTTTCATCCAAGCATTTGCATGTGATTGTCAGGAAAAAGATAGGGTTGACACTATAGAGCTCCCATGGGCCCGTTTTCAGAAAGATGAAAAGCAGCCTTTGGTTCCATATCTGGAATTTCTTTCCAACAATTTAAGCTAATCAATAAAAGATTAGAAATTGTGAACACCTCATCTCCCCAAATCAGGATGCTACCGAACAGTGCTGTATAAAAGCATATATAAGCTCCGGTGTCTGCTAGACTCAAGTTCTAATCCCAGTTCTGTCACTTACTTATAACAAGACCTTGGCTGAGTTGTGTATGGGAAAATTGTCCTTAATACCTATCAGGCCAGGCTTTGCTAAAGATTAAGCACAATCAGACTCCTTCCCTGCTGCCCTTGGAAAAACAGCAGAAAAGCTACTTTGGCCTCCCAGGGTTGCAGGGAAAAGGATAAAGACCTGTTGGACTCCAAAATCCTTAAGCAAAAGGTAAGGTCATGATAATGCCAGCCAGTGTCAGAGAAGCCAGAAAGACAATAGCCAAAGACCAGCTCAGACAATGCTATTTTGAAACAGCATTTACAAAACTCTCACTTAAAACAGTTTTATAATATTCTATCCACAGTAGCCTTGCTATCCCAGTCCTGCATCCAATGGCTGGAACACAGGGGTACTTTTTAGAAGGGACATAAACAGAGTATGGAAATAGGACTTTATGTCCCTTCCAGAAGTGTTCAACTTTTATTTATCTTGCTTTTCTTATACAGTATAATCCTTTATGTTGAAATTTTGGCAAAAGAAGTTTATAAGTTTTATAACAATAATTTGGAGGAATAGTGTTTCCTGCAGAATTTTTATTGGTATGTCAACATGCTTACGATAGTATACAAATCCATCATTAAACAGGGGAGAAATTGATGCATTATAATAGACCATGTATGCAATTTTGGCTTTCAATACCTCAAACCACTTGATATGCTACTGTGGAGAGGAGGAGGAGCAAGGTCCTTGATCTCATAGAGCTTATTATGAATTCAGGTCAAGTGAAGAAGGCAAAAGAAAAAAGCACAGTAAATAAACACATGTAAATAGACAAGATCATTGTATATGTGCTACAAAAGTACATAAACAGAATACTATGATTAAGAGCAACTAGTAGAAAGGATTCTGGGATTAGACCATTTCATATGTATCAGTTAGGGAAATCCTTTTCCATATGTGTGTGTGTGTGTGTGTGTGTGTGTGTGTGTGTGTGTGTGTGTGTGTGTGTGTGTGTAATGCATGTAATGTGTGTGCTGAGTCTAGAGTGATCCAGAAATCAAGACTTAAAAATGTTGGGTGGGTCTATAGGAACCTGTCTGTTGTGGCTTCCATGTAAAGGCTCTCATAAGTTTGTGTGTGTGAACACTTAGTTTCCAGCTAGTGGTGTTGCTTTGAAGGTTATAAGAGCTCTAAAGGTCACTGGAGAAAATGGGTCACTGGGAATGAGCTGTGACATCCTTTGAATCTCACCTCTACTTCTTGTCCCTCTCAACTTCCTGGATGCAGAGGCAATGGAACTAGTCACCTCATGCTCTGTTGTCATGCCTCCCCTGTCACACTAGACTCTGTCCTCTGCCCTTGTAACTGAAAGAGAGCCCTTCTGCTCTTAAGTTGCCTCTGTCAACAACAACAAGAAAAGTGACTAACACAAGGTATGATCACCCCAGTAAAGGAGAGAGAAAGGGGAAGACTAGGGTAGAAATGAGCCTGTCCCATCCTAGGGACAGAAGCCAAGTCCTAATAGCAAAGTGAATATCCATGGGACAGGAATTTTGAAGAATGCCTAGAGTAGAAAACAGAAGAGCAAGTTGAATTTCCCAATATCACTAATAGTGAGACAATTTGGAATATTGGACAAAGATAAAAAGGAAGACAAAAGTTAATTGTGAATGTAACAACAGGCAATGAAGTACAGGTTCCCAGCACATCTTAGGTCACTCAGGTGCACCTCCTTGTGAGTCAGTGATTCTCAACTTTCCTAAAGCAGTGAGTGGCCCTTTAACACAATTCCTCATGTTGTGGTGACCCTCAACCATAAAATAATTTCATGGCTACTTCATAGTTGTTAATTTTGAAACTGTTACGAGTCAACGTATAAATATCTGAAATGCAGATTATCTGATATGCAACCCCCATGAACGGGTCATTCAACCCTCAAAGGGATCATGGCCCCCAAGTTGAGAACCGCTGTCTTAAGTGCTTCAGAAGTGGTTTATTTTACACACAAAAGTCCTTTCCATCTCCCTCTTGTAGAAGGAGTCATGAGAAGAACTTTTTCTATACAGGCTCTAACTTCCCTTTAGGTTCTACAATGTTCACACTAGTTAATATTATGATGCAACAGCAACTAAAATATCTAAATTCAGGTAAATTTTTTGCTGTCAGAGAGGAGTAATTAAATTTATGTGAAAATAACTGATTGACTGACATAACTTTAAAATGCCAAAAGGGGAGTTGCTGATATTTACAAATTCACTGAATATTCTTAGGGAGAAAATTCACAATTAGAGATTTTGCTTCTAAAGATTTCTTTTCAATTCTTCATCTATTGACCTGTGAGAAAAAGCCTGGTTTGGTTCAATGATACACATACTGGGTTTCAAAAACCAGGTCTGTTTCTGAGCTTAGTCATACCGCCTAACAGCTGGATAACTTCGAGTCATGTACAAAATTCTCTAACCTTGGATCCATTAACAAAAATATTGTGTGTGTGTGTGTGTGTGTGTGTGTGTGTGTGTGTGTGTGTGTGTGTGTGTGTATTTCTAACCAGTATGATACTATCACACATCTTTTCAGCCAAGTTACTTGTGCATATGTGTGTATGCATGGTATGTGCATGTGCAAGTGTTGCATGAATGTGTCTTCACATAAACAGGACTGTAATTTATGAGAGTGTATACATACATACATAACATGTATGTGTGCAGATGTGCATGTACATGTGTGTGAAGGCCTGAGTTTGACACTGGGTGTCTTGAGGCAAAATTTGTCATAGACCCAGAGCTCACCAATTGGGCTTGTTCAGGAGATTCTGTCTGTGGGTCACAGTCTTAGATTACCGGTGGACCTCCACATCTCCCCAGCAGGTTCTAGATTTGCTCTTAGGGGGGTAGGAGTCATATGTCATCTTCCAATATCCTTAGTTTTGTTAACCTAGCTCACCAACTCTGCTTTCCCCTCATCTCTACAACTGTCCTCTTAAACCTGACTACTCCAAAACTCCTCACCTTCACTTTCACCCGCCAGTTATCTGAGTGTTGGGGACTCAAACTAATGTTCTCAGGCCTGTATGGCCAGCCTTTTACCCACTGCATGATCTCTACAGCCTCCTAAAGATTGTGTGTTAGTTCTTACATATACAAAACCCCAGGTTATGTAGTACAGAGTTCATCAGAACAGTAAACTGAAATGCATAGCTCTTTATAATGTAGAAACTCTTCCTTCCAGCTTCTCTAAATACTAAATTGATGACGTCAAGGAGTCATCTCTAGTTTCTTATCTAAGAATGATGGATGTTCTGTGTATTTGAGGTATTATGATTTTGTGAAATTCTGACTTTAGAATATCCAAGCCCTTTGGGAGAATCTTCTAAGTGAGAAGTTATAAAGAGCCTGTGGGCTGTGAAAAAAAAAAAATCTGGCAGAGTTGAGCCACAGGAAGACTTGTTCGTTCCTGGAACTCATGTTGATCAGTTAGTTATCTTGGTACTGAAAATAAAGTACAGCTAAAAATATCTTTTAGAGAAAAGATACAGGTTCATCAGGAGAAAAATATGAACAAAGGAAGATGCCATACTTTTCTTTAATTAAACTCTCTGAAAGCATCAACTAATACATATTGTGATTGGTGTACAGGAATAGGGCAAACAAATGGGTATGGATGCTGGACTTTTTTCAAAGAAACATCACCACAGATCATAGTGACAAATCACTGTATAAGATAAAAGATAGGAAATAACAAAAATAAAAATAAATAACAGCTTGAGAATATCAAGAAGATGGAACTTCCAGGCCTTCTTAATTGGAAAACCACTAGTGTCATTGGCCAAGGAAAGAAATGAGACATCCTGAGGAAGTATGCATAGAAGAAAAAGATAGGCTTTGTTTGGCAAATGTTTCATGGTGTGGAGAAAATGAACAAACCACAAGAGCTGTTCAAAACCAGTGATAGCTAATTGGTTTAAGGTGAAGATATGGGTGCCATTTTTAAAGATACTGTCTGGGGAACACACAGCTCATCTTCAGCAAAAGAAAAGTATCAACAGCCTGTACTAACGTTCAGAGATGTTTGGAGCTCAAAGATGGGTGACATAAGAAAATGAAGGGTTTGAAATACGTCAGGCATAGAAGTAGAATGACTTACTTTGGGAATAGTGTTTCATGGTAGGTAATCAAAATATTCTTAACCTTACCCAGAGATGTTACTAGGGAAAGATATAAGAATAAGGGCTCCACAATCTTGCTAACAATTCTCCTATAGGTTTAAGGAGAAAGATAATTTGGAAATCTGTGCAGAGGGGAGGTTTGAAAATACCAGAGAAAATAAGAAAAGCTAGCAACGGTATTTTAGATCACATGTAACTTCAAAAGTAAGGACAAATACTCCTTCAAGGTGGACAAGAGAGGTTAGTATGAGGTGGAAATGCACTGGACTAAATAGAAAACCTTAATATGTGAAAAAATATAGAGGACGAAGCCATTATTATGGAAAATGTGGTACAGAAGAATTATGAGACTTTGAAATAGATGTCAAGAATTACTTGTTAAGTAATTATATACAAATAAAAAAAAGAATACACAGTTGGGTAGTAGTTAATGCTTAATTGGGTACCAGTCACAAAACTAATATTTATTGAATTCCTTTGTATTATATGTACATGTATTTGAATCCAAAAATACAGGATTTGCATCTTTCACTAGTGACAACACTGTGTGCTAGGTCAGACAGACAGCCAAGATTTGAAAAAACAAAAAATCATTTTGAGTCAAAGAAAAAAAGAACACTAAAGAACACGCTGAGACTGAATTCAGAGTCCTGTGCTCCTTAGAAAATGACTCACTGGAGTCTAATATTTGTTCTTTATACAGACAAAAATTACTGCCTTCAAGATTCCTCAAAAATTACACCTCGATCTTAGCTATTATTCAATGTAGTCTGTTTTAAATAGTATGGCTGAGAGCTCTGGCAATGGACAGAAGCTCCACATGAATCCATTTTAAATACTTTGGTTTGTGTAACAGATCTAGACTAGTGATCGTTCTGTTGTTTGTAACAGATTATCAACTTGAACTGGCATAAGTCAAGCAGGAATCAAATAAATCAATTTGCTAACAATAGGGAGAAGAGAGACAGACCACTAAGATGCGTGAAGCCAGAGGTGCAGCCATGGTTCCATCTCCCCGTCCTGTTTCAACTTATCCATATGTTTTATTCTCTCCAGATGCAGATGGATTCCTAATTTTGTTGTGGACCAGATATGCTTCACAGTCTCATGATTACTCTCTATGTCTTTACCCCAAGGTAAGAAAATCTTAGAGGAATGCTCTGAATATGATTATTCTTGGACTTAGAAATTTTACATACCGTATAAGAACTATACATAATTGGCCTGAAGTATTCAGGTGCGCAGACCTGAATAATAAATAAGAGTTATTAAAAGTAGACTCCAATATGTTAAAAGCTGATCATCTAAACTAAAAGAGAAACAATCACAGTTATCAAAAAGAAGGGAAAATGACTAATCTTGAGATAAATGTATAAAATTATTTTGATGTCATTGATCTTTTTGGCAATTTTATTGTGACTGATTTGATTTGGTTTCCTTTGTATTAGTCTAATATTTATAAGTAGTAGAATAAAACAAATTAAATTACAGTTGTTTTTCCAGTGGAATACATAATAACAACAAAATGAATGAGCTTGCATTTATACAGTGATGCATCTCACCAGTATAATGTTGAATGAATAGAGGGCTTACACAAATGAACATGACTTAAAATATTCTGTTTACTAAAATGTAGTTTATAATATTAAAAAATATGTAAAATTATATGTTGGGTAGAAGACAAGGCCCCAATGAACTAGTGATGTTTTATTTATTTTTATGATTTTATTTATATGCATATTATATATGTCTGTGTGATGGTATGGCACATGTGTGCAGATGTTCATAGAGGCCAGAAGAGATGGTCATTTCGAGGACCAGAGTTATGGGTGGCTATAAATCACCCAATGAGGTTGATGAGAACTGAACTTGGATCCTCTAGAACAATAAGCACTCTACTGAGCCATATTGTCAGTTTCTTCTTTGACTCCTTGATATAGATAGCATGACATGCAAATAGTTACTTCATAATAATATATTAAGCCACATGAGTTTTTATTTGTGTTCTTCTGGAATGATATACTTAAGGAAAGATTTGTGTGCAAAAATACTTGTTGATAATAGGAGAAGGAAATAGAAAATGTACTAATCTGAAAAATTACACACTAATAATCAATGTTATAGCCTTGCTTAAAATACCAACTAAGAAACAAAGATTCAGACGTTAAATACTTGGTTCTTGATCTCACCATTGGCTAATCACAGATTCAGAAATGAGGGATGTTCTTGGCTTCTAATCTAATATCCAACACATTCCACCACCAACCTAAAATAATTTATACACTCCTATTTCTGATACCAATGACTGTATTTATGTATGTATGTATGTATTTATTTATTTATTTATTTATATTTTTATCTATTATAGAGCAGCCATGGAGTGTTTACCACCCTATAGCCCAGTGAGTACTGGGATAGTAATATGAGCATACTACTTTATAAACACATATATGAAGCTTTTTATTCTGAGTAGACCAGAAATGTCTTCACAGAGGTATATTTATGTACATACTAGAAAATCCAAGAGTCATATTTTTTAGTTGATGATCTTGTAAAATACTATCCAGATTGAAACTTTTACTGTATCACTTAAGGTTATATTAAAGAATATAACCTTAACACAATCACCCCATGCTTTATATCTCCTAGCTATTAACTAAAGATGAACTGTTAAAGTTGATATATTCCAATACTTAGGAAGTCTCCAGGAATATGCCTTGGCTAAATTTTTGGGAATTAAGCATATTGTAGTTAGCTGCTTTTCCAGATTATAATATGAAGGCTTTTTAGTCCAATCCCGAACAGAGTCTTTTTTCTTTTTTGAAGCCCCATAAAAGATAATAACTCTTCCTATCTGCCTTCCTATTATTCTGATCTTCCATGTTGCAATCAGAATCACCCAGTAAAGTCTAGCTGTAGAATTATAAGAAGTATCTAGTCTATATTTCAGAAATCTTATACATTCCTCTCATAAACCAATTCCAAAATCCTAGAACCCACACAATCAGAACTCGTGCAGAAATACCAGCTTTCTGTATTAGTTGCTTTCTCATTGTTATGACCAAGTAACTCAAGAGCAGCAACTTAAGAAAAAGAACTTACCATGGCTCATAATCCAGGAACTTGTCATTGCTCGTTCTTTACGAGTTAACCCAAATGGGCTAAGCAAGTTAAATGGGAAGGAAAAATACTTTTAGGAAAGGTTGATTGTTCTAGAGACTGTAGAAAGTCTAAAGACTGCCCTAAATGAGATCTGAATCTCTTTTGGCTTTGTCCTCTCTCACTCCATTTTGATCTATAATAAACACTACCTATTTTCTATACTATGCTCTGCGTGACTCCTCTGATCTACTTCAAGGGAAATAAAAACTTGAGAGCAGAGGAAAGGAGAGAGAGAGAGAGAGAGAGAGAGAGAGAGAGAGAGAGAGAGAGAGAGAGAGAGAGAGAGAGATTCTCGTGACAGTGGAGTAGGAAGTTGCTTCCTCATTCCTAACAGAGCAGGAAACAAAGACTGTACAGGAAGTGGGGCCCAGCTATAAACTATCAGGCCCACTTCCAAAGATCCACTCCTCTAGCAAAGCTCCACATCTTGAAGTTTCAACAACATTCCAAACCAGCTCTTTCTCCTGGGAGCCATTATATACAAAATATCACACCAACCTAAGAAGGGTCGTGTGCTTGCTAAGGAGAGTAGTGCTATTGCTGCAAAATAAATTGCATCATTGTGAGGAATCAAGAATGAGCATCACTGGAGGTGACTCACAGTTCACATGCGATCCTTTGACCTATAGTGCAACGTTTTCCCCAGTCTTTAGCATCACACTTGGTTTTATTCCTGCACTTAAGAGTCAAGGATGGTTTGAAGAGATTTTTCGCTTGAAAGCATAATTCTGCCCATAGTGATTGCTGAACAGTGTTGTTTTGTTGCACCAATATAAGCACCTACTTTAATGATAAGAATAATCAACTGCTCTGCCTTCTAAAGGGTTCTTATTGCCAACCCCTTCTAGTTTCTTTCCATGAGTACAGTTAAATAAAGAGAAAGATAAAGTCAAGGTAATCCATAAATGCGCAAGCACATGAAGAATATTTTACCTTGGTTTTCTCATGGGTCAGTGACAGGGCTATCACCAAGATACAAGATTCATTTACATGAAGAACAAAACACACTCTTGAAGATCACACCAGAGGCAAGAAGGCTCCTTCCAGAACTGGATGGGAGAATTGTAAGAGATTAGATGCTAATGCCTTATGCAGGTGACTGACAAAATAAAAATAAATGTATAAAACTAGGAAATAACCTATATTTCAGTAGAAATATAAAACAAGATATAAATTTAATTTTTCTAAGCAAGTAAATCTTGCCTGTGTTTGTAGCTCACCTCTGACTCTTCTAAATGAGCATAATCAAAGTAGAAATTTAAAAAAATATATGTTAAATCTAGTAGGATTAACAAGAACAAAGTCCAGAATGTTTCCTACTGGGGAATGTGGATTAGATACAAGAAATTTTTCACCAAAAATTGCATTTTTTTTTAATCTACAGTATTCAGAATGTGAACCAAATACATGTGGTGGGTGTAAAACATTGTTTTTCACTTTTAAAATAGTAAGCACCATCACCAAGCACCTTGATAGACGGAGGTCAGCAGTCGAGGTTATTATACTTTGTATACCATCACAATGCTCAGAAGCAGAGTGCTGGAGCCGTCATCTTTGTTTATACCCTAGTTCTACAGCTCACTACTATGTGCCCTTGTACAGGCTAACTAAACTCTCTGAACTCCAATTACCTTGTTTATGAAATGGCTTGAATACCACAACTTACTGCATAGAGTTGTCAATAAAATCAAATAAGGTTCTGGAATAGCTCTGAACTACAGGAAAAATGTTCCTTATGAATATTACTTTCTTTATTCCACTCAATAACCAATTCCTTAGTACACAGAGGTTATACGACCAATGCACTGGGAAGTTAAGAGGGTAATAAAATAAGAAAAGCAAAACACATCCTAATCCATCCTGTCAGACACCCAGGCAATCTTGTGAATTGCTGGGATGCTTAGTAGAGCCTAGTACCTGCTGCTACAGTCAGATCAGAGACCTGAGACTCAGAGGAAGTCAGAGGAAAGAGAAATCTCCAATGCCTTGAATGCAACATGCCCCGAACTCAACCCATTTTCTTCTTCACACTTTCCTATTCTTGTTATTTTCATATCCCCAGAGCCAAAACCAGATATGTAGGGGTCAAATGGCATTTTATCCTCCTGCCTTAGCCTACCCCCCACCAGTGCCATTAATAAACCAGTATACAAATCATTGTCAGCCACTCCCCTCCAGGATCACTGCTGCTCCTTTGTGTTTGGTCGACACAAGCTAAACTCTTAATAGCTTCTCTCTAAGCATATTTACACTACACTATCTCTACTTATACACTTGCTTCAGGCCAAACATGGTCTACAAATCTTCATGAGGAGCCTTTCAGACTTCAAAACCACGCATGGTATTGCACCATTTTAAACCATTGCTTCTTTTCCCATAAACCTATTTTATGATCTGGCCACACAGAATCTGCAGGTTCCCCAACTTCCCCCCAATCCACCGTCCATCCCACTTCTGTATTCTTGACACATGTTCTGCTGAGGAATGTCCAATTAGAGATCTACCCATAACACAGGTAAGTCAATCTACAAAATCCAGTTCACATGCGGCTTCCTCTTTCTAGCAGTTCTGGACTCATCAGGTTGACAATCTCAGTGATGTATTTTCACAGATTTAAAGCATCATCCATAGACCTTGGCAAACTGATCTCATCATTTTCTTTTTCTAATGGCTTGCTCACAAGAATGTTCTCCAGTGATAAGAAGATATTCCAGACCATGATAATGACAATTAAATCATCGCCACAGCAATAATAGAACTTTCCATTTGTTGACATCAGTAGCTATTAATGATATGGCTTTGGCAAATTCTAGGCATTTTTCTAGGCCATTTATTGACATAAATGAATCTAGCTGTGGTTCATATTGATTGAAATGAATATATCTTAGTAACTACACATAGTTTAGCCTAAGCCAGGCATCATTTTATCTGCTACTCACAATAATTCTGAAGGGCGTTAATGTCTTTACTCTGGAATGTGTAAGTGAAACTCTGAGGTTTATATGACTTCTCCTATGGTGGTTCAATGAGGGGAAGTCAGAGGCATAATATAGAATGCCCAACTCATCACACACATCACTAGTCTTCTCTTACAACTCCCAGAAGACACCAAGTGTTTAACTGATGAAGCAGGTATATGAGATACTCAAATATAGAACACTTGTTCTCTGTCATCTCTTTATCTGTACTTCTGTGTGTATGAGTGAGCAGGTGAGAGTGTGTAGGTTGGTGTGGCTGTGAGATTTATTTTAAAATATAATTATGAGATCATAAATTCTTCCAAGTTTGAAACGTTTGGAATGAACCAGCACTTTAGTCAGTAAGAAAGAAACCCAGGTGTATCACAGATAGAAAAAAACATAGCTAAATATCCAAACAAGCCAGTCAGTTACCACCTAGAAATAATTCTAATGGAAAGGATTTTTCCATAGTTGTCAATCCCAGATGCTTCTTGGCAATAATAAATAAATAAAATTTTAAAAACTTATTCTTGATGTAATAACTGTAGTTGTTTAGAGCATTAAAGTAAAAAAAAAGAAAAAGAACTTTCAAATGTTTTGACTCATTTGTTCCGTGTGACAGTCCTTACCATTTATATCCCCACTTCAGAAGATATTTACAGGAAACTTGGATCAGAGAGATACAGAAAATTGCTATGAGTCACACAGCTAGCAAAAGCAGAGTCTAGCCTGGAACCCAGGCATTTTCCTTATTCCAAATCTCAGAATTTTACACCACATCATTTTGTCCACACAGTCTCTAAAAGGAAAACAGTTACCTCGGCAATGCAGAAAATCTAGTTTTAGACAAAGTGACCCATTTTTGGGGGAACAGACAAGATTTATAAATGTTGGTAATTAAACTTGAATACTAATTCTTCACATCTTATAAAAATACCAGTAGTTACCATCATTGAGCACTATGTACAGCCACAGTTCTGAGCACATGACTTGAAGTACTCATTTAATCCTTATAAGTCTGGCTAGTCGGTCTTCTTACCATGGTCCAAATGTAGAAAGCAGGGTCTATAATAACGTTAAATTAGCTAACTTAATTAAGTAACTTTCCTGTTGTCCTGTAAATAATAATGGCCCCCATATATTTTTGAACTGTTTGAAATGACTATAAAGATTAGGAGGTTTGGCCTTGTTAGAGTGGGCGTGGCCTTGTTGAAAGAAGTGTAGCACTGTGGGTAGGGCTTGAGGATTCAAAAGCCTATGCCAGACCCACTCTTCCTCTTTCTCCCTGAGAATCAAGGATGTTGCTCTCAACTACTTCTCCAACACCACACTTGCCATGCCTCCTGCCATGCTCCTCACCATGGACAATGGACAAAGCATCGAAAACTGTAAGCAAGCCCCCAATTAAATGTTTTCTATATAAGAATTGCCTTGGTCATGTTGTCTCTTCACAGGAATAGAACATTGACTAGGACATTTCCCAAGGTTTCCATGACTGAGATCTGAACACACATCGGTTGACCCCAGATCCAGGCTCTTTAGCAATCTAACCTGCTACTGTTTCTGGCTCTCAATACTTAGTTAGCCCTGGATAGTGGCAGCATTTTTGTGGAAATGTTCCAGCATGTAATGTTCTCTGGGTACAGCAGAGAATCAAGAGTTCTTGAAGTGGGCCTGGAAATCTATTGCAGTAAACTGTCTAGATACTTCTGAAGCATACAAAAGTTTGAGGTATAGTATGAGAAACTACAGCGAGAAAGAAAATCAGTAAATGAGACCCATGAATCTGAAAAAGAACAAGGAAGGGTACATGGGAGGGCTGTGGGGGGGAAGAAAACATTATGCAATTATAATCTCAGAAAGAAAAGAAAAAGCAGTAGCCATTTTCAAGGACTCTGTGATTTCTGTGTACTATCAGCAACAGTAAAAGGGAAGTGAGAGAAGTTAGGAACAATGAATAACGTTGTTGGAAATGAAAATCTTTAGGGGGAAAGTAAAGCCAGAAAGGGAAGTAGTAACCTTAAATGGTGCATGGGAAAGCTGAAAACAGCAACGACGAGCAATTAATCAGGCAATATGTTACACTGTAATCAAGATTAGAAAATTCCGGAAGGACTAAATGACACAGAGTTTATTGCTGCGTGGTAAGTGATCATTAATAAATGTGGCTGTTAAAAGAACTAAAGAGATGAATAATTATAGAAGGAAATGTCAGCTGGAGAAGGAACAACTTGTGGTCTTAATCACTTGGAGAAATTACAGGTAGGGACAGCTCAGAGCAGAAAGCAAGCTGCATAGTGAGAGCAACATGGCATGAACTTGACACTTCTTTTGTATAAAATCAAGGTGGTTACATAGACACCAGAGACCGGTTAATGAAAGCTTGATCTGGCTAATATGCTGCTGCTAAAAATAATAATTTGCATAATTCCAATAACACATTGCTTTGTATTGATTCCCGTCTTTGGTACAGAAACAAGAAAATTCTTCACTGGGTATGATGGCACATGCTTGCAGTCCTGGCACTTAGGAGATGGATACAGGATAAACATGAGTTCAAAGATAGCCTCAGCTACGTAGTGAATGTGCGGCTAGCTTGAACTGCTCAAAGGCCTGTCTCAAAAAGCAAAAACAAAAGACAACAACAACAAAAAATTTTGATACAGTTGGTTACACATTACACATAGATATTATTTGACTGGAAATGTCTGTGGCCCCACTGGCTATTCTATGACTATATTTGACTAAATAAATAGCCCTGCCAGTGAGTGTAGTTTCTTAAAGGGGTAAAACCTGCACATTAGTGCTTCTGAACTAGGGATGGATGGCTACTAAGGATAACACGTTCTGTTCACCTTCATTAGGTCCCTTTAGAAGACTGATTCATTTTTCAAGACACAACTTGGAGGGACCAGAAGGTGATATCAATAAGAAAAAAAAACAGTAAGGGTCTAGTGTAGCTGCAGGGTATTATGAATAGAAAGTGGATTTTAAAAAATACAATACCACAGAACTTTACAATAATCCTCTCATTTGATGGACACTTCCTGAAAGCAAATGCACACTCACACGCACTCACACATACACACACACACACATACACACACACACACACATACACACTTCTATCAGTTAAAGGGAGCAAATCACGGAGAATGCATCAGTTAAAGTCCAAGGAAATATTAAGAATGAAATTATCTAAATGTGCTTTACTCGACTGAGGTATGTTCTTCTTGAACTTGGTGTTTTACAGCAATTGCATAATAATTCATCAATAAAATTCACTAAGATGTATTGTCTACTTACCACATGCCAGCAATCATTCTAAATTTCCATGAATTATTGCTTATAATTTCCATAGCAGTTCTATGATGAATTGCTATAGCTGTTTCAAATTTTATAAAGACATTGAAGGCAGAAAGTTAAAGAAACTGTGGTATATAATCTCTATGGATGGCACCCAATACTCTGCTCCTATCTATATATATAAGTGCCTCCCTTGCCCCATAAACAGGTGACATTTACATTCCTTTCTTTGCACCTATGGTGGATACAGGGTATCTTTTAAAGATGGTACTCTAGTATTACTAAGGCATTATAAGTGATAAGCAGGAGGTTGAAGGAATGAAATTCTACCCACTTGCAACTGGGCAGTCTGAGTCAACACTTTTAGACATGTTGGAGTCCATTAAGAAGGACCAATCTATCCATCTGACCTTCAAGTTAAACCCTAGACATAGAGGCTACTTATCACAAAAGGAAGATTGTTGGCACTCTGAATCTCATAGCACAGAATCTAAAATTATCAGGATATAATAGCCAAAAAAAAAAAAAAAAAAAAAACAGGAAAATAATAACACGGATATCATGCCTACCACCAAACATAATCATATACTGGAATTATCTGTGGAATTATGTTCTCTTTAAATGAAATAAATAAAAATAAGCTCCAACAAAAATATCTGTTTAACTATTTAGATTAAGAATTGGCAACTGTAACTGTGCATCTTTTCTTCTTTAAGACACAGAAGTCAGTTGATCCTTAACAATAAGGATAAATTATGCACCTGTAAGCACTTATTGCTAGCCCCTATTTTCCAAAGAACCAGAGAATGTATATGCAGTTGAATCATCTAAAGAACCTATAGCCACTGTAACACACAAAATGCAAATAAGGTTAATCTCATCATTTCTTTGAACTTGCTTTTCTGCTTACCACAAATTTTACATGTATTCTTTGCTTAACATCTATGTCCAAACTCTTAAAACTTGTAATAAAAAGCTTTGGAACATGATAAATAAAAGAAACAAGTAATGTTTACTTGATCTTACCCTTTGTTTACACTTTTCACCAATAAAAATTTTCTTTTCTCTTTCTGATGAAAACAATTGACAGATGTTTGTTGAGGGTCAAGACCTTGGAGACAGAGTGTCTCCTACAATCTTTCCTCATTGAACTTTAGGTTTATATAGAATAGTATGACTCAAAATGTCCCCAAAGACTACCTTTGTCTAATCCCTACCATAAACCCTCAAATTATAGTCTTTGTGCACTAAACATTTTTTTTTTTTTTTAAATTTTCAAGTCTTTTCCCTTTTCAGGTGTTTTCTCTGAAAACTTTGTATGGGAAGTTAATGTAAGTAATGAAGGCCTGGTAACAGAGAAGGAACTTGGGCCGTATTGAATGTCCCATGCAACTTTTAACCTATTTTAGCCCTGCCGAGTTCTTTGAGCAGTATAGATAACTCACTTACCTGTTACACTTGATAGAGTAACAAAAAATTTCAACAGCATGTGCGTGGTTGTGTTGTACAATATAGCACACTCTACTTGCTTGCTATAGTAGGTAATACAGGTGATTACTACCAGCAGATAACATTTTATAGAAATTAATAAGGTTGTAAACAAATCCATTCCTATGTCAGAAGAAACTGCCCAGT
The DNA here is from genome assembly GCA_028551405.1 of Uromys caudimaculatus. Classification (NCBI taxonomy): domain Eukaryota; kingdom Metazoa; phylum Chordata; class Mammalia; order Rodentia; family Muridae; genus Uromys; species Uromys caudimaculatus. Next base: position 85,659,274 of record CM052702.1, read on the forward strand.
AATAAAAGATACAAAAATGATTTTAGTGGCTTCCTGGAAGATAGGAGAAAGATTGGAGGACTCGGGAAATGACTATGTTGGTAAAATTCTAGCCATGCAAGCGTGAGAGCTGAGTTCTGCTCCTAATGTCTACATAAAATGTGACACAAACCTGTAATTCCAACACTGGGAGGAGGAAATTGGATGAGGACTCAGTGTCCAGACAATCTAGCCAAATTGTGCAATGGCAGTCTCCATGAGAGACTTTGTTTTAAAACTAAGGTACAAGAACTAAACTGATAGCTCTGAAGTTAAGAATGTTGGCTTCTCTTCCAGAAAACATAGATTCAATTCCCAATCACATGGCAGCTCACAATCATCTGTAAGTCTTATTTCAAGGAACATGAAACTCTCTTCTGAGCTCCTTGTACATAGACTTACAGGTAAGTCTATACCCACACATACCACCATCACCACCACTACCACCACCATCACCACCATCACCACCACCACCACCACCACTACCACCACCATCACCACCATCACCACCACCATCACCACCACCACCACCACCATAATAATAATAATTATTATTTTTTTAAAGTAGATAGAAATTGGTAGATACCTGATGTCAACCTCTGGTCTCCACATAAACATGCACCTGCTCATACACACACACACACACACAGAGAGAGAGAGAGAGAGAGAGAGAGAGAGAGAGAGAGAGAGAGGGAAACAGAGACAGAGACAGAGAAACAGAGACAGAGACAGAGAAACAGAGACAGAGACAGAGACAGACAGAGAATTAGACAGACAGAGACAGAGAGACTATGAGAAAGAGAAAGAAACTACCATAACCAAACTTTTTTTGCACCCCATACTATCCCTACAGAGATGGTTAATCAAAATGTGTTGTCTTTGCAATAATCAGTGCACATGCTCAGGACCAAAAGGACCCCTAACGTTACGTATGATCTTTGTGTGCACACGGCATCAGGATTTAAGGGTGCATGTGACCTCCAAAAACTGTCCGAGTATTTGACAGTTTCTACTATCTCTATGGAATGTTAACAATCTTCCTACACATTTATTTATCTTTGTTTAAAAGCCATTATCTGTCCTATTGTCGTGATTCCTGAAACCTGCAGATTTTACAGGAAAACACAAGGAAATAAACATCTAAAGTCGGGAGTCTAATTATTCCATTATGAATTTATTGTGTGACACAGGAGTTCATCTCATCAAATAACTGAACCAAGTATTATACATATTTACTATCTGTGGTTGGTCGACATTTTTTCCAATTTGCTTTACTCTTTCTGGCATCTGCTTTTATACAAAAAATTTACTGGTCTTAAGGCCTGTTTCCTGAAATAGAGTTTAATTTTCTTGCAGCCAAACTCTATGTAATATCACTTAGAGTGGTGGCTCACACTACAGTTTCACAAGTGTGTATATGTGTGGATTCTGATAATTTTGTACTCTGTAGGAGAGGAAGAAAAATACAACTCAAGTTAAGAAGAAATTACCCTCAAAAACATTTCTTTGCAATTAGTTTTAGAGAGCTCTGATAAGGTTAGAGCTGAGATAACGTTAAGGTAGTAAAATCTACCAAATAGTAGTAGCAAAAGTCCAGGTTTAACAATCAAAAGAGCTGACTTGAACCCTTGGCTCTGCTACTCACAGGCTATCTGACTTTGTATGGTTGGTAACTTATGATATTACCTAGCTTTCGAATTGTATTGTTTAGGGCAACTCAACATGTGAAAATAAAACCCTTGCACAGGTAAGGAAGCCAGTAAGAAGTAATTTTAGAATGATGATGGCGTTATTACTTTGGTTAGAAAAAGAACATAGAAGAATAATTCTAGTCTCCCACAGCAGCAAATTAGTCCGCATCAGCTAAGAACAAAATCATCTTTGGTCAGAAAAAGGCTTTCAGATTAACTTCATAGAGCCTTCCAAGAAAGACTGTAATCCAAGATTCATTTCAAGAACGAATCCATGACCTCTGGCTTCTTTACCCTTTAAGATGCCAAATGTCCCGTCACAAAGATTTGCTGAGACTATCATTTCCCCATGAGGTAAAGAGGAGACATGCTTTCCAGTTTCTAGAACCAAAGACAGTAGTGATTATGGCAATAATAATAATAATAATCACTAATAAAATGCAGTACACTGTCCACCATTTATTGGGTCTTTTTTATATAGGCCAAGCACTGTACTAAGCCCTTTACATATATTTTCTTATTTAATTATTTCATCGATATTAGGTGGCAGGTATTATTACCCCATTAAAATATGAAGAAAGGTCTCAAGGTTCAAAAAGGATAATGATTATAAGTGCCAAGATCCACACACCCTTGCTTATTTCAGTACTTTATTCTGCCTTGAGACACTAAAATACTTAGCCTTGTTGATACTTAACCGAAGCTCCCCAGCTGCTAGGAATTTATGCAAAATTATATGATTAGAATTTTAAATTTAGGGCAGCAACTGATTATTCTTTTACTTCAGCATGTGACCTTACAAAAGTATTTACTGTAATAAATTTGTGTGTGCACACTCCTCACAGGAATCTACAGTATCTTAAAGCAGACTCACATATATAAGATAGAAAAGATACAAGAATGAGACAAACAAGGTGCTCAGATTAAAAGTTTACAAAGCTTTTCCCTGCAACCACATTATAACGTTCAACATCTTCCAGATACTGCTTAATGTAATCCGTACAAAAGTTCTATGGGGTGAATGCTATAGGTCCTTATTTTTTTTTCTTTTTTTTTTTAATTGGACATTTTATTTATTTACTTATTTAGAATGTTTGTTATTTATTTATTTATTTATTTATTTATTTATTTATTTATTTATTTAAAATGTTATCCAACTCGGGCAGTGGTGGCGCATGCCTTTAATCCCAGCACTTGGGAAGCAGAGGCAGATGGATTTCTAAGTTCGAGGCCAGCCTGGTCTACAGAGTGAGTTCCAGGACAGCCAGGGCTACACAGAGAAACCCTGTCTCAAAAAAACAAAACAATAATAATAATAATAATAATAATAATAATAATAATAATAATAATAAAATGTTATCCCCTTTCCCAGTTCCCCTCCAGAAACTCCCTATCCCATCCCCCTTCCCTCTGCTTCTATGAGGATGCTCCCTATCCACCCACCCACTCCTGCCTCCCTACCCTGGCATTCCTCTACACTGGGGCATCGAGTCTTCACAGGACCACTCCTCCCACTGATGTCCAACAAGGGCAATCCTCTGCCACGTATGCCCCAGAGCCCTTGGTCCCTCCATGTGTACTCTTTGGTTGGTGGTCCAGTCCCCAGAAGCTCAGGGGATCAGGCCAGTTGACACTGTTGCTCCCCCCACGGGGTTGCAAACTCTCTCAGCTCCTTCAGTCCCTTCTCCAACTCCTCCATCCAGAACCCCACGCTCAGTCCAAGGGTTGGCTGCAAGCATCTACCTCTGTACTTGTTAGACTCTGGCAGAGCCTTTCAGGAGACAACAGCTATATCAGGCTCCTGTCAGCAAGCACTTCGCATCCACAATAGCGTCCGAATTTGGCGAATGTAGATGGGATGGATCCCCAGGTGGGGCAGTCTCTGGATGGCCTTTCCTTCAGTCTCTGCTCCACACTTTGTCTCTCTATTTTCCTCCTGTAAATATTTTGCTCCCCCTTCTAAGAAAGACTGAAGCATCCACACTTTGGTCTTCCTTCTTCTTGAGCTTCATGTGGTCTGTGAATTGTATCTTGGGTATTCCCAGTTTGGGGGCTAATATCCACTTACTAATAAGTGCATACCAAGTGTGTTCTTTTGTGACTAGGTTACCTCACTCAGGATGATATTTTCAAGTTCCATCCATTTGCCTAAGAATTTTGTGAATTCATCATTTTTAATAGCTGAGTAGTATTCCATTGTGTAAATGTACCACATTTTCTGTATCCATTCCTCTGTTGACAAACATCTGGGTTGTTTCCAGCTTGATAGATGAGGACACAAAGCCAAAAAAAAAAAAAAAAGAGGTATTTTAGAAATAGCTGAACTGCCCAGGATAGGTTGAAGTCCTTTAAAAGAAGAAAAGACAAATAGCCAGAAATAAATGTAGAACCAAATGCCAAAAACATGAACAACAGTATAGGAGCTGTGCCTTGCTTAGGAGACTTTCATAATTTGTTTACAAGTAAGTTGGACATGAACTTCCTAGCCCTATTGAATCATTCACTACTGAGCAATTCACAGAATACCTTGTGTCAATCAATTCAGTATAAGAGCTCCAAGATCCAAATTTCTGCTATGTCACTGTAATGAACATTTAGACTTACATAGCCACCATATTTGTCTTTTTTTTTTTTTATTTTTCTATACTTCTCCTTGAATTGTTTCAACAATTCTATCACCTAGGTTTCATAATCTAGCCAGACCTGTGTAGTAGTTTGAATGAGAGTAAGCCCCATATGCCCATATATAGGAATGCTTAGTCATAAGGGAGTGGCACTGTTGGAGAAGGATTAAGAGGTGTGGCTTTGTTGGAGAAAATATGTCACTGAGGTAAACTTTGAGGTTTCAAAAGATGTTGCTCTCTCTGTCTTTGGATCAAGATGCAGCTACTTCTCCAGCACCATGTCCTCCTACAAGCTGCTATGTCCCTACCACGATCATAATGGACTAGCCTCTGAAAGTATAAGCAAGCTCCAATTAAAAGTCTGCTTTTATAAGAGTTGCTTTGGTCATGGTGTCTCTTCACAGCAATAGAACCGTGACTAAGACAACCTGGTTTCTCATTTTTCTTATAAAACTCAACAAATTGGTTGTGACACTGTCAGATGAAAACTGGTCACTTTCATTTAGGGAATTAGTGATAAATAATAGGTCATCTAATAATTGCGTAGCTGATGTTCATTTCTTTCACTTTTAATAAGTCATTACTAGCTCATGCTGTTTTCAATGAGATTAAATGAGTGGACATTTGACTTCTTTGCTATAGTGCCTATTGTCTTATAGTTTCGAATATACCCAAAATGGACTCAATCTGTACGATCTACTGTGACTTTGGTGATCCATCCCCTCTCTCTTGGATGTGTGTGTGTGTGTGTGTGTGTGTGTGTGTGTGTGTGTGTGTGTGTAAATCAGAGGGCAACTTTCAGGAGTCAGTTATCTCCTTTCCCACTGTGACTGAATTCAGGTCCCCAGATTTGGACACAAGTGCCTTTATCCCCTGAGCCATGTCATTGGCCAAAACTTTGGTTAATTCTTAAATAGAATGCCTTCTTACAAAATTTCATTCAGGGACAGAACTTGGAAATGACATTAAACAGATCTGGTTTTTGCTTTTTAATGTGTTAGTTCCTTTTCTCTTCTTTCCTAGAAATTGTGCTAGGCCTACAAGACACATGCCACAAACGGGCCAGTAATGCTTCTCAAAGGGAAGCACTGTAAGATGCTGAATATGCAAAGATGATTAAGACATGCCCACAGAGAATTAAACAAGACAGGCCACCAAAGCCACTCAGCTGACTTTTGATATGAAATTGCTGGTGCTATGTAGTGGCGTACTGTTCTGCATTAATCTTCCATCTCTGTGACCTGAAACCCCCTCTCTTATTCTTCTGAGGCCGAACCAGAACAAAGGTCACTTGGATTGGAAGCAAAATTCGTTGGCGACCAAAGGCACCAAGATAAAACTCAAGAGTTCAAGATTGAGAGGCTTCCTCTTTAAGATCAAAATTCCAGATGATCCAAATATAGGCAATGAGCCCCAGCAGAACATTTGGCTTTCTCTGCTGAATCCAGGGAAGAAGCAGAAATCACCATAGAAGCAACTCACTTTCACTCTTTCCAACCCTGTGGGCTCTATGCTAATTGCCTACCCCAACAGTGAGATCGCATTTCAAAATATGGTCAAACACAAAACAGCCAAGTCAATCAAGCATTAAGTATTCAAGCACAATTATCCCAACACATGCCCGAGTACCAGCAGTGAAGCAGCTTAATTTGGGAACCGCTCCGTAATCATCTCTCCAGGCAGCTGAGATTTTAACCTCTCCCCTCGGGCCTCCTGTTCAGGGCCGCTGGCTTGGCTCCCTAGGTGTGAAAGATCACAAGGGGACCTGCTGCTTCCAGTTCGGAACCTCATTGAAATTCATGCTAAGGGTGGGGGAGGAGGGATTGCAGAAGCCCCATTATTGGGGAGAGCCTGGTGGGAGCAGATGGTCAGACTGGTCACTCAGTCTGGTTGTCAGATGCTCCCTGAAGTGCCCCAAGGACAGGGGGGCTTTCTTTCCACTCAACCCTCTGGTCATGTGTGTTTGCTCAATATGAGCAAAGGGGTGTCTTTCTTTATCACCCTTCAGACTTCTCAGACTCCCAGTTATCTACACCACCACCTCCCACTACCCCACACCACACAACTCCTTTCGCCTAGTTTCTCTGCTTCTCCTTGATCAACCATTTGGGAGCTCCAAGGGCCCACTCACTGCATAGGAAAAACAATTGCCTTTGTCTCTAATTGATGCTGAGCCATCCCTCCAGAGGAGTGGACTCACTCATTTCCCTACCCAATTGTTCTACACTCCTCATTAGGACTACGGAATTGCACTAATGTGAATTATTAACCAACCTCTACAGCAGCGTTTCTCAGCCTGTGGGTAGGGACCCCTTTTGGTCCTAGAACCATCAGCAGATCCGAGGTTTACATTATGATTCATAGCAGTAACAAAATTACAGTTACGCAGTAGCAACAAAAAAATAATTTTATGGTTGTGGATCAGCACAGTATGAGAAACTGTCCCAGCACTAGGACGGCTGAGAGCTGATGCCTCACAGAAAGAGATAATGTGGTAACTCACAGGCTCATTTTGCCCTTGGTAATTTTGTGATGAGGAGAGCAGAAAAGACAGACTTCTGTTAGTCTGTCTTCTACTAGTTTTCCATAAAATGACTTAGTGGAAAGAAATAAATGCACAAGGCCTGGATTCCAGATGCAACTCTTACTTGCAGCTGGAAAGAGCAAACACAGATTCAGCTTTCTACCTAAGCCTCTTGTCTTTAAAGCATTAGCTGCTGAACATAAATCTTGCCCTCAAAACCTGCTCCCTTTTAAGATTCCACACAGCTTGTTCAAAGCAGCTATTCCTTGCAGCTCCCCGTGAAGATTCCTCCCAGCTCAGAAGGTTGTTAAGTTAGTTAGGTTTTAAACCACATGGGCAGCCCAGTGCTCGCCAATGACACTTCTGTCTTCTGGATAAAGTCAACATCAGCTGACAGAGACTGCGATCTGAAACTGAGTGGCAAATGTGATCGTATTTATTGATATAGGTCTATTCCTATTGTCCAGGTGCATCAAAACAGCTTAATAATTTTTCTAAGAAAAGGTCTCTAAAACCATTAATGGAACTTTAAAAAGAAAAAGTTATCACTTGAACAAGAATAAAAGAAACCACTTTAAAATAGAATCAACAAACACATTACAGGGCAGACTGCCACCTTCCCCCTCCCAAACACATCACAGGCATTGCTAATCAATCAAGGTCTTAATTGTAGCCTTCTACCCTGCTCCATGTGGTTCACCAGGAGCCTGTACTAATCAATCTGTGCTGGTATTTTGGTTGCTGGTATTTGTCACCTTGACTTTGAAGGTAATAATCATATAGTCCAAACATAAAATCACAGGAAACGGGCTCTACTGCCGAAAAAGTAATGAGAAGCCAACCTTTGTTATCCAAAGGGCATGCCTGTCACTATCAGAAACTGCATCTTGTTTTACAATCAGCCCTAAGACACAGTCTGTGGGATGGGGTGGGGAGCATCCTGGGAGGGAATACAGGCAGCGGGGGTGACTTAATAAATTTACATTTGAATCAGTGTGCGTCCATGGAGATAGTGAGCGTTCACTTAGTGAGACATGCTATGGAACTGGCAGGATAGAGGAAGGGAAGGTCATTTCCATGGTCATTTCTCCCTAAGAGTGATGAGAGAAATCCCTGGGTTTCATTTCCTTCTCTTAGAACATGTCTTTCAGAACTGCAAAAAGTCCCTCAGAAAGTAAGTTAACCCACTACAAGAGTGTTAAAAAGAAATGCCTAAGACAAATAGAATAATGAAAAACACCCACAGCGTAGATGACCAATGGCCAGGACCTCCACACGGATGTTCACTGGCCAGGACCCACAGCATAGACGACTACCGGCCAGGCTCTGGCAATTTCTCAGCCATTTCTTCACACCTCTCAAACTAAACACAACTTGTCTGCTTTATGAATTTGATTTGAGTTTGCATTTGTGTACTGCCTGCTTTATGTTTGTGAATCATATCATTTGATCCCAGAAATGACCCTATAAATCACTCCCATTAAAATATCTGTATTGATTCCTGGAGGATTTCTTTCATGTGTAAAATGGTATTTTGATCATATCAGCATACACACACACACACACACACACACACACACACACACACACCACACACACACACACACACTTCCCTCTCTTCTCCTCCACCCATCCCTATCCCTCCCAAACTCATAAGCTCCCTTTTTCTTAATGCACTGAGTCCTATTTGTGCTAACCACGTATTCCTGGTGGTGAAGACTGGAATGTGGCCCACCTACCAATGGTCACATCCTTAAAGAAAACGTTCTCAGTCCCCCAGCAGCCAACAGCTACCCATAGGTCCCAGTTAGTACTGCAGCTCATGAGCACCTCCCGCTAGATGCTGGAATGTTGACTGGCTTGATCTTGTCCAGGCAAGAATGACCACTGTGAGCTCAAGCATGCAGTGCTCCTGCTATGTACAAAACATCACTGTTTCACATCTGTCTTCCCCACCTCTGGCTCTTACCATCATCCATCCATTCTTCTTGTATGTCCCAGAGACTTGAGGTGATGGGTGTAACGCAGCTATCCCACGTACAGCTAAACACTCCACTGATGCTTATTCTACACTTTGACCAGTTGAAAGTTTTCCTGTTGTCTGCTGTCCCCTGAACAGAGAACTTTCTCAAATCAAGTGTGAGAACTGTGATAATCTTATGGAAATAGATTACTTTAGATGGCAGTTTGATAGTCCCTTTAGCAAAATAATAGGAGTAGATTCACCCCTTGGGGCTATCAGCTTTCCAACCTTGGGATCTTTACCAGATTTATAATACCAGGTATACATTGCTTCCAATAGATTGTAGCTTAAAACCAATCAGTAAATGGTTGGTTATCCCCAAAACATTTGTACCACTGCTATACACATGTACATACCTTACCACAGCAGTTATTATTGTAGCCCACAGGACTCACAACTGAATACAACTCTTGATGACTTCTCTTGACACAACCCGCCTCAGAGCTTAATAATGTAAGCTAACTAGCAGGGAGAAGGTATGGACAGTGTCCATTTGTTTTCCCCATGTCTTTTGACCAAAGTGTGTGGTGTCTTCAGCAATAGGGTCTTACTATCAAGTTTACCACCAAGAGCAATGGCAATAGCCTGTAGAGTTTTGGCAATCTTCAGGATACCCCCAACCAACAACTCAAGAGGAAGTATCCTACACCCGACACTGGGATTTTTATTTGTTAACTTATGACTTGTGGGCAGATCATTATCCCCCATGTATGGTTATTATAATTAAACTCACTTGTATACACACGCATGCATGTGTACAGATGTGCCTGCTCATGGGAGGACATATGGAAAACGGTAGGTTTCCATATGTATTGTTTTCAAATATCCTTAGTATTAGTTATATTTGTCCCACCCTGTCCTCTGTCCTGCCAATTTCATAATCCATTGTCATTTTTAAACAGGTAACCAAGGCCCAGCTATATTAAAGTTTCCATAGTCACAAATACAGACATGGCCAAATTAAAGTTCAGATCACATTGTTGACAACAAAGTCAGTGTTATTTTATGATCTCCTGTAAATCTACCTCAGGTACAAATTCCTGTGTGCCTATAGTATAATACCTTTAAGAACTATAGTCATTATAGAGACACAGATAGCCCCCCTCTCTTTGACTTGAGCTTTCCAGGGTCTTTTCTTTTCCTAGATAATCTGACTGGTTCAAGTGCTATGTCTGGGTCAATGTCAAGATCCACCTAAATAGCTTCGCTCCCTGCAACAGACAAAATTATTCAAGGTACTCTCCTGAGGAAGGGTTGCTCCCTTCCCCTATGCAGAGAGTGCCTCACCAGGCTGTGAGGAGCCACATTTGAGCAGTCAAAGAAAATTTTAAGCCATAATTAGATATGGCTATGTTAAAGTTATAAATATCCTGCATAAGCATTGATGGAACAGAAAAAAATGAAATGGAAATAAGATTATTCTTTCTGATATTTAAGTTCTTCTATGAATATGATCTGCTGTAATATTAACAATATTTAACATCTAGTCTGAAGTGGGCATCAACCAATGAGAATAAGCAGGCTAAGGAGCTTCCTTGCTGTGTCAGCATTACAAGCCTCTTGATTGCCAAGACATAAGACAACCTGGGAGGTTAGTGGGATGCCACAAAAACAATCAAAGTAGTGACCACATAGTAGTGAAAACTCATCAATGTATTGGTAGAGTGGAAGAAGGGCCCAAGAGAGAACAGCAGTCCTGAATCTACTTCCTAAAACATGTTCTAGCCTGTCAAGAAGAGCACTGATGAAAAGTGCACAGAGCACAGAATCTGGGAACAAAAGCCAACAGTAGTTCCCACACTGAAGCTGCTCCAAGGGTCCATCCAATGTGGTCAGTCATGATGGAGACAGGCCATCGAGTTCAGGGATATCTTCATTAACATTCAAGCTGCATAACTAATTCCTTCCTCTCCTTCCTTGTCTATTTTAGATTCTATTTTCTTTGAACTTCCATGCTGCTTTTTCTCTGTGAAGCAGCTAAGATGAAAATATTTTTATACAATCAAGTGCATGTTGAACGAATTTGGAGGAAGTAGGAGATGTCTGTTACATCGCTGCTTTCAGCACCCTTCCCTAATCACTTTTAAGTACAATCATTAACACAGATATTGGGCAAGGAAACACTCCTAGGAAATAAAGTTTGATTTCATCATGCCTAGCATGTGTAACTTGGAGTCTTGAAAGAACTGGTGCAGTGATCCCAGCCAGGTTTCACATCAAATATGATAGTTAGAAGAAGTAAAAAGGCAAGCTGAATGATTTCTCAAGTACTGTTAAAGCTGGAAGTACACACAGGTCCAAGAGGGGTTGGGGAAGCCCAAGGATGTCAAATCGGAGCAGATGACCTTGTCTCAAGTCCTGAGATTTATGAGATAGAGCTAAGTTGTCTTCCCACAAGGATGTAGGGATCCAAGAGGACTAAAAGACTGAATGCAGGGCAGGGCTGGCATAACTTACATTAACCTATAAAAGTGTGGATGTTGGTAGCCATCAAAAGTTGTTGAGAGAACCAACCTCCCATGCCAATTTTAGACTCTCCATCACTAAGGTATTTTGAAAGGCCATCAGAAGCACTGAGTCAGCAAAACAAGAATGGCATTGCCAAAAGCTCTGCCTGCAGCAACACAACGGGTGGTTCCCCAAAAGCTGCTTAAAAAGTCAAGCCCCTTCCCCATCCATCTCTAATGGCCCCACCCAACTAAAGATCCAAAAGCCTACTGAGCATGCCTATTGCCTGGAGCACAAAGCAGGAGCTTGCCACAAGCTGCTGCAAGCTTCATGTCTACCATCTGTCTGTACATATGCCTGAACCGCCTCTGAAGCTGAGTGGCCTCCTCCTAGCACATGAGTGGCTTTCGTTGGCAGGTTCTAACCTGGAACCACTGGGGAAAGAGCTTGTAGAAAATGGGCTTTCCAACCCATCCTTTGTAAGGCTGTCCATGTGGGTAGAGCAGATTTCAAGCTGGTAACTGCCAACTAGTAGCACAACACAGAGAGGTCATGTACTCCAAGGAGATATTAACCATAAGCTTCCATACCCAAATATCTTAAAGGTATCAAATTTCACTCAACCACTTCAAAACTAGCCAGTTGTGTACTAAGATATCAGTAGGTAAGAGACAAAAATCTTACAAGGAGGCTTTCTGAAGGATTAAACCACAAACTGATCACCTCAAACCTATGATTCCCAAACTTATAAAACAGAAGAACCTGCAGTGTATGTGAAATTCATCATGAGAAACATGACCAACTTATCAGGAGGAAATTCCTATATGTAGGAGTGGAGCCCACATGTATACAACGCTGTCAAACCAAGCATGATCAACTGCCCCCAAAGTCTCCATCAATATTAATTTGCTGCTTGTTCATTTCTCTGCCATCAGCTGGTGCTCACTACCAGACAAGTGATAGCACCAAAGCTAAAGAATGAATCTGGGGAGGAAACTAGTTAGAAAATTCTTTTTTCAATTGACAATTTTCCCTGCTACTGCTCTGGTTTGATTCTGGGTCACCTTAGCCCAAGCTTCTACTGAGCAGTTTACTATAATGGAAAGAGAATGCATTGCTTCACAGAGTATTGAGTTGCACACCCAACAAATGTTTTAAAAGTAAAGAAAGCAGTAATAACCTGATATCCAATAACCTGATTCTACTAGAAACACCACTAAAGATGAAAGTAAGGATTTTCCCAAAACAGATTATTTGAACTACACACTTTCAAAATTCCAACACCAAAAGTCTTGTAAGTGGTTCAAAATAATGGACATATTGGTGAATTTTGCCAATATTTAGAGGTGAAAGAGTGTGTGTGTGTGTGTGTGTGTGTGTGTGTGTGTGTGTGTGTGTGTGTGTGTGTGTATGTGTGTTCACAAGCAAAGGTATAACTATCCTTTAAATAGTTTAAGGGCATAGTCAGGAGTTAGACACTGAAGGGTGATTATTATGAGTATCATGGGAGAAAGAAGGTAGACTCCCTTTGTTTAACAACCTGAAAAATTCCACCACTAGTAGGGAAGCCATTCTCTAGACTAGGTGAATGTGTTTATTTAAACACTTGTATGATACACTGTCTTCTTGAAACCAAAACAGAAAAAGAAAAAAAAATTAGAGGGTAGAATTCTGGAGTCCCAGGCCCTATATCAAGATCAAGTTTGGTAGAATTAAAGGCATGCCATACATTGGAATGTGGGCCATCTATGTCCCTGACAATTAATGCAAGACTTTTCAGTACCTTCAGAACAAGTCCCTTAGGCTCAAGTCCCTTACTGGTATAGGGTGGAACTTTATCAGTTATGCTTCCACCTACCAGTCTAGCCCTCTGTGTGTTCTGTACTGTTACTTCTCAGCTGTAGCTTTGATTCTTCCTACAATGAACTTACCCCCACCTCACCGGCTTTCTACCTGCTATTCTGTCAATTCTTCTCTTGCATAACTTTTTAAAAGAAATACTGCCATCTCAATTCAACCACTGTCCTTCTCAGTCTCCTCTAGTCTGCATAGTATGGCCCGTCAGGTGAGAGCAAAGTGTGTGCACATGTGGTTTATCTGCCTCCCCTACTAGAACATAAGGTGCCCTTGACTTCCCCAAAAGACATGAATGGGCTGAAAAGTTGTTCCGTTCATTGAGACAGCTCAGAGCACATGTGCAGCCTCTACCATTGTTTAATTCCTTCACTCTAAAAGCATTTAGTATGTGCCTGTCCTGTGCCAAACATTGTGTTTGTTATAGAGAGTAGAGAAACCAGCAAAACATTTCTCTTTCTGATGCTTACATCCTAATATGAAGAGATAGTCAACAAAGACATGTAATAATGTCTAGGGGCGAAAAGTAAAATCTCTATGGAAAGGGGGAGTGTGTGGTACTTCATGCTGTATATTCTGCCACATCTTTTGGAAGAAGTAACATTTCAGCACAACTTTAAGAAATGGGGAGGCTACTATGTGATATCAGAGAAGAGTAAATATTGCTATACAATTTTTTAAAAATGTAAGGGCCTTAAGGTGGGGATATGCTTGGCATGCCGAGGAGCAGCAAGAGTGCCAGCATGCCGTGGAAAACATGATGTAGACATGGAAATGTGTCTGAAGGCTTAGTAGGGTTATATCCAAAGATTAGTGCCTAAAGTTTACAGTGAGGCCATGCAGATGCTAGGAAAGCTGGGGTATGAGGTCTGGTATGGTTTCTGTGTGGATATTATCAAACACGATGGCTTGACTAGAGGCCCACACTGATTGTATGGAGCTTTAAGGGCAGTACCAGAGGTTTAATTTTCCTGTAAGGAGGGACCAGGTAGATAGAGGATACAAAGTGCTCTATATGCAGTTCTGGGGTACCACAGGGAAACCTAGGCAGGAAAACCAATGGAGGTGAGCCTCAGTGTCTCAGCCATTAATGAAACAACAGGCTTATTTTGAGTGGTTATTTGTAAAGTATCAATGGAGGTGTATTCCCTTGTGCTTTACAGATAATCTCTGGTATATCACTGAGGGAAGCTCTGGAATTCACACCAAAACTACCTTGTTAATGGAAGATACCTAGGTGCCCTCACCCTGAAGCAGCTTGCATAAGTATGCACAACTGTTCAGAAACCATGAACTTGTTCTGGCTTCTTCATCTGAGCTCTTTCATGACACTTGATGGCCTCCTCATTTACAGAGTCCACAGAGCATAGTATAGTGTCAGCTCCTAGCCGGCAGCTCCAGGCAAGAGGAGAGAACCCAGTCCAGCCAAGTCTATCTGGGGCTGAGCGGGATGGTGAGTGTCGGCGGCCAAAAAGAAACACAAGAGGCCAGGAGTCTTGCTGAAGCAGAAACTCAACTTTATTGTAGCAACTCCTCTCACTTATATAGAGAAGGCAAAGTGGGTGGGCACTTAGGTATGGAGAGAGATGACATAGGAGTTAGGGAAGGGGAAGGGGTGACTGACAGGGCCAATGGCATAGCTCCACATCAGCAATGGCAGGGTAGAGGGAGGGCCAAACAGGTCTTGCTGAGTCACTCCTATACTATGGAAGTAACTGAGACAGGTCTCAGAACTCGAGCCAGGCTCAGGTTTGTCCCCAAGGCCCAAACCAGGGTCAGAATGGGGCCCAAGACTACCACTTCCCGAGACCCCACCCTCTTGCCCTCAGGACAGCCCCCAGTGCCTTGCTGTAGGGGTCCAGTTCCGAGCCCCGGCCCAGAGCTGTTGCAGCCCCAGCTTGGCTTGGCAACATGGCACCCACTGCAGGAGAGCAGACAGGCAAGTCAGCAACAAATCAGGGTGCTGCTCTTGCTGCTGGAGTCACTGCTGTGAACCCGGGCCCTTGCACCCTGCCCCTATAGCTGGGGCTGCCCCAGGCTAAATGCAGTGTTCCCCTCCATGGGCCAGGGAGGTGTGCCCCATGACCGTCAGCGGCCCCTGCTCCTCTAAAGAGGAAGCTGGGGCGCTCTCCTCCCTGTGCCATCACCAGCTCACAACACGGGGCCTGTGGACAAGCTGCCTCGGGCCCTGCTGTCCCCCAGATGAGGTGCCGAGGGCCGTCACCATGGACATGGACACTGCCCCAGGCCCAGACTGGGCTGTCAAAGGGGAACTGCTTGAGGGTTGTCACCATGGAGACGGCCCCAGTCCTAGCGGCACCACCCCGATCACGATCACGAATGGCGACACAGCCACCTAGCGGTTGCTGCACTCGCGATACGGTGGTAGCAGCAGCAGAAGTGGTGGAGGCACACCGCTACTGGGGAGGTCCAACAGTATAGTACAGACAAAAGACATGTATTTCCAAGGAAAGATACATAAATGAGAAAGAATAAAGAATTCTGAACTGTTATCTTCTTAGTCACAAAATTAAGAGGGGGGCTAACTGTACTACACTAGTGGTTTATTCTTGCTCTACTATATGACAGTATTAACTCTTTCCAGTGAATGCCAGAGAAGTCCCATCAGTAGGCCAAGGCAGGTGGGATATTTATTTTCATGATGTTTCCTCTTCAAAACTTACCATTTGAAAGAGAGTTCAGTCATGCTAGACCAAATCATTTGCAAGGAAGAAGGGTACTATGCATGTGTGTTCACATACACAAGGCAGGTGGTGCCAGTTTTTATTTTAAATCAGCCAACCTGCCTTGACAGGTTTAATAAGGCTGCACCTGGACATGATAATGGGCTATAAGAGATGATGCTTTGCTTCTTCCTGTGTGTGTTCATGTGGGGCATGCAGGTGTATGTGTGTGTGTCTGTGTCTGTGTATGTGTATGTGTATACGTATGTATGCAAGTAGTCTATTTAAATTCTGTATGAAAGATATGCTTGCCGCAGAAGACTACTCAGGCCTCACTCCTCCACAGCCACATGAACACTTTGAGCATCATTAGAGGCTTTCCTGATATTTCCCCCTTCCTTGCCCAGACTTTCTCAGTGGATCTCCATTCCTAGTTTCTCCGGGTGTTTTTTCACCAGCATACCCCAGTGTTCCAACAAACGCTCTAAGCTTCTCTAAGAAGCTTTTGAAGGAATCATAATCTGCCCATTGCCTCCCTAATCTGACCTCCTGACTCCTTCAAGAAAGCCACTCCTCTTCAGCCTACACTTGGTAGAAAGTGGCACTACCATGTATGGTTTCCCAAGCTGTAAATGTTCCTCTTTTACTTCTTTTCTCAAATTAGTCTGTGTCTTCTCTGTTCTGTCTCAAGGCTGTCGGCTTTGACTTTAGCTCATCCTCTGCCTAGGTTCTAACAACTCAATTCCCGTCATTCTCCCTACCATTTTGCCAACCCACCTGAAAGAAGTAATAACTCATCCTTATTCATTTTCTCCAGAAGAAGGTGCCACTGTCTCGAGACGATTTCTCAACAGGGATCCAGCGAAGCTTGGATGTGCACACTGGTCATGGACTGGCTCCCATCAGCATTTCTATCTTTAAAGAAGCTGAGAGCTGAATGTGCAAGCAGCAATTGGTTTGTTCACAAAGACCCATCTGTTGCAAAAAAAAGAAATGTCCTTGATTTGGGATGAGGACTACACTTATCTGTGCATATAGGGATAAATATGTAGAACATGGTTAGGGGTTATACTGGCTTAGTAAAGTGGTGGCTGTAGTGTTTCCTTTAAGATCCATGACTTCACTAGCCGGGGGGAGTTGGCTAGGTTTCTGGTACTAAACAGGATTTCCCTCTTGTGGAGTGGTCTTTACAACAGATGGAGACCGTTACAGAGAACTGAAATCAATAAAAATGCAGAGTTGTAGAACCCAGTTCAGAACGATACATCTATGAAACAACTCCCAAACCTAAGATTCAGCAGTCATTGTGTAAGAGGGGTCAGAAAGACTGTAAGAGCCAGAGAGTCAGCAGAGCTAGCTGTGATGTTGTGTCCCTTTTTCAATGTCTGTAGCTATACCCATAATCCAACACCCTATCACCAAATGACTACCTTAACTTGAGCTGAACAAAGGCAGCACTAGACATGTTAATGAGGATTGTGAGCCAGGAGGCCTTAACCCTACACAAAGAACTATAGGCAACCAAGGAATGCTGAGAGCTTGCCAAATAGCCTTCTCCAGGGAAGAGCACACAGATTAGTTACCCAATATCAAATGGTCGGTCCTGAAAATATACAGGTAGCATTATACAGACTGAGGTGTGAACTTATGAATGTAGATAAATGTGTGTGCATGTGTGTGTAGTAACAATGAATGAAAAAAACATCATGAATTTGAAAAATAGTGAGGAGAAATACATAGGAGGTTTAGGAAGAAGGAAAAGAATGGGGAAGTACGTAACTATATTATAATCTCAAGAAATAAATAGTGGAGAAGTCGGGGATTTAGTTCAGTGGTAGAGCACTTGTCTAGAAAGTGCAAGGTCCTAAGTTTAGTCCTCAGTTCCAGGGGAAGAAAAAATAAATAAATAGAAGAAATAATTTTTAAGAAGAATTTTATCTCTATGTGGCATTTTAACTTCCTGTATGCTAAACAGTCTTACCTAAGAGTTTTCTTATTAATCAAACATAAGTATAGAAAAATGATAAATACAAGCAGAAAACATATGCTATTTTTCAAAAGTTGAAGGGAAATTAAAAGTTAATACAGCAAATGAAAACTAAAACCACAACCACCAGCAACACCACTAACATCATCATCATCACCATCATCATCATCATCATCATCATTACCGTCGTCGTCATAGAGACTATCAACCTTATTACCTCATGCTCAATGAGGAGGAAGAACTTCCAGCATATTTTAGATTTGGAAATCTCATTTGGAAACTGCCTGATTAGTTCATTTCAAGGCCCAAGACCTCTCGCCACTTCGTTCTTCCCACCTGATAATTCAGATATGAATAGTGCCCACTTGGCAGAGGTATTCTATTATGTGCCAGCATATACAAGGCAGAGCTTTCCCTCCCTGGCACAGAGTAAATGGGCAGAGATTCCACTTTTCTTTGGGTTACTTTCTTCTCCCTGCTCAGGCTCCTCTTCAGTACAAGAATTTGCACCTCCCCCTCAAACCTGCTGATTTTTGAGGGGCCTTAAGGTGAGCAGCCTTTTCTTCAGAGTCCCTAGCCTGGGTGTCAGGCAAATGCTTGCACCGGCTGGCTGACATATGTGTCCTGCTGCAGACTAATTTCTTCTGACATGCTGCCTTGAATGCACAGTCACAGAGCATGTGCTGAAGTGCTAAACACCCCCAAACTGTGTGCTCTCCAATCTGGGAGAGCTTTGTGGTGGGGCCAGGCATTTTTCTCGACCTGAGGCATCATAATGGGGCAGCACACGAACACTTCATTGAGGCAATCTGTCATCCTACAAACATTTAATAGCGGCAGCGGTACCTGTGTGCTGCTCTCAGGGAGCCAGACACCGCCAAACAGCTGCTCTTCTGTTGACGTTGGTGCTGCATTAATAAGCTCGCAGACAAAGAAGTGTCTGTGTGGTATGTGGCTGTGCACACAGACTGAACGAAGAGCCCAGAAGGAGACCTACTCTCAAAAACCATACAACTCTCATTACAGACAATTAGTTTGGGCCTCAAATAAATTAATATGTCTGGTAATATTCCAGAGTTAGACATGCTAGGTCATCCCTCTGCCATCATTGACTATACTATGACAAGCTCAGAGTTCTTTGGCACGCTGAAGCTTACATTATGTTTTCATACTTTGAGCCTCATTTGAACCTCCTGCATCCCTAAAAATATATTACACACACACACACACACACACACACACACACACACACACACACAAGCAAATTTGAATCCTTGAAAGGTTCAGCTCCATGCACAAGTTCTTGTCACTAAGAAAGGCAGGGCGTGGGCTTGTGAGATGGCTGAAGTGTTGTTTCCCAGCGTGAGGACCTGAGTTCAACTCCAAGCTACACAAAAGCCAATGGCAGCAGTGTACTTTGGTAAACTCAGCAATAAGGGGTAAGACCAAGACAGGCATATCTCTGGAGACCATTGGCCAGCCAATTTCGTCAACCTGCTGAGCTCTACCTAGCCTATGATCTTACCTGGGATCCTCATGGAATGTCCCATGCCACCATCACAGAAGACCTAGATGATACAACAGCGAAGAACACAGAACAGAGGTAGATATCAAGTCCCAAGCAGCCCCTACTACTTTGTCCCAGTGCTACAGAAACAGAGAGGACATCAGTAACAAAAATAAGATTAGCAGGTAATAATTCTTCAATGTCCACTATGTAATAACACAGCATTTCTCTGCATTGTCTTGGTTTCTTGTATCCCATTAACAGATGCTTTTCTCTGTCTTCAATGAAGACCTGACATCCAGAGAGGTTAAATGACTTACTAGGAGTGACAGATTTTACACACAATAGAATAAGGCTAGATGGTCAGGTGTCTAGACTTCTAGGCTGATCCATTTCTGCTAGCCCATGATTGGTCTTCTCAAGGAGCTAGGTTACCACTGAATGCACTGTGTGCTGCAGGTTAAGACATCTCTAAGCCATTCATGTCAAGGTTGAAATAGATAAACATGTTCATTGCTGACCCTTCTGGTTATAAAATGATCCCAAGGTACCCCGAATATACTTTTTATCACCTGTTCTACGTCTTCTGAGTTTGACCAAGAAATAATGGACAAAAAGCAGGTTCCCAAATTGATCTGGCTTCAGGTATGAGTTTAGTGGAATTCTCTGACATTTGTGTTAAAACGTCTCTGTATGTGCACATACACACACACACACACACACACACACACACACACACACACACACACACACCCCTACATCCATGTCATATCGATGGAAAACAGGAGCAGAGAACAGCAGGCTGATTACATGTCCTTTTCTACTTCCTGACAGCTATGAAACTACAAATGCGTAGAGTATAGTTGAAGATAAAAATAGACATGCTGCTGCTCTCTCATCCCGGCTTTTTAGTCTCTCCAGCTTGAAAGCATATTGTAGCATTTTATTGTAGTCTGGGCTGTGGTGGCTTCCCTTGTTTGTGATTCCTTTTTGAAAAACTAGAAACATTCCATCTCTATAGAGAAATGAACTTGAGTAAGTGACAGAGGACCAGGCACACACCCTCCCCTCTCTCTCTAACTCTGTGTGTGTGTGTGTGTGTGTGTGTGTGTGTGTGTGTGTGTGTGTGTGTGTGTCCTTCCCAGGGCTCCACTGCCTCAAGAAGTTAATATCTCAGGAAGTGAATATGAACGTGTGTGTCTGATCGTGCATGTGCCTGGGTCCTGGGCCTCAGAGGGAGGAGAGGAGGCAGAGTGTGAATTTGAATAGAGCGGAAATGGAAATTGACACAGCTGTTTTTGTCTCACTGTAACCATTTTTAGAAGCTCAGGATGCACTGTGCTACCAAGCAAGGCAGCCCACTCAGCTTGGGGATTAAACATCAGGCAGAGATTGGAGTTTATTTAAACACACTGGACATATATCCAAAGTACAGCATAGAGCCTTCATTCCATGCACTGCAGATCACTGGGCACAAGCCACCTTTGGCATGTGTTCTGCCTGCCAGTTAAACTGAATTCTGCAAGGAGCTTCATGACGGTGTCATCCCCAAACTCTTTCCTCTCAACATTCCCATTCTTTTCCCTGAGATTTTATTCTAGAGTCACCTCATACTCAACAAGGTACACTCCCAGTGAGCCATGTGACTTGATTTAGGTTCCTTGGGCTACCACACAACCCCAAAAGCAGTTCTTGCTCTTCTCTAGTTTTTCTTATTTTAAACTAAATGCGTTCAAGTCTTTGTGTGTGTGTGTGTGTGTGTGTGTGTGTGTGTGTGTGTGTGTGTGTGTGTGTCTACACCACAGCATACAGGTGGGGTCACTGAATAACTTGTGGGACCTGTTCTCACTTCCCATCACACGCATGCAGATGGAACTCAGGTCCTCAGGCTTGGCAGCAGGTACTCGCTCCTACCTCCTGATCCATGATGCCAGATGTATCTTTTAACGCACATCTCTGTCCCCACAGGTAGCAAGTGGCTCTGTATCTATCACGGTCAGAGTTTGCCCATGCTCCACTGAAATGCCTTGTAAAATGGCTTTGACATAAAGTTGGCTTTGGGCCAGTCTCAACCTAGGTCTACCTCACAAACATGAGACTTGATCAACTTGTACCTTCTTGAAGGGCCCATTTATTAATGTCTAAAGTGGAAATGACATTGATACCTAATGCACAAGTCTGAGAGCAATGTATGAGAAATCCAGAGTTGTGACACATACCTGTGAGCTCAGCATCTGAGTGGCAGAGGCCGGATGATCAGGAGTTCAAGGTCATATATGGCTACATAGCAGGTTGGAGACCAGCCTGGGCTCTCCGATACCCTGTTTTTAAAATAAAAATGAATGAATACACAGAACCAAATGAAAAAGCATATGTTAACCAAGGGCAGGAAGGGCAGGGGGGATGAGCTTGGAGTGGGCTGACTTTGCTAATCAGATGACAAGGCGCAAGGTTGGGAAACACTTTTGGTTGATAGGATGGGTTACATGTTGAAGGGTGCCCATCACCCAGAACAGGAACCAGGTACACTGAAAGACATACCACGACACACAGAGCACCCTCCCAACAAAGAATGACCATCTCTAAATGGCAGTAGATGGCCTTTTGAGATACCCAGGCATAAAGTCCAGCACATCAGACCTGGGCTCCTATACTTAAGACCACTAATTTCACTTTGGGGTCATTGATAGGTAGCTCAGTCCCTTGGAACTTAAATTTCTACACCTGCAAAATAGGAATAAAAATGTCCAACTTAGAATCTTAGTGGGGGTTCAAAGAAGCAATATATAAAACACATCTGGCACATATTCAGCAGGGTCTTCTTCTCTTAGTTCCTCACTCAGGCGTAAAAAGAGGATGATTCATAAGAATCTAGAAAGCCCAAGGCTGCCTCACCTTTAATTTATCAAGTGAGACACTTTCCAAGTTGGCACTAGGCAGGACACAGATGGCCCATCATCTGAGCATGCATGCATGGTCAGGCCCTGTTACTTAGGTTAGGAATCATAGAGCCTCCTGCTGGGCCAGTTCTCCAGGATTACCCTACAGACAGGCCCAGGCTGAAATCCCTGCCCTGAATGTGCTATTAACACTGTGATACTATTTTAAAATAATGAAGAAGCAGCTTGTTGAGAAAGGAGAGTATAAAACCTAAAAATAAATCCAGGCAACAATTCAAGGTTTCCTTTGGATTTAGAACGTGCAGATCCTTTGGATATAGAATGTGCAGAGTTACCACTAACTACAGTTATTCAGGTGACTGGGCAAGATCACAGGTACAAACAAATCAATGTGATGGTTTAGATTTTATGTGTGAAAATAAATGCAAAGGATATGCAAACCTAGGTGGATACTCACACATGCTAGTGGTCAGTCTTCCCATAACTATGGCTGTCTGGAGAACCCAGATCTAGTCAGCAGAATTTCACTACTCTGGGCCAACCTTAACATATAATGACCACAAACACAGGACAGTTGGCAGACCTCTCTCTATATTAACTTGCAGGATAGATGTCATCCAATTTCTCTCTACATCCCAAGATCACTGCAGTCAGTGTTACATCTGCCACCCCTACTTTCCAGCAAAACCTACTCCAAATGATTGTTAGAGAGTAGAACCCACACCTTTCCCCACATCCTGTGCTCAATATGACAATATGACCAAGGGCGTACTTCAAATCCTTGAGAATTGGGAAAAGTGGAGACAAAGAACTCTCCCAGAAAATCAAGGGCTCTTATAAGCGAAAAGACACAGAACAGGCCCATTGTTCCTACTCTTCATTGGTGGAGACCAACCACATACTTTCCTCTCTGGACGGGCCATGAAGGGTGCTGAGTAAGTGGCCCTGTCACAGGATTTCTGCTCAGGAGAGAGATGGGGAAAAAGTAAGGAGCACACAACCACACAGCCGCTACCACAGCCTAGAGCCTGGAGGAAGTCCGCAAGCAGGTGCCTCCTTGTGCTCCCTCATCCTGATCAGTCACAGCTGCATCTCCAGAGGCTTTTGCTTTTGAATCCTGTCACGTGCACTGTAAAATTCATCCTGCACGTGAGGAGGGCTCCCTTTAAGGAAGTAAGACGCTATGACAATCTCAGTAGATCCCAGGCCAAAGAAGTTCAGATCTCCAGTCTGCTCTCCGGTGGAGGGTGTGAGGAAACTCACATTTTAAGGAGTGAAAGCAACTTAGCATCCGTATGGCATCCTGAGTGGGGCTCAGGATGTTGTACATAAAGAGCTCCGCCCAGATTTCCTCAGCTCTGTCATCCTTGTCCAAAGATATTGAACTCGCTTTCCCTGGGTTTGAGATGAAAGGTAATGTTGTGCAACCCTTACCACAGCCCTGGGGTCGGAGGTGTAGATGGGAACTTCATTTCATAGCAACACAAAAGGAGTCTCAGAGGATCGACAAAAACACCCTTCGGGATGCCCCCCCCCCAGCTATCAAATCCACTTTATATAGAAATTGGTGCAAGTGGTTTAAAAAGAATTTGTTCTTGTTACTTCCTGACTTAAAGCCGTCCCAAATCTCCCCGGTTGCCTGAGGTTATGCTTCTCAACCAGGGTGCACAATGGAATTACCTTGAGAAGCTGTAAAAATAGCTTTGTGCTGACCACAACCCAGACCAATTAAACCAGAATCTACAGGGGTTGAACTCAGGCTTGATACTGGTGAGTAATGAGCGCTTCTGAGTGACCCAGATGATTCCTCATCTGGTCAAGATGAGGAATCACTGCGTGGAGAAAGTCAAATCTGGCTTCTTCATGTCTCTCACCACCCTTCCATCCTCTCCCACTTTATTTTTCATCCTTCATCTATTCTTGACTACCTGGGACTCTCAAGAAGACTACACACTAACACCTCTTTCCCATCTACCTGGAATACTTTTCAAATCTTCCTGTAGACTGAACTCTGTACTTCGTCCTCCACAAAGCCTTCCCTGATACCATTGCAGTGTTCCTGCGAGGTTCTCAATATGAGCATGCTTAGACCATTCCAATGCATTATCATAGATTTTTATGTATGTCTTCCTTTATTGAAAGGGGTACCTTGATCAGATCACAGACTGTGCCTCTGTCTGTGCTCATGGAATCTTTATTGATGCAAAGGACTTGAAAGCAAGGGTATAGGCATACATGTATGCCTATATATGTTCTTTGAAACATTATCCCAAACAAAACAAGAGGGGAACGCAGCCCAGTATCAAGTGTCCGTGAACAGACTGATAGTTTAAATTAGAAACACCTCCGACTGTAGTCTCCGGCATTTGAATGCTTAGTTCCAGGTTGGTGTTGTTGTTTGGAAAGGTTAGGAGTTACAAGCGTGCTGGATGAGGTAGGTCACCGGAGGCAGGCTTTGAGAGTTTAAGGACATCCAGGCCCTTCCAGCTGGCGCTCTCTGCCTAGTGCCTTCAGTGGTGATGTGGTCCTTCAGTTTTCTGCTCTGTCACCAGTGCCTACCACCTGCTGCCACAGATCCCTGCCACGATGGATACTTATCCCCCCGGAAACTGTAAGCCCAAACAAATGCTTTCTTCTATAAGTTGTTCTTGGTTTGTGTTGTTTGTCACTGCAACACTGTAGTAACTAGCATAAAAATTCATACCAGACGCTTCTCAGCCCTGCGAATTTCCTCAGTTGAGAATTCTCTGTTTAGCTCTGTTCCCCATTTTTTGATGGGGATATTTGGTTTTCTGAAGTCTAACTTCTTGAGTTCTTTGTATATATTGGATATTAGCCCTCTAGTGGACATAGGATTGGTTAAGATCTTTTCCCAATCTGTTGGTTGCCATTTTGTCCTATTGACAGTGTCCTTTGCCTTACAGAAGCTTTGCAATTTCATGAGGTCCCATTTGTCAATTCTTGATCTTACAGCATAAGCCCC
>CM052702.1:85692382-85722340 GCA_028551405.1 Uromys caudimaculatus
GGAAGGAAGGAAGGAAGGAAGGAAGGAAGGAAGGGAGGGAGGGAGGGAGGGAGGGAGGGAGGGAGGGAGGGAGGAAGGAAGGAAGGAAGGAAGGAAGGAAGGAAGGAAGGAAGGAAGGAAGGAAGGAAGGAAGGAAAGTCCACTTTGTGTTATGTGTATACTCGCTGGAGCACAGTCAAATTCTTAGTGGCTTGCCCCCTTGAAGTAGAACTGAGTCCTTCATCTCCCAGACTTCCACCAGAGCCATTTATTGTAGAGAACTACTCTTTGGCATCTTGGTCACACATTTTAAGAGCTCTCTCCAGTGGCTTCTTGTCTGGGCTATTACTTTTGAGAGGTGGGGAGCTGTGAGAGTATAGGTTGTCACAGAAGTCTTCCATGTCTTTTCTTCTCAACTGTGTGTCTCCAGTCATCAATAGCATGACAAAAGTAGGCTCCTTGCTCTTAACAGTCAGTGGAAATGCATATCATGGGCCTCCAACTCAGTTTCTGGCATTAGCACAGACCAAGAACGTGATCCTGGACTGAAACAGGGCCACAGATCCAGACAAAGCCCTCAGATGCTGCCTGGACCACAGACATCAACATGGCACATGCCACCCACATCAATATGGCCCCCAGCAGCAGCATGATCTATTAACATCAACTTGGCACCAAGCTGCCCCACAGGCCACAGACATCCAAATGATCTTTTGTGGTAACTTGGACTACAGACATTAACATAGACCCTGGCTGCAGTAAGACCATGAACTCAGACATGGTCCTCAGCAGAAGCCAGGGTCCAGTCATCACCATGCCCTCAGGTGGCAGCACAGGCCACTCAGAATCATATGGTCCTCCAGTAGCAACATGGCCCACAGACATCGGCAGAGGCTCAGGTGGAAGCCCAGACCATGAATAATTGATTGCCTTTTGTGGTAACTCTGGCCATGGACATCAACATAGACCCATCTGCATTAGGGCCTCAGACCCTGATGTGGCTGGCCCTCTACTGCAACAAGGACCGATATATCACCATGGTCTCAGGTGGCCCACAGGCCACTCACTTCCATATTGCCCCCACCAGCAGCAGAGCCTACAGATATTGATGCAGCTTCAGGCTGCATCATAGATCATGGACATCCACTTGAGCTTTGGTCATAACACTGGCCAGGTATATCAACATAGACCATGGCCACAGTAAGACCAGAGACCCAGTCATGGCCCTCAGTGGCAGCATAGCCCACAGACATCAATGTGGCCTCAGACAGCAATCCAGCCCACAAACACCTGCATAGCCTTTAGTGGTAACTCCATAACATGGGCCATGAACTTCAACACAGACTTTGGCTGCAGCAGATCCTCAGAACAAGGTCTACTTCTAAGCTTTTTTTTTTTTTTTTTGTATAACAATACCTTTATCAGGCACATGCCCCAATCTGCCTTCTTAATCCATAACTATCCTTCCAAGCCTGAGATAAACAGTATTCAGTCTAGGCATAGCTTTGTGTAATACCTGTTCTTCCCAGGAGCTATGCTTCTTGAGCTGTCTTCTCTTTACAATCATATGTATCACAGACTTATTGTGAAAGCCCGCAGTGTCGGTCTTCATTCTCGTCCTTGGACCTACTATGAATAGCTGTTCAGTGTTTGGAGAGTTGGAGAGATGTTCAGCAGTTAAGAGCACACACTGCTTTTGCAGAAAACCAAGGTCTGGTTCCCAGCACCTACACTGGCTGGCCCACAACCTCCTGTAACTCCAGCTTCAAGGAATCCAGTGTCTTCTGGCCTCTGTGGACATCTACACTCACATGTGCACACACACACACACACACACACACACACACACACACACGATTTAAGATAAAATTAATTATTTAAATAAAAGTCCAGTTGGTGGCATGGTGGCTGGAGGCTATTATGCCAGCACTTAGGAGGCTAAGGTGGGAAGGTTGCTATGAATTAGAGGCCAGCCCGATTTACATAATGAGTTCAGACCATATCCCTGTACAAAGTGAGCTCCTACCTAACAGAAGAAGGAGAAAGAGGAAGAGGAAGAAGAAAAAGAGGAGGGGGAGAAACAGGAGGAAGAAGAAAAAAGGGAAGAAGGGGGAGCAAAGGAGGAGAAGGGAAAGGAGGGGGGAGGAGAAGAAAAAGGAGGGGAGAGCCGTCACCATAATGACTTAAATAAGAGTCATTTTGCAGCAGGTCGCTGTTGAGTTTAAATTAAGCTTTTTTTTTTGTAAATATGTCCAAAGAAAACAGGCATGAGTCATAGAAACTTGCAGTATACAACAATGAAATGTAAACATTGCTATGTGAGAAAGGAAGGTCAATTTGGAAGAAGAATTTCATCCCCACCCCAAAGTGACTTTCCTTTATGATGTCATGCCTTAGAAACATCATGCCTTAGAAACATCGTGTTTTAGTCATTTAAACCAAACAGGGCTTTAGTCCATCATGAAAATGTAAGCCCTAGAGTTATCTTACATGCCCCATCTTAGGAGTTCTGGTTCATTACATCATCCTTTCTAATGGAAGGGCTGGGAAATGTTCACAGAAAGAAAATCAGACACTCTCTAAACTGTCAGCTCAGCAATGTGTATTTTTAAAGTATTTAAAAATATCTGTTTATCTCAAACAAGGATGGGGGTGGTGATATAAGAAGTGTTCTTTGTGGGTTTTATCACAGCAGAGTAGGTGGCTGAATTTTCTCCCATATACATTCTAACATTTGTCTCCTGCATTAGACACAGAAATGCTTTTTAATTAGAAACTAGTAGAAGAATGAACTCAAGCTAAACCACCTCAGTTTGAGCGGTCTTCCCATAGCATAGCTAAGGCCAACAGGCGAGCATGACGTCGCTGAGGCCGGCAGGCAAGCATGGCGCGGCTCCACTACTTCAATGTTCTCAGCCGAAAATGGAGATGGCTCTTCTTTCTTTGTTACTGATTAGACGATCATGAGAAAATCCACAGAACGCGCATAGAACAGGGATGGTGAGGCCTGCTTAGAGAAGATTTTGATAAATGGCATCCAGCCTAGCTGCACGGGGAGGGACCCAGGTTTGTTCTGGAAGATGATCGGCCAGGTAAGACCAGAAGAAGACAAGTTCGAATAGCAAGCTTGCCCCCATACATTTTATCAATGGACACTCTGGGCTTCAGTCCAGTGAGTTATTGCTTACAAAAAGCTCGGAACCGCTTTGGATCAGCGCAGCTGTCAGAAGGAGGGGGGAAGGGCAATTTTCACCTTTGCTCTCGATTGTCTCCAGATCCTTTCTCACTGAACGCTCCCTCTCATTCGTATTTTGTCTTACCTGCCAATTTGGGGCTTAATTGGCAAAGAAGCCGAAGTAAAATGAAGTTCAGCAGAATGTAAAGGAAAAAAAGAAGGGGGGAATGAACCCATGAATGGCAGTCTCCGCCCTAACTCTAATCACACAAGCAGGTTGCCACGGCACTGAAACATACGTGACCTCCTAGTGAAGTGGACTAATGTTTCATTTACTGCTCCAATTTTCTCTCAGTAGGGATAATTTACCTGTGTGATGATTACATCCTGCCTCCAGGGCCTCGGGAACCCTTGCCTACCATTGTGCCTTGAATGTGGAAAATCTATCTGCATTCAGTCCAAGCGCAGAGGATAACTGAGGAGGCAAAGCAATCTCATTTCCCCTCCAACACTGTCACAGGCTTGGATTCAATCTATTAAAGTCAATTGGTAGATTTGCGCAGGTAGTCTAATTAGAGATATTCAGATAGCAAGCACAGGTTCCGTTTGCATTCTAGGTTAAAAGAGAAAAAAAAAATCAATGCACACACAGGAATAAAGCTGAGCACTCACTCTAAAGCCACAGATTGTAGCAATGTCATGCCCAGAAGCCCAGTGGAGATGCAGAAGGTCAATGCAAAATTACCACCTTATGGGAAATAGCGATGAAAAGGTGCAGAATTTTTACCTTCGGGTGTCAAACTCAAAATACAACCCAGCCCTGCTTATTTGATGCTTACCACCCACTGACAGTCCACTTGGAACTAGCTGGCTTAGAAACTACACTTTCGCTAGAAACCAACATCCCTTGGCTGAGAGACTGAGAAACAATAGAATCTTCCAAATGAGTGTATGCCAGCTAGCACAGCTGTGTCAAATTACCTATTGCATAAAGTTCATTTCCAGCAGGCGTGACCCAGGCTTGGTGGCTTTGAGCCCTGGAAAGGTGTGGCTCCCAATAGGAAATTCAGTTAGGAGCACATGCGCTACTGCTTGACTCCTGGCCACATCGTCAGAAAGAAAGAAAGAAACCAGCTGAGTCACATGTCTAACCCGCCTTCCAGGCTCCAGGGTTCAGCTTCCTCTAAGGTACCAAGTGATACTAACGGTGGAGCCCACTCTGAAGATGACAATATTTTTAACAATTTTTAGGATTTGTTTAAATAGCAGATTCATCTATTGAACTGTAACTATGTGCCAAGCATTCTGTGAAGTGCCTTCCTAGTCTTTCTTCATTCCATGAACGCCTAACACAGCAACATTTAGCACTAAAGAAGTAAAAACAAAGATAAAATTGAAAGTCTGGACATGTGGATTGAGGAACCTGCAGGAGGCTTTGAACCTGAAGCAACTGCTCTCTTTTGTCTCCTTCCCAGAATTCGAGGTGGCTGAGAATCGGCTAGCATCACCATCATCGCTTCCATGTTACAGACCTGAAGTAGAGAGAGAAGTACAGTGACTGAAGCAAAGATCACACACTTAACAAAAGTCACAACTTAACTTGAAACACCAAGGCTTTGGTTTCTGTTTTCTGCCTTCCTACCTGGTATGTTCAGAAATACGGACGTCACAGAGATACTGTACAGAGCCTATAAACAAGATACCTAGAACTACTATAAAATCTGTGGAAATGATGACAGTCACATGTCTGTGCATGCGTGCATGTATGTGTGGGTACCTAGAACCGTGTACACACATAATAACTAGAGCAGGATGTCAGGTGTCTTGCCCTATCCTCTCTACTTTATTTTAGCTTTTGATTGAGACTGTTATTGATCCTGGAGCTATGGTTGCAGTTAACAGTCTTCAGCAATGGAGTTGATTACAAGCAGATACAAAATCATCTCCAAGCTTTTAATATGGGTTCTGGGGATTTTAAACAGAGGTCCTTATGCAAACACGACAAGTGCCACTAAGCCATATTCTTGGGCCCCAAAACTAGCTTTGAAACTTTCTTTTAATCTTAAAAGCCTGAATTACCCAACAGGTCAGTGCTACCTCTAGGAGTGTCAAGTGTTCTTCCACCAGAACCTTAGTTTTCATGTGAGATGAAAAAGGCTTAATAACCTTCCACACTACACAAAGCAGGTACAGAATACCCAAATGCTTGCCATGTAGGTGATCAAGAAGAAATGTCTTTTCATTATAGAGAAAGAGCCAAAGGCAGGGAAGCAGCATAGAAAGAAAAAGGGGAGCGGATCTGCACCCAGACAGCCACCGTGTGAATCGTGAATCCACCTCCCACTGGTCAGACGT
Source organism: Uromys caudimaculatus (assembly GCA_028551405.1). Lineage (NCBI taxonomy): Eukaryota > Metazoa > Chordata > Mammalia > Rodentia > Muridae > Uromys > Uromys caudimaculatus. The sequence goes on from CM052702.1 coordinate 85,697,892, forward strand.
GCTTGAGCATATTTAAATCCATGGACATTTGTATAAGAATGAGTTTTATGCTTCAGGAATGCTGATAAACGGCATGCAGGTGTCCCAGGACGCTGTGAGAATCCAAGTGAGATGCTGTTGCTTTTGTTACAAGCCCTTCTGAGCTCTGAGAACAGACAGACAGCACAAGAGCAGTGGTGTGGCATGTCGCATAGAATTCTCTTTTCTGACCTTCCAGGAACAGCATGTGACTCTCCTCTTGGGGCATACATCTCCTCCTGCAACTGAGCAGTCACTCACTGTTCATGGCTAGGGCCATCCATAAAAGCTAAAACGTCGTCAGAAGTTATTGAGAAGTTGTTCTTTATGGAGTGCAATTCCCTGACCCAAATCAGTCTTTGCCTTTGAATCAGTTTGTGTTCCCAGTTATTTAGCAGATTGATTGCTGCTATGGCAACTGCACATCCCTCTGCACAGGCGCAGGCATAAGTCCTTGATACGATCCTGGCTTAGTCACTCTGGCTGCATTCAGTACATGCCAAAAATTAGATAATATTGGGAAAATTAATTGCTTTCTGCACTATAGGCACCAGGGCTGCATTGTAGTACAAAGAACAGATGAAGCCTGGTTTGTAGGGTGAGGACTGTGCTTCCCACCCAGCAGCTTAAAGAGAGAGAGATTGAAGAGTCCCCAGCTGTGCTCTGGCCATACTGCTCACCTTTGGTTACCACAGTTTCTGCTAAATATCAATATAGGATGTACCCAGAGATTGCAAAGGCCATTTGGTAGTGGTCACAAGTCTTTCAGGAAGCATGTCCACTGGGATAGGAAGGTGCAGGCTTGCCCTGCATTGGGAACTGTTTGGTACAGACTCTGAGAGCACCACTTCATAGCTGTATAATGTTAGGAAGTCCTTTAACCCCTGAGCCCCTAGCTCCATGTGAAACAGACAACTAAGGTCATATACATCCCTCAGGGCAGTTGGAAAGACAGAGGGAAATGTAACTGGGGCATGTAGATGGACAGAGTCTGTAGGCTGGAAGTCCAGCCTTCTCTGCTTCCCCAGGTTTCAGTTTGTTGCAGTTGTATCCACTGCCACAATTACGCTCATTAATTTTTTCTCTTTTCCTTTTTTTATTGGATATTTTCTTTATTTACATTTCAAATGTTTTCCCCTTTCCAGGTCTCCCCTTCGCAATCTCCTATCCCATCTTCCCTCCCCCTGCCTCTATGAGGGTGCTCCCCCACCCACCCACCCACCCACTCCACCTCCCCACCTTGGCATTCCCCTACACAGGGCATTGAACACCCTCAGGCCTAAGGTCCTCTCCTCCTACTGATGACCAACAAGGCCCTCCTCTGCCACATCTGCATTAACAGCTGGTTCTATGATATCCAACAAATATTTCTGATTTCTAATAGAACTCAAGTAAATGTATCAAATTTGCCCCAGACACAGCTTAGTGTCTGGGGCTGCTTTCAGCCTGAGAAGAAAGGCTACATTCTACAAGACAATGTGCCCTGTCTTGTTCTGACACCTTGGGGTTCTCCTCCATCTTCCAGTTCAAAGTCATTTAAAATGGCAATGTTTATCAAGAACCAGACTGAAATTCTGATACATGCATGTAAACATAGCACCCACCCAGCAGAGCCCTCTAGCTTACCTGTTTTGTAAATGGGCTGAGTGCTGTGATCTCTGTTTGCTGAGGGAGCCACATTATTAGCAGCTACATTATTTTTGTATCTGAAGAAGGCTGGAGCACTTACAGAAATTCTCCTAAACCATATGTTGTTTTTATGTTTTAGCTATTCCATATGTATATATAATTTTCATAAATACAAAAATAAATAGGTGCCCTGTATTTTTCTGAAGATTATAAACTCCAAAGAAAGAGGTATGACTCTCCCCATCCATCAGCCTTAATGGCACAGTGTTTTTGTGAAGAGTCAGCAATGTTGAAAGCGTGAGTCAGTTTTCTGGGATTTAATAGATGACAATTTATAATGCAAATAGACTATTAAATTTAATGTACTTTCCACCATCAAGGGTAAGAAAGGATGACATGATCAGAAACTAGGACAGAAACACCATCATACCTTAAGCCAATACCAATTTCAGCAACTTGGTACAAAGGTCCAAGGATTCCAGATCAGTAACCTGTGATAACAGCGTTCATAGAAGGCAGTGCTTTAGCTACTAGGTGCAACCACAGGCACATGCAGTCTGGGAGATTAGGATGGCTTTGAATTCACAGACTTGAGTTCTGAGCTTGTGAACCTGACTCTCAGATTCACACTTAAAATTGATAACATTTATGTCCATTTCCTTTCAGAGTATAGCATGTTACAGAAGCAGAGACTTTTCCAGAGTATCTGATTGGATTCCTGATTGGGCCTCTCAGAACTCAATAAACCCCAGCAGGAGATTTAGTTTTCAAAAGCAGGATTCCTCTTTTAGAAAGGGAGGGAATTGGTGGCCTTCATGAGTTGTTATAGAAAATTTAGATTGCCTATGTAAAGTTCTGCTTAGCAGGGAGTCTGACATACGTAAGAACTCAATACGCATGGCAGAGGGTCTGATATATATAAGAACTGAATAAGCGTAGCTGCAGTGGTTGAAAAATACAGTAAATGGTGAGGTTGATATGTAGACATTTGCTCTTAGCAGGTTTTAAACAAGAAGCAACTGAAATGAAAGTTGTCGTGATAATTCCAGACTTCTTCTGGAAAATGCAAACTTCTTTAGAAACATTATGCTAACAGACATTGATTATATGACACGAAAGAAATCCAATGATTCCACCTTCTGCTGAACTTACTTCAGTGGAATCATAGCAGTAAGGATGCAGTGAGGTCCAACTTCAGCCTCCATAGTTCTGAAGTCATGTGTGCTAGAATAGTGGCCTAAGACATTGTGTTCGTGGCCCTGTGAGTGGGCAGATAAGAGCTATTGGCAAGGATAGTGGAAAAGGGAAACAGAAATAATTTTTTAGATGAGTCAGTATTACAAAGCAGTCCTAGAAAAAAAAAATTGACTGAGGGGCTGGCCACTAGCTCCCTGAGAATAATAGGGGCCATTTCTGAGACCAGTCAGGTTGTCCTACAAGTGTTAAAGCAGCAAATAAAACCAGGACTTTTATATACACCCACCTAGATCAGATTGCTAGTCATGCTTTTTCTGTTTTCTTTCTTCAAAGGTACGCCCACACACCTTTGGCAGTGTTAGGCTCAAACAACAAGATGTTACTTCTAAGTTGCAAGACCTCAGGCGCTATCTGTCATCACCCACACCCAACTGTCTGCCATCTTCAGCACCAAACACATCCCTGAGGACAAAAATGGCCCTTCAGTTCCTGGGTCATTTAACTGAAGAAACAGTTAAAGTTCCAGTCCCCAAATAAAGCAGAAACATGGAGGCTGGTGTGAAATATTTATACCTGTGAGACAAAAAAAAAAAAGAAAGCCTTACTTGACCTGAGAGGCAGAAGTATACACTGGCCTGAAGACAACCACTTTGCCCTAAAATGGTTCTCTCTTTTGGGATTTCCACTTAGACCTGTCAATCAAGTCAGGCCCAGGTACGGTCTTGATCTGCTTTCCTCCTTCACTGCTGGGAATTCCAGCAGAGTGCTGTGTGTCCCAGGTCTTGCCTACTTCTTGCATTGTATTCTCCCTCTGCTGTGCACTGGGTCCCAACTGCTGAACATCACAGCTGCACTGTTCAGGTGTTCTCCTTCCCACATCTCTCCCATCCTCACACTACCACCGTGAGGGTTTGAAGACACTTAAAGATCAAGCTCTACCTACCTTCCAAATGCCATTCATTATCAGTCTCCACACAGCCAATCTCCCCAGCTTCCGGAAACAAATGGTGTGTGTACACTGAGATACATGTGGGCCTTCTCACCAGGGAGCCTGATTTTCCTTTTGCACAGAGTTGTCTCTGCCCTGACAATCCTCCTATGAACATTTCCACTGTTGGGTCAAACGTTACCACTTCTTAATCATGTTTTGAAACCCCAAGTAGGAGCCAAGCTCCCCACATTGTTCTTTGTCCTTTCTCCATAGCTTCCTGGAAGGACATTTCAGACTGTACTGAAAGCATGCTTCTCTCTTGGTCCTTGCCTGCTCTGTGTTGTGACAAGGGCAAGTACCCTCAGTCAGGTACAGTTACAAGAGAAGACATGAAAGATGCTCAGGGAAAGGAAAGTCACCATATGGACAGAAATAGGCATGCCATACAGGGTCACAGAGCAAACACATTTTGGTCTGGAGACAAAAGACAGTACTGAGGGGAAAGTCTAGACTGCAGCTTTCATTGGAAAGCCTTAATAACTGACTTCTTTAACTGACTTCTGCTGGGCTATAGACTACTGAGCAGTCCCTAATTACCTAGGCCTGACCCTGGAATGTTTAAGGCATAGGAATACAGCTTCTTAGGCATACAGGCCAGAAAGGATATGTGGATCTGAATTGGTGTGTGTGTGTGTGTGTGTGTGTGTGTGTGTGTGTGTGTGTGTGTGTGTGTGTGTGTGTGTGTATGTGCTGTTGTTTACAATATCTCTAAAACTGGCTAGCCCTAAGAGGTCTGTGAATATCAAAATATAATAATAAATAGGAAAGTATATAAATAATAAAACTTTCACACTGAAGTCTCGTTACTTCTCACTATGCTCTGTGTTCTCTTGGAGGCCTGGCTGATATTTGCCCACACATTGATACGCACTACTCCTTCATCTGCTATGCTTGGACTTCCTTATTTTGTTAACCATAGTTAGTAAATCCCATTTTATAAAGCCAGAAACTAGGCTCACAGAAGTTAAGACATCTGCCCAAATGGCACAGGTGGTGAGGAGCAGAGCCAGGACGGGGAGCTTCGTCTGTCCATGCTGAGAGCACACTCTCCTCTTTGCTCTTTGTTTTCCTTCTTCTTTCTTTTAAACAATATCAAGCAAAATCTATTATTCATTTTCTGCTAGCTCTGATATATTTACTTTTAAATTAGTTTCATTTTTAAATTTTGTATATAACTAAGTATTGATGCTGAGCATATTCTCCACATCTTCCCTTCTGCTAGCCCTGTCCCTCCTGTTGGTCCATTGTGTTTACCTAGATGGTTTTCCAACCCCTTTCATGACATATAAACAAAGTGGTGTGTGTGTGTGTGTGTGTGTGTGTGTGCGCTTGTAATTTGAGAAACACAAATGAGAGAAAACATGAGATATTTACCTTTCTGAGATTGATTTAATTTGCATAATATGCTGCTCTCCTGTGTTAATTCTAGATGCAAACATCCAGGACAGTGCCTGGTGTCCAGTAGACATTCATTAAATGCCTGCCTAATGAATTAAGGTAAATAGCAGCTAGAGTAGATATTTTAAGCTTTTCCCATAGCTGATGCGCTCTGTGGAACACAAGGTGGGAGGGAGGTCTATAATCTTGATCAAAAAGCAATATGATGTGGACCCACACTCACAGTAGCCATCTTGTATTCAGTGACTCCCCCGGAAAAAGCTGTGTTCACTATTTTAACACATTCCCACCAATCTTGTAGCTAAAAACTATATTTTCCCCTATTATATCAAGAAGCAGAGGCTTGAAAAATATAAATATTGTTAGCATATTTTCATAGTTTATAAATGGTAAAGCCATATCAAGGGTAAGTTGAAATCACCAAAGCACCTGTTCTTTACTACCACACAAACATTTTTATATCTGGGTTATATTTTCAGGAATTAATGTATAGAGCAGGAAATAGAACTCCATACTACCTGGAAGTGTCTGAGACAAAAGGTGCTATATCACCATTAAGTGGCCTTGTCAGTAATGGATTACTGTGGCTTCCATCTTCCGGGCCCAATGGAAGGGTTGGTCATGGGCTCAGGACCCACCTCCTGCTGGATACATTAGTGCTTCCTCTGCACAAATACGAACTGGTATATTGTGTTAAATTGACTGACACAAACAACCATGCTTTGTCCAGAAATAGAAAATGCAATTTTCTTTAGCAAAATAGAACATAGGAAGTAGTGGGGGTTAAAATGTCATGCAGGGAACAAAGGTTTGGCAGAGGAGAAAGGTTAAAATCAATCACCCTACAGGGAAAGGGAGGGAAAGTCTGCAGTATTCTATAGTAATTATTCGCACAAAGCCACACCAGAGAACTGGGAGCCATTTCTACTCCAAAATATATTTTAAGAGGAAAGAAAGAAAATTTCTAACCCCATAATGTTAATATTTTGCTTTCATTTGGAAAGATCACAGACAGGCCACTGAAAATAAACAAAAGAAACCATGTCGACAGTTTCACCTCTAGTGGTAAGAAATGACCTTTTCATATCAGAATGAGGTCGGAAGAAACCAAAAGTGCTTTCTTAAAAGAAACTACACTGCACATTACTGCTCTGACTTGTGTTAAACAAAAATTACAGGTGGCCATTGTGTGAGACTAAACCCTTGCATCAGGCCCCAACCGGCCTGGCTGAAAACTCATTCTGGAGTCACTCTCAAGTTCCACATGACCAATCTGAAACCAAGATTTTTATCTGACCTTCTAAGAAATGGGGATTAAAGAGATCACAGCCCGAATTTCTAAGTTATAGTCGGTATTATAGTGAAGTATTTTCTGTCTTTATTCTCATACGCAAAAAAAGTAACCTGCAGTAACAATATTAACTAATCAGTTATTTCACTAACATTCTGTCTCCCTGTCCTTACCTTGCAAGGCAAATTTTACCTTTGCAAATACCAATTACTTTTTTTGTTTTCATCATCTGCTTTCCTGAGCCCTTTTTCTGTCTATAAAACCAAGCTCCACTACTCAGTTCACTGGAATTAAACAACCTTGCTTATGGAATGAAGCGCTACTTGAGTCCAGAATAAAAAAAATAAAGTCGAATGAGATCTTTAAGTCGTTGTGATGCTGTTCGTTGGAATGGATCTGCTTGAGAAAACTACAGTGGGCGGCGTGCAGGGCCGCTGGCCACTTGTAGCTTCTGTTACTAGCCTCTTCAGAAAACGAGCCGTCCAGTCAGTCACATCAGCCAGGCCCCAAGCCTCAGACCCGGGGTGTTCACACTTGCTGGGATCAATTTGCTTTCTTACTAGTCTCTAAGATTACAAATTCTTCCAGTTTCTTCAGCTGTTCTTCATATCTACCTCCTGTGGGTTTTAATCCCATGATGCTCTCCATTCAGGAAAACAGAAACGTGTTAGGAATAACCATTTTTACAAAGTTACCAAAATCTTTAATGATCAAATTTAGAGATCAAGTGTAAAAGAGAAGTATTTTTAAAATGCAGGTGGTAAAACTGCCATGAAGGAAGTACACCTAAACAACAGGTATGTCTGTGAGAAAGAAACCTCCATTCAAACCCTCTGATCAAACACGGGAGAAGACTCAACGGACATAGAGACTATATCTTGTTACTGCCTAGCTGAAGGCAGAGCATAAGAAAAACTGAATAACAACCATACACACACACACACACACACACACACACACACACACTCACACACACACACAGATTAAACTAGATAGATAGATAGATAGATAGATAGATAGATAGATAGATAGATAGATAGATCTAGATAGATGATAGGTAAGTGGATATCTCTCTTTCTCTCTCTCTGTGGGGTGTGTGTGTGTGTGTGTGTGAGAGAGAGAGAGAGAGAGAGAGAGAGAGAGAGAGAGAGAGAGAGAGAGAGAGAGAGAGAGAGGAGAGAGAGAGAGAATGGAAGGTCAAACTTTCATATCTATTGTTTCATATAGTGTAAGGTGGTGAGTAGGAACAGTAGGTCAAAAGGTCAAACTATATCAGATTTAATGCATGCCAAAAATGTTTGTTACCTCCAGGAGAGAGAAGATTGGTAGAATTTAATAGATCACTAATGTTTTCACAGAGTGCAGAAAGGACACAAATATGACCTTTAAGTAATATTCCTTCTTCAACATATATGGCAGAAAGCATATTGTCTGTCAACATTTAGCTGAAAATGACCATCTATACAGTAAGAAAATGAGTTGCAAAAGCCTTGTAGGTCTCACTACAGACAGCTGCCCCCATGGTGCATGTGCCTACAGTTCACACTTACATTCTCGATTTATTTGCATTGCTTTGTTTTTACCTCCTCAAACTTCCCTTCAAAAGTTTCCTTGGCTCCGAGGAGAAATTTGGACTTTGGGCTTGACTCCTCCATCTTATTCAGATCGTTTTTTCAACAACTTTGCCTTAACACCTGTCTCTTGGCTTGGTTGGCACACAACAGTGTGGCAAGCAATCTGACCTGGGTCTAGCTTCTTCTCTCAAAAGCAAACACTGTCATTTGAGCTGCAAGCCAGAAGGATTGGGGTGAGAAGATAAAAGTCCCCCAAGGCTCGCTCAAGCAAATGCTCATCACGATTAGTAACCAGACTGTCCCTTATCTAAAGCCCCTGGGGATGACTCAGGGAAGTGACTTTCACAGTAAATATAGAATTGGATTCTTGTCACTTCTAGCTCTTCTTCCAAATTTGTTTTTATCTTGAGCAAGTCATATGACACCATCTGTGTAATGACAGTCCCCAGGAATTTGTGTTCCTTGCTTGAGAAACAGGAAATGAACGGTAAAGACTAGGAGATGCACTGATTTTGTAGGGAAAAGAGGGGCAATGAAAGTTTTATGGTAGCCGGGCAGTGGTGGCCCACGCCTTTAATCCCAGCACTTGGGAGGCAGAGGCAGATGGATTTCTGAGTTCGAGGCCAGCCTAGTCTACAGAGTGAGTTCCAGGACAGTCAGGGCTACACAGAGAAACCCTGTCTCGAAAAAAAAAAAAAAAACAAAAAAAAAACCAAAACCAAAAAAAAAAAAAAAAAAAAGAGTTTTATGGTGTTCCAGTCCAGGGAAAGAATTTTACCTCGAAAGCAGGCTGAGTCTGCCTGTAAGGGAAACTGTGGCCGAAATGGCAAAGATGAAGAGCCCAGCCATCCTGCCTGGGGTGTGTAGCAGGGCCCTCATAAAGCCTCACAGAGATTACGGAATGCATCTGTAAATTGCAGAGTCGACCCTGCAACCATCTGGATCTAACTTTCATAAATTAAATCAGATGTGAGATCAGAATCTCTAATTTGAGGTTTCCAGTTATCGGCTTAGGATATGTTAAAGAACAATTTTCTTGGCCACTGCTACGCGTATCAGAGCTACATCCACCATAGAGGAAAGAAAACACTGCCTTCTTCCTGCTACCCGCATCCCACCTTGGCCCCCAGTCTTTCAAGTTGGCTAATAAAAGCAGAGCTAGGGAAAGCCAAAGGCAGACATGTGGACCCAGATTATCCTGGCTTCTGAATGAGCTCCTTCTCTCCTTTACCCCAAAACACTTACCTCTTAGATCAGCCATTAAACAGGATGAAGCCAAAGCATTTCCCAGCAAGAAGCTCATGCAGCTGGAAAAATGAAAGTTGCTTTCTCCTCACCGGTCAAGTCTACCTGACGTGGAACATGGAAAGCTAAGCTAGAAGAGAAAAATGAGAGTCCCCGGCAGTTAAAACTGACAAGAGAACAAATGTGAGTTCCTTTCACCAAAAATTCTGATGTATTTGTGCCACTACCAGAGCCTTCAGGAATTCTCTGGCTTTTTCTTTATTAATAATGTTACTATTATTGACGTTATGTTTTTTCTTTTCCATTTGCAGACAGTTCTTGCCTGATAAGCTAGAATATTCTTACTCTCTTTAAAGCCTGCTGTCACACTGTACTGCTGCACCCAAGCCCTGGAGCAACCTGAAACAAACAACACGTTTTGTCTGCTTGTGGTCCAGGAGTTTAAGATCCTACCAGAATAGAGTTTCAGTTGTCTAAGAAGTCTTCTCTTCCCCAAAGCTGTGCTGGAAAGTGTGCTGGGACCTGTCACTCAGCATAGAACTTGCTCCTGAAAGCACACATGCCTCCCTTAAAAATGGCTTCACGTCTCCTTCTTAAAATGGGAGTTGCGATGAACTACGTGGCCGAGGCAGCATTACTTTCTAGGCTTAGTTATAGCTGGGGGGGTTGTGATTTTCAGAGAACTAGCAGAAAGCATAAATTGCACCCATGTGCCAATGTCTGGATGGAAGCCAGCCAACAGCAGTGAAGGAGGGTCAAGAGGGCAGAATTAGGAGGTCTGATCCTTAGAGAAGGAAGGATGGTTAGTGACAGGGAAATGCTTGCTGTCTGACCCCATGAAATGCAAGGTTTAGGAGATAAGTTTCACTGAAGGGTAAAACGCATCCCGAGAGAAATAAATGTCTTTAATTCTAGTTGAATAGTGTTTTGACAAAGGATTGAGAAAATTCTCTGAGCTCAGAGAGGAAAAGTTTCAGAAGAGTTAATAATTCTTGTAATGAGAAGGTAATCGGGGAATTTAAGTTTGAAAGACAGTGGACGTGGACAGGAAGGTCATGGCTTGCTGGGAGGGTTGAGTCTTTACTAGCTTGCTTCCAAAAGCAAAGGAGAGAAAAAAAATACAAGGTGCCATGTGGCTGGCAAGTGGATACTAGCACTGGCAGCAAAGAGGTCTCTAATATGTGACCTCATTCTGAGAGAAATGAAATTCTAGATGGAGTCAAGGATAGGGGAGCACATGCGCAAACACACACACAAGAAGGAAAAACAACTGTACAGTCTCTATTCAGCCTCATCTCTTCCTTCCACTCCAAGGACAGCAGTAGAGCCTAGCAAAGAATGAAGAATCACGACAGTGAGCCCCACGAAGGGCCTGTAAGCTGAACATACTACTTTTACTGAGACACACAAAGTATTGTTACTAAACTTTCCTTTTTAGGAATTAGTTTTTTGAGACCTTCTTACAGTGTATTTTATTGCCTTTACTTTCAGCCCAACTTCTCCCACGTCTTCCCTTTCTCCATCCATCCAACTTTGTGTCCTCTCTCTGTTTTTGAATGTTGTTTATACCTATCACGTCTCATTTGTACTGCCCATATACCCTGGATGTGTAGCCATCCACTGAAGTGAGGTGTCTGCCTACTAGGGACAACATCCTTAGAAAGGACTAACTACCAGCATCAATAGCTCCTCAGTCAGCTTTGTACCCATCTCTACTCTTCACAACCTGCTACTTCCAGAAAGTCCTGATTTCTTGAAGCCATACACCACCATTATCTCTTACCATCTTTCCACCTCTAATCCATATGGACCCAACCATAACAATCCCTTTCAGTGTGATAATGCAGACTCAGAAAGATAAATTTCTCAGGTTTTCTCTCATTTGCAGGCATTAGCCTTGAATATCCAGATATGTATTCTTCATTTGGAATATCTATAGAGGTCAGGACATTAGTAAGGGGCCATGGGAGTGACTTGCAAGGGAAGGGAGATAGAACACATTGGGATAAATTATTTTAAGAAAGAATAATGAAACATGAAGTGTTGGGGTAGGAGATGGAAGGACAAAGTAGTGGAAGAAATATGGGGAGGATTACATAACATTAAAGACCTCTCAAAAAGTCGTATGGAAACCTACTCCTGTAGAAGCTTCCTAAAGTATATATATACACTTTATTATATATATACTTTATATAAATTTTATATATATTATATATATAATTTATATATATATATATATATATATATATATATATATATATATATATAATCATATCCCCTCTCCCAGTGTTCAGGAAGCATTGTGGAAGAGGGGGAAGAAGGATTGTAACTCTGCTTTTTATCATTTTAAATAGTTTTGGTGCACAGGTCAGGCTGGCCTTCAACTCATAACCATCCTTTCTCTACCTCCCAAGTACTGGCACTTGTTATAAGCATACCCACACATACTCAGCTATTACTAAACTTTTGGAAATGGTGATATTTTATATCTGTGAAACTCAGCAAGATTTAGAAGAATGGGTAGTGATCTGGGAATTAGAAGACTTGTCCCTGCAACCTTATAGTTCCCTAAGAAAACAGACCACATCCTTCAAACCACTGCACTTCTCACTCCATTGCTGTATATACTGTGGTCCCACTACCATAGTCTAATGAGCTTCCTTAAATGGTTGTCACTTCCATAGTTGCCATGGACACTTTCACTCATAAATTAGTCTCTTTTCTTCCCTTCATTTTCCATAAACAGGGTTTCCTTCTCTCCGTCTACTGAACCTTCTCCTCAGCACTAAATGTCAGGCAAGCAAGACTCATAAGAGTAGAGCTCTCGTTGAGTGGCTAGGTCAATGAAATGCTTTTATTGTCTGTATTGACTCCCTCTCTTCTTTCCCTCCCTCCCTTTCCTTCCTATCTCAAAGGAAGATTCTAACCATATAGCCCAAATTAATCTCAAACATCAGCTCTTACTGCAGCCTCCCAGTTGCTGGGATTACTGTGTGGCACCATGCCCAGCATACATTTTTACAAATTTAAAACGGAGGCTTCAAAATCTAATATATCCAGCTGCATCATCTCACAGGCATCCTATGAGAGCACAGATTCAGTATCCTACACTCAGGGGAAAGACTGGGCCTTGGGGAGACTCTATAATCAACCATATAAAGAGGATAAATGAAGCCTGGTGTGCTGGTACTTACCTTTAATCCCAGCACTACTGAAACAGAGGCAGGAAGATGTTTGTAAGTTACATGCTAGCCTACTCTATCTAGTTACTTCAAGCTAGCCAGGATTACAGAGTAAGGCCCGTAAAAAATAATAATACCTTCTTTAAAAAGATAATGGCAATGTTTTCCCCTTCTCCCTTTGCATGATCTCAAAGTGATGCATCAGCAATTTCAGATCTCTGACACCAACATGTTGGCCAGGTACCACTGCCCGCTTGGTATGTGGGTATTAACTGACAGATACAGCAGATACAGAACACACAGAAATGCTGTATACAATGGTTTCAATGTCACCATTATCTCCTTCTCTTCTCAGAATTCAGTCATACTTGAGCTGTATATTGTAATATCATCCCAACTTCAATTTGAGTAAATAGAACTGTTCTTTTTAAGCCCTGTGTGCTTATGGTGCTTAATGATAATTATACAGATCTATTTATATAAAGACATTGAAAACGGTTCTGCTGTTTCTATGTCAATTCATTTGTCATGACTTGGTATATAATTCTTCACACTTGTTCTTTATAGAGTGTAAAAATAATGCTTCCTGATTACAATAAAATTAGAATAAAATCAGAAAAGTAGGAAGAAGGTTCTTTTAATCACATAAAGTCCCAATGTCCGATGACATTAGAATTAGTCCGATGAACATTTAGTGCGGTTCCTTTTGGGGATTTTTCTCTATTTAAAGACTTTTTTAAACAAAGGTTTTTTTGTTTTGTTTTGTTTTGTTTGTTTGTTTGTTTGTTTGTTTTGGGTTTTTCAAGACAGGGTTTCTCTGTGTAGCCCTGGCTATCCTGGAACTCACTCTGTAGACCAGGCTGGCCTCGAACTCAGAAATCCACCTGCCTTTGCCTCCCAAGTGCTGGGATTAAAGGCGTGTGCCACCACTGCCCGGTTAACAAGGGTTATTTTTAAATATACACTTTTGGGTAGTTTTGAAAAGAATATGAGTACCATCATCCCTGAAAATATTAATCCATCATCATAAAGGTATTTGGAGATAAATTGTCACTTCAAAAAACTGTATTTTATAAGGGATCTCACATAGTTTTAAATAGAAGTCTCTGAATATCCTATTCACAGTTTATCGTGTTAATGTGCCTTTCAAATAAACAAAGCTAAATAAAGTACTCAGAAAATTAATGCTATCTCAATTCTCATCAAACCAGTGTAAACATTTCCCAGACTCCTTCTTCTCAACAACTAAATGCCAAATCCAAAAGCTACGACAACCTCAGAGGAACACACAATGAGAACAGAGCTCAGGTGCAAACTGAGAGTGGAAGTTCTCCCTGACACAACTTCTCTCCCATCCTTACAGCGGGCTGTCTGCTACTCTACCTGGGGAAGGAAGTGGGGAGAAGCAGAAGATCACTTTTCCTTCCACCTTGGAGCTGCTGGCCTTCTTAAGGAAGCCTTGGTTTTCAGATCACAGGAAGGACTCACATTTCATTTCTCTTTCTATTCAGGGATGAATATACTGTTTAAGGCACATCACAGTCTATCAGCATTTACTTACTCCTGAATAAAAGCCATGGAAAAATTATCACCTAGATTGCTTTTTGTTTTCCAATTTGCAAAAAAATAAAATGCAATGAGTCGAAGAAATGGATTTTTATTCTTCTCACCTAGCAAATACCTGTTAACATTTATAGACTGATTGATTGATTTAGGAATATTAAGGTTGATGTCTCTATAATTATCTTAGCCTTTCTTTTATGATCCCAAGACAACAATTTTAGATCTAGTCACAAATATATGTTCAGCAGTTAAGAGCACATGCTCTTGCAGAGGACCCAGAATAAATCCTCAGCATCCACAGAGTAGTCACAACCATTTGCAATTGTAGTTCTAGGGAATCTGATCTGACTTCTGTGGGTACTAGACGTGTGTGGTGTACATACATATATGCAGGCAAACACTCATATGTTTAAAATAAATCTAACATAAAGTGATTTTTAAAAGCATGAATAGACCTTGAAGAAACTCAGCAAAATTCCAGTTAAATCTTATTAGTAGTATTGCAGGAGTTTCAGTAACTGCAAGGGAATCTGAGACTATGCTTATCTCCACTAGAGTGGGACGTCAAATCAGACTCATGTCAGCAAGAAAGAAGGAGGAAATTAATACTGTGTAGACATCGGGTAGTACTTGCCTTCGGTAAGCTGTTCTCTTCCAATCTTCTTTAAGTCTAAATGATAGAGAAAGATATATTGAAAAGATAATAAAATAATCAAGAAAATAACATATATTCACTGACAAAGTTCTGTAGGTACTATCAGACACTGATAATAGAATTTGGCAAAATGAAGGCTGCAGGTGGTTTATAGAAAGGATCAATTGAGAAATATGAGAACTCATAAGTCCGCAGTGATGCACTCAACCAAGGTTTGGTTTTTTTTTTCAGACTCTTCTGTCTTTGGAAGTGGGTTGATATAGGTTAGAAACAAATTTAATTTTTCGAATATGGCTGGTTTGTAAATGTCCTTCTTTGGTTTTAATGTAGTTCAATATTATTGAATAATTCAGAGAACCGAGGAAGCAGGAACCAGAAGTGTATCAGCCTAGCTTCCTCTTTTTCATAATACAGTGTATCTATCCTCTGCTTGAAATTCCCAGGGAGGAGGTGATAGCTGCGAAGCAGTTCATTCAATTTTTAAATTTCTCTCCTTAATAATGTCTGTTACAACTTGAATTAGCGTTCAACATCTCAATTGTTATAAACCTTTTATTTACAATATTTTTCTGAGTGGCTAAAATTAATTTGTCTCTCCTTATACATGGAGCCCGTCAATAAGTTAACATGGTAGCACATTTACCCTCCTTGCAAAACAATTCAGGCTTTAAATTTCTCTTTAGTTATGTGGGCTTCATAGCTCCCACTCACCCCTCCTTCAAATGGGCACTCTATTCTCATGCATAGCTCTCATTCTACAAATCCTGCAAGGGCATAGTGCTCTAGATAGGATCTGGCCATCTCAGAGCAGATACAGATAGGTGCCCTTGGTGCCAATACAACTTAATTGCTAAAAAATGACCTTGTTTGTTTTGGTCCAACACTCTGGCCTTGGATTATTATTTGAGAGTCAAACTGATTAAATATAAATTCTCTCTCAACCATATTTGCCAAACAAGCTCACTATAACTTCATCTAAATCATTGTAAAAAAAATACACTAAGCAAGAATAATGTCCTACTAGAGCTTTTCCCATATGGTTATTAAGGCACCGATTAATATTTAGATGAATCAGATGCGAGCCTGTTACTATTCTTCAACAGATATTCTGTTCTTTTATTATTCCATTCTGTGCCAAAGTCCTATGAATTTCTTATCCATATCACAATCAAGTAACTTAGAGATTCTACAGGGACCATATACTCAATCACATTACAACAGTATACCACAGATGTCTGGGAGTCCTTTAAAAAAAAGTGGAAAAAGAAGGTTGGAGAACTAATGTGCACAGCTACTAGATGAAAAATACTTTTTTAGGAGATTTATATACAGTATTAATGCTTTATGATACCATATTCACACACACACACACACACACACACACACACACACACACACACACACACAATCACACACCCCTGTCCTTTCTCTATACCATTTCTTAAGTCTCCAGCTAAACAGGATGTCCAACAATATGTGTGATCTACTTCTGACATTACACAATACAGTAAATTATCTGTTCCAAAAGACTGCCCCCCTCAGTTGCTAACTGAAAAATGGGTTCTCTGGCTTCCCCATTCTGTCAAGTTTACTATACCCTAAAGGTTCCTGTGATCCCCTCATTTTCCCCAATTCCAAAAAATAACTCAGAAAACTTAGAACTTAGAAAAACAATATACTTAAAGAATATCATGAAGAAATAACTAAAGGATGAAATTTTAGAATAAAATGTGGTGCTATTCAGATAGCCCAGACTGCTGTGCATCACCTTGTACTCTCCAGTTTAGAAGTTCTAACATTATCATTAGGGGGACTTGGGGAGATTTATAAAGGACTCACTGAGTAGATGTTGAGTGACACTATAATGGGAAGATATGAATAAAACATCTTCTCACCTCAGTTAAGGATCCAACAACAGACCAAAATTTGCAAACCACCAAAGTACAACTTGATGAATCAATGAGTTTTATTGGAATTAATTTAGAGGACTATGGGTGAGGAATTACTTACAGGAGCAGAAATGACTAAAAGACAGCTACATAACAAAAGCTCACTCCAGCATGGGTGACAATTCACAAAAGGTGAAAAATTGGAATGCATTGTTAAACCTTCAGGCAGCTCAAAAGTTTGGAGGGTGTCCTTTCTCCATGGCTTAGTTGGTTGGAGTCTTTTCAAAACAGCAAGCTGGTCTTTGCTTCTTCCCTACCTTCTGGGCTGGTCTCTAGTTCTTTCAGGCTATTCAATCTAAGGCTCTTCTAAGCAGCTCAGTTTGTTTGAGAGTCCTGTTTCCAGCTTTGTTTGTCCAAGAGTCTTTGCTTGTTGGCTTGTCTGAAAGTAACTCTCAGTAGGCCTTACTGCTTATATAGTCTCACAGAGGGAGGGCCCTAGTGAATATGATCAGTTTCAGGGACTTCCTCAAGCTATTTTGAGTTATCTACTTCCTGTCTTAATGACCTTCCCAGCAGGATGGAGTGTTTTATCTCTCCTGAGATCATTCTCCCTATTTCACCTCTCTGTGAACACCCTGTCCCATAAAGAACATCCCTCCTAAATGGAAAGTATCTCAGGGGAAACTGCTACACTGCAGTAAGCATGACTGATGACGTCGCTGACCACTGATGATTGAACTCAATCTTTGGTCTCTCTCCTCTCCATAACTCAATAGTCTAATCACATGACTATATGGGTAGCTGTCTCTTCCCACTTCAATTATCTCACTGGCAAATAAAAAACAATACATTGTTAGGGTGTTATAAGTTGTCACGGACCAAGGACAAAATTACATTGTTCATAATAGTAGAGCCACATTTCTATCCCACTCTCCCTGGACTGAACTTAATCTCCAATGCTGCAGTGCTGGGAGGAAAGAGCTTAAGAAGTGATAATCACTGGGGTTTTGCCCTCATGGTTAGAATAAAACCATTATCATAGGATTGGGTTTGTGAGGAGAATAAATTCAGGCTCCCTCTTGCTATGTTTTGCATATGCTCTCTTGTCCTTTCACATTTTAGGTTGTAATGCCACAACAAGAGGCCCTTTGACTCCCTCATCTTAGCTTTCTCAGCCTCCAAAATGAACAAAATAAATTACAGGTCATTGTAAATTCCCAAGTCTGTGATACTCTTTTATAGCAACATGGATGGACTGAGAGATAGTCTCTTACATCAAACCTCCTTCCGATGAATGATTAAATTTTATAAAAGTTTGAATGAAAGCCTGTATTAGTACAAGAGAGTTTGAGATGAGCGCCAACTAGAACTATCTTGTGTCAAAGTCACATCAATCTGAAAAGTGGTAATCAAGAAAATGAGGCTTGAGAGATTCGTGCGTCTTTTTTTTTTTTTTTTTCATTTTGAATAATTACATTCAGCACTTTCATTGTCATGTTTACCCTTCATAGGCTACAGCATGTCAGCTATGTAAGGACATCATTTTATATCAGGTGTCTGTCATTACGTATAGGTTAAGGACCCAACAATAATTTTATAATAACCTTCACATTTATCATCACCTGTCAATCCACCCACATGCACTGACTCTCACAGGTCTAAGTAAACACTCTTATTCAAAGAACAGGAAGAAATAGTTTTATCATATATTAAAAAAACCTGAAACACCATGAATAATGTTGCAAAACAGATGATTGCTGTGCAGCGTGCTCTATGTCACTCTGATTCTATGGCTAGAAAAATTAATGGAAGACATTATCGAGAAAAAAAAAAGATGAGGCAATTTATGATCCTACTTATTT
The DNA here is from genome assembly GCA_028551405.1 of Uromys caudimaculatus. NCBI lineage: Eukaryota > Metazoa > Chordata > Mammalia > Rodentia > Muridae > Uromys > Uromys caudimaculatus. The sequence continues at coordinate 85,716,386 of CM052702.1, forward strand.
TCTACAAGTTTTCAAAAAAATGACTGAATATTGGACTGACTGAGAATGTAACTCAATGGTTCTGAGAGTTCTCACTCTGGGTGTGTAAGGCTTTAAACTTCAATCCCCAGGACTGAAGGAAGAAAAGGAGCTGAACATGAAACTCAACTTTGTAACAAATACAATGGCTGTAATTTCCAATTTTCATGGGTTTTAAGTAGAAATAACAGAAATCACGTTATTTTGCATTCTTTTGATGATCAATTAGTAGTAATGGAAGTCATGTTTCAAATCTCTTACTCTTATAACCAATTTAAACCATTGTTCACCTATCTGCTTACAAACAACAAATGTGAGACTCAAAGGCTGTGAGGCGAATCCTATGAAACTTGTGTGATGTGTGTGTGTGTGTGTGTGTGTGTGTGTGTGTGTGTGTGTGTGTGTGTCTGTGTGTGTGTGTGTGTGTGTGTGTCTGTGTGTGTGTGTGTGGTGTGTCTCCAAGGGTATAAATATCATACAGGTGGATCTACCCTTCCACGTACAAAGAAACCAAAAGAAAATATCAGACTCTGACTCTACCACATCCTGCCTTATTCCATTAAGTCGGTCTCTCACTGAACTAGGAACACCAGTTTTTTGCCTAGTGGCCAATAACTCTTAACAACTTTCCTATAGTTTCTCTCCCAATCCCACCCCAGCTCTATGATTCTGTTTTATATGGGTGCTAGGAATCTGAACATGGGGCCTCATGCCTGTGCAGAGAGTGTTATGTCCCTGTCCATCTCTTTATGGTACCTTGCTATACACAAAAGCATGCACTCTAGAAATTCTACAAAAATGTTTCAGTGTAAATTCAGACATATTTCCTGATAAGGAAAAGCTTCAGAAAGTAATTCAAGGACAATAAAAAGAAGGAGAAAGCAAAGAGAAGAGTTGCGGACAAGACAGGAGAATGTGAAGCAAAGTATAACAAAATAGCTTAACCCAAGCATCTTCAGAAGCAGTAGCCAAAATGCTATCTGTTCCCAATAATGGAACAAAGATCCTATAGTCATTGTGTCTCCACCCACACGTAATTCCTAACAGCTTGGTTACCTACTCAGCACATTCATTGTGAGTTCTTTTGGCTGTTCAGAATGACCTAGATGCCAGGGAGGACATATGTAACAGTAAATGCTGCTTCACTACCTCCATGGCACCTTCGGGGGCCTAGCTGGGGCCGAGGAATCAGTGAGCAGTGGACTCACATGGCAATGTCTATAGGATCAGTGTCTATAGTTCTGTCAGGAAGCCAGAAATCAGAAGTGAATGAGTCAGAGTCTCCTTCCTGAGCCAAAAGTTCCTTTACTCAATATGGATATGAAGAGAGCAGAAAGAGAGAACATGACAGCCAGGAAATGCATTAACAGCCGAGCATCCTCATTTGCTTGGTGCATGTCTACACACCGGCCATTAGACTGCACTTAAACACCATTATGAAAAAATAAGCAGTTCCTTCACAGGCCACAAAGACATCTGAGTCTAAATGCTTTTTATGAGCAGGATATGAACTTCAGATCCTAAGACTCCTGAAACACCCAGTGAGGATGAAATGTTCTAAGCCCACCTCTGTTCACAGAGACACCTGCCAAGATACTGTACCAAACCATGGAAGATTCTGTGTCTGTTTCAGTAGCTCTAAGACAAAAATGATAGACAAGACTCAGATGTGCACGTGACAAATGGCTGAACTGAAACCGCTGCATGAGTCCCTCCTCAGAGTCTGGCCAGGTTTACACAGATGTTTAGAACCCCGATCCCAGGACAGTTATACAAAAACAAAGGACATTTCTATTCAGGCCCCTGCATGACTGTCATGGATTTTTGAGTCATTTTGAAACATCGGTTTTAGTAGCATCCTCTCACAGGTCTGAAAGAGGTCCAGTAGTCCCCTGTACACCATGATTCACTCCCACAGGTACAGCACTCAAGGCTGATTCCTGGCTAATATTCCCTTAGAAAATGTGTCAGATAGTGAAGGACACCGCTTAGACTTTGATCCCATACAGCTCCAAATTAAGAATACTATGACCTTTCCTGTGCCTGTATCTGAAGTTGTGCAGCACCACAAAATTGGAGCTCTTCATCCTATCTGTGCTTAAATAATCTGGATTTTATTTGCCATACAATATTTGGCTATCCAGCTCTCTGAGTACGTTTTATCCCACATTATGTGTATTGAGCAGCCACTATATAATAAGCCTTATGCCAATGTTAGGATAAACAGATGAACACAGTCCCTGTTTTCACTCTACTCTTAGTCGCTTGGAGAAAATGAGGCTGTCATATAAATGGGCAATTACAGTGCAGGGTAGAAACAGCTGGAGTGTGCAGTGATGCGGAGCACATGATGGGAAGGTAGAAGGTGCAGCCAACAGTCCACATATCAGGGGGAAGAGAACTATTTCCTGCAGCAAACCCAGAGCTGAGTCAAGTCAAGGGCCAGGGAGCTTTTTAATGGTAGGAGTTTGAATCACATTGCACTCTATTTCTACTCCTAAGAATTGGCTTTTTTAATTGGTTAAAATGAAAATTTGTGCTATGATTTGGGGAGAATCTTGAATTGACTGCTATGTGACCTTGGTCAAGTGGTTTAGCCTATTTAAATTGCAATTTTTCAGATGTAAAATAAAAATCACCCCTCTATCCCTGGCTTGTCTTAAGGGTTGGCGTAGCATAGTGCACATAAGGCGTTTGTGTGGTGCCTGGCACAGCGAATGTGCTACATGGTTGAAGTTTGTATTAGGAAGCGGAATTCGTGAATCTCTTTCCATGTCTTCATTCTTGGTATGCAGTTAGTCTTCATTGTCAGCTTGACTGCATTTGGAATTACCTAGGAAACACCCCTGAGGGAATTTCCAGAGAAGCTTAACTTTGTTTGGATCTAAGTCTCCAAACACAGAAGCTACTGTCTCCTATGAGCTAAGGGCACAGACTGAATAAAAGTGGGAAAGGAGAAAACAGAATGAGCACCAGCATTCATCTCTGTTTCCTGGCCAACTACGATGTGAGTGAGTAGCAACTGCACATTCCCTGTCATGGAGTCACAATATCATGAGCTTCCTGCTACCATGTCTGCCCCGCCATGATGGACTGTGCATGCTCAAACTTTGAGCCAAAGCAAACTTCTCTTCCCCTTTACTTTTTAATGGGTATTAGGTCACAAAGACAAGTGACTCATGCCGCCGACCTATGCCAGTTGTCTACTTAGCAGTAGAGATGCCGTCTGCATCTGTTTTACTTGATGAGGGACTAAGCACTCAGTAATTTGTTGTTGTTGTTATTGTTCTTTATTTTGCTTGACTAGTTTTTTTGGTTTTTTGTTTTTGTTTGGTTTTTTGTTTGTTTGTTTGTCTGTTGAGACAAAAATAAGCTCTATAGCCCAGACTGACCTAGAATGTGGGATCTTCCTGCCCCAGCCTCCTTGGTGCTGAGTTTACAGGTATGCTTGGCTCCTCACAATTTTTTGAGGTGGGTGTGATTTTGGTTCATATTTTTCCTTAGGAGTCGTAAAAGCAATTCTCTCTCTCCTAGAACTCTGCATCTATTCCTGTTGGACACCAGAAAGCAAGTGTTACTTTCAGATGCTCATAGTAGACTAGACACAAATACAGAACAGAAGCCTATGACCTATATAAACTTCCATTAAATAGGGAGGTTGGGGGAGAAACAGATACTTCCTCATGTTCTGCCAAGGACAAGCCAATGAATTAGATACAGAAACGCATCAAGCATGATCTGAAATTTTAGTTCTGTTAAATCATTTGCCACAAAGCTAAGTGGTCTTGGTCTATGGCAAGGCACTAATCATCCCAAAACATAACTAGAAGAATATGCAGAGCCCACTAGAATACCATGTATCTTCAAGATTCATACCTTCATTTCATTTGCTGTGATGTTGATAAAATTCACATAATTAGCTATACAAAGTCAGCACAGAAAACAAGCTGAAAGACCTGCAATCGATCTTTATAATTTGGGGGTGATCAATAAAGATTATTGTAAATAAGATGGGCTTAAGTGTCACTTTATTATGAATGGGAAAATATATCTTCTAGAAGGTGAATTTCAGCTATTTCATATTTTAAAACTATCACTGTGCTGCAGATAAAGAAAGGGAGAGTTAATCCTCCACTGTGCCCACATGTGCAGTGGCAGCAGAAACAGGCAGAAAGAACCCTGAACTAGCCTTGAGTACTATTCTTGTCTACGGGCTTCCTGCCAATAATTGCTTTTGTGAAGCCACTAGGAGCTGCTGACTGACTGCATTTCCTTGTTAATCCAAAAGCTATATTTAGAGTAACAACCGCTGGAGATTTAGGGGACCTAGAGACAGGTCAAGAGATGTGGTCTTGTTCTGATCAATAGACACCTGAAATCATCCCTTGACCCAGGCAAGGAGAATAAACCCCATTATAGAGACAAGGGTTGGAAGGACAGATGAAAAGAAGGGACTCAGAGTTCCACCGGTACCATGCTGTAGTCAGGGGCTCTGACTACATGGTATTGTTTAACTCTTAACAGCTAAGCAAAGCAGGGATTATCCATTTTTTCAAGGAACACAGATCTGTCACATCTTCCTAGCTAAGTGGACAGAGATCATGTTTGGATTAATATGGGCTACTGAAGCAATGTGGCCTTCTGGTTGTACCTCACCCGTTCTAAGAAATTCAACATGACCGACAAAAAGTTTCAAGGAAACTACTTTTTTCTTTCAAGTATGAATCCTTTTTAATAAAAGCTGTGTAGCTGGATAAAAGTAGGTACAATTCTTCCCTTTCTCCTGTCCTCTTCTTTAAGAATTAGTGAAGAACACCCATCTTACTGAATGATGGAGTGTGTTTTGGAAGAAGACATGACTATCACTTCTTTGAAGAAGAAGAAAAACATAGAACCCTGACATTTTCAAAATTTTTCCACAGACCAGAACTCACCAATGTTCAGAAAATTTCATTACCTATTGTATCAAGATGTCAAATAGTTAGCAGGATCCCTGCTTTGATCAAACAGTATGGCTTCAAAAAGCATGCCTGTCTAACTAACTTAACCTTAATTATCTTGTTAAATAAGAAACTGCCATCTGAAGTAGGTGTATATATTATATAAAAGTAAGTCACTATTGTATTGTTTGCTGTGGTTGGGATGCTTGTGCCTCTCCCCAAATTCATAAAACTTAATTCTTTAATTAAGACCTTTAGGGGGTGAATTGTTATGAGATCCATGCCTTCTAATAGAGCTGAAGGAGCAAGGGTGACCTTTTATCCCTTTTCTCACACGACGATGCAGCAGTCATGCCTCCTGCAGGAAGCAACAGGACTTGATTTTGGACTTGACACCTTCTAGGCTGGGCTGTGATAAGTAAATTTCTATCATTTATAAATCACTCAATCTTTGACATTTTGTTGTAGCAGCTCAAATACACTGAGGAGAATGTCAGTGGTATAAGGGGAAATGCTATCTATATCATCGAAGAAATGGACACAAAGTATGTTACCCCAGTGGGAAGAAAATAATGTCAAGGAGGAAAACACTGCAAACACAGAAAAGGCTTTTTAGGCAGCAATTTAACTGAGCCTTTTGTGAAAGGCACGGTGTCAAGAGTTCAAAATAAGAATCAGACAAAGAAGAAAAGAAAATCGAGTGGGGAACGCATTGGAGAAATTCATTATTATCCAACTCTAGGTTGCATGGGAGAAATAGTGAGAAACAGTTCTGGATAAAATCAGTGAGGGCCATCTCAAGTGGCTAAACCATGTAAGAATATAGGGCCTCTTCTACAAATAATGTGAAGCCACTGAAGAACTACAGTTAAAGACAGTATAACCCAACCCATCCTGTGCTCTACCCCTTCTAGAATCCCATTCATTTCTCTTTAAATTGTTTTCAGCCTGCGACGGCCGGAAACCTCAGCTTGGGCCACAGGGCCCCACAGCTAAT
>CM052702.1:85722840-85744846 GCA_028551405.1 Uromys caudimaculatus
CATTTTTACTATATTAATCCTGCCAATCCATGAGCATGGCAGATCTTTCCACCTTCTGAGGTCTTCTTCTATTTCTTTCTTCAGAGATTTGAAGTTCTTGTCGTACAGATCTTTCACTTGCTTGGTTAGAGTCACACCAAGATAACAACAGAGCAATTCTAACAAACACCTGCAATAGAAGTTATATAAATATTCCTTTTTCTCAGAATATCCTAATATCTTATGGTACTATGTAGTCTTCTCTTTCTGGTGCTATGGTATGATAGCATGCCTAGGGGATAAGACTAAGTAAGGAAAATGATCCGTAGACATTGTGATGTAGAGCTTCACTCTTGTGATAAGTTACTTTGATGTTTATGATGCCTTCTTAGTGACTAATGGTCAGGTACCATATACATCATGTATACACTGGAAAATGAATGATTCTTATCCCAAGCACGATGGAATAGGGCAGAATGAGTTTTGATCATGTGTCACATAATCATATGCAATTTAAAAGTTAGTAGTTTTTTATGGCATTTTCCATTCAATATTCTTACCCTATCTGATTTTCATTGTTAATTCTTTTAATTGTTCATTTATTTGCTCTTTAGTGAAGTCATCAAACCTAGGACTGAGCACTTGCTAGACCCATGCTTTTTCAATGAATACAGATCCAGCACCACTTAATAGTTCCATACCAAGGTTGACCTCAAGAAATTAAAACTGCTGATAAATAGTGACGTGTATTTTTTTATTCAAAAAATAGTGAATCAAAAAACCCACTGCAAAATTTGAATTTAATCAGACCAGGATTGTGGACTATGTCATTATAGTTCCCTAACCAAACACCCAGATTGGAAGCACCCTCTCCTCTGGCCCAAAAGAATATGGGTGTCATACCTATAGACACTCGATTCAGTCAGGTCCTTCCCATTCTGATCAAAGCTGAGCTATTAGCTCAAATGCCATAAGTAAAATATAGAAAAATACAAGAGCGAATATAGGAGGAGACCCGGGTGGCAGATTCACTGTGTTATTTTTAGACAGGCCTCCAAAATCTTTTCACCCTCATAAACAGGACCTCTCTGGACTCAGCCTTATTCCTTGGTAGAAGCCGATTAAATAAGAAAAGCGTCCTGCCACTAATAGGCAATGCCCAATGAAAACGAGGCTCTTGTGGCTTGTCTCAAAAGGAAAAGCTGCAGGAAAGCACTGAATTTGCAAAGAAGTGAGCTTCATAAATTGTGTGCAAAAAGGTTCTGAAGATTCAGACAAAAAGCTCACTTCCAGCATGACCATCTGTTATTCCCCTAAAAGCAGATAGCTAGTAGTTTATAACGGCAATGAAATAGTTCTGGGGCACCAAGGCAACAGCCAGGACTTACGGTTACAACCAAGAAACATACAGACTAGTGACCTGCTGAGCGTCTTCCACTCACTACCCCTGTGCACCCTCTCCAAACAGAAAATAAAAAATAAATAAAAAACTAATGGTGGTTACTGGCTTTTGACCGGCTCTTTTCCTTCCATTAAAAACGATGGTTGCTTGGCATCAAACTTGCTTTCCCTCTGAACTTGGGTCAGTGTTCACAGTGGCTCCTCACACTCCCCAGGTCAACATCTTCTATACACACAGTTCATCTTGAACCCACTCCCCATCACTCTGCCTCAGCCCCTTCTAAAGCTTAACCACTTTTCCTCGAAGCCTCTCCCCGCCTCTTTGAATGGAGAGAAAGCCATGACTGGAGTGGAATCCTGAGTGGGGTGATATGAGAAATTAATAACACACGCGCATCAAAAGGCAGAAAGGTTATCCACAAGCCAGAAAAATCAAGTCCTTAAACAAAAAAAGCCAGTCTCCCATTGTTTGCTCCCAAGGCCTCCTCCCAACCTTGATAGAATGCTGTAGTGGAGAGTCTGGGAAAAGATTTCTGCTGTCTAGACCGTAATCTTGGCTCTGCACTTATGGGTGTCTGACCACGAGTGAGTTATTTGACCTTTAGTTCCCTCAATTTCCTCACTGGTAAATTGTGCATAATAATGTACCTTCCTCTTGGGGTTGTTAGGATTAAGTGAAATAATTTATTTAAAGTGTTTAACACAATGCCTGACACATTTTTAAGCCTCCAATTAATGTTATTCATCATTATCAACAGCAGCAGCAGAATCTACATCTTTCTCTAATTAAACTCTTCTTTTCTGACCTTATTCTCCTTTTTTTTTTTTAGTAATTACTAAGATTGCAACTATGTTTTTTTTTAAATTTTTTATTACAATGCATGCTAAAATTGGCTTAAGTAATAATTCTAGCCCGTTTGGCTGCTGATAGTATCAGATGATGTGAAGCAACAAGCCCCAGGCTACCTGAAAAGCCCTAAGTCCAGGGGCTTGCTTTTTGTTAGCTTGTCAAGAATGGACCCATATCTTGAGTGTATACAAACAGGAAATATTTGTGAAACTGCTAGATATTTGTGTGTGTGTGTGCATGCGTGGGTGTGTGCATATGTGCGTATGTGCATGCATGTAGAGGTCAGAGTTTGATGATGGGTTATTTTTTGAGACAAGGTCTCATTGAACCTGGAGCCAGCTAGGCTTTTGTTTGTTTGTTGTTTTGTTTAGTGTTTTGAGGCAGGGTCTCTCACTGAACCTAGAGTCTGCTGTTTAAGCTAGACTGACTTGCCAACCACAAAGTCCAGAAATCCTTCCATCTCCCCATCCTCAGGATTTCCCATTCTTGATTTTTAGATGGTGCTGGAAATCTAAACTTAGGTCCTTCATTTTGCCTACGGAGCCATCTCCCTACTACATATTTATAAAAATAAATATAAATGTGACAGAGTTGTAATATTTGCAGCTAGCCAGAGAAATCTTTCTTCATTTGCAGATGTTTATAACAATCCAAATTCTGGGCAGTAGTTGCTGGGTGAATATAGAGGTAAAATCAGAATGTTTTTTGGTAGTATCTGCCTTGCCAAAAATAATTTGATACACCTGTCTTCCAAAGAGATCAGAGCCTCCAGGAGTTGCTGGCCAACATTCCCTGCCAGGGTCAGAACCATAGGACACAGCCAATGAAGATCTAAGGAACTAATTTCTCAGTTCCTGCAAGGCTGAGGACTTTCTACCTACACCCGTTGCTTTCTAATATTTGACATAATAATCCTCTTTCATAAGTCTAGCATGTGTCCAACTGTGTTGGAGACTGGGCTAATTAGAAAGTCTTGCTATTTTATACAGATTTTTCTAATTGGTAATACTGTTTTATTCACACAGTAATTCCTCAGGATCCATAAAGAATATCTCTTCAGATCATAGTATATGCCTTAAACCATGTGTAGTACCAAACCCTACATAGATCTTTATGTATATCCATAAATTAAGCACAGTGATATTTCTGTTCCGATCAATGTCATAGCAAACTTATTGTTATGTTCCCTAGGAAAACTCTTCTCTCTCTTATAAACAAATTCTTGGGATAAACCCCAGCATAATGTAGTACTGTTAAAGTATAGTAAAAATAAGTGTTTAAGAAGGTTTGAGCTAAAGAAACTAAGGTAATAAATAACATTACTTTATAGGAAAGTTAATCTGAATTTCAAGTAACTAACTTTACAAATGTCTTTGACACTTGTGGTCACATACCCACCTCTATTAGTGAATTAAAATTGCAGTAACCTTACCTTCAAGCTAAAATATCTTTAATTCTAACATCTTTCTTTACAATTATAAATGGAATCAAATGTAATCATGTTGGCACAAATTTGATAACTCCTCACAACACAAAAAAATTGATGTTTATGCTACCCAAAAAATATGCAAACAGCAGTTAGGAAGTGTTAATAAAACAAGAGAAAGTCTTCAAAAGATTAAGTGAATAAATCAAAATTAAAAGAATATTCCTAACACCAGCAGCAGGGCAGTGTCAGGCTTTGTTCTGAAAGTTACTATCAGCGCCAGACTCCTGTCTCTGTTGTATTTGATCAGGTAAACAAGGAACTGGTCTGCTTGCCTTAGTCTCTTCTTCACTGGCATGAAAAGAATCCAACCAATTTGTGTATCATAGTAAGTATTAAATAAGGGACTGGCAAGATAGCTTGGTAAAAATGCTTGCTGAACAAGTCTGAAGACCTGAATTCAGTTCTCTGAAATCCGTGATAGAAGGAGAGATGAACAACTCCCCCACTTCCCTACACACTCTAATAATAAGCAATTCTTTTAAAAAAAGAATAAGTGGGGTCAGGCTTGAGAAAGGGCTCACTCAGTTAGCCAAGTGCTTGGTGTCCAAGCAAGAGAAAGTGAGTTCAAACATCAAACCAAAAAAGCCGGGTGAGGCAATGGATCCTCATGCTGGGGAGATGGAAAAGGGCCAGCTGGTCAACTAATCTAGCAAAATCAGTGACGTCCAGATTCAATGAGAGAACCTGCCTCACAAAGTGAGGTGAAAAATGATTGGGGAAGACACCTAATACATGTGTGCTGGAGGAACATTGCACATAAACACACTCACACACACATCAACACCAAAACACATACAACTACACACAGAACTAAATGACTCAAGTGCTGAAAACCTAAAAGTCGCTCAGTAACTTCTGGATCATGATAAAAATACGCATTAAAAATTCAGGGAGAATACATCCAAATATTATTATTTGATTCTTTCCTTTGTCGTATCCAAAGATTATTCCAAATTTTGTGAAATTGTTACATAATACTTAATCAGATGAAGGATGTCAGTTGGGAACTTTTAGCCTGAAAGAATGTTCATCTAAAATGTAACTGAAGAGAGTCCCTTTGAGTCGAAAAGTATATTACTTTCAGTAGCCTTCATAACAAACTGCCCCAGCCTTCAAGACTTCAAATACACCAATGTCATTCTTCTGCACCATATTGGGTCCAGGACTCAAGGTACTGGAATTCAGGTGTGGGTGGGGCACATTCCTTGCTGAATGTGGGAGACCAGTGATGTATGTACACAATGCCCAAGATGGCAACTATTAGCCACACATAGTGTTTTAATGAAAATTAAATAATATGAATTCTACTCCTTTCAAATATGCAGGAGCCATATGTGGCCAGTGGCTTCTATGTTGGGCAGCATACACATAAAGCCATCCCATACTTATAGAGCATTCAGTCAGCCATGCTGAGCTGGAAGTGGGCCTCGGCGGGCCTTCACGCTGGTGTCCGTAGGCCCCAGCAGCCGGCATTATCTTTTCAGTACATACTGGCTCAGAGAGATCTTTTATTTTAACATTTTCTTTGGTCTCTGTAGCATCTAACAGATTTTTAAAGATCCTTTTAAAGGTATAAAACCCTTTATTTAAATTAAACTGTATATATAAACCATCAACTGTCACTGTTCTAGTTTCATTTCCAGTGGGGGATTTGGGACCTGCATGAGCCCCTTCCCAAGCAGGTTTAGCTCCTGGGGAGATCACTTTGAAAACCACCTTTAAAGACAGATATAATCTCTTCTTTATGGAAAATACACACACACATCTAGCCCCAATCTTTTTGCCATTCACCCTGTAATTACTTTCATCCTTTTAGTATCTGTCCAAGAGATCCCCTCTACTGCTGTGTCTCCCCTTCTTTTCTACCTAAAAAAAATCTCACAGTCAACCTCACAGTCAACCATGAAAGAAAGCCTCCTGAAGGGAAGAGAAATCAGAGGCCCCCAAGCCAGGCACTCTTGGCTATATAGATGGACTGTGGAGGGTGTTGACAGGAGGAAGGAGCAAGGGCAGAACCTGTAGTACAGGTCAACCATTACAAGTCCAAAGAAAGCATACTGTCCACATAGCCTGGTAGTACTGTTGTCAAATCCTGAGAGAGTCAAGGTTTTGCAATAATCTCCTACCTAACTGGAGAGCTCATAAATGTAACTCCCCAAAGACTCAACTCATTCAACTGAACTCCAGTCTTTGTTTGTTGGGTTTTTTTGTATGTTTGTTGCTATTGCTATTGTTGTTGTTTTGGTTTCTTTTGGGGGACACTGTTTTTTTAACTTCTTCATTATTCCTTCAGATGGAACATTTTGGGGGTTCCCTCCAATCCCCATTTCAACTCCTACCCCAAGCTTTACATCCACTCTCAACTCCAGGTTTTTTTGATCCTGCTTGCTTTCACAAGACCTGCCTACCAAGCAGTATCCCCACTTAGGTTCAACGAACCAACAAGTTCTCCTGAAATTAATGTCTACTTTCCGTATGACCTAAGTTGATCAAGCTCTTTTCCAACATAACACAGCCATGTCAAAGGCCAAAATGGCAGCTCTTTTGTGAGTCCTTTCCACGATGTAGGGAGCTGTTTATCTGATGGCTGGTTCTTCAATTGTCTTCACTCATCACTGGGCGATGTGGAGATAAAAAACTCTCAAGTTCACAGTGCCTTCAGTGACCACTGAGTCTCTCAGAACCCTAACCCCCAAGTTCACCTAGAGCAGAGAAAGGTTCCATTGCTCTCAAAGAACCCTCAGAGCAATGTAACTGTGAGTCCCTAGTTATGTGCATACTATTCTGTGTATGCATGTTTGATGGGAACATGACCCCTAGTTCTCCTACAACCATCACCTATCTTGTGATCCCAAATATTTAGGAACATTACCAGAGCAAAAGTTAGAGAATGATGATGCAGTAATAACAATTAGCTATTTGAAATCCTTTTAATCTCAGTTTCTAGACATACTTCATGCTATAAATTTCTGCCCACAAATATATGACAATACTGTCAACCATTTCTGCAGTATCTAAATTAGAAGCATATGATCTGTCAATGGTGAGACACTGCATATTCTTATACTAAGAGTGAGTTCTGCCATTATTAATTCAAACACATATAGTTCAAGAGAAATTACTGCAAGTGTTTTCAGAGCTCATGCCCATACCAGGTCCTGCACTATCTGACCTACATAGCCTCGCACCCATTGAGGTGCATTATGATGGTTTGCAAAGATGAGCAAACAAGTTCAAGTCACATTGCTATTGAGTGCTAGTCTAGGATTTGCTCTCAGCCATCCATTGAGTGGGTACCAAGATTACTACATTTTTATGGTACTCCTGCTCTACCTGAAAAAAATCACTGCACAGGATCTTTTACTTAGTTATGTCTGTGATCATCTAATTGCATGGATCCAATAGAGAATGACAATGATGAAAATGTAAATGTGAGAATTATTGCCTTTAAGATGGAGGCAAAGGCTATCAACATTACATTTAGGGACAAGATAAAGCAAGAATCCTCAGATGACTATCAGGCCTTCCCCTGCACACCTCTGAAAAGCTCCTTAAATACCTAATTGTCTGGTCTGTATAATAAATTTTTAGAAATTGGTTCATGGAGAATAAATTAATAAAAATAGACAATTATTAGTTTTATGTGTTGACTTGACTGGATTAAGGAATGACCAGATAACTAGGAGAACATTTTGCCTAGGTATGCCTGTGAGGGTGTTTTTAGAAGAAATTGGCATTTTAAAAGGTAAACTGAGTAAAGAAGATTATCATACTAATTTGGGTAAGGAACTTTGAAGGCAAAATAGAATAAAAAGGTGATTAAAGACATCTCTCCTTGGGCTGGGAATATCATCTATTTCTCCTTATTCTGTTGAACCCAGACTGAACTTTTTTCTTGGTTTTTGGTCATTCATCCTGCAGATGGAAGATTCTGGGAATTCTTGGACCCCAGAGATATGAGTCAATTCTTATAATAAATTTTCTCTTAGGCAGATGGATGCATAGACAGGCAGAGGGAGACAGCCTATTGAATTTGTTTCTCTGAAAAGCACTAACCCCAAAGGCAAAGCATTTATTAGCAGTGACTATGTGTATATTAGTAATTGTTGTTATTGCTTTTGGGGGAAAATCGGAGACAAAAAAATTCAGAGACTTCTTAAAGCTTCTTTAAGGGAACTAAGGAAGCATGCTGAAGATAGACCACCTGTCCCTCTGCCTTTGGTCAGGAGGAGATGAATGAAAGCTAGAGCTGTCCTTCGCATGGAACGAGAGTGTGGAAGACTGAGAAATGTGTTCTTTCCTGACTGTATAGACTTGGTATCAAGCAGTCAGATCAGATTATAAAAAGTCCATAAAATTGAGGCTCCAGTGGCTAGTTTTACAGCCACCCCATCAGAATGATATTCAGCCTCATTCCTGTAGCTGTCTCCAAGACTGAACCCACAGGAATCCAAGCAAAATGAACGCTTGTCCACAAGGAAATACTAACATGTCTGACATAACCACATCTATCTCTCCAAATCCTTCTTGGCTTTTAAGTACTCCATCCTGGAACCAGGATGGTAAGCTACAGTGAACAAGTGACAAATGAATTTCTGCCTTGTGTTTCAGTTTGCTTCTTAGACAGTTTGTCTGTTATAACAGAAACTCAATAATAATATTAACTTCTCACTGTTGTTAGTGTTAGAATTCTTAGATCAGAATATCACCATGGTCAGGTTCTTAGTGAGGATCTTCTTTCCTGATTTTTCAGCCATTCCCCTTTCCACAGCATTCTTCAGGATGGAGGCTGAGAGCGAAAGAGGTAAAGAAAAACAGAAAGTGTGCACCACCACAGAATGAAGTCTTCATCCCCTACTAAAGGCACTCAACCTTCATGAACTCATTCCCCCCAAGTTTCTGTAGGCAAATATGATTTCATTCATAAGCTTAGCTTCTGCATATGATTTGAGGTATGGGTGTGCAGACATTCAGAGAATGCGGCTGCCGAGCACTGTTATGCATTGCTTTTATATGCATAAATGAAGAACTTAATAAAGATGAACCACTCCAGATAACAAAAGTATCAGAGAGTATACGTTTGCTTTGATGTATAAAATTAGACCACAAAAGGCATTTTACCCCTATCTTTGAGGCAATATACTTATTCTAAAACTCTCAATGAAGATTTTTCTGTAATTCTACTTATGCCTGATAATCTAAATCCACAAAACACATTCTCCATTCCTCTACAGTCTCATGTCTACCTATTGCTCAAATAATACAACGAACACATTCCTGTGTCCTAGATTTAGCCCAGGCTATGTTCTGTTTCCCAGTTAAGATTCTTCTTTTATCCAATCTTCACGTTTTACTCCAGCTCCCTGTTGTTCCATATTAATCCTGCCCCCACTTTCTGTCATCTCTAGTCACTTCAAGTGAATGCCTTGGCTGTGCCAGATAATGCATTAGGCACTCAGATATAGTCACCAACAAAACAGAAGAGTGAAGAAAGAAAAATAAGAGCCAAAAATTAATCTATTTATGAAGCAAAAAAGTAGTATGCCACGGTGGTTATGTAGGACGGACCACGTGGACGGACACTGCTCTACGATCTGGGGTGATGCAGAGCTTGGTCAGACTATACTATGAACTGTCTTTAAAAACAAAGCTTTAGACCAGAAATTCCCACCTCTCAGTTGTGGCTGTTTGAATGAGAATGGCCCCAATAGGCTCATACATTTGGATGTCTGGTTCCCAGTCAGTGGGTTGTATAGGAAGGACCAAGAGGTAGCACCTGGTTGGAGGGGTTGTGGCCTTGTTAGAGAAGATGTGTCCCTTGGGGTGGGCTTTGAGATTTCATAAGCCTGTGATAGGCCCTGTCTGTCTGTCTGTTGGTCTGTTTTCTCTCTTTCTGTCTCTCTCTGTGTGTCTGTTTCTGTGTCTGGCTTTGTCTGTCTGTCTGTTTCTCTCCTCTCTCTCTTTCCCATCTCTTTCCCTCCTTCCTTCCTTCCTTCCTTCCTTCCTTCCTTCCTTCCTTCCTTCCTTCCTTCCTTCCTTCCTTCCTTCCTTCCTTCCCTGCCTGCAACTTGTGGACCAGATGTAAACTCTCAGCTATTGTTCTAGCACCATGCCTGCCCCCTTTCACCATGCTCCCACCATAATGTTCATGGACTAACCCTCTGAAATGGGAAGCAAGCGAAGTCATAAAGCAAGAAGCTGGATGTATGTGCACACTCTTGGTTGCTGTGGAATCTGTACCTCACGAGAAGCCTATCTTAACCTCTTCAGACCTAGTTGAACTGCTAATGATATACATGATCTGCCTTCTTCATAAATGAACAAATCTTTTAATGTCCGTCCTGGTAGTTAGAGCTCTTCCAGTATATCACACCAGCAATATCGTTCTTCAAGTAGCATAAAGTGAATCCTGAAGTGCTTTATTGCATTGATGTCCCTTGAGAAATATCCATTTGTTAAGTATCTCTCATATAATTTTCAGTCTGAAGTCCATCATTTGTAGACAGAAGTGAGGAGAGCACAGTGGGGAAGAAGTCTAAAGCTGTGATTTTGAACAAACAGCCAGTTACAAGTGCTGGTGAGGGAGAGACTTTCCATTTGTCTTTTCATGTACACACTCGTCTGTCACTGCAGCCTTCGTGTCTCTAATCTGATTAGCTAGAGGGGTGTCCAGAAATCCCTTAGCTACAATAGCCACTTGCAAAATCCAAATACATCAAAACAATTATTAATAAAATATATCTATAAGCGTGTTTACAGTCGCAGGGGGTTAAGAGGGAAATGAAACAGCAGCTATTGCAGGCTCTTTTCCCCTGGAATTCATAATTTATTTACCTTGTCTGTCCTGCTCCCGGTGTGGCTACAATCAATTGCTTTCAATGTCAGCTCCTAGAACAATGGGCTGCTGTGCCTACATTTTAGCTCTACAGACTTAAAATTCTACACACTTTTAAGGAAACACCAGCATGTACATATTAGCCATTCAGATGAAGTATAATTGCTACCAAAATGTATTTAGGGCCTTACTCTCCCCCCACCCCCACCCACAAAGCATCCTTATAGACAGACACACTCGTTAGAGTAAACTACCAACTGAAACCACTCTGAACTTCAATGACTTAACATAACAAACATTTCTAATTAATGCCACATTCAACGGTGCTATTGCTATTCTGGGCAGGGATGATTCTCCTAAACAGACACAGGAATCTAGTAACCTTCTAAACATCTTGCTTATGACCTTCCACTATTTTTCTAAAATTTTACAGGGATATGATCATGGACTACCAGAAATATGGCCACCTTTTCCATGTCACATTTGCTCACATCTGATCAGCCAAAAACAGTTCCAAAACCTTACCTAGATCCACAAGCAACATGGAGTATAAATCAAGTTGAGTGGGAATATCATAGTATACATTATGCAAGGTGCATGTCAACCTAGGGACCACTTAAAAATGCAGAGGAGGGACTGTGGGGAAGGCAGGAGGGGGGCCAATTGGGAGAAGATGTGGTGGGTCCTGAGGGCTCAGAGTAGGATGACATGGAAAGGTAGTTTAAGAGATAATTTTAGACATGTGTGGTAGCATATACCTGAAGTTCCAGTACCCGGCATTCTGAGGCATAAAGATAGGCAATTCAAAGCTAACCTTTGGGCCACATAGAAATATCAAGGCTAACCTACACTTTATAACGTGACTTTATATAAAAAATAAATAATTAAAATTTATGTTTGTTTTTGGAAAGTATAGGGATCAGAAGTGGGGAATTCTATAGACTTGTGCAGTATTCCACTGATAAATGCATCTCTAGCCCATAAGATCTGAAGCAAAAAAAAAAAAAAAAAAAAAAGATTTACATTCTGGCCTGCCTCTTTACAATGGTACAACCTGTACAGATAATCTGTCTTTTATGCTCCATCAGAAAATAGAATTAAACAGTATTCTTTTATTCATATGGTAAGTGTGGATGAAATGATGAATGTATGAGATACACCCCCCCCACACACATGCACACATAATGCGGGCACACATGTTACATACTCAGAGCTCTCTGTAACAGCTCTGGCCACTGTTGCTTGCACTTGGAAGAGACTCAAAGACAATTGATGGTATAGGGAAGCTGGAGGTAGGAGACCCTTAACTGAGCAACTTAGATGATTGCAATTAAATATATATTACCTCTCTGCTTGATCCTGTATTGTAAGTGGGGGAAAAAATTAGAAATATAGTAACCAATGACGGAGTCCTCCAGAAAGGCATGAAGGGATGAATACCACTGAGACTACGGCTTGGTGATAGCTGAGGCGGATAGAGGAATGAATTTTATTGTCATTTACAGTGGTATTTATCCCTTTATAAGTTCAGTCTCTCATGAACTGAAGTTATTTTAATTGGATGGGTCTCCTCTTTCTTCACACTGACACAGATGACTATCTTAGGCCTATATACCTTTGGTGAAAAAAATTCAATGAAATTTCATTGTCTTGAGACACAAGCATTAAGGGATGATGAAGAGGAAACTATGACACAGTAGCTTTGAATTCTGTGCCTACAGCAAAGCCAGGTCTACCACAACAGCATTCTATACCCGGCAAATCTCTGCGCAGCAGGGGAAGTAGGTGCTAAGGAGCAATAAATAATGTGCTGTACAGCACTATGAATGAATGGGCTTTTCAGGATGCTAGAGAGCTGAGGGCTAAGAGAGAGATGCCTACACATCTCCTGCTTTGTTTCCTGGTTAAGAAGAATGTGCTATGAGATGAGCTTAGGTCAATAACCAGCAGAGCCTAAAGTTTGCAAACATCCCTTGAAAGGGAAGGATTGAGCATATAAATTCAGTTGGATATGCGAGTTCCAGACAGCAATGAAAGACGTAATATAAAGAGAATCTGTTCCTGGCACAAAATTAAGCTTCCTGGAGCCTTTACCTCAGACAGTATTACTATTAGCTGTAAGCCCCTTTCTCACTCACTGGCGATGGGACCACAGAAACTTCAGGAAGGCTTCTGTATCTGCTTTTTTCTTTGTAACAGTAGTGCGTCTGTCACATTTCTGAATCCTTAACTAAATAAATCTGAAAGTGTGTGTGTGTGCATGTGTGTGTGTGTGTGTTCACACATGTACAAATTGAAGATCTGGGGATACAGAGTTTAGGTGAGTTGGTTGTTGTTATTGTTGGTGTTACTAAAACATAGATCACCTGCAATTTTCTGCAGGTGACCTGGGTCAGACAACAGGTAGTGGCTAGGCTAAGTGATAAACATTAGAAGACACACAGAACATTCTAAGAAGGAACCAGGACATACGAAAGACTTGAATAAATAGAACGTGGGGATGGACAGTTGAGTGATGAAGGAAGACACTGAGTTCATGGAAACAGCATCATCCAAATGCTGAGTGTAGATAGACAGGGAGGTGAGAAGGATCTGGAAGAGTCAGGGAAGGGAAAACACGGTCAAAATATATTATATGGAAATTTTAAAAAATTAAAACATATAATTAATGTTAAAAGAAAAAGAAAATCCCCTTGGTTATATCAATACAAAAAGTAATTTTTTTTTCTGAATTTCCAAATGATGTCATATAAAGTCCTATCTGATATTACTATAAATTGTGTTGTAAACTGAGTTTACAGTGTTAGGCTAAAGTTCATTAAAATCACTTCCTTAGAGCTAATTGTTAAATCTTCAGCAAATCTAAGAGGTTATTCTTAAATACTATTATTAAAAATTAAGCTCTACAAAATCGTTATGTATTTTTCAAAAGGTAATGAATACTCCAAATATAATACTTACTGGTTATTTCCATGATATCTTATTATCACCACTGCTTCTAAGATGTGTCTGCTATACATGTTTAGAGGAAAAAACATAGCAGTGGTAAGTATCAATTTTTTAAAGATTCATTGTATAAATTACATGTATATGTGGGGGATGGTATACCTGTGTGTGTGCAGGTACCGGGAACTGAACTCACATCCTCTACAAGACAAGCAAATACTCTTCACCACTGAGCCATCTCACCAGCACCCAACAACTCTTTTCAAACACTTATTTCGTGTTACGCTGACAGCTTGAAGCTAGTTGTGAGAGAAGATCGTGCCATACAATCAGAAAAGTCTGAAAATAGTGATTCCCCAATCCTCTCAAGACCCAGCTGTTAAGCATTTAACAGTATACCAGGGATGGTAACTTCCTCAGGTTTCAAACCATTCCAACAGGCTCAGCACCTCACTCATCTCTCTTGTCTCCTATATCGTTCAATATGACATCACACATACAACTGTATTAAAGCATTTTGCTATTTGCTAGAAAGGGGTGATCAATTAATAATGGTTAGTATCTTATGGCTACATGTATGTGATTTGATAGATTTAAAAATACACCCTTACTCCAAAAAACCACATCCTCTGTGGGTTTTTCACTGCTTCAGTTCTAAGGGGGAAATGCTACCCCTGAATAAATTAAAACATTCTAGCAGACAAAGTGAATGCAGATTCACAGAACCATACACTACAACAAAGGTTCAGATTAGTCAAACTGATGTCCCAGGGGATGAGTGTAAGATCTGGTAATGTTTCACTGAGACAAAACAAAACTAGGTGCAGCTTGTCTTTAAGTTATTGACAGGTAATCACAAAAAAACAAAACAAAGATTGGATATCTTCTATTCTGCACCAAACAGAATCTTAAACTTTTACATTCGCAAATGATACACGCCAGAAAAAATAAAAATCATGTATCCTAGTATACAGTTATATAAAATAGGCTTAAAACCAAACACGTACTGCTAATCACAAAGAAATTTATTTGAAAACAATTCTTTGGTATACCCATAATGTTAACATTTAATTGTATTTTGAGTGTTCTGTGTGTGTGCTTGTGTTATTTTTATATAAGTACATTTTCATGGATATAAGCAGGGGCACGCAAATGCAGATGCCAGAGAAAGATGCCCTCCCCAATGGCTTTTCTACTTTATATTTTGAAATAGGCTTGGTCTTTGAACCTGGAGCCAGGCTGACAGTCAGCAAGCATCAGTCATTCCACTCTCTTTACCTCTACTTTGTCCACTTCGAGGACTGGGTTTTCAAGCATGTTGTGGCCACACCTGACTTTTTACATGGGTGCTGGAGATTGAAGCTCGGGTCTCATGTCTGCATAGCAATTTCTCTTATCCACTGAACTATCTCTCCCATGTTTTCTTTTAATGGAATTTGTAATTTTTCCCTGTTTAATTTGGTGACAATTTGTACATATATGTAATAAACTTTAGTTCTTTTCAGCCTCCATTACCCTCTTGAGTCCCCTTCACTCTCCCACTGAAATCTGTCTTCTTCCCAACCTCATCCCCAATTTTAACATTCATTATAGGCAGACATAAATGTCCTTGTTGATGACATCACATGCTATTTATTTTTACATGAGGAATTAAATCTTGGCTGACTATTTGATACCAAAGGACACAGAGCATCTTTGGTTTTTTTTCAGAGTTGATTGATCATTTGATTTTGACTGTTAATACTGAAAACACTGTTTCACATAAATGCATAGTACAAATGGCAGGAGTCTGTTTAGAGCCATTTCAAAAAATGTTGAAAATTCTGTCCTAATCCCAAGCCAAAACTCATTTAATGGTTTTTAATAAACTCATCAGCAACTCAAACAGCAATTTTTAAAATCAAACATTCGAATATGATCCAAACATGTACTGTTTTGATACTTACATGCTGAGGAATGCTAGTAGGGAAGATATTTAAAAACCCTGTTTTCTGTAATTAAACCACTTTGTTTCTATAAGAGCAGAAAATTTTGAACATATATTAAAACACTAAAATTTGAAGCACGATAGTCTCCATTCTGAGCTGAAGCACCCTGGACAGCATTTGTTTGTTGTCCATGCTGGTGTGTGCCTTGCGAAGCATACATGTTGCATGTTCAGAAGGCAAGCTGTAGCAAAGCTACATGGTGAAAGCTGAGTCAGTCCTACCAGAGACACTTCGAATTCATTGTGCATTTAGTCCTTGCGCATTCAGAATCCAGCACTGTTACTACATTTTTCAACCTCCACATTCACTTGTTTGACTGGCAGTTTAAGAAACTGAACATTAGACAACAGTTGAAGAATCAACAGATGTTACAGACACATTTGCTTATATAATGAAGAAGTTACCTTTGTGTTCAAGATGATCCACACAATGTGACCTTGCAAAGGAGTGGATTCCTGTTCCAGTGTTATACAAATGTAGATCCATCACAGGATTGGCACATGGCGGCAACTCAAATATTCCCTAAAGAAATGAATTAATGAATGAATGGATGAATGAATGATGTGCCAGCAGTGACTCTCCACTGGAACCTCCTAGGGGATGTTTGGAAATGTCCCTGTAGAAGTCTACTACTCTAAATGACACAGAATGAGGTTTCTTTTTATAAGAGGTCTAAGACAATGGCAGCAGAGAGCAAAGTATGTACGGAATTTCAGGAGTGCTAAATAACTAATGTGGAGATTTAAACATATGCTGGAAGGGCCATGGGTTCCACTAGCTGCTGGAGTATGAGACTGTTTACAGGAAAAGCAAAGCTTCTCAGAGGCACTGCAGAAAATGCGGTGTGTTCAGGAAAAGTTAGGAGAATGCAGTCTGGGAACACAAACCACGAACAAACAAATAACCAAACACTCCAGGAAGAAATAGAATTGGGCAAAACAATTATATTTAGTCAACTTGATACTCAAAACCAAAAAGCAAAACCAAACAAACACCAGTACTACTCAGATGTCTTATAATCTAGTATGTAAGCACAGACTGACTTAATGTCGAATATAGGTCACCTTAAAAAAAGAAAGAAAAAAGACTGAAAAGATTGATTTTCATTTCTCTAACAAAATATTCAACAAAGACAACTTAAGGGAGAGTTTATTTTGACTCAAGGCATGAGTGTATAGTCATCATGATAGGAAGCCATGCTGGCAAGAGCCACTCTAGCTGCAGTGACCTGAGCATCTGGAAGCTGGTTACATTGTACCCACAGTAAGGCAGAAGAGAGGAATGAATATTGGTGTTATACTTAATCTCTCCTTTTTCATTTAGACCTAGGAACCCACCCTATGGCCTATGACTTTGCCAGCCACATTCAGGGTAGGTCTTCTCTCCTCAGATAGACACTTTGAGAATCACCCTCATCCACACACCCAGACCAGTGTCTTCTGGGTGATTCCAAATCTAAAGGTCAATGAGATTGGATTAGCCATAACAATTGGGGACATGTCCTTTACAACTCAGATTTTGATCTTTGATTGTTTTTCCAGAGGCAGGAAGAGAGGTGTCTACCACATGATCAAGAAACCAACACCCCCAACTTCCCCTAGTCTTCTCAGAGTTTCCTCCACGTGAGCCTTGGGCTTTCTGTCTGCTGTGTGCTATCAGAACATCTAAGTCGGCTTTGACTTCAGCACGTTTCTTCCATTTAGAGATTTCTTCCCAAATACACACACAGTTGGTCTCCCTCCAGCTTGAGAACGCCTCTCAGTGTCTACTCAGTGATGTTCTCCCTGTCCACATAATCCAAGAGAGCATTATCTGGACTCTTTGCATTCCTTTGCCTGGTGAATATTTATCTTTAGCACCAGAATCAAGTTCTCTGAGCAGGTCTTCTTCTGTCTCGATAGATATTTGCACATTCCAGGTGTAAGTCCCCAGCGTGCCATTTATTCACATCTGAATAATTTAACCTATCATAGATACAGAGAAAAATGCCATCGAAGGAGGGAACCAAGGATGGCTGGGAGAATCGAAGCTACATAATAGAGATGAGGAACTGGTATGTGGTCCTAATAAACTGAATAGCATGAGAGCCACCCAGGAAACTGTTTTATGAAAGAAAATTATAGTTCTTAAGATACAGAGCTAGTGAAAAATATCATCCAATGGTGCATATTCTCAATGTATTCTCAAATGTCTGTAGGTACCCTCTGGAAGAAGGACTGGAACGGCTCTTTTGTCCCCAAGGGGAAAATCTATACAGTAGAAATCTTGCGAGTAAGGTATCAGCTGCCACAAGAAAAAAACTACAGAGAAAGCAATAACCAAAGTTCAAAGGGTCCCTCAGAGCAGTAGAAGTTCACAACTGTCAAGTGGTTTTAGCAGAAGTTAGCCAACCAATTCAACAGCAATGAAATGTCCAGCTTAGCTAGGGCATTAGGACAAATACCTTGTATCTATATGTCACCCACTCCGTGCCATAGACTCTACCAGCTGCATGACAACTATTAACTCATTTTAGCCTTAAAAAGAACCGAGAGGTAAATACCCTTGTCATCATTTTACAGTATAACACATCAGGAAGCAGACATCAATGAACTTGACCAAGTTCACACCTTGCCAGTAAGTGGCAGAGCCAGCTTTCACAATGACCTTTAATGTCTGCTCTGTATTTCGCAGTAATTCTTTTTTATGCCTCAACTGGAAATGAGTTGCTATCCTATTTTTATCTTCAGAAAAGAAAAAAAAAAACATTTCAAAATGTCCAAGTGTGACAGACTGGCTCCACAGATGCTCAGGTTATAGGTGAAGCAAAACTAGGGGCTTGAGTGGACAGACACCCTAAAACCCTGTGCTGTCTGATGGACTCTGCCCCTTTCTGAGCATGATTTTTTTTTTTCTGGTCTATTCCTCACTTCCTCCAAATCCACAAGAGAGGGCATTTTCTTTTCCTGACCAGTATATGTCCTATATCAAGAAGAAAAGAATGGAAGTAAAAAGGAGAGATTTGGCATCCTCAAGGCTGCTTTGTCCCGAACCTGATTGTCTTCACCACTCTCTCTACTATAAACCTATCAAGAAAAGGGAGCCACTAGGAATCCAGATCTCAAAGTAAATGTGGCTTTGAAAAACATATCCATTGCAAATAGGTAGGTTCCTGTGTTAAAAGAAAAATGAAAACAGGAATTTTGTTTTCAAGGAAGGTTGCCGCAGCATGGACAAAAGGTTAGAGTGTACCTCTGGGTTGCCATCAAAAATCTCATTCTGATTAAATGTAATAAACTAGCATCAATACTAAAATATTAATAAAATGCTGTTTTTCCCTAGTCGATGGCATCTAATGAAGGTATTTTGATGCTATTTATGAAGTAAATTATATTACTTAGTACCCAAAGGTGCTATTCTGTCTGTGGAAGGTAATCACATTCTAATTTAATGACAAAGAATAAGAATCATGCCCCACTAAGGTAAGTGTAAACCTGGCTATCAAGCTTCAGGATGACTACAGCTTGGGAGACTGTAGACGTGGCATGCTTGTTATAACATCAACATTAACGTGCTTAAACTTCTCCTTTTACTGTATATTTAGTTTGCCTTCTGGATTCCACATGCCCACACTATCTTTTCATGAATATTTAATCCCCGCCCCCTCCAGGGAAGTCAACTCTGAAATCACTCCTCTCCAAGAACCATAAACCAGGCTGTGGGAAAGAGTGAGACAGGAGATGAGGTGGGAGCAAATGTAAACGGACAGATGGAAAAGAAAAGCAGAGCATCCCAGAGTCACCATCACAGGAAACCAGAGGAACAATTATTAGCCGGGAGGGGACAGATCCACTCTGGAGACATTTAAAGCTCTATTATATTCCCCAAGTGGAGATGTGGGTTCTATTCTGCGTCAAGAGGGGGAAGCTTATGAATACTTTATAATGTTTGCATTAGAGAGTCCCTTGTCAGCAGGAATAGATTGCATCCTTTGGATGAGAAAGTCACTCCCTGGTCAGTGGTTAGAGATTTTTAAAAGTCTTTCTTCAAGCAAACTTCCTGGAGGCAATTGAATCACCAAACACTGTGATTTATGGGCAGACAGGAAATCTTTAGTGGGGGAATAATAAACTCCTTCATTAGCATCCATTAGGCCCAGGAGTACACTTGGCCTCCTAGAGGAGTTGAGCCGGAAACCATTAGTGCAACCACCTCTTGGATTGCCCATAGACAATGGGAGAAGAGTCATGAGTGTGAATCCCCTCTTCACTGACATCGCCATCCCTTAGTGTCTACTTTAAGTTGAGAGCGGCATAGCTGGGAGTTGATTTTGTAGCAAAGTTAGGGTCCTGCATGGTTTCTTAAACTTCTAGTGGTTGAATCCAAATTTCTAGGAATCATGTACTTGTCGAGTACCCAGGAGACCTTTACTAGAGCCACTTCACTATCAAAGCACATTTTCCTTTAAGAGAGTGTGGGAAGTACTGGGCCCAAGCCCTAGATTCAGTAGTGTTACTGGAAGTACTTGTCTTTCTCTTAAGCAGAATAAGGGCTAACTAAATTCTATGCCTAATTAATTTCATTAAAATGGCATTTAGTTCAAAAAATATTTTACAGTTCAGGTTCCCATTAGAAACAGACTTAGAACTGGATAGTGGAAGGAAAACAAGACATGCTTCAGGAGCAAAAACTGAGACAGGGCAATAAAGAAGAAAGCCAGCCAAGAGTTTGTTTTCAATGAACTGTCAGGCTGGCAATCTACACTGGGGAATTATGGGAAGCAGCATAGAAAACATGCCTCAAAATTAACCCTACCGAGAGGAGAGGCTAGGGTAGCACATCAGACTCTTACTGTGGGCTGATGGGGGTAGGAGGAGAACCTTGACTGTCCAGCCCTGTCAACCTATTTATGCCTCTGTGGGACTGAGTGGGGAACGGGTGGGCTCCAGCAACCAGTGATGGCTCTCACAAAACAGGAAATATATTTTGGCTCTGGATATCAGAGTAATGTGTGGTGAGACAACAGGGTATAAAACGCATGGGCAGGGTAGCATGCTGCTACAGGTAAGAAAGAAAAGGAACAGCACAGGGGCCAGCATCCTCAGGAAAACATGGGCTTCAGTTGTTCCACATATAGGTGCTGACATTTGTTGCTGAGTTCAATCAAAACCAGAAAGTGAAGTTTCTTATGCCTCCTCTACACAATCATCCATTTCCTAGAATGCTTAAGTGTGAAGCAAGACTGGATTGCTCTGTTTTATGAAGAGAGAGGACCATGACAGGCCCCAGAGGAACTGCAGGAGGGATAGCTGGTACCTAAGAGCCTGAGAGTGATGTCTGGGACCTGGATGTGGCCACTGAGTAGAGCAGAAGGATCACCACTTCCCATCCTGCTTGTCCCACCAGGTAGAAGGCTAGGTACAAAGGACCAAGGGCTAGGCGATAGATCATTGTATTGTTTATATGTAACACAATATTTATATTTTATTTATAGATAATACTTTCAGATTTACATTTCATACTCACAGTTTATATTCTTTTCAGTGGAACATGAGCATAGGCACATGTAACAAAATTTATCTTTAAATTTGTTGTAGAACACTACATGATTCAGAAGTGACTTCTACATCTACTCTGAGGTAGAATTAAAGTGAGACCCAAACATATGATCATGCAGAGCACTTTCACTTAAATACCAGAACACTCAAACGAATAACCTAAAGGCTAATTTGGTCCTGACATAGATTTGACATATACTTCAATTTCAATTTTCACAGGCATATATATATGTGTGTGTGTGTGTGTGTGTGTGTGTGTGTGTGTGTGTATTCCATCCGACTTTAATTTTCCATAGTCCTTAGTAATTCCAACACCTTTAAAAAGTCTATGCAATTTTGATGGGGATTGCATTGAATCTGTAGATTGCTTTTGGCAGGATGGCCATTTTTACTATATTAATCCTCCCGATCCATGAGCATGGCAGATCTTTCCACCTTCTGAGGTCTTCTTCGATTTCTTTCTTCAGAGACTTGAAGTTCTTGTCATACAGATCTTTCACTTGTTTGGTTAGAGTCACACCAAGATACTTTATATTGTTTGTGACAATTGTGAAGGGTGTTATTTCCCTAATTTCTTCCTCAGCCTGTTTATCCTTCGAGTATAGGAAGGCTACTGATTTGTTTGAGTTAATTTTATATCCGGCCACTTTGCTGAAGTTGTTTATCAGCTGCAACAGTTCCCTGGTGGAATTTTCCGGGTCACTTCAGTATATGATCATATCATCTGCAAATAGTGATATTTTGATTTCTTCCTTTCCAATTTGTATTCCTTTGACCTCCTTTTGTTGTCTAATTACTCTAGCTAGAACTTCAATTACTATATTGAATAGATAGGGAGAGAGAGGGCAGCCTTGTCTAGTCCCTGATTGTAGTGGGATTGCTTTGAGTTTCTCTCCATTTAGTTTGATGTTGGCTACTGGTTTGCTGCATATTGCTTTTACTATGTTTAGGTATGGGCCTTGAATTCCTGATCTTTCCAAG
>CM052702.1:85745346-85758292 GCA_028551405.1 Uromys caudimaculatus
TCTGGTTACTCTGGCTAAGGGTTTATCTATCTTGGTGATTTTCTCAAAGAACCAACTCCTGGTTTTGTTGATCCTTTGTATAGTTCTTTTTGTTTCTATTTGGTTGATTTCAGCCCTGATTTTGATTATTTCCTGCCTTCTACTCCTCTTGGGTGCATTAGCTTCTTTTTGTTCTAGAGCTTTCAGGTGTGCTGTTAAGCTGCTAATGTATGCTCTCTCCAGTTTCCTTTTGGAGGCACTCAAAGCTATGAGTTTTCCTCTTAACACTGCTTTCATTGTGTCCCATTAGTTTGGGTATGTTGTACTTTCATTTTCAGTACATTCTAAGAAGTCTTTAATTTCTTTCTTTTTTTCTTCCTTGACCAAGTTATCATTGAGTAGAGCATTGTTCAGCTTCCATGTGTATGTGGCCTTTCTGTTGTTATTGTTGCCATTGAAGACCAGCCTTAATCCATAGTGATCTGATAGGAGGCATGGGATTATTTCAATCTTCTTGTATCTGTTGAGGTTTGTTTTGTGACCGATTATATGGTCAATTTTGGAGAAGGTACCATGAGGTGCTGAGAAGACGGTATTTTCTTTTGATTTAGGATGAAGTGTTCTATAGATATCCGTTAAATCCATTTAGTTCATAACATCTGTTAGTTTCACTGTATCTGTGTTTAGTGTGTGATTCCAAGATCTGCCAATTGATGATAATGGGGTGTTGAATTCTCCTACTATTATTGTGTGAGGTGCAATGTGTGCTTTGAGCTTTAGTAAAGTTTCTTTTATGAATGTGGGTGCCCTTGCATTTGGAGCATAGATGTTCAGAATTGAGAGTTCTTCTTGATAGATTTTTCTTTTGATGAATATGAAGTGTCCTTCCTTATCTTTTTTGATGACTTTTGGTTGAAAGTCGATTTTATCTGATATTAGAATGGATACTCCAGCCTGTTTCTTGGGACCATTTGCCTGGAAAATTGTTTTCTAGCCCTTTACTCTGAGGTAGTGTTTGTCTTTATCACAAAGGTATCTTTCCTGAATGCAGCAAAATGTTGGGTCCTCTTTATGGATCCAGTCTGTCAGTCTATGTTTTTTTATTGGGGAATTGAGTCCATTGATATTAAGAGATATTAAGGAATAGTGATTGTTGGTTCCTGTTATTTTCGATGTTACTTTTAGATTTGTGTTGCTATCTTCTTTTCAGTTTGTTGAAAGATTACTTTCTTGCTTTTTCTAGGGTGTGCTTTCCCTCCTTGAGTTGACGTTTACCATCTATTATCCTTTGTAGGGCAGGGTTTGTGGAAACATATTGTGTAAATTTGGTTTTGTCATAGAATATTTTGGTTTCACCATCTATGGTAATTGAGAGTTTTGCTGGGTATAGCAGCCTGGGCTGGCAGTTGTGTTCTCTTAGAGTCTGTATGATTTCTGCCCAGGATCTTCTAGCTTTCATAGTCTCAGGTGAGAAGTCTGGTGTAATTCTGATAGGTCTGCCTTTATAAGTTACTTTTCCCCTTGCTGCTTTTAATATTCTTTATTTGTTTTGTGTATTTGGTGTTTTCACTATAATGTGACAGGATGAATTTCTTTTCTGGTACAATCTATTTGGAGTTCTGTAAGTTTCTTGTATATTTATGTTCATCTCTTTCTTTAAGTTAGGGAAGTTTTCTTCTATAATTTTGTTGAAGATATTTACTGGTCCTTTAAGTTAGGAATCTTCACTCTCTTTGATACCTATTATCCTTAGGTTCTGTCTTCTCATTGTGTCCTGGATTTCATGGATGTTTTGGGTTAGGAGCTTTTTGCATTTTGTGTGTTCTTTTACTGTTATGTCAATGTTATCTATGTTATCCTCTGCTCCTGAGATTCTCGATTCTATCTCTTGTATTCTGTTGGTTATGCTTGCATCTATGACTCCTGATCTCTGTCCTAGGTTTTCTAACTCCAGGGTTGTCTCCTTTTGTGATGTCTTTATTGTTTCTATTTCTATTTTTAGCTCCTGGATAGTTTTGTTCATTTCCTTTGTCTGTTTGATTCTGTTTCCTGTAATTCTTTAATGGATGTCTGTTTATCCTCTTTAAGGGCTTCTAGTTGTTTACCTTTGTTCTCTTGTATTTCTTTAAGACTGTTAATTTCTTTCTTAAAGTCTTCTATCATCATCATGAGAAATGATTTTAAATCTGAGTCTTGCTTTTCTCGAGTGCTGGAGTATCTATGGCTTGCTGTGATGGGAGAGCTGGGTTCTGATGTTGCCATGCAGCCTTGGTTTCTGTTCCTTATGTCCTTGCCCTTGCCTTTTGCCATGTTGTTAACGCTGATGTTAGCTAATCTTACTCTGTCTGGCTGTGACTTGTCCCTCCTGCAGGCCTCTGTATCAATACTCCTTGAAGACCAGCTCTCTCTGAGAGGTGTTTGAGTTTGGAAAGCTGTGGCATAGGGTCAGCTCTGGGGTGCAGACAGAAGCCAGAAGAATCTTGTCCCCAGCTGTCCCTTGGTTCCTGTGTCCTGATGGCTCTGCAAGGGTCCCTCTTGATTCAGTGAGTTTGAACAGAATGGTGGTTTTGCCTATGCTTGAAGGTGTGTCAGCACTCCTGGGATACCAGCTCTCTCCTGGAGCCCTGTGACCCAGGCTGAGGTCCCCAGGTCCTGGTGAGCAGTGGTGCTTGTCTTATCCCCACTCACGGCTTTTCCACTCTCCTGGGAGCGTAACTTTCTTCCTGGGCTACTTGGCTATGGAACCCTGGTGGCTCAGGCTGTGATCTCCTACCATAGATAGAAACCGGAAGGTTCCTGTCCCTGACTTTTCCTCCTCAGTCTCTGTGTCCTGAGGGCCTGGGAGGGTAGCTTTCTCCCGGTGCTAATTGGCTATGGAGCCCTGTGGCAGAAGCTGAGGTCCCCAGCCACAGATGGAAACTGGAAGTTTCCTATCCCCGACTTTTCCTCAGTCCCTGTGTCCCGCAGGTTCTGGGCATGTCCAGGTGAGCAGTGGTGCTTGTCTTATCCCCACTCATGGCTTTTCCATGCTCCTGGGACGGTGACTTTCTCCCAGCGCTGCCTGGCTATGGAACCCTGGTGGCCCAGGCACAGGTCTCCCGCCACTAAATTCAAATTCTTGAAAACACTGCATAAATGGCCCCTATTCCTGTCCCTGAGAGTTCTTACTTCTCTCCAAGTGTGTGAACTAGACTTACAATGTCCATATTTCTTTCAGCAGGCTTGTCTCCCAAAGCCCACCAGAAGGGTCCATTAAGCTCTGCTCCAGTATGTTAGAGCTTTTCCGGCCCAAAGCACCAAGCTCCTCTATGTTATGCTGGCCCACAGTTCCAGTAACAGTACATTATGGCAGGCCTGTCATGGTGGCAGAAGCTTAGGGAGTGAATCTCACTGTGTTTTCAGTAGAGAAACATCAACAAATACTTAAGTCAAGCCATGTTTCCTTTTTTATAGTACAGAACCCAAGCCCAGGAACGGTGCACACACACCCCCCCCCCACTTCTAGTTTGGATATTCTGACCTCATTAACTTAATCAACACCATTCCTCACAAGTGTGCTTGGAAGCTTGTCTACTAGGTGATTCTGGAAACTTAAAAGTACACAATACAAATGATCACAAAGGGTATGATTACTTAAATCGTCCAAATCCCTGTCACTACCTATTGTTTGCCAAACACCACTTTTTTCCATTTATTGCAAAAAATAGAAAAACAAAATGAAATGATATGGCATGTTGATGCAAGTTTATAATCTCGGTTCTGGGCTAACATAGGCTACATGGTCAAACTCTGCCTCACAAACAATCCAGAAAGGAAGAGAAGATGGAATAAAAGAATCAAGAAAGGAAGGAAGAGAGAGGGGGAGAGAGGGAGGGAGGGAAGGAGGACGGTAGGGAGGGAGATAGAGAGCTGCTGCTGCTGCTGGTGGTGGCAGCGGTGATGATGATGGTGGTGGTGATGAAGATGACTGCTATGACATAAAGGAGTCAGAGTTGTATCCCATCAGTTAGCTGAATGATTTGAAGGTGCTGAGAGTAAACATAAATGTAGTGTCAATATTTCTCTGCAGAAGTAAGGAATGAATTTATACTGCAGACAGAAAGGACATGTGGTGCTCTGCTTTCTAGAGTCCTTCCAGTTGGCCTTTATGCTCAGAAAATATCAGGCTGATGGTACTTTTTAAAAAATTAATATTTTGTGTTTTTCATGGTACACATTTAAAAACCTAGTTTATCCTTCAGCTTCTCATTTCAGCTTACAAATTCTATTCTGTTTATGATCCAGGAAGTTCCAGAAATTGCTTTTAAGGGTACTTAGAGAAATATTTAGCTTCATTTACAAACAGATAATTAAACCTCTTCAGACATTTTAAAATTCACTTATAAATTTAATGTATCTGATTTTCTTTAAGTACCTCAATTGTCTGACTTAAAACCTTCCTGAGTAATTAAATAAACCCTTTAAATCAAATGAATTAAATTTATAAATATGGTGAATCAAAGTCTTTTAAATATTCCAACACTGTAGATCAATTTAGTAATATTTCAACCTGAAACTACAAGTATAAATCAATTAGTCAATTATGCATTTTATATTGGAATTATGAGATGGATCTGTTCAATCTCAATCACTCCAAAACTTTGAATATCACATAAATAGATTCCCTTTTAACACAAAACATTCAATTCTCTTAAAGGCTGCCATATTTAATTTAAAACAATGTTTTGCTGATAAAACAAAAGCTTTCTAGCTAACGAACAGGTGTTGATTTCGATTATTTTACTGGATTCTTAATGACAAAACTAGTAGAAGATCTCTAGCCATGTGCATGGTCTATGAGGACCAAAGTGGATGGTCACACACCAGGGCTCGGACTTGGGTCCCATCATTACAGAGAAGGCTGGAGCACTGTCACTCTGGTGGTCATACGGCTTGATGGGTTATGCGTGTCTTTGGTAATAAGGATCTGTGTGTGTGTGTGTGTGTGTGTGTGTGTGTGTGTGTGTGAGAGAGAGAGAGAGAGAGAGAGAGAGAGAGAGAGACCCTCTGTCCCTCTCTGCATCTCTCTGTTGCTCTCTGTCGCTCTCTCTATCTATACATATATATGCATATGTATATGTATATTTATATAAATAATTACCAGAAAGATTGTGAGGTCAGGCCGCCTGGGCTATCTGTCTCATGAGACCTGTCACAAAGCAAAACAATAGCAAAGTAAAATATACTTTTAAATTATGGGACGTTTTTTTTTTGTTTGTTATTTTGGATATTACTGAAGATAATATAGAATGCCTTCTCTGGAAGTCATGACCTAGAGCGAGCTATCTGTCTCTGGGGTAATTAAGGTAAAATTAGGGTAATATATATATACATAGTTGATTAAATCCAAAGACATGCTGCATAGTCACAGAACATTCATTCTTGCTACTCTTGCAGACACTAATATACTATCATCCAAAAGGATTTTTACTATTTCAGGTATCTTGCTTCTATTGGGTTATGAAGTTCAAAGTGCTTCTACTGACACTGTCTCATGTCAAGAGCTCCTCCAGGCCATCTCTATCCATCTGCTTGTGGTAGGAACATACTATAGCCACCTGTAAGACATGCCATATTAAGGGAAGGCAACTCCAAAGACTGTTAATGTTTGGGTTTCAAGAAAACTGTACAAGCATTCATATGACAGTAGGAACATGGTTTTCAGTAATTATTAATGTCTTGTGGTTTACAAGACTTATGATCTCAGAGACTCTGTCAAAAGCCTTCTCTATACATTAACACATAAACTCTGTATAAACACTGTAGTTTGTAAGATTCAATAATTTATGTTTCTCTGACATTCACCGATATATATCAAACTGAATACAAAACAAAACAGAACCTAGGCCTTGATGGAAATTTTGTTAAAATTAAAATTAAGTGGAAAAATAGTTCAATGAAAATTAAATAATGTCTGTCTGTCTGTTTTTCTTTCTTAAAAACTGGACTCTGCCCTGTTTCCACTGAACATGTATGTCAGAAGTGGGCTGTGGTGAAAACCTAATCTACATGATTCAATATTAATTTTATACAAACTTGAAAAGAAGCACTGAAGAAAATAATTACAAGCAGTGGAAAATCATAAGCATATTCTCCATCTTTATTGAAGATAAAATATATTTTTGCACTTGGGAGACTGAGGCAGAAAGATTGTGAGGTCAGGCTAACCTGGGCTATCTGTCTCATGAGACCTATCACAAAGAAAAACAACAACAAAGTAAAATATACTTTCAAATTATGGGAAGTTTTCTTTTGTTTGTTTGTTATTTTGGATGTTACTGAAGATAATGTAGAACACCTTCTCTGAAAGGCTTGACCTGGAGCGAGCCACTAAAAGCATGAGGATCATCCTTGTGAATGAACAGAAGGATGAATGCATGCTCGTTTAGCATGCCTTAAAAACACATCATTGCATGTCAGACCAGACCCTGGCTTTCCATTAGCCATCATACATTCTAAGCCTTAATGTGTACTAACAAGGAAGAATTCTCAGCTATATTTTCGAGCAGATATACTTTATCTAGTAATGTCAGTTCTGTTGAATTTGGATTTCCTATTGACAACACAGATTTAAAGGAAGAGCTAACCCTACTTTAGATTCATTCTGTCTTCTTTGTGCTAAAAGCTAAAGGCAAACTTCTAATGTGGTTTCCTTTCTGGAGTATTCTTGGAGGTGTGGTGGGCTTTGAAATGATTTTATCTGCAGAGGGCCCAGAGCCAGGCTCCTGCACTAAACACATTTAAGGCTTGGGTTTTAACTGCCTGGTTCTTAGAGCAACAAAACCCCACAAGGCTCTGATATAGGAGGCTGTGTACAAAAGCAATGAGCTTCCTTTAAAGCTGCAGTCCACTGGCTGTTACCCTTGCAGTAAAAAGCCTTTTTGCTTTGGGAGACTTTTTCACTCAGACATCTCCCGTTTTCAATCAGGTGGAGTTTTTTAAAATGCTTTTTTTCTTGGTGTTGCTAAGGACAGGAATCTGGAAGGTGCCCACAGAAACAAGAGTCTTGAGTTTTGTGACTTAGGGGACTTCCCCTAACCTCTGCAGCAGAGGCAGTAGGAGTGACATGTAAAGTAGACAGAGGAGATGGGAACAGGTGTCTTCGAGCACTGCACAGGTACCCTGTCCTTCATGCCAACACCATAAAAACATGTGTTTGGAGAGTGTGGGCCTCTTCCACAGGAAACCAAACAGAATTTAAGTAATGAAGAAGCAGAATGTCCATGTGGAAGAATCAAGCTAGAAGATTCATCTGCAGCACTTCGTCTTCTCACACAGTATAAGCCTGATGTTTGCAGAGGTTTGAAAAATCTTGTTCCTGCTCGTTCTGCTTATTTATTTGTTGAAAAAATGTTTTCATTCAATATATTCTAATAATTCTGTTCCCCTCCCCCAACTCCTCCTAACTCTTCACCAGCTCCCCATCCACTCAACTCCAAGGTGTTTCTTTCTCTATATATATAAAAAAAAAAAATATAGCAAAAACCCCAAACAAACAACAACAAAAAATGAAAAAGGAAAAGACACAGACCAAAATATGCAAATGAAAGACCAATAAGGCAAAAATTCCTGTACAAGGTAATATGAGATTAATCATCTACAAAAAATGCTATTGAGTTCTTAACTTCACTTTATGTTGGCCAACTGCCTCTGGGTATAGGGCCTACCTCAAATGTGGTAAATACCCCCAGTTAACACACACAAGACAACTTTTTCCTTTGCAAATGGATATCAATTACAGAGGACCCACACAGGTTCATTCATTTTCTTACTGAAGTGGCAGAGAGGTAAACACACATTCTACCCCCTTCTTCCATGCTGTGGTAGGCAGACCTGTCAGCATCTTAGGAAATGTTCCCATTTGCTCCCTTACTTTCCTTATGGCCAAGTCCCTTCTTTAGACATAGCCTTTTTCATAGGCTATTCCAATTAGCAACTGGAAAAAACCACCCTGTATTTATGTCAGACTGTAAATTCCTGTGCTAAAGTCACTGTGAACAAATCTGTACGATAAAAACAAATGATCAGTACCACCAGCACATACACTTAGTTCAATACTATATATCAAATCTAGGGATGAGTCCAACTCAGTAACCACTGAAACGTCAGTCTTTCATCTCACCCACCCATTCACTCATTACTCATTTCTTCGTTCATTCGTGCTCTCACTCACCCATTCTGTGTTGCACTCCCATTACATGTGAGGCACTGAGGATGGAGATGGAGGACATGCGTCATCCAAGCAGGCATCGTCTGGAACCTGGCAAAGAGAGAACTGATGGATCACAAGATGATATGGAAGAGTGGTTCTCAACCTGTGCGTCATGACCCCTTTGGGGGGTTCACATATCAGATAGCCTGAATATCAAATATTTACATTGCAATTAATAACAGTAGTAAATGACAGTTATGATATTGTAACAAAAGGTTGGTGTCATTACAACATGAGGAACTTCTGAAGGGTCACAGCATAGGGAAGGTTGAGAATGACTGATGCAGAACACTGCATCTGTCTGGCAGCAAACAGAAGGCCTATGTTGTTCAGATAAAGAAGACAATCAGAATGCTAAAGCTTGCTTGAATAAAGGATAATCGAGAAATAGCTGGATGAAAAAGAGAATCATATTTTCAAGGTTTTAGGTTTTATTTTTCACACATAACAACAGAGCACGTTTGTAGAGTGTGAAAGTTTTCCAAGTCTATTATATCTGTGCAAGACTCAGATCTGATCATAACAGAGCCAACAAAATTAACTTTCTGAAACTCTTGGGAAATTGGCATGAGTTTTCCTCATACAGGCTCCCTGTCTCCTCTGATGGCACAATAGAGGTACAGTGTGACCTGTGAAATCTCAAACAAATGCAGCTGAGAGAGAGGAGAACAGTTAAGATGCCTCTGCTTTCTTTCCAGTATAGACACACACACACACACACACACACACACACACACACACACACACACACACACTCCCTCCCTCCCTTAAAAGTCCCAGAACCTTAAAGATTTATTCTTACAAAGAGACATTCATGTCCATTTCCACCCATGAATTAATTTTTAATGGATAAACTATTTTAAAAAATAGTTACAAATGCACCTAATAAAGAATATTAATTTATGAGGCTTTGTGCATATTCTGGGTGAACCAAAGGAGTTATACCTTCATTCTTCCTCCTTGCTGAAATTCCTCGTTTTAGCTAACTGTACTTTTATCAGTATCAGAACATACTTCCTGCCAGGGTTTAGCATTTGCAAATTTTTTTATAGGTAGTGATTTAATGGCACTGACATTAAGGTTTCTATCCACTGGGTCACATAAAAGCCATCTGAAATGAGCTGCAAACGAAAAAGACTGTTGAATAGGAGGAGTGGGAGGGAAGAGAGGGCCTGAGAATGGGCTCACTCACCCTGTACTGACAGAAGAACTTGTGCTGGCTCCAATTATTTGCTCAGCATGCTGGAGGTCTGCTGAGAATTTCCACTGGGCCTCCTCCTGTTGGGAAAAGCTGAGGAAGAAGGAGAGACACCAACAGTCTATATTCTTTTATCTCAGACTCTGAATCAAGTATTCTTATTTTAGTAGACACAGGAGAGGAACAAGCCGACCCCCTATATTGGATCATTGAGCTTTTCCCATGAGTGTCACTTCAGTTGAGTTACCCTCATGGAACTTAGGAATTTCTATAAAATATACATAGTCTCGAAGTAAGTCAGCACTTTGAGAGGAGAGGGAAAGGGCATGAGTTGGTGAGCATATGCTTTGTTTTTCTATGTCTACTCTGTACTAGGAAATACCTCAGTCCTATGGGAGCCAGACAAGCATTTTCTGAGAAGCAGGGTAGATACCACTAAAGAAGAATGAGACAGACTCCAGACCCCATAAAGAGCAGATCAACCCTAGCCCAGAGTTTTACCCTAACGGTGTGCAGGTCTAGTGGCCAGATATGTCAAGAGAAACAGAAAGATAAAATTTAATGTGAGGGGAGATAGAGCTCAGCAGTTTAGAGTGCTTGCTATTCTTGCAGACAAGCTGAGTTCTGTTTCCTGGATGTGTGTGTGTGTGCGCGCGCACACACACACATACACACACAATTAAGAATAAAGGGGATCTACAAACGCATTAGTGTGAGAGCCGGGGATGTAGTTCATTATATAGAGTGCTTGCTTAACCACACACAAAACCCTTGGTTTGATTCCTAGTAGCCTATAAACTAAATGTGATGAGAGATACATATGCCCATAAATCTAGCACTCAAGAGGTGGAGGCAGAAGGATCAGAAGTTCAGTGTCATCATCTACTACAAAGCATGACTGAAGCCTACTTAGCTACATATCACACACACACACACACACACACACACACACACACACACACACACCAACCAATTCCTCCAATTTTGAAATATTTAAAATGACATAAGACTCATCCAGGTCACACAAAATACATCTGTCAGCAAATACAGCTTTTACAGACCAGCAGTCTATCATTTGCTAAAAACATCAAGGCAAGAGTCTAGAGATTATCTCAGTACCCAAAGTATAAAATAGAAATCCTTCTAAAGTAACATAAGTGAATTGTGCTGCTTTTTAACTCAAGGGGATTTTAAGAGCATAGCACAGCCTGCTTTAGGTATAAGTATTTCATGTTTTTTCCCCTTCTCTGAAAGAAATCTTAAGTCCAAGTTTTCGACTCTTATATAAAAGGAAAGAGAGATGAATCAATGATTAGCATGATAGAATAATAGGACTGCTTTTTAAAAATTGTCTTCAATTACAGAGAGCTTTTCTTGAACAAAGAAAGAAAGGATATCCACAGTCACAGTAATATAATCACATCATATTTCACCATAGAGAAGGAAAATAATACATCATTTTGTAATCTATCCACACTGGGTAAAGCATGTGCCCCCAAGGTTCTTAGACCTCCTGTATCTGAAACTCCTTATTTGTGCACTGAGGACACACTGGGTGCCCAGTGCGAAGGGTTAACTGTGGACTGAGCAGTGCTGTGAGCTTGGAGCTGACAATATCTCTGCTGTTGCTAGCACCGCTCCAACCTCCAGCCACTAGGCTACGCCTTCCCACCTTCCCTAGGGTGACAGAGCAGCATCTATCAACATGCACGGGTGTTTCAAGAGCCACTTTGCACAGCATCTTATACTGAGCTCGGTCTCAGGGAAGACAGGAGCTTGTTCAGAACCAAGGAGAGTTCAGTGAAGGCCTTTCTCCCTCCCAATCATGGTAACAGAAACAATAGACAGCAACTCTCTCAGACAGTGATGAGCTATACTCTTCTTTTCTTTTTTAGCAACAGTAATATGCATTATTGTTATTTAGTGTTTATGAATTATATGAAATTCAGGGCCTCCTTGTGACATTTTCATCTATACACAGAATATATTTTGAACAGAATCACCCCACTTCTCTCTTTAACCCTCCATACTCACTCTCTAGTTCTCTCTCTCTCTCTCTCTCTCTCTCTCTCTCTCTCTCTCCCTCTCTCTCTCTCTCTCTCTAAGTGGACTGTGTAATTTTTTCAAATATTTTTTTCATGATCCAAGTAAATATCTCCTGTTTTAATTTAAAATGCAACCAAAAATTACATTGTTAAACTGTGGGGTTTTTTCCTTCTTTAAAATTGGTTTCCTAGAATGGAAGTTGACTTTGATTTATATAGGCTGATGACTGCCAAAAAGTTGAATAAATTTTCCAATTCAAAAATAATAACTCTTGTGAAATGATAAAAACTGCTCTAGATATACATTTGATGAATAAATTTGAACACTAGTTGAAGAATGACTGCCAAATTTTTTCAAAGGTTGTTGAAAATGAGTCTCTTTGGCAATTCAGGTGAGAGAAAAGTAGGAAAACTGATTTCAATTAAATTCACAAACCTAGTCCCACAGCTGGTTACTTATATTTGACCAAATATGGATTTAATATTTTTCTACTCACCCTTAAAAAGAGAATGTATACTGTGTCTGTAAAAAAAAGCCTCTAAGTAATCTATTTGAGCAATAATAAAAGAATAAGCAACCATTAATTTGTGAAGAACAATGTGCAGATGTCCTGAACAGCATATAGCCAGTTTATTACCAGATTTATTTTAACCCCTTCCAATTAATGTATTGAATCAGGAGCTGAATAAATCACAATATATTATAAAAATTAATGTTTATTTCTAGACTTGACTATTTGTAGAGAAATCATGCCAGTTAATTTACATGAAGTATCACAGACAGACGGAAGCAAAATTGCCATGTCTTTGACTTAAATGATGACCCTGCATTGCCAAATCAGTTCACACTCTCCAGTATAGAAATGTCAGGTCAGCACTGCCCCCAAATAATGAATCCTGCCCTTAAGTACATTCAGAAAACTGTTGAGTTCTATGCAAATGTTCAGAAACATCCAGTACAGCTCCGTGTAAATATAATCCATCCATCATTGTATTTAAAGATAAAACTTACTCCTTATCCAAATTCTTGATGCCACACACCATAGTCTCTTTTTATATACACAGCTCCTTTCTTCTGTGTACATATGCACAGCTGCACCATCATGTACTGTATAGCATTTGGCCAGTGACAAAGTATAAGTCATAATTTTATAAGATGATGACAGAGCTAAAGAACTCCTACCGTTGGGACATCATAGCCTTCTTTACATTATAGCCTGTGATGGTTTGTATATGCTTGGCCCAGGGAGTGGCACTATTAGGAGGTGTGGCCTGATGGAGTAGGTGTGTCACTGTGGGTGTGGGCTTAAGATCCTTACCCTAGCTGCCTGGAAGTCAGTCTTCGACTAGCAGCCTTCAGAGGAAGAAGTTGGACTCTCAGCTCCTCCTGCACCATGCCTGCCTGGATGCTACCTTAGTGATTAATGGACTGAACCTCTGAACCTCTAAGCCAGACCCAATTAAATGTTGTCC
>CM052702.1:85758392-86005664 GCA_028551405.1 Uromys caudimaculatus
GGGCCTGAGGGTGCTAGGGGCACCAGTAAAAGGGAATGTCAAGGTGGGAATATGGGAATGGGTGGGCGGGTAGGTGGGAGGAGGAATTCCCTCACAGAGGCGGGGAGGGGGAGGGGACACGGGGTTTCTAAAGAAAAGGGGAATCATCGGAAATGTAAATAAAATATCAAAAAATAAATAAAAAAAAAAAAAAAAAAGACTTGCCTTGGTCATGGTGTCTGTTCACAGCAATAAAGCCCTAACTAAAACATAGCCCAAGGAATTATATGCAAGTTTGTGGTAGTCCTGATATAAACACACCTCCTATACCATCAGTCAGAGAAATAGGTCAGCCGGGGCGGAGAGGTAACCCAGGATGGAGTGCTTGCCCAGTATGAGCCAGACTCTGCATTCAATCTGTACTACCACACAGTAATACAGCACATGTAATTGGGTATGGTATATACTTGATAACAATATTAAATATATTCCATTACTAGTTACATGTTAACTACATAATTTCTTTTATGTTAGTATGCATATCTGCTGATTTTTAAAAGTTAGTGGGAAGGGAGCTGGAGAGATAGCTCAGCAGTTCGGAGGACACACTGCACTTGGGGGGGGATCCAGGTTGAGTCCTCAGTACTCACATTGAGCAACTCACAACTACCTCTTACAGTAGCTCCAGAGTGTCTGACCCCCTTTTCCAGCTTCTGTGGGCACTTGTACTCATGTGCATACACACACCCAGAGATCCAAATAATTTAAAACATACAAATGAAATCTTTTTAAAAGTGTGCTGTGAGACAGCATGCTGTGCTTCAACACCAGCTGTCTTACACATCCTCCATTCCCCCTGTTCCTTGAATGCATTCTTTTGCTGCTGCTTGCTTTAATCTCATATTATTTTGCTTATGATGGACCCTAAAGCATACACAATCCACCGGTAGCCTAGCCTGGAAGACGTGTGTTGAACAACTGGTGTGGAAACCAAATTGACAGTAATTAGGACTACAAAGGTGAAGTTAGTGAGGGTATCAGCCAGGCATGTCCCACTCTGTGATCCTGAAGGACAATGTGGTAACATATGCTAACGGTATAGTCTTGAGAAGGGCTGTGGATGACATGGGAGATCTCTAATGATGACAGGGCTTAAAGACCATGCGAAGAAATCACCTTTCTCAGCACCAGGGTCATGGCTAACGTGAAAGTGTATCTGAGAGGATCACTGAAAGAAAAGGCTGGAGATGACTGTGGTGTTGATCTCATCATCAGTTCTCATGGTTTCAACAATTCAAGCATCATTGTTATTTCATAATGTGGAGTACTGCTTAGTCTGTAAGGGTGGGCATAGAGGCAGCTGAACAGTTTTTTTCTGTTTGTTTCTTTGAACCTAAAGACAATCTGAATGTGGAGAAAAATTATTTAACAGAGCAGATCTTCCATATAGATAATACTGCCCTGTTTGAGGAATGGATCTTGAAGTGACCTTTGCCTGTGAGAACACAAAGTCAATGCCAAGTTTCAAGGCTTTTAAAGATAGAATAACTCTTGCTCTGGGGGCAAATATGCAGACTATAAACTAAAACAGGTCACAAGGACATGGCATAGTGAGCACCCTAGGACTCCAAATAAATATGAGCACACACTACCCATACCGTAAAGTAACTGGAAGATATCATGGAGGACACAGCTCTTCTTCCAAGATACCTTATTGAACTGCTAAACCAGCAAAACCAAGAAGCAGTGTGGAGCACAGTATACCTTTTAAGATTATATTTCTCTATGGATGCTATCATATTCACACAGTGATCACGTTGATTCAAAATGCATTTCTCAAAATAAATCTCCAGTGCTAAAGACACGGTAGGATCTAGGAGAGCAGAAATCTTTATTTTATTTGCTGATGTGCTAAAAATGTTTAGAAGAGGGCCCAGAACACAGGAGCCTTGCTTGCTTGCTTGCTCGCTTGCTTGCTTGCTCTCTCTCTTTTACCCTCTCACTTTTGGAGACTTGTGGAGTTCTGACTGTCGTGGAACTCTCTGCAAACCAGGCTAGCCTCAGATTCTCAGAGATTAGTTTACCTCTGTCTCCCAAGTGCTGAGATTAAAGGCATGTGCCTCCTCTTCTAGCTTACAGTAGACTTTCAATAAACACATGTTGTTTGAATATTTGGTAAATGAGTTTTCCTCTATTTTAAGAAATATAATTATGTAGGTATTACATTGTGTTACTTATATATGTGTAATTATTATTGTATGATATATATATATATATATGTTCCTAATTTATGAAGTCATATTTTTCTCTGCCAGGTGCTCTTAAAACAAGGTAGAAGAAAAAAGGTAGTAAACTCGTAAGGTACAGGGTTAGAGTTAGGATTAGGGTTAGGGTTAGGGTTAGGATTAGGGTTAGGGTTAGGGTTAGGGTTAGAGTTAGGATTAGGGTTAGGGTTAGCATTAGGGTTAGGGTTAGGATGAAAGAGTTCATGGAAATGTCTCTCACAGCCTCAAAACAACTCTCGGTCTATCATTAGAATACCATACTGCAGTCACAGACACTCAAGCATGGTCTACAAATTAAAACCATGCCTTTACAGCATCAGTCCAAGGATCAGGCTTCTTATGGGTGACAGCCTCTCACCTCAGAGAACTCACCTGGTCACACTTACTTATCTGTGGGATCACCTCATTTTTCTCTTTAAAGGCAAAATAGCAAAACACTTAACTGAACATTTTCAAGCATTATTATAATTTTAGTGTACAATGTTCTCTTCCAGATAAATGGCCAAGTGTCTCTTCTCTCTTGTTTTAAATCAACCAACCTATCAACTATTTTCCTAATTTTCCTAAAAAGAAAACTAAAATCATACAAAATAGACATGACCCTCTGAGCTGAGCCCATAATTTACCAGCTGCATGTCTTGGGAGATGTTTATAGTTGAGGGCCTCAATTTGCTCATCTTTTAAAGAAATTAAATGCCACACACACATGGAAGGTGTGGAGTAATTGGATGCAAAGTCTCAATCTGCGATTCCAATACATCTATTGAGGCAATGATTTAAGCTTTATTGCCATCTATGAGAAACAAAATCCTGAGTAACAGTTTTATGTTACAATAACACAACCTTGCCTTTCTGAACAGCATTCTGGGGCCTTAATAGGGACTAAATGGGACACCAGTTGCTAAGGGAAGAAAGTAGGGCTAATGCCTCTTACCACCCAGGTTTGGGAGGAAGAGGATAGATGATTTTATTTGAGAGTTGGAAAGGTCAGGCTTCTTTTCTGTCCAAGAGAATTTCTCAAGTAAGATTCCAATGTGCCTGCAAAGGCCAATCCAGTTCCTGTAGCTTATAGTCTTGACAAGTGTTCTCTGTGACCAATTGACCTTTAAAATGGATCAAGCCGACTTAAATGATAACTTGTCAATGGCATCCAAGGTTGCTAAGAACAAAGGACATATTTCAGAATGTCAAAACTGTGTAAGGTCTCTTGGCTGCCTGTAAATCTCCAGA
The DNA here is from genome assembly GCA_028551405.1 of Uromys caudimaculatus. Lineage (NCBI taxonomy): Eukaryota > Metazoa > Chordata > Mammalia > Rodentia > Muridae > Uromys > Uromys caudimaculatus. The sequence goes on from CM052702.1 coordinate 85,761,887, forward strand.
AAGATAGTATTGTGATTTGAATGTGCAATGCTCCCCCATGGGCTTATGCATTTGAACACATGGTGATGCTGTTCTGGAAGCGTGTAGAAGCTTTAGGATGCTGAGAGAAGCATCACTATTGGTGGGTCTTGCATTTCCATAGCCAGGCCCCACTTTCTTGCCTGCATTCTGCTACCTGCAGAAAGATAGGACCAAGTTCCCTACGCTTGTCACCCATGAATGACCTGCAACCATGCCTTCCTTTCTCTCCACGATGAGCGCAAACAAATCTTTCCTCCCTTCAATTGCTTCTTGTCGGGCATTTGATCATGTCAACCATAAATGCTAACTAACACAGGAAAGCATGCTTTCCTGCTTTGACAAGACTTTGATTCGATTTGAGTTTTGGATTATGGAAGAGTATAACATTCATGTCCCAAGATGTTACAAACCCATGCTCACCATTCCAGTGGAGGAGCGGCATTGACTCACTGGGGGGCTTTTTTTCCTTGGGTATGGGGAATGGAAGTGTCCTCCTTTGTTTGGAGAAATCAAGACGTCTTCCTTGTATGTCAACTTCTAGGCAATGACAAACAAGTTACCACCATTCTAAGTCATTGTAGACAATTATCTACTTAATATTAGCTTCAGAGAGGAGGGTCACTCATTTTCAGTCAACAATTTTCCCAGAGATCGAAAGGCTAGGAATAGTTCTTGTATGCTTCAATCCTGAAAATATGGGCTATAAACCATGTTTCAGTGTCTTTCACAATAAAAAGCTTTCAGTAACAGCAGCTGCAGATATCAAAAGGCAGGCTCAAGGATGACTACAGAAGTGTAAACATCATCCCCATCATTGTCACCATCATTATCATCATGGACATGGAAAAACCTGTGTGGAACAGATATCTCAGTGGATGCTTGCTATACAAGTATAAAGACCTGAGGTTAACCCCCGGAAACCACATAGACAGCAAGGCATGATGGTGCACACTTGTAATCCCAGCACTAGAGAAGTGGAGACAAAGATCCCTGAGCTCAAGGCCAATAAGGATCCTTTTTCAACAGAAAAACAATAGATGGTCTCTGACTAAACCAGCTTAATTTCTTAAGTGTGATCTAAAATATTTATCTTTATACCCACAGGTAAGTGTAGGCCTCACCCCTCATCTAAGAAGCTTCTTTTTGCATTAGAAAGAGACCATTACAGAAAGCCACAACTACTCAGAATGCAGAGAACCACTCACCACAGGACACCCTGCCGCAATTTATACATCTATAGCATGACACCTGTACCTAAGGCTCAGGGAACATTCTGGAAGAAGGTTAGAAAGACTCTAAGAGCTAGTGGACTAGGATGTCAGCTGTGAGATTGTGCCTTCTAGCTAAACCAAGGAAGCTACACCCATGAATTCTCAGTAACATGGTTGCCTAAACAAGATCTGAACTCCTCCAACAAGAGTTGACACCCCAATATAGATGGGGGAAATCTCACAGGGATCCACCCCAGATGCAGAGCTACAAGCAATTATCAACTGCTGAGAGAGGGAGCATTAGTTTTCCCATGGAGAAGTCTCCTGATTGGTTATCTGATACTAAGCGGTCAACACTAGAAATATATTTATGCAACACTGAACGGAGTAAGCAAGTTGTATTTACATATTTATTCATTTGTATGCATATGTAATAACAACAATTAGAGAGAAAGCCCCATGAATTTAGGAGGAAGTGCAAGAAGGGAATACATGGAAGGGGTCAAAGGAGACAGAAGGGGAAATGATGTAATTATATTTTAATTAAATTAAAAACTGAGAAAAGTTAGATGCTTCCTGAAATGTTGACTTCTGGATATAAAGATATGCATATGTGCACATTCCCATGCGTCTATGCACCCACACATGCATATATGCCCACGAACATGCATATGCACATAACATAGACAAGGGAAAAAAAATGTGAATATCTTAACCATGAGTGCTTTCCTCTGATGCTCATCACTAAGTACGTGTAAGCGTCGTCTCATTGAGTCATAACCACAAACCACTGATAAATGGTACTTTCTCAGATAAACCGATTTTCCGGAAGTTGAATAAGCTGTTGAAGACACACTTAGTGAATGGCTGAGTGGAGACCCCAAGACCCCAGCATCCTTGCTATGGTATCTCTGGGCTTCTACTCATGTTGGGTCTATTACATTTGAATAATCTGTGAGTTCATTCTGTCCTTTGATCTTAATCATTTTGCTAATTGTGCTGTGATTACTATCCCATACCAGTGCTGATCCTGGGCAGGGGGAGGGGATTAGAAATCACACCGAACTCTCACAGGAGAGATTTTGATATGAGAAATTAGATGCGGTTGAATTGAAAGGTTACCAGGAGACAGAGACAACACACACAAAAGGAAATAGCAATAACCTTTAGTGGACATAGAAAGAAATGTGGTAATTAGAATCCAGAAATCTGGAGAAGGAGCTAGATTAATGTAGATAGCGGGGATGCTGTCGAGGTGGTGGTAAGTGTCCAATAGTAAGCAAAACAGAGAACAAAGCTAACCAATAGATGGAGTGGAAACGGTATCAGAAAACACAGGAAGGAACAAACACTTTCAGCCTTACAACCTTCCAGCCCTACTCTAGTTCACATAGCAGAGTACACTCTATGAAGCCAGCTCAGGGGTTTCTAACTTCAACCCGGAGTGCAGCAGAAAGCTTAGTATCAAGCTGGAGATAAACTCTAAACACTATCGGGCACACATTGCATGTGGGCATAGTGGAAAACGGAGTGACAGCAGACTCGGGAGCTCTCTATTGATCACCTGTCCTGGCGTCCAGTGAGACGTGTGACCCATAATAATACAAACTCAAAGCAACAAACAAACCAAAAATCTTTCCTGTGTGATCTGGTCCCTGCTGAGTGGCTATATTGATGCCTAGAGTGTATGAATCTCATCTGCAGAATTTTATCATACATCTCCTAATATTCAATTTTTAAATAGCAGCAGCTTTGTTATCACGCAGGACAAGTGTCCTAAACACCACTGTATTCTGCAAAAGCTCCAGGAACTATGGGAAAACTTGGGCTAGGTGAACGGCACTCACAGGATTTTTTGGGTTTTTTTGTTTTTTTGTTTTTTTAGTGAGCCAGAGCAATGCAGTAGGAACAATAGCAAAATTTCATACATATGAAGTGATTAAGAAATACATAACAATTGCAGGAAACACACATGAAAATCACCTTGAAGAACACTAGCCTTTGCTTGTGGAAGCAGGTGAGAGACGGGCTGAAACCTTTGAGTATTTATTACAAAACAGGGCCAAGATGGATAGTCGTCTGAAATTGGAGGGACATCTGTAATACTATGTTTCCTCATAGATTAATCAAATTGGAACTAGTTTCTGATTTTAAAATATTGTTTAAAAACTTACTAGATCTTCCTAACAGGAAACATCACTACTTTTATACACAAGAAAACTAACTCAGAAAGATGAAACATCTTGCTCACATTTCTCTAAAAATCAAAAAAGAAGTCCCCATCCTCTTTTGGGGGGCCCATTTGTATGTCTCATTTAAGGTCCATCATTTGACAGTGTGAGGTCAAAGCAGAACCTGAGGACAGTATTTTGCAGTTTTCCCAATGACTTTGCAGGTGAGTGGAAGTGCCCTGGGATGGGATGTGGTGATCTCAATCTTCCTCAGGTCAGTGTTTAACACTGAGATGCTGAGCAAAGGCATTCATGACTGTTCTGTACTTTCTCAGGAATGAACTCGCAGACTGGAGTCCCAGTGGTCCTCAAAAGGTGTTTTATAACACTTGAAAGCCACAGAACTAAATGCCTTAACCCCTGCAGTCCAGAATAAAATATAACATCAAATCCTGGGTTCATTTTTCTGTATTCTGCCACAATGATCTTTCTAAAAATGCAGAAGTCAGTAATTGCATTCCTTTCCTTATTATCCACCAATGGCTTCCTGGTTCCTGAAAGAAAGAAACTGTCGGACTCAGAGTGGAGGGGTGCTACTTCCACAGCTCATTGCCTCTCCAGCTGAACCCCCATTCCACGCTGTGACCGGCCAACCTACATAGTTTCCCATATGCATTAGGGAAATGAGAATGGTGTAGATTTGCTCACACTAATTCTTTAAGGTAATATGTGTGGCCTCTAAATTGTATCATTTGTTCACAAAGCTTTTCTAGGACTACATTATATTTGGTCCTTTTTGTAAGTAGAATGAGCCGCCATACCCTGTGCTAAGTCCTACCATATCATACAGCTAACTGGCTATGTATAGTTGCTTGAAGGTGAACTCCTCCCCTTGAGGTTTTTCTTTTTCCTAAACCACAAGCAATCTGTGGTTACTAGCCAGACTGCATCCTTGTCACTGAGCTCATAGAAAGGTAAACTAAATTTGTCATTCATACATAAGGAATAAACGTGTAGAATATTAATCATGGCGAGAAAAGAGTGCAGTACTGTGGATCAATCTGGACCTCTTCTTTCTTCTATGAGAAATCTAAAGAACATCTTGAGTTCCATCAACTACATTTCTATATAGATCAAAAAGTATTGCTTAGAAAAGGTAACTTGACTATAACACATATCAAATGATTTGCTAAGATGAAGATGGCCTAGCTTCACCAGGATGGGAGATTCTTGAGGACAGAAAATTCACAAATGCTTTGCCCCAAAGGCAATACCCACTACAATATACACAGCTAGGAAGCATACATTAGCCTAGAAGACATGCTCCCTCTGGTTGGATTATTAAGTGAGGCACCTACATGCAAAACTATAAAGGAAGGCTGCTGCAGGCAATAAACACTTCCTTATATAACGAGAATGCTGTAGGAGTCTCTCCCATAAAGTGTGAGGCTGATGAAGTCTCTTAAAGGAATAACAGCCAGCTATCCTGCTCCATGTGAGGCCAATTTAAAAGGAATATTAAAAGTGTGTAGCCACCAGACCTATGATAAAACACACGCACCACTCATTGGCTTGCAGGCTTTTGGATGTTTGTTCTTACAGAGCTCTCTTGAACTCATGGGTGGCTCACTCTCCCCAGGCAACAGCACCACCAGTGAATAAGCACATGATGGTTTAAGTAGCAATGTTTCCTACGCATGCTTGTCTTGAAAAAATGCACATGCCAAAACAATGTCTGACAGAAGCCCAGCCCGGTGCCACTCCACCGTTGTCTATTTATCAAGATGTAAAGAAGAAAAGGCAAACCCCAAGAATCTGTAGTTCAATATCTAAAATGGAGATGGAAAATTTAAACACGGGGTAGCCTGGCCTTCCTTCCTGGCCCTGACTCACTGTAAGTTTGTTCTTCCAGGTATCAGGGGAAGGGTTTTCTGGTATATTTCACAGTGGCTCGAAGTGGTAAAGCCCAGAATTCCTTTCAATGAGCTGTTGCTTCGTCACAGCACCATTTCCCACAAGACTGTAATGGTTCCTCTAGATTCCTTGATTAAAAACTCACTACCTCTCTTCATCTCATCCCTTACCAATCACATCGGGTCTTCCCTTCAACATTATCCACAGAAGCAAATATTTAAACTTCCCCTGCTCTGGAATCAAAGGGAATTACAGATCTGGCCAGTCACTCTCTAGAGCCCACATTTCTAGAGTATACACTAGATCCCTGAAAGCACTGTGCTGGTGACACTTCTGACCCACAGAGCATGAGTAGAAAGCAAATGTGCTTCAGGTAGGACCAGCCTGTGGAAATCTCCCTGACAGGGTCCTCTTCTTTTCTGGCAGTCACAAAACTTGTCACTGTTCTAACAGCAAGCTTTTAAGCAGGAAGGTAAACAACCCAAAATAGCTTGATTCACTAAGCCCTTCCCTGTCAAAATAAAGTTTCTTAAGCAGGAAGATAAACAACTCAAATTAGCTTCTGGAAGTTCCTGAAACTGACCAGATTCACTACCTCCTACCCCCATGTCACAGTGAGCAATAAAAGGTGATTCCTCCTCAGAGGAGAAAGCTGAGACAAAAATGACAGACAAGCTGACCTGCAAATAAGACTCTTAGAGGACAAAAAGTTACAAAGAAGACAAGACCTGCTACCAGGAAGAAGCAGAAACCAACTAAGCTACCTGGAAGAGGTTTAGCCCTGAGGTACCTGGAAAGGTTCCCAGCTTTGTGTAAGTGTCACCCATGCTGAGGAGGGTTTTGGTGGTGCAGATAGATGTCTTTGAGTCATTTCTACTTACCCATATTTGTAGAAGTAACCCCTTCCATCAAGAGAATTCCCCCAAATCCAAACTCACTGGTTTACAGAAGTGAACTTTGGTGGTATATGTACTTTGGTCTGTCATGGATTCCCTATCTGGGATGAGTAAATGCGTGTGCTGCTGTGCTGTGTCTCTCTGGGACAAGTTTTTATCACACTACAACCACCCTGTCCTCCTTAAAGGAAATAAGCAGGTAGGTGAAGAGTGTTCTCCAATGGCTTGTACTCTCAATACTATGTGAAACTCTGTACAACTAGGCAGCTAATTTTAATTACTACTCCCAGGGACACTAATAACTAGCTCAAGGTTGCCTAGCTGGGCAGCTGTCCAACCAAGGTGCTTTTCTTCTGGTCCTCTCTGCATTCAACCTATTCCAAATTCTTCACCCCATAAGCACCTCCACATGTGCCACCAATGTTGACGTTCTGCCACCTGTAACCATCTTTTGCTCAGCCCTTAATTTAACCACCCTTTTCAGATCATTGCCATGCTGTTTTCTCAGCAGCAACCTTCCCTGAGAACATGGCCCAAAGAGGAAAGTGTACAAATGAACCATTCTTTAAGGCTCAATTTTCATTTCTTCACAAAAATTAGTGATAGTTGGCTTACTCTTTCTCTTCTAACCATTTTAAGAGACATATTAGATTCCCACATAAACCTATCATAAATGTTAAAAGTTAATAATCTCTTCATGAATATCATTATGAAGGACAGCTTTTCAGACACTCATAGCTGCTCTATTCAGTGCCATGTCTTTGACAAAGGGTTCCTGACAAAGCATGTCCCAGCAGACACCCGGGAAGCCAGTTTATCAAAAGGATAACCAGAGAAGGGAAACAGGTTGCTTGTCAGAGGCCACCAACCTCCTAGCCCTGAGAGGCTCTGTGCAGGGGTGGGTGTGTGTGTACTAACCTTGGCATAAAATTTAACCTACTGAGTTAAAATGAAGACAAAGACCAACTAGGTACTTCCAAGAGCACTGATCTTTTATTCTCCCCTATTGCTATGGTAACAGTACTCCATTTTAGGAGGGCAGGTCTTAGAAATCAGCTATACAACTTGCCAATGAGTCCAAAAGGGATCTAAAGATATTCTGCTTAATGTTTTCACCCATAGCAATTTGTCCAAGAGTATGATAAATGAGCAAGTGTGTATGAGATGCTTTTGTGAACTCTGTACACAACAGTCAATTTGAAAGTATCTAAGGATTCAGCGTTGACTAAATTTTGGCATAGTTATGCCTTAGGATTCCAGGGCCTAAGAGAAGCTAAGTGTCTGTTCAATATGGATCACTAACTCAGCACCAGGTTACAAAGCCGAACAGTTTCTTCATAAAAATTCTCTGAGGAAACAGATACATCAAAATGTTAATATCTGGAGTTATTTCTAGTGAGAGAAATTTTAAGTGATTGGCAACGTTGCCATGTTCTTTTTTAGGATTTTGTTTTTTCATTATTTGTATAATAAAAAGAGAAAAATGCAAATGTGGCTGATTGTATTATTTATTCTAAAAATATCTGCTGTCTATTCCTAGTAGTCTCCTTTTATGGGGAGGCTATTGTTCTTGTCCTGATAGATATCATAGTTAGTCTACAAGCTATGCTTTGATTGATAAAAACAAATTGTGGACAGGGGGCCATGTGTGACTCTAAGATTGACAGCTAATCCTGTGCTTTCACAAAGTCTCATATTTTCTCCCTGAGAGGCATTTTCTAGAAAGAGCTGCTTCTCCACCCTAGGCAACAACATGGCAAGGACATGAGGCCGATTCTAGCTTATTACTCCTCTGCTTTTGTGTCTTTCAGGTCCCACTACCCTCCTCCTCTGTACTCCAGGCCAGTTCACTACAAGCCAGTCTTGGGCATGGACAAGGACACCATCTTCAACCTTCTTTCTAAATTTAAATTTGACAAATAAGTCTAGCATGCGATGATACAGGGTGTCATGTGGTGTTTCAATATGCTAAACATACATTGTAGGCACGGAGCAATAAATTTGTTGCTTCACATATGTCTTTGTCTGTTGAAATCGTGTAAAACCTCCTCTTGGGACAGGAATGATGGTCATTGTTTAAGAGCACATATTGCTCTTTCCGAGGCCCAGGGTTCAGATCCCAGTACTCATGGCTTACAGCCGCCTGTGACTCTACCTCCAGGGGAGAGCTCCGATGCATCCGGGCTCCCTGGGCAACTGCGCTCACATGCACACACCCTTACACAGGCACACATATACACAAAATGTATCTTAAAAAAAACTACTCTTAAGTACTTTTATTAATAGGAGCTTTATTTGAAATAATAAAAAACTAGAATTCATCCAGAATAGTTGAATGGCTATACAAATTGTAGTGTATCTGTACTGTGGATTGCTACTCAGTAATAAAAAGCACATTTGAATATAGGAAAATCTTGAGACAAGCAAAACAAAAAAGCCCAAACCCAAGTCTTAGCTATATACTATGATTCCATTTGTACTTTATTAACATATTATGACATCTTCATACATGAATATATTTCTACTATACACTCTCCATTACTCTCTTTCAATAAACTTCAAGTATCCAATGAGTTCTTGTTCACTGTGGTCACCAGTCAATTCCCTTTGTGACCCATATAGTAAGTCTCATCTTGCTTATATACAACTCCTGCTTATCACCACTGGGTCAAGGCTTGCTGGCTCTTTAGTTTAGATTCGAAGTGTTGCTTAATTCTTCAAATTCATTATTCTCCAGCCAGACTTCTTCATGCATTACATCATCTGTGTACCTTCCACCTTCCCAGAAAAAGGTCACTCTGGTGATGAGGTGAAGGTGAATTAAGTGTTGACTCTGGTAGACTGCAGAGAGGTAACACAGCTGTAAGACATAGGCGAGAAAGTGAAAACACATGCTAGTAAGCACCAGCTACAGTCACTAACATTTCCCCTCTGAATATACGACTCCCATCTGGGCTGGCTTTAGGACTTGCAGAGACTAATGACCAGGTGAAACTTGGAAGAACTTAAGAAGTCCAGGAAAATCTACAGAAGAATAATGGGCCACAGGTATAGAGGCCTTGTGGGTTTTTGCATGGTTCTTTAAGACTAATCTGTGCTAACTAATGGCTAGAGCTGCATTAGCCACTAGAGTGGTTACAGTTAGTAGTACAGAGGGCAGAACAATTGGGCAGATGTGTCAAACTGACAAAGACTGTGAAGAAGAGTCAAGTACAGTTTTATGGAATAATTTCTTCCATAGCAGCAGGTAAGAGACAGCAGGTCTTCTTGCTACTGCCCTGAGTAGTAAGAACATTACCCTCTAGATCTTTAGGGGAAACTGAGGGGCAGGATTCCTGGCACAGTAGTGACAAAAGGATGCCCTTAGGTGACCAAGCAGGTAGTGAATTTTTAAGCCTTGGGGAAAGAGGGATGCATCAGAGTGAGGCCAGCAATGGCAGACACCATCTGGCTCGCTTGCTAGCCTCTAGGGCATAAGGACAAGAAAACTGAGAGGCAGTGTGATATTCCTCTTGAAAGAGTCAAGGGCCAGGGAAATTATTTTTTGACTTTGTACCCATGATCTAATAAGAATCCAGAGTTTGATGGCATCAATCACTATAATATCTATTTCCACCCCTTATACCCAGCATGCTTTGCATTAGACCGTGAGTCAATCACAGGAAGAAGCACGAACTCCCATTTGAGCTCCAGGTGGGATAGAGAGCAGGCTGGTCACCAAATTCAGATCTTGTTCCTAGGCACAGTGACAGTGCAGCATCCTTTACCCTAGGTGTGCCCCGGTGACTGACTTACAAGCCTGGCTACTGCAAACCTCCATGGGCTGGCCCTCTCACAGAAGCCTTGTCAGTCACAGTCTAGCAATGGGGATTCTCCAGTTCAGATCCTGGGACTCCAATCTCCTCACAGAGGAGAGGCACCATCTGCAACAGAATATCCACTGTAGTAACTGAAATCGGGCTGTGCTTTTTGGGCATCATGTTTTGCTGAGATATAGCCAGTATATGTCATTTTATTATGTCCTAGTAACTTACCTGGCAGCATTAAGCATCTATAGATGAAATTTTCCTTTAGTGCGAAGACATCCAACAAGTGGTCTCGAAGATGCTTTAAAAAACTATAATTAAATAAGGAAAGACTAACTATTTTCAATATTCAAAATGCCTCAAGGGGCCTGTGCATTTTTTATAGGCTGATTAAAACATCAAGTGTCTCTGCTTTTGACTTGGATGTGTCACCTTACCACAGAAAAACTGACAGCTCAAGATAAGCCAGAGCTCTGAGCTACAGTTATGGCAAAATAGCTATTAATTTTAAATTACTCAATGTGATCTTTTCTTGGATAATATAATAGATGAGATGACGGCTAGTACTAAGATTCTGAACCACATACAAATGCCTACAATTGTTCCAGAAATTTATTTTTCCTTAAGAAATTGGGGTAATTGGTCCAAAAGTCATCAAGACAGTCAGGACTATTACTTCATCTATTTGAAAGCAACAAGAATGAATCCAGACCACATTATTAACCAAGCTAGTGAAACTTTTATCTCCTTAGCTTCAAGTGGGGGCCTCTCTATTCACCTGCAGTAGCTCTGGAGCCTGGGCATTCATCACATCAAATGGAGGTCGGGGTTGTTCCAGCAGATCTCTGTCACCACCTGGAGACATGCAGATCTAGGGGGAGCCCTGACCTTGCCTTTCTAACAAATGCTGATACTAAAGGATTCTATTGAAAAGAGAACCAAATGAGCAGAGAGAGAGAGCAGAGCAGAGCGCATGAGACTGAACTTCCTTTGACTTTTTAGGTACTTGCTTCCAGGAGAGGAAGTCTGCTAAGTCTCAAGTGTGAGGAGCAAGCCAGCAAGCGGAAACTCAGCAGCACTCAGTGTTGCAGACTTGAGTCTGGGGTGGCCTAGAACAGAAGCCCCCTCCCCTCTTCTTCTGGAAAGCTTGGTCTGCTGAGGTCTTTAGCTATGGACAATGGTCTATTTCACAGTCTACCTCCACAGTAACATTTAAACCAGCCTTTACATAAACATTTGAGTGTCACAGTCCAACAAAAATGATACCTAAATAACTATATAGGACAGTGCTAAAAGTTCGCAGTCCTCCAAGAGTAACTATCTTTAAGGATTTTGAAAACAAGTTAGCTAAGGAAATAAAATCGCCTAGTAACAAGGGGCTTTCAGTTATAGTGGTGTGCTCACTTGCTCTGTCTCTGTCTCTGTCTCTCTCTCTCTCTCTCTGTGTGTGTGTGTGTGTGTGTGTGTGTGTGTGTGTGTGTGTGTGTGTGTGTATTCTGAGACAGGAACTCCCTATTATATAGTCCAAACAGGCTTGGAATTTGCAATTCTCTCGTTTCAGCCTTAGTATTGGTATTACAGGCTTGGGCCACTAGACTCAGCTGCCTTTAAGTTTCAATCAGATAAACCTTTTTTTTTTTTTTTTTTTTTTTTGGCATCTAGTATTTCATGGATAAATACTGTTGCAGAGAATATATAAAACATGCACACCTGTCTTTGCTGCCTAAATTCAACAGGCAGTTTCTAGGTAGGCCACTCTTTCCTGTTACCTAAGCCCTCATGGCATCTAGGAAGTATCAAGTGTTTTATAGTCCTAGACATGACCCTGAGATCTCCATCCTCAAAATCGATAGACGCTCAAGCACATTAACAGAGTGGGATTCGTTTAGAATACTAAATTTCAAAGTTATTCTGGCCAAGCATTTAATAATCACATTCCATAAACATGATGAGTACTTTTATATGCTGAAACGTAAGATGATGATATAAATGAAATGCTAATTATTCTCTTTTAAAAGAGAGCCATTTCCTACTAGGATTATGCTTTTGCTTTTTTGACACATCTTTAAAATCTGCATTTCACAGCAGTTGGGAAATAGCTGAATTTGGTTCTGATTTAATCAGATGAGAACTAATTCAGCTTCAGGCCAAAATGACACTTGGTAGGAGAGGTTGGGAGGGTTTCACGCTACATTCTAAAAACCCACAAATCTCTTTCACTCTTCTCTTGAACTTTCACTCTGCTTGATACTATTATTTGATTTCAATTCACCGTTCCCTGGAGGGAGAGGAAAGCCACTGAATGCATGAGGATGTGAGATACCTGGAATGAGGCCTTTTCAGCTACAGACTTGGGCAGGCTACCACAGTCCTGAGGTGTGTAGGAAACACATATGTCCTCTCGAGCAAGGAAAGCCCTAAAATACTCCTAACATTTGCAAGCCCCTGACCCATATTTATGACTACTGTGCTCTACAAATTACATACTACAAAGTTTCTTGTAATAGGCCTTAAGGGAAAAAAATTCATTCTGGGTTTAACCAACTCCCTAGTTTAGCCAATCAGACACTTTAAAGTGATAATTTGCACTGTGACCTTTAAAACACAAGCTAGTGGCCATTCAGATGCTCAGGGGTAACAGTGTTTGCCTTGAAAGCCAGATGACCTGAGTTCAAACCCCAGAACCCACTAAGAAAAAAAAATGACTCTTGAAAGTTGACATTTGACAACATGGGGATTGTGGTATGTACACACACACACACACACACACACACACACACACACACACACACACACTCATAAACAGGAGAGGATGAGCATTAAGTAGTCATTAAGTCCTGACCTTTCCTATACATGAATGATATTTCCCTGAGACATATCTGAGGGTCTGTGTTTACTAAACATGCTAGAAAGTGGCTTACAGACATACTGACAGAGCCAGAGCAGATGCTAACAGCTGACGGCCTCCTTCTAAGTCAATGATAATGTGTACTAAGCTCTTTTTATACCTAATCCAATTCAGGTAATGGAGGTCAAATCTTAAATGAAGAAGAAAACAGCATCTAAGCCTTAACGATAGCTCTGATTCTTCAGTGTGCTGTGTACTCTAAATAGCAAAGATGTTTCAAGTCTACTGGACGGATAATGTAAACTCTTCTACACTCTAGGGAGGATGCTAATATGACATGATTAAAAGTACTCATTTCTATATGGTTAAACATATGAGAGGGTTTTTTCGTCAGGCTGGTCCAGGCATTTTAAATTTCTTTAAAAGAGGCATGTTTTCTTCTAATGACAAAATACAAAGAATGATTTTAAAAGTTGGTCTGGTGTACTTTTTCCTAAGGGGAATTTTTCTCATGTAAACATACAAGATTGTTTTCATCTTCATAATCGGGTCAGAATACAGAAACAGAAAGCCTGGGTCACAGAGACAAACTAACACACAAACTAACCAACAAGTGTGGACTGCCTTCGTTCCCTCTGCTTGTGGTGTTTGAGCTCCTCTTCATTAGCTGAAGAGCACGAACACGGCAGGCTCACAAGGCTTCACCCCTAGCTGGAGAGCTGTTAGCAGCTGATGGCCGCTGGAAAAGGGACAGACCTTTTTTGGGGGGTGTTGCCTAGTAGGGTTGCCCATGCTCCAGGCCTATTCATTTGCTGTGTGTATATAAGCAACATTAAGTTGTCTCAGTGAGTTATATAAAAAGACAACATGACATTGGGGGGGGGCTTGTTGGCATACAGTAGGAGATAGAGGTGGGAAACAGCATGAATTTCCAAAGAATTAAAAAATATTTTGGGAATTTGATGATGATGATGATGATGATGATGACGACGATGACAACTTTGGAGCTGGAGTGATGGTTTAATGGGTAAAATGCTCACTACTCAAGCACATGACCTGAGTTCGGCTCTCCAACACTTTTATGATAATGGAGTGTGCCTATAATCCCAGTGTTGGGGAAGCAGACACAGGAGAATTCCCAGAGCTTGCTCACCCACTACTCTACATAAGCCAGAAACCCCTAGGTTCAGTGAGAGATGCCATGTTGTTTCCAGAAATAAGGGAGGGCTGTGGTGGCATAACATCTAATCCCAGCACCCAGCAGGCACAGGAAGATGAATCTGAGTTCAAGGCCAGCCTGATCTACACAAAACACACACACACAGAAAGAGAGAGAGAGAGACAGAGAGACAGACACGGGGGGAGGGAGGGAGAAAGAGAGATGGAGGGAGAAAGAGTGAGAGACAGAGAGACAGAGACAGAGAGAAGGAGGATGGGTGGGGGGAGACTGTAATCTCTGGAGTCCATGAAAGTTAGTTTACTTGGTACAAAAAGATTTTGCAGATGTGATTAATTTAAGGATCTCGAAATGGAAAGATTATTTTTGGTACTCAGGTGCACCCTAAATGTAATCCTACATAATTATAAGTAAGAGGCAGAAGGATGTGTGAGAACAGGCAGCAGGAATGATGTGTTTTAGCCAGAGTCAGAAACTAGAGAGATGTGGTCACATTCCAAGGACAGGTGAGAGCCTGGAGATATGAAAGAGACAGGATCCGAATTCTCCCTTTGTAATTCCAGAGTGGATGACAGCTCTGTGGATACTTTGATTTTAGCACAGTGACACTAATTCTGAACTGCTTGCCTTTTAGAACTCGGATAGTACACATTTCCTTTGCTAAAGGCAGTGGAGACTTGTGAAGGCAAGGAACGTTAACACAATCGTCTAAGTTCTGAGAGTGGGCATCATGCCCCAGGCTACGGCTTTCAGATGCAGAACCTCTGAGCTGCACTGTTGAGGGCTCTGCATGGGGGCTGTGAACACATGAAAATGATCCAAAATAATGCCCACTTACTACTAATGACTAAGTTTCTGATTGTTAGTTTATGTAAAAAACAAAACAAAAACCCTCTTTGGTCAGGTTATTATTTTACCATGCACTGGGCATGACTGCGTACACACATATCTACGTCAGATTTATATCTCAGAGAGCACTGTTATAGGATGGAAAGGAGAATGAGACAGACACTTACCTTAGTTATTGATCACACTTTTAAAGGACAGAACATACACTGTGGAAAACATCGACAATTGAGGAAAGAATTGCAGTACTTGTAAATCAAATCCATTCCACTTAACAGCTCCATTATCTCCTGGTAATATCAGAATTGAAAAGAGGTTATTGCTTTTAAGGGTTTAATTTAAATTTAGGCCTTTCAGTGGCATGTCTGGTGATTTATCACACTGACTTGAATTCTAATTCTCTTACTATGCTAAATTCCGAAAATCCATTCCATTTAAACATTAGAATACTGAGATACATGTTACACATGTAGGGGTGCCTTAATTTTCTAAGCAAGCATGCAGAGTGAGGGTGATTGCATGAGATGAAGGCATGTAGCTGTCATATGGCTGTGTAAGAAACGGGACCATCAGGCACAACCCTGGGTGGTAGGGAGACTTCTGCAAAGTCTGCCTTCGTAACACTGTGAAGTGCAGATAGATTAACACGGAAGGAATCCTAAGTAAGCACTAGAAGACAGAATCTATGCAACTCACTTTCCACGACTGCTTTCCCCCTTTAATCACTGCTTTCTACAGCACCCTCTGCATGAAAGTAGCTTGGTATCTCAATGGAAAGTGATGCAAACTCAAAATATGAATGCAGAGTAGTTCAACAGCAGAAAACTTAATGGAGAACGTATAAACTGTTGTTTTCTCCGTGGATGTATCGATGGAGGACAGATTTCTCAGTCTCATCTAGAGTTAGAGTTGAGCATACAGCTAGGGCCACCGAAGTGTCAGTATAGTGATGGATACAGCTAGGGCCACCCAAGTGCAGATATAGTGATGTATACAGCTAGGGCCATCCAAGTGCAGATATAGTGATGTATACAGCTAGGGCCACCCAAGTGCAGATATAGTGATGTATACAGCTAGGGCCACCCAAGTGCAGATATAGTGATGTGTACTGCTTTCCATAAGGCCTATGATTCCTAAGGAAATAATCTTCCCCACTTCTACCTGTCCAATACCAGCCATGGAAGCTTTGTGCAACAGAAGGCTGGCAAAGCTACAAAACAGAAGGATCCTGGAGGAATAAAAAGAAACTATTGACATTTCCTTATTGAAGCAGATGACATGAGCTTCACTAACTCAGTGGTTCTGTGCCTGACTCACTGACTTATATTCAGTCAGCTAAAGCAATAATGCATCAGAGACTCAACATGAACCAGAAAATAAGGAAACACATGAAATCCTAGAAAGCTGCCCAAATCTAAAAAGCAAATCAAGTGACAAAGATCAAATAATACACGATTCTATATCCTACAGGTGAAATGTATGCAGAGTTCTGGAAGATTCTGTGGAAATAGTGATTCAAAGAACCATTATGGAACATGACACCTAATTTGATTATTGAGGCACAGGAGAAGCAGGAGAGATTCCAAACACAGATTCCAAAAATGTATGCAAATGCTGCCAGATGCCAGAAACTGTAGGCCCCTTTGGGCTGGCATGGGGCCATGCTGAGGCTCTGTGTACAGGCAGGAGGCTGGTCACCACGGGCTCTGCATGGTCAGCCATGGTCTTCACGTTAGTATTCACTGTCTGCTCTTACTGGTATTACTCCTAAGGAAGCTGTGCCTCATCTTGAAGGTAACGGGGAGCCACTGTCGGTTTTGAAGTCACACAGGGGGTTAAACTATGAACTGGGAGATCATCCCCACATTAAGAGGAGGCAAGGAAGCCAACGACTAGGCAGTTGGTGGATTTACAGGCAACCTGAGTCCTTGAGTTACCAATCAAAGATTCTGTAACCTGACGTTTAATCTGCTTTCTAAAAACACATCAAGGATAGTCTTTTCTAAGATAGTCTTACCACTATTTTACTGAGGCAAATCAAATCTAACAGCTGTTTTACATTTTATTTGTATTATGTATTTATAGGGAATTTCCAAAATCTGTCTAATATCATATTAATAGAAAGAGAGGAGGGCAGAAAAAAAGGAGGAGAGGGGAGCAGAGGGGAAAACAGAGGTAGAGGGGAGAGGAAAGAAGAAAGGAGAGAGGATAGAGAATACACACACAGTAAAACACAACATCTCTTCAGAGCTTGGTTGTCAAGCAATCATACCCATGAGAGCCATCAAAATGGAAAAAGGCCTGTGAGAAGCAGAGAGAGATGTCACACTGATGGTGGCGAGACATAGTACATTTCCCATAGGGAAGAACCTTAAAATATTATCTCTGCAGTTCAAGTTGTATGGAAGCAAAACTACACAGCAAAGTTAGCAAAAGTTTTTCTTTTAGAGACTAGAGAGATTACACAGAAATATGAAGACTGTATAGAACATGCAGAGCTCTCTAAGCAGCTGCCTGCACATACAGTAACACCTGTATTATTAATCTTACATCAGTGTGATAGATTTCTTAGGTTAACGACACCGTGGATATATTATTGCTAATATTGACAAACTCCATGGTTTGCACCAGGCTTTAATCTGAGTTACTTACGCTGTGGATTTTAGCAAATGCACAAAAGCCATGTTTGCCTTGATACCATCACATGACCTTTCAGACCCTCTCACCTGACTCCCACTGGTTCATCCTCTCTTGTTTGAACAGCTGACAACCACTGCTCTGTCTACTGCCTCTATAGCTTGCTTTTTCCAGAATGTCCCATCAACTGTGCAGTCTTTCAGACATGCTTCCTCATTTAAAAATATGTACTGAAGGTTCCCTGTGTCTTTTATGGCTGGATAGCTCATTTCTTCTTAGCACTGAATAATATCCCAATGTATTTACCAGTTTGTTTACCCATTCAACTACCGAAGAGTACCTTGATTTCTTCCAAATTTTGCCAATTATTAAAAAAGCTGTTACAAACATGTACAGTTTTCCTGGGTGGATGTTTAAGTTTTCAATTCATTTGAGTAAATAATTAGAGCAGTGTTTGTTGGACTGCATGGTCTAACCAAGCTTAACTTGTAAAATCTGCCAATTTGTCTTCCAAAGTGGCAATTACACATGAATTCCCACCAGTGGTGATGGGTGTTTCTTACCAGGACTTGGTGTTGACTATGCCTTTGGCTTTCGGCCATTCTAACAGGTGTGAACTAATAGCTCCTGGCTTTGTCTTTCAATTCCTGAATGACCATGGATCTTTTCATATGCCCAGTTCTCATGTGTACCTGTTCTCTGTGAAGTTTCCTTTTTAGCTTTCCTCTCTACTTTTTAAGCAACTTGTCTTCAAACTATTGACTTTAAAGCTTGTATTGTGTTCCATTCTCAGAACTATGAAGTCAGCATTCATATTCAGTACTTGCATTTTAAGATGTAGACTGGTTAACAAGTGAGTAGACCTCAAACTAGAGTGTGCTGCCCGTTTCCAGCCGCTGTGATAAACACATTTACTTTGGTGCACAGGCCATGTATCCATGCTAGCTACGTCAGCCTTAGCGATACCACAGAGCTGAAAGGCTGCAGTGGAGACCACACAGTTTATAAAGGCTGAAGCACTGATCTGCTTCTTTATACAAGAGAATGTTTGCTGGTCCTAATGCTGGTCATCCAACAAGTGCTTTTCTATTCCCGAGGAAAGCCAAGTTTTAAAGGACCACCTTTATTTCAAAGTCCCTACATACAAATAGTGAAACAGGTAAATGTTAATGACACCTATTCTGAGGCTAGGTACCTGAAGATTTGAAGAAAAGCTCATCTTCATTCTGGTCTGACTATATTAATTATTGATTATTCAGAGTGAATCTTGAACTCAAATTCTGTTTCACGATTTGTGTATATCCATTTTTAAACTTGTGAATTAGAAGATGGTTCTAAGAACCAAATATATGTAAATTATAAGTTTATTAGGGTTCATTTTCATTTGATTCAGCAACTATAATAGTAAAAAAATCATAATTATTGAAAGGGTGTTTATCAAAGACAAAACCAGAAACTACCTAAATGCCAAGCTTTCCAACAAAAGGGAATGACTTAGACACCCCGTGAATGTTACATTGTCATTAATGTACCAAATTAGGTATGTGTGTTATTTGTGCACATGTGTGTGTGTGTGTGTGTGTGTGTGTACACATACACATACATGTATCTACGGGGGTATGTGTTAACAATATATACATGCACTCACAGAGAAACTTGAAAGGCTAGACACAGAAACTATGTGTCTTACCATCTTGTTTCAGTTTTAAAAATATATTTATGTGCACATACAGGCATTGAGAACACTGAAAGAATGTGAAAATGTTAAAATGCATGCATTAAAAAGGCGTATGTTTTTCCCTTTTGCTTTTCTCTACTTTTAAATTTTTTAACAGTGAACATGGATTCCTTTTCATTATTGAAAAGCAGGAAAAATTTAAAAGATTATAAAGTAGAAGTGGGACATAGGGGAAGCTTTGGAGATGCTGGTCATGCTGTGTTCTTGATGTTAGCCTGAACAAGGCAATGCCCAAAGTGTGAAAATTCATTGAGCCACAGACTCTCTGCACTTTTCTGGAACTATATATATTATACTTCAACAAAACTTCTCTTTTAAAAGAAGGATCATTTGCTCAAAAGTGAAAAGAAAGCATTTAACCACATTCCTTGTAGAATTTCATTCAGATGGCATTTATCAACTACCTCCCACAGATGAGACTACCTGCTAAGTATTAAAACACAGCATTAAAATGAAGACACTCAGAAGATACTTTTGTGGAGCTTGGCAGAGCACAGAGACAAAGTACAAAAGCACACAAATAAAGAAGTCCATGAATGTAAGCTGCAGGATTTAATTACAAGACATGAATATGCAACACAGATAGCTTAGGCAAAAGAACAACTCTGGCTCAGAGATTCCTAAGGGCTCAAGAGTACCCACCCTAAGGGCAGTGGATGGATGATTTTAGAACCTCAGAAAATGGCAGGTGACATCTGAAGACAGATCCAACTGTCTCACTTAAGGAGTGCTAGAGGTGTCTAGGAGTAAAAGGCCAGGGATGGGATGGTCCTTAACACTTTAGAAAGGCTATGACAACTGTAGACAACAGGGCATAATTTGGTCCTATACATTCTATACAGCCAATACATCCAAAGTGTAGAAATCTTGGTCCTACCTGTGTTCTTATGAGGGTGGTCTGATGACCACCAGCTTTAAACAGCTCCTAAAAGTAGGTCAGAGATTCAGAGTGATGACCCTACCCTGGCATTTAAATCCAAGTCACACCAGATCCTGGGTACCTTTAACACTTAAGAGAGTCCTGCCCAGCACAGTGAGGCTGTGTGCCTGCCAGGCATGCTTCATGCCATCTCTTCCTGTACTGCAGTAGCTTCAGCCTCATGCAGACGACCCAGCTGCTGTGGCTTTCTGAGGCTCACGTGTGTGTTCCTTGTCCTTGCACACCACATACAATGAGTCTCCTCCTTGGATGTTGCGCTCACCAACAACAGGAGGCCTTATAGCCACAAAGGAACGGGAATGCTGTAAGAAACTCAAAAGGCTTCCCTTCCCTTCCCTTCGAGGGGAGCTTGTTTTCTATCGAGCAGAAGCAGATATACCACATACAGAAAACTCAGTTACGAAATGCTCAAAGGAAAAGGGGAAGGGAGGAAGAAAGATGTCGGAAAATGAATGATATATTAGAACACTCAGGACACAGAGACAAGTATTTTGGGAAAGACCCTCCAAATGAGGTACACCTTGGACTTAGATCTGAAGGACAAGAAGTCAGTCAAACAAGGAAGGAAGAATCAGCACCATGCAGAGAGATCGGAAAGATCCCGAGGAGGAACAGAGCTTAGTGGGTTCCAGCATAGGAACAGAGCTGTGGAGGAAGAAGAGATAAAGACAGGGATCAGAGTGGGCTGGGCCATGGTAAAGGGGAGAGAGTGGACAGTACACAAAGGAGAGTTCACAGTGTGCTTACATTAAGACTAACGTTTAGGCAGGAGACTGAAATCACATGACCGTGAGGACAGAGGAGGCAGTGGGCTTTGGCCACTCAGTTTGGGCATGTCCATCATTTATCAGAAGAGTGACTTGCATACAGGATTGTGAGGATTATAATACAGGAGCTAGCAAAATATAGTCTGTTGCCTATTTTAGGTGATGGTTTTCTCTTTTCACCTTAAATGCTCACGTTAAGGGGCTACATGCTAGCCCCTTACCTTTGAGTTTGCCTCATTCTGCAAAACCTAAACTTTGAACCATATGACCATGTAGAAGTTTCTTATGAAAGCACACAGTCTATACACAGGTGCTCAAAAGGTAAGCACCATGACTGCCATCTGCCCTCACAGGAACTTGAGGCTCTGTGTGAATCTCCCTAAGAACTCTCCTAATTTACAGTTACAACCCAGGCAAGGGACTTCCTGGGAATATACAACTCAACCAATTCTGCAACCAAACCCCAGGACTCCATGCCTCCCACCCCAAGATCTCCTGTTCTATCATGCAAACTTCACACAGGCACAACCTCCATTAATGTGTCTCCAAGCCAGCTATTTGTCCCTGAGTATCTGACATGCAGACAGGAGGCAGAACAGAATGGATTTGAATGATGTGGCTTATTCTATGACCCAAAAGGCAAGGAGGGTAAAGATAAGGAGAGGTTTTATGGCGTAGTGCTTCAACCAATGGATTGTTCTTCCTTTTCCTTCTCATTTTCTAGTCTTCTACAATGAATATGGTAGTTTTTTTTTTCAATAAAGGAAAATACTTATTTTGTATAAAGAAAGCAAGCAGAAATAATCAGCCTGCCCAGAGTGTCTATGTACTTTTTAAAGCTGGTACTATTTTGACAGCCAAAAAAGACACTTCAGAATACAGCATTACAAATTCAAGATCATGTCTATGAACTTGGCTTGAAAAAAAAAAGCCCTCCATAAAAATACAACCTACCATCTGTACAATGTATTCAAAAATGATTAGCATAGTATGAAAAAATAATGCTGGAGCAGCAGATTTTTTTCTTTCTGGTTAAAGAACACTTCCTGCTCAGGATTCTTTTCAGATTTTTCCAGGAGGTAAAAAAACAGTCATGAAAGGAAACATTAGGTCAGAAAGATGGAAACAGTAGCTAAACAAAGATGAGAAAGCAACACTGAATGCTTTTCACTGACAATATGCTACTGCCCTAGAAAGCCCACTGAGCCTGAGAGAGAATCCATATGTGCTAATGTTGAGTGCTGGCTCTACATGTAAAACCAGGGTCCCCTTTACACCAGCTCAGCCATCGTCAATGTTATTATCCTGGTGCCACTGGATACTTGCTTTCCTGTCATTCAAGGTGAACCAAGAGAGTTGAAGGCCCATGGAGGCTCTGAACTGTCCCTTCAACACAACTCAATAGCTAGGAACGGTAAACTCATGGCAGGAGTCTGTGGCCTCTGACAGGGGCTTTCCACTTTGGGTTCCACTTCCTTACCAGCTAGGATGCAGTCTTCCAGAGGTCCTGGACCCTGAAGTGAATACCCAATTCTAAAGTTGTTATAGTTTTATGATTTAGATCACACCTTTGTATAAACATATTCTAGCAATATAGGTTTCAAGAAAAATGTCAGTTTCAGAAAATTATGACCCAATCAAAAACATTCAGGTGTTTCCCCCAATGAAAAATTGATCCAGGTGTTAAATTCATGTTTATTGGAGAATATTTACCACACCACTTACACAATGCCTCTGAAGACTCAGAAATGATTGTCTGCCTCTGAGAAGCAGGCTGGCTGATGGGCTTGTTTGTACAAAAAACTTGCCTATGTCAAGAAAGGATCAAGAAAATGACCTCCAGACCTGCCTAGAGACCCAAAGCTTGCTGTCTAAGACAGAATGCCACCTCTGAGAACATAGGCTTAAAGAAAAAAGCAGAGTTAGGTCTGAGCTGTAGTCACCACCGTCCCCCAGTGTGCTAGCCTACTTGCTTGGAACGAAGGCCATCCATTCAGTATACTTCTCCTTCAGCACTGCCCAACTGGCCCCTCTGACATCAGAGGAAACATGCAAAAACCCAGCAAAACAAATGGCTTTGCTCTTCTCTGAGGTCACCTCCAAGATCTCAGTGGTTTCAGAAAGTGCTTAGCTGTTAGACTAGGCTGAAGTTTCAGTGCTGATGAGTAACATCTTCCTTTATTGGTGCCTAATTTTGGTCCACAAACAGAAAAGAGAAACTGATACTCCATAGTGTTGCTGCCAATATGGACTATGAGTTAGGTGACCTGGAATGGGTCTCCTCTGTATAGGCCAGATAATCAATACTTTAGGTTTTGTGTGTCATACGGTGTTCTTTTAAAAAGGTTCTTCTAACTATTAGAAAAACGAAAAAGACGATTCTCAGACCACAAGCTACAGTGAAACAGGGAGGGCAGAGTTGTTGGCTGCTGGCTGAGCCCACTGTCTGATTTAGCATCCTACCACACAGATACAAAGAGAAAATCCTTCCTACAAAACTTGGTCCTACTTGATTTACACTCTCCTCTCCCCAAACTTAAATGTCTAAAATATTCCTCACATTTCCCTGGATTCCATCTCCCTTGTCTTTGCTTCCATCCATTGCCACGTCAACAGTTGCTGCCGCATGTTCCATAACTCCCACCTTCAAGGAGTAATTGGCTTTAAACTAGGGGTGTGTGTGTGTGTATGCACAACTCACAGGACTCAGTTCTTTCATTCCACCAGGTAGGTCTCAAGGATTAAACTCCAGTCATCAGGCTTGGTAGCAAGTGTATGTATTCACTGAAACATCTCACTGGGCCCCAAGAGCTATGAATTTTAAAATAGGTGAGATTGAGTTGCTTTTCATTTAAGCTCCTTCAAAGCCCTCACCCAAGAGACTTAGGATAAACTCCAAATCCCTGTCCACTGCAAGGCCCTCCCTCTGCCCAATTTCATGTGTTCTTTTCCTTTCTATTGCCCACACATACTAAGTTTACACGGTAACCTGACTGGGCTAAGGGATGACCAGAGTTTATTCTAGGTCCATCTGCAAGGGATGCTTTCAGAGGAGATTAACAGTTGAATAGGAGACTGAGTTAAAGAGATCATCTTTTGTATTAGTTACAATTCCCAAGAAAAATGGACCAATGTTGTGGAGAAACAACTTTTACACTGAGGCTTAGTCTAAGGAATGGCTCTTGTGATTGCAGGCTGAGACAGCACCTATTCTGCTGCCCATAAGCCAGGTGATCCAGGAAACTTGGTGGTATTACACTGAAGGCCTGAGACCAACCAAAAATATTAGTGTTTAAGCCTCAGAGAAAAGCAGAAAGAGACTATTTTAGCTCAGGCAGGCAGGCAGAGGTACGGTAATGCTGGAAAAGTGTTCTTCTCTTCTGTTCCAGCAATTGCTATGTCAAGGTGATGCTTTCTTGGTCCATTATTTAAAATGCTCACATGGACCCACTTGGAGACAAAGTTGAACCCAATATCTAAGCAGATTCATGGCCAGGTAAGTTTATAGATACAACTGACCACCACACCCTCCCCTAGCAACCCCATTCAGTTGGAGCCCTTTACAGAACATGAAAGCTTACCCTCCAGTGAATAGGTACAGTCGCTCTTCCTCACACCATCTCCTCTAAACCAGGATTTCTCCTGCCTTTGGTCTCAAACTGAGACATAGGCTCTTCCTGGGTCTTATGTCTGCCAGCCACTGGCCAGGAACTATGTGATTCTCCTGTGTTTCTCAAACATTTGGCCTCAGTTTGCACTATATGATTGGCTCTTAAGACTGCTGACTCATCTTCAGTTTGGGAGCATGTCCATCTCCCTAAATGTATAAATGGGTTCCTTCTGAGAGATCTCTTCTTCTGCACACACTCGGTTCCATTTCTCAAGAGAACCCTGATTTGCATAGCTGGGAACTCTCACACTTGTACAACCTGGGATGCTCTCTCCATATTAGAACTTTACTGCTTCCTGCTTCATGAGTTTATCTTCTCAACAGCCTTCAGTTTCAATTTCTACAATCTTAATGCCCTTCCTTTTAAAATGGCCTCCCCCCAATCTCCACCAGCAGTTCTTTATTCCAGCTTCTTATTTTTATCCCCTTTAAAAACACTGGTTAGAAAAAAAAAAAAAAAAAAAAAAAAAAACCACTGGTTAGATCTAGAATTATTTTTGAGTATTTACTTATTTGTGCCTATTTTCCTCAACTAGAAGAGCTCTGGCAGGCTACACACAAGTGTGCAATGCCTGAGGTCATGCACTAAGGCACTGCCTTTTACAACACATTCTGCTAACAAATGATGTGGGATAGGATAGCCCAGCCTACATCTCTACCTACTTCCCGTTTACTTTATTAGAAAATGATGTTTGCAGCAAGCAGATGATGCCTGTGAAGTCCTTTGGCTTTTTCATGCTGTTCTTGCTCTCTGGGTTTATGGAAGCAGGGACCTGACTCTCACAAAAGTACATCTTCCCACTTAACTGTGTTGTCATTGATTTGGATTAACAGGTTAGTCAGTATCTCATATAATACTCAGAAAGGAATGTTCCCCAGCAAGGCTGATACACAAATTGGAGGAACTCTAGTTCTTAGGAGCATGGTGGGTGCTTAAGGCTTTGCCAGGTTAATCTGATTATTTCCACCAATGTCTCATTAATTTGGTGGCTTATTCTAGGTCAAAGATCCCAGGTAATAATGAAAGATTAGTGTCAGGGACACAGGAATAAACTTTAGAACAAGCTCAGGTAATAATGGAGGATCAGGGTTGGGGACACAGGAATCAACTTTAATGAGAGGCATCTTTACGTGGAAGAATGGAATCTGGGAGCTTACCAGCTTAATGTCCATTTCCCATGTAAAAATTAATTCTTCTTGATAACTAACGGCTGTCTTAGGAGATGTGCAGGGGGATTATTCCCTTTCTGTGCCTGTGAGGGGAGGCTCAGACTTCCACACAGTGCAGGAAGTGAAGTGAGAGCAGGGCAGGATTCACTGACTTGCTTGGTGGCTCAGTGTGTGAAGCTGCCTGACTTCTTGCTGTGCAGTTCCACTCTGGCTCAGCCTCTCTCCCCTGCTTCACAGACCGCAATATGAGAAAGAACACCTTTAATTTAGTAGAACAATCTGATCTTGGTTCAACTTGCTACAACTTAATTGAAGATAAAATAACCTGTCAGCACTACTTACAAGCATCTGCCTCCCTATACCTCCCAGTCCCCAAATGAGGCCAGGCACAGTTATCTGAAACCTGCCTGCCAGCAAATCAGGAAACCCAGCCCTGGGAACTCTTCCTTCCCTGGAATGGCTCCATCTCTGGGAAAAATGAGGCTCTAAAAGACCTTTGGGCTAAGTTCGGAACACCCAAGATTCAATGCACAGCAACTGTTGGACTGAGAGTGGGGTCGCAGATGGAGGAGTTGGAGAAGGGACTGAAGGAGCTGAGGGAGTTTGCAGCCCCATGGAAGGAGCAACAGTGTCAATTGGTCAGGCCCCCAGAGCTCCCAGAGACTGGACCACCAACCAAAGAATACACATGGAGGGACCCATGGTTCGGACCACATATGTGGCTAAGGAGGGCCTTGTTAGCCATCAGGGGGAGGAGAGGCCCTTGGGTCTGAGAGTGTTAGATGCCCCAGTATATGGGAGTGCCAGGGAGGGAAGACGGGAGTGGGTGGGTAGGTAGGGGAATATCCTCATAGAGACAGGGGGAAGGGGAAGGGGATAGGGGGTTTCCAAAGGGGAGACCTGGAAAGGGGGAAACAAAGTATTAAATAAAAAAAAAAAAAAAAAAAAAAAAAAAAGACCTTTGGGCTCCGTATGCCTAGGCCGGGATTCTGTTCACCTAGTTTTTAAACCATGGGCTGTGACTGGCTATGAAATATGCTTTTCCATACAACCCTTTTTTCCCCCTCCCAAGCAAGTGAGAAAAGTGCTTACACCTGTTCTATTGAGAGGCTCAACCCTGTCACTTCTCCTCTATGAATTTCCTGTTGTAAGGAGCTAACTTCGGGGAAAACACGATATTTATTTTTATTCCAGCTTTCTGTTCACACTGGCAAGTAGCATAATCAGTGGTGATGTCTCATGAAGATGTTGTGGAAATGGTCCTTGATTTAACCCTGCTTGACTTCTGAGCACTTCTCTTTGAATATAATGCTCTTCACAAGGTGGTACCTTGAGGTGTGACCTTTAAAGAACAGCCAGAGTCAAGTTGCAGCCATTACTCTTTGGAGCATCACAGACCACTGTGAAAGCTGCTGAATTTCTCAGTAATCAGACAGAAAGTTGGTGTGGTGTGTCTGTCATAAGAAAGCCAAGGTTACATTCTAAAGTAACCAAGTGCTGGTTGGTGAAGCCAACAGTGTTCTTGATTCATTATAGATACATTCCCTTGCCCTAAATTTTCAGAAGGCAATGAAGCTATTTTTTTTTCCCAGTTTTAAACATAAAGGACTTTGATATTGGACTCAAAGCCCATATCTGTAGTTACTGCTGAAAGTCTTGGGGCGGGGGAGACACCATGATCCATCAAGGCTTTGTTTCCAGAATACACAGCAAGTGCTAGAACTGAACAAACATCTTAACGTCCCTGAAACCTCAGATGTCACAGCTTTCTAATAATTAAGGTAAAGGGGTAAAAGCCTTTCTCAGCATTTAGTGAAGACTCCCATGGCTGCTAAGATAAGGTTTTTAGCAGAACTTTGTTTTCTCCTCTACCATGTTTGAAAAAGCAACCGTCTCAGCTTCATTTCCTAAACTTAAGCTTTTATCTTCTTTAGGACAAAGCTGTTAAGAGTCAACTGCAACAGCAAAACATAAGGAGAGTTCCATGAACATTCTGTTGAAACTCACTGCACTCTGAGTGGCTAGCCTCTTAAAGAATAAATAACGAACACTGAAACTGTGACAAGGAACATCTATCTACCAACACTCAACAGCATGACATTATGAGAAGTGAAATTTATTAAGTGGAGAAGTTTTCTACGAACAAATTGGCATAGGCACTGAGGATTAAAGTTCAGTGGGTTGATGTTTTACAGAACTCTGAGTCTTCAGCATTCTAATATGCACTGTGGACCCTTTAAAGCTTTTTCACTGAAGTCTCTTACCTAAAAGCGGTTAACATTTTGTAGGGCAGGCATTCTGCAGAAAGAACCTTTGGTCCCTCAGGAGTAGACTTTCAAATTCCACCCTCCTAATACAAAGATATGCCTGCATGACGCACTGTAAGGTACATCATATGTCACAGGAAAAATACAGGACACTTACCATGGCCCCACATGTTCTCTGCCATCGTCACTCATGTCTCCTGTCTGGCTGGTTTCCTGAGTAGTTCTGGTGAGGGCCTTTCTTCCAAGCACAAAGTGATTTGAGGAAAGCATGAATGAATAAAAACCGAGGCGAGTGTGATTGCCACATCTGTTAGCAGTGCATTTGGTAAGCCTTCCCCTGTCACGATATATATTCAGAACTAATGACAAAGAGATGTAGTTCCCCCAGGCAAATGAAATGGAGGTGCAAATTAGAATCACACCTGCAGTCTCATTTTGGTATCATTTCTTGTCTGGATAAACAACACTTACTCTCACTCTCCTTCTCATGGCAAGTAGCCACTGTTAACACTTGTATTAGAGATCAGTCACAACAAATTACAGTTAAGTTTCACATGGCACTGCAGGAGGCAGTTAGCCCCAGGGGAGCAGGGAGTTAGGCTAGGCCGCCTTACCAATTTTGAGATAACTAGCACTGGGCTAAAAAGGCCCCTGTGCCTCAGCCACATGAAGTGGTTAAAATTCTAATTCTCTAAGTGGTATCTTAATATTTTTGTGGATGGTAGTTTATTATTCTCTGTGGAGTGCAGCAGTGGGTAGCTGCTTGCAAAAGGGGTGATTCTAATCACCAATCATTCTCAAGAACACGAGAGATCAGTGGTACTCAACTGTGAAAGCTTTGCTGTGATCGGAAACTGCCTGTGTGGATTAAAAATAAACAGATTTCACTTTGAAATAACTGTATTTGATGCTAACCTTCCAGGATATGGAACACATCCAGACACACACACACACACACACACACACACACACACACACACACACCCGTAAAAAACACCACCATCACCAAACAAAAAAACCCAACAATAGAAGTCCACACGGAAGATGAGAAAAATAAGAAGTCAGGTCACCATGAATCAGTCCCATCTAGTAGGTGGGTTCTGTAACTGAGACAGAATCCACTTCTTTCAGTAAATCGTATAGGAAAAATTTATGGAGGGGGGAGATGATGGGATGCACACAATTAATTTCTTTGTAAATACATGTGCTCATGTGCACACGGGACCAAGTCAGCATAGGCATGTGTGAGTATTAAAGTAGCATCGATAAGTGGTGTCTAGAAGAAACATTCACAGATGAAGTCCAGTGCTAGCATTCCTTTGTTAGGGTAGCTTCACAAAGCTTCCTGAGTGACCCTGCATTTCAAGATAGGGAGGGAGGACCTGAGGTAATCTGTGATACAGAAACAGGTGATTTCCCGAGATCTGGAAACAAGATGCATTCTAAAATTTCATAGGGCAAGAAAGAGGCAATCATTTCTGGCACACCTGAATACTAAGTCAAACATAGGTGTGTCTCTTTTCCCAGGAGGCTTCCATTAAATTCCACATACTTACTGTCCCTTACAGGTAGGGACAGTGTCTACGAATCCGTCATGAGCATCTCCGTTATATACTACACATCCTACACAGCACCCACTAGTGCAGTTGTCCTCTCTGATTCACAAGCGATCACTACGTGAAGCTCAATGTCCAGTATTCACATTGCTCTTAGTAGGCCTCCATGGAGTCTTATGCTGCATTCAACATCAGGTTCTGGAGATGCTTCGCCTTATGTGACTTTCCTGTCATGACAAATCTATAAAATAGATTCTACTGTGCTGACTGTGGGACTCAAGGTACACTATGCTGTTCTGGGTATGGAAGCCAATCAGAAGTCCAGCGCAGGTTAGATTTCAGTCTGTTAGACTCCAGTAAGTACGTGTATATTTTTACATAGTAATTACAAGAGAAAGTGGGGGTAAATAGACACAGATAAAGGCAAACTGAGGGCGAGTTTTAGGCTCAGTGTATGAGCCACCTGTCACAGTGCAGGCCCTAAAAGCAGACTACATTCTAGTCCAGAGGATGGTGGAGAAGATATCTGAGGTCAAATTTAGGATGAGCAAGAGCCTGCTTTTCCTAAATAAAATTGTAGTCTAGTCTCCTCTTCAGGCTTATCAAGGCTTGATAGACAGAATATGTAAAACACAGGGGAATGTGGGGTGAAAGCCAGGTGCAGTGCACCTGAGAGATGATGGAACTGAGATCAGTGCAGGTATGCTGAGCTGCAAGCATGTGACAGGAAAAGACAGATAAAGTGGTGATCCTGTCAACAGGACAAGAGAACTGTTCTGGAATTAAAGTCTCCCACAGCACTGGAGTTCCAACACTGTTGAGCCAGGCAATCTGTCCATATTTGCCTGCTTCCACAAGAAGCTCCCCTCTCTACACCCGGCATAGGGCAGTCACTCAGTCTTCTTCTACCTCTTGGGTACTCAAGTGCAGGCCACTGTGTCAGCTTTCCCAACTGTGAGCTCGGCCTTCCACAGAACCCTCGCTGACCCCCACCATTTGACCCAAGCCTCAGATCTTGTCTAAGGACAGTGCACCTAAGTCAGTTCAACTGTTCCTCGTTCTAAATAGCCAAAGGGGTCTTGATAAGAAACTACATACTAGCTGTGCATTTCAGGGATCCAACGCTCAACACCTAAGCAGCTCATATGGCAAAACCAAACCAGTAGCCTTACCAGCTCTTTTCATCCCACACTCTCCTCCACTAGTAATTTTGAGAAGAGTCTTAACTAAATAGATTTGTAAAATGAATACTATTATTTAAGTGGAGTAGAGACAATTGATGGATCTTCTGACTCATTGACTGAAGGAAATACTGTCGAGATGTTAATTAACATTGCTTGTCAATCATCCAACACCACCACCACCAAAAAGTACCTCTTATTTCCCCATATACTTGGTCACACAGAAAAAAGGCTAATAGTGGACTTAACAGAACATGGCCAGCTTTGTTGGCCAGTAAAAGCAGAACTGTCGGACAGGCACAATTCCTACTCCTCCCACAGAGAATGGAAAGATAGGAACTGAAAGGAAATCATGTAGAACGTTTGATTGACAGTCCTGCTCTAGCTTGTAATGTAAACAACATTCTCCGAAACTGTTAACCATGAGTCTGGAGATACAGAATTTAAGTCCACCAAGAAACTGGAAGCATCAGCTCTGTCATAACCGTGATAATTTTTGGGTCTTCACATCTGCAGCTATTCCCTCTCAATGTATCCGTTCAGAGCCAAACCAGGAAAGGGAACAAAGGTACTGGGCCTAAATCCATCCCTGTGCCTGTGATATGCTGAGCCACCCACAGCATCTCCGGAAGGAAGTTGTTAGCTTCATGCTGAACAACTAACTCCAACCCACATATGGGAAAAGCCTAGAAGGAAAGCACAGTCTATTCAGCAGTATTAACTCCTTCTTCACTCAGCAATGTCCCCAGACTGAGTGAGTCAAGCTTGGTCTTAAGTATCATACCCAAATGGTTCTGATTGATATTGAAAGGTACCTGGTGCTACATCGGACCTCACCTTGAAATCTGAGTTTCAAATAAGCAAGCCTGAGAATAAACAGAGAGCACTGGGGTGGAGGAGGGCAACCACTTAAACACAGTCTTTCAAACCATGGGACAGAACAGTGAGGCTTTCAAACAGGTAAAGGTGCTTGTCATAAACCTGCTGACCTTTTGAAAACCTCACCTCTACACTTGCCATGCACAGTTGCAAGCATGCACATTCACACACACACACACACACACACACACACACACACACACACACAACATACATGTTTAAAATTTAAGGAATATAGATTTCACATCAGCTGATGTATCAACATATTGTATGAATGGTAATTTTTAGATGGGAGAAATCTCCCACATATACTGGATACTTGTAGTCTCAAGCTACACACTATGGCCTGCAGACCAAATTCTGCCAATCGTCACCATTTTGCAAATAAAGTTTTATTGGAATACAGCCATATTACTTATTTATACATTCTCCACAGAGATGTTCTTCTGGGTAACAGCAGAATAGCTGAGTAGTTGTGGCACAAATTACAAATTTCGGCACAAAAAGCCAAAAATACTATTTCTTTATAGAAAATATGTTCTCTTTGACTCTAGAACAGTGGATCACATGCTTTGTTCTGTAAATCCAGGTTCTTAAAAAATGTGTGTGTCTGTATGTGTAGTGTATGTGTGTATAAATGTTCATGCGTATGTTGGGTATGGTGTGGTTTCATGTGCACACATGTAAAGCTGATGTCTGGTGTCTTATTTTTCAGACAAAACCTCTCACTGGATCTGTATCTCTCTGACTTAATTATTGTGGCTGGCCAGAAAGTCACAAGGATCGCCCCACCCCATTTTGGCACCCTGCCTCGCCACCACCACAGGGATTACAGGTGCACAGCCCCTAAACTCTAAATGTGGCTCCTCACATTTGCATAGCACCTGCTTCACCCCCTGAGACACCTTCTTAGCTCACTCATACCCAAATTATTTTGTATTAATTCTACAATTCCTACCTGAAGGTCATGGTACTTTAAAATTTGGGGGTTGGTCCAAAGATGTCTCAGCCCTCTGCTTGGAAGCATTACAGGAACAGGTCCAGGCACCAACCCCACAGATCTGAACAGATGCCTAGTTTTTCTTATGCCCCTGAGACAGATGGTCCTCAGAGAGGGGGAGAAGAATTAGTCCACAAGAGAGAATTCTCTGTGCAGCACTAATTTTGGAAATTCGTCCCTGATCCATCTGGCCAATGAGGATTCCTTAGGAGTAACTTTGCCTAGCATTCAGGAAGGGAATCCTGGGTCCCAGTGCCCAAGCTTTGGGTATTTACTACAGAGACATTAATACAGCTTTCCACATTGGCCATTGAGACAGGAAACTCAGATGAAGTTAGTTGTGAGCACAAAGTCAGTGAGAGCCCCTCACTTAGGGACCCCTCACTTTCCCGACACTATTTTGTGGGTGTAGGAAACCACCTTATTAGTCCTCCGTGTGCACAGCAGGCGCAGACCTTTCCTGTCTCTACTTGGGGCAGCGGGGCTCCTATCCTCACCCTTCCTAACTCAGCTCTGGTATCTGTCCTTGCTATGCCAAAGGCTGTATTCCCCTGAACAACAGACCATATATTCTCGGAGCTCTGGCCTGAGGTTTTCCTCTGTCCCATTGCTAATATTTCACAGCATGGAATACTGGCACATAAATAGGAAAGAGATAAAGTTAAGACTATACATGGGGGAAAGTTAGACAACCAGAAGCAGAGGCAGTAAGGGACGCCAGTGCTGACAGACTCTTTTCACTTAGTGTCAATCAAGAGACTTCAGAAGTCTGAGGGACTGGATGTGAAACCCTCATCCCACTATTTACTCCTCGGGTAATCGCAGAGTCCTTGTCTATAAAACAAAATAACTGAGCTCCTTGTAGCATCACTGTGGGGATTGGGTGGACATGTGTAAGTCATTTAACCATTTTTTATACTGACCTACAATGACTCCTTAATGTGAACTTAACAATCAATACTGAGTGACGTGCCTGCTAAAAAAACAGTTGCTATTAGACACAGTCACAAAGGTGTACCAGAGAAGACATCATAAGAACTATCTCAACTTTCTTCTGAATCATGCACTTGGAGAAAAAGAAAAGTCCAGTTTAAAAAAATTACATTCTCTGCCCACTCTTCCTATCATTGTATGGGAACCAGAAGCAGAGGTCTTCTGCTGTGAACATACAGCTGGCCAGCCAGATGTGAACATACTGCCTCTCCCAGGTCCCATAGCATGGGAAGGGCATCACTACCTCAGGTAACTGGAGGTCTCTGCAGACAATTCTGTATCATATCAATCCACTAGGGACTGTGGGCTGTAACAGTCTCTTCTACAAAGAAAGTATCAGTCGCTGTAACACTAGGAACACAGTATCATAGTTAACTTAAGGTGGTAAAGTCCCTTGCTTACATCTAGACTCACAACTTAACTCACAAATGCTATTTGCTTACAAAATCTCATTTCCATATTTTTTCTAAAATGGTAGTAATCTTCCATTTAGGAATTCTAATCACATATAACAATAAGGACTTTTTCTGCTACTTTCCTCTCTGCTGTAATGGAATACCTAAAAGCAACTGTGGGAGGAACGACTTCTAAGACTTAAGAGTGTTGAAAGTGCAGCTCACCCTGGTGGGGAAGGCATGGCAGAAAGAGAAGTATGCCTGCTCACATCTAGGTAGGTCAGGAAGCAGAGAGAGAGAGGTATCGGCTGTTCTCAACTCAGCTTGAGTTCTCCTTTTCCCTCTCCAATTGAGGCCAAGACCTCTGCCCAGAGACACTGTCACCCTTATTCAAAATGTGCTTTCCCCCCTTTCATTTAAGAAATCCCCAAAGGTCTGCTTAACGATGTCCCAGGCATAGCTTAAGCTGACAAACTAAATTAACCATCACAAGGAGAATGAACACACCACATAGCAGAAACCAAGATTTGATTTTCGTGAGACTACTGGGGACAAAAGGACAAAGGGCTTTATAAATGAAAGCTAATACTTGGTTGCATTGTTCCTGGAAGCAAATGGGTGGCCAGGGCAGAATACAGAACCCAGCTGCAATGACTTCTCACTGCTGTTAATCTCATGAAGCTTACCTCTGGGGCCACTCCCCTCAAAGCAATGCAACACTGCCCTGCCTCCTCTGCCAGATGTTGCCTTTTCCAAGCTCCCTGGGTTTAGATTACACTGAGCTCACTTTCACCCATGTTGTGAGCTAATTACAAAGAATCCAGAAATGCAGGATCGAACTGGGAATACCGCAGGCTGCGTTAACAAACCCCGGCACCATCTGCTGAAATATCAAGATGCTTGTTTAAGAACTTGCCTGTCAAGAGGAAGCCGCAGCAGAGACGGTGGGGAAGTTTTCTTAATAATTACTTTTTACTTTTCTTTTCTGAAAAGGAGCAGCAGGGCACTGAGCATGTGAACAGTCAGTCCAGAGACAGAAGACTCTGTTTACCTTCTCTGTGTACTGATGCTGGCAGAGGAGAACCCAGACGTCCTTTGTCATCAAAGTAGGAAAGATAGGGTCAAAAGAAGGTGACCCAAAGCTGGGTGCAGTGGCTCAGGCCCATACTCTTGGACTTGGGAGGCTGAGGCAGAAAGGATCACCAGATGTTTGAAGATAGCCTGAGCTACACAGCTTGTTCAAGATCAGCCTGGGCTGCAATGGGACTCTGTGTCAAAGCAAAACAAAAGGAGATGGGGCATGCTCATTTTTTTTTTTTTTTTTTAATTTTACCAACAGTCTTCCAGAAGGTCCCTTTCTGTTTATAATTAGTAACAGAGACAGTTAAAAAAGCATGCTACGTAGGGACACTATCAGACACATGTGATTTTCATCCTAGTGTAACAATCCTCCAACCACTTGAGACTGGGCAAACAGGTTTGTAGATAATGCTTAGGTCCACAGCAGAGCTCCAAGCAAAGGAAAGCCTTACATCTTGTAATGCCACTGTTTACCGAACTCAATGTAACCTCCGGTGGTTAGGACCAAGACAATGGTAGTCACAGGGCTACCATTTTATTTTATTTTACTCCTTCAACAAAGAGATATATTCATTTTCTCCTTTGAGTGGTAAGGGAAACAACAGTAATAAGAGAAATAGCAGCAAGTGTGTTTTTTAAATGGTTTAAAAAATGTTATGTGTGTGGGTGTTTCGATCACATGTGTGCCTATGAACCATGTCTATACCTAGTGCTTTGACGAGGCCGGAAGAGGGCACTGGATCCCCTGGGAGTGGAGTTAAGAGATGGTAGTGAGCCACCATGGGCATGCTAGGAACCAAACCTAAGTCATCTGAAGAGCAGCCAGGACTCTTATCTGCTATGCTATATTTCAGCCCAACACCTAATATCTTTTGATCATGTACCTAGTACCAGGAATTATGCTAACAGTTTCATCAACATTTTGAGGTGGGTATCATTCTTAAAGGAGAAAAAAATGGATGCCTATAGAAATTATAAACCTTAATCAAATAACTCATGGGTTAGGCAAGATGGGTAGAGCAGAGATGAGGCCAGAATGCTATACTCACTCCACAGATCAACTGCCTTTGTGGCCTTGGTCCTGGAGTGCAAATGGACAACTTAAGGATAGGAACAATGGAGAGGAAGATGGGAAATCAAGAGCCCCAATATCATACTTCATGGAGACAGCACAAGGAGCTGATGTAAACAGAAACCACCACTGA
Organism: Uromys caudimaculatus; assembly: GCA_028551405.1. Lineage (NCBI taxonomy): Eukaryota > Metazoa > Chordata > Mammalia > Rodentia > Muridae > Uromys > Uromys caudimaculatus. Next base: position 85,798,255 of record CM052702.1, read on the forward strand.
CTCACACAACTCCCTGGCTAATGTAGAGACTGAATGATCCTATTATGTCCAGGCACAGGGGCGTGCAGGCATGCGCTGACAAGTACCACCACTTCACTGAGAGTGATGGGGGAGGCGGGCAAGTCTGGAGAGGGAGGGCTGGGTGGACAGGGAACCTCAGGATGCTCATGTCCCACAGAGGACACTTCTACATCCTTCTGGGAACCCGCCACGCATCCCTGGCATTCACAGACATTACTTATACCCCAAAGAACACACAGGACTACCTCCTGGGCTTAGCAGCCCAAGTACAGTATGCACCTGGGTGAGTACACATGAAGGAAAACCTTTCCTACATTCAAGTGCAAAACATAACAAGGGCGGATTGTTAATTAAAAACAACAACAACTTCTTCCTTCACTTTGGGTTGATTTCAAAGTCATTTACCAGAATTCAAAGTTGCTTGGGTCCTGATTTCCATTTACTAGGAGGCTGGTCATTTTTCATCATTACGTAGAGGGGTGGCTTTGAGCTTAGCCCTACCATCTGTCCTCCCTCACACGCCTGAGGGATTCACAGCAGGGCAGGAGAGTTTGCCAACTCTCTCCAGCAGGCTCTAGGGCAGGGCTGACAAATCACTTCCCAAGGCCTGGGTAGACCAGACAGAAAGAACAGTCTCCTACATAACCAGACGACCAGAAATTCAAGAACAACAGGTCACCACAAAAGCAATGTCACCCCCCAGAAAGGAAAGAGCATCCCTGCAGCAATCAGGCCACGGAATTGAAACCTGATCCAACCTTTAGACTCCGAAGGTCTTCAGAACAAAAAGAAATCCCGCAGTGGTAACTGAAGCCTCCTGCTCCATACAACCAAAAATTAATGATACAAACATGAAGCTGCAACATAAGCCAACAGATCCTTTATAATGAACACAACCAACCCATCCATCTCCTGGGAAGAATATTTAACTTGAGAACAGGCAGGGCCTTAAAATATTTATACTTCTAACAATTAAGTTTCGAAGAGATGGATTTTGATTATCATTAGATTAGAATCCAACTATTCGTAGGTGGTCCTCAGACAACACATAGCTTCATGCTGTCCATTTTGAAAGGATGAGTGGGTAAGAAAGCAGAAGGAAACAAGGTGGGCTGCTGTATCCACAATCCTTTTTATCAAACACTATAATTCTCAGATAAGCTAATTTGTCTCCTTTCCAGCTTCTTTCAAACACAATTTTAACAAATTGTTTGGTCAGAGATAAGAAAGCACACTGTGCTGGAAAGAATAAGAGACAACACAAATCAAGCGTGACCACCCCAGGCCCTGCCACTCACCAGCTTTTACATCTACCAAACCCTTCAGCCCAAGCCTTGGCCGCCTTTCTCCATATCACCTATAAGTGTGCCATTAGCAACTTGACCTACCTATTTCACATGCCATTCAGGATTCTCATTCTTCCATTCCCTCCCTCCTCTGACAGGTTTTCTCTCTATAGCTCAGGTTTGTCTCTACTCACAGTTCTCTTGCCTTAGTCTTCCAAGTACCAGCATTCCAGGTGTGCATCACTGTGCCAAGTCTCTGCATTTTCATGTTGAGAATCGTTTAAAACCCAAATTTCAAATACAGCTCTGCAAGTAAGCGATCTTCTTGTTTCCTAAGCTATAGAGAGTGGAATACACACCTTGTTTTGTAGAACTCCGAGGTGCTTCACATAGGCCTAAAACAAAAGAAGCCCCTGGTAGCTTGACTGTAATTTAGTGGATGGTCTCATACCGAAGAGAATATAGGCAACACAAACTGGATTTGATTGAGTCTCTAAAAAATGAAGACACAAAGATCTGGGAGAAGATGGGGGTATTGTATACCCCCATTATGAAAATTTCAAAGAATACATTAAATAAAAAGAGGATCTTCAGTGAAGAACTGCTTTCTTTTAGCCTTTACAACTAACACCTTCAGAATTATCTAGTGACCTTTTGACAAATATCTTATCTGATAGTATGTTGCGCGCGCGCGCGCACACACACACACACACAAAGTAAAATGAACAAAACAATCCAGAAATTCCTAGGAAATGCTTTTCAGAAAATATTCTTATAACTTGACTATTGTCCTAAAGAAAACACACTTATATAAACAAACAAAATACATTTATTAGGAATAAAACAAAACAAAACAAAAACCATGCCTGTCACATCTTAGCAGATACTCTGTACATCTATGAATAAGTACCTTTTTCCTAAGTTCTTATCTGAAAACTGAAGGCAAAATGCCCTATCTCATGTACTCAAGTTTCTTCAAAGAACAAAGGTTGTTAATGTTGTGCCCGCTACAATTAGAGAAGAGGTTTTCTGTTGTTTTGTTCTCCATTAAACACATCATTTATGCAATGCCAACACAAAGGGGAAATAATGATCTCATGTTCCGAGGAGGCAATGGGAAAAAAGTTGATGAGAATTTCCAGTTCTGTTGTTCAATTTTTTCCCAATACAAATAAAAAATACATTTTAACCTAAAGAATTCTCCTGTTGACATGATCACATGTCAATCCCCATTAAGTATCCATCCAGAACCCATACTGTACAGCCTTACAAGGAAATAGGAGTGGTGTCGGGAGCCTGAACTTCTAACGGTGTTGGTCAGCAGACTGTGCAAGGCCTCAAAGGCAGTACGTTCTCAATGGGTGAACACACAAAAATGCCTAAAGGCAAAGCAGTAGGTAGCCAAGCCAGCTGCCAAGAACTGTTCTAAATCAACTTGAAAGGGGGAAGGAAGGATGGCTGTGTCAGCTCCTGAGTTCTGGTCTGTGTTTGCTCTTCAGTGTTTGGCAGGGGGAGGGATGAAAGAGAGTTTCTTCTTGGAAGGAAGTGGAATCTTAGGAAAGCTGAGATAAGCAATTTTTTTCTTTTTGATAGATAAAATAAGCAAAGACTCTGGGCAACCCATTAAACAGCTTGTTGGAAGCTGTTCAGATACCATTGCCCTGTCTTAGTTAATCTTCCTATAGATCAGCACTTACCCTAATGACGATAAACACTTTGTATCACCCTAGTCTTTGTAAACTTCCCAAACTCCATCCTAAGACCTTCATAAAAAAGATCTAGGTCTGGCCATAAAGATCCAAATCTTATTGAACTCAACCATCCAAATGATAGCTGGAGTCCCCTGACTCTGGGGCAGCCCAACCAATGCTACAAAATGTCTAGAGGAAGAATATCTCCCAGTATGGGTATCCTTCCCAAACCTCAAAGCCATTATTTGGGTCCAGGGCTCTTTGTTCTAGCAAGTTCTGGGTCAGCACATTCAAGCTTGAGACCACACTGTCTTTTGAGTATTTCTTAAATTTTTGTGAGCATGTAGACCACCTAAAAACTTTGGGGAAGTAGATATTTCCATACATAGTTATAGGCCTGTCAAAGTATTTAGTTTTTAATAAGTTCTTGTGTGGCCTGAGTGTTGTTGATCCACAGATAATACTTAGGGTAACAGGACCTTAGGGAACAGAAACTCGAGCTTTTATTCTGTATACTATTATATTATTAGCAATGTGATCTGGGAACTAAGTTCCCATGATGCTGAAGCCCATGGGGCAGTGGTGGTAAGTAATCAGAATGCTGGCCCCAAATACTGTGTAGTTCATTTTAGAAAACACCCTTATCCACGCACAGGTGTACACTTCAACTGTGATCATGTGGACTGCTGGGTCCTTGACTAATTTATTTAAGATGTTATCACCAACATCACACTATAGCCAAATCTCAATATTCAAAATGACTAATACACATTCTTCAAGTCTAATGTTTTTGATCCTTAAGCATATATATATATATATATATATATATATATATATATATATATACACACATACACACACACACACACACACACACACACACACACACACACACACACACATTTGGTTTCCAAGACATTTTTAAAGCCTGAAGAAACAAGAAATCCATCAAGATGGGGCTAGAGAGATGGCTTAGTAGATAAAACGCAAGCCATGAGCACCCACAAACAAGCTTGGTGGGCAAGCTCTTTGATTTGCAAGAGACCCTGCCTCAGAAAACAACGTGGAGAGTGATAGAGGAAATCTCTAACATCAGCCTCTGGACTGTAGATGCATGCACTCACTCATGTATGCACTCACATGCAAACATGCATGTACACACCATAAGCATATATGTAGGCCACCCATATGCAGGTCTTATCATTTCACTATCACTCAGAAGGGACAAGGGAAGAAAATACTGCACACTGATGAAACTTTTATGTGGATAATTTTAAATATGAATACTGTAAGAGACTAAGATAACATTTATAAAGTCATCTACAAAGAAACCATTTGCAGAAAAGAAAACGTTATTAAAATTCACCGGTGTTCATACCTCCCAATTATATGAAGGTATTATTGGAGAGAGGATGATTAAAGAACTACTCCACCTGACTCAGGAACAGATCTAACCTGGCTGATTAAAAAGATTGTCATCTGGTCAATCAACTGCCATTTGAAAGGCTGTTTTAAAAATACCTACATTTAAGTGTCTAAAAATCTGATAAATTTGAATTGACTTAGGGTAGCTATCAGGAAACAAGTTTTCACTATTCTCACTTTGAAGATTCTCACTTGGAATGCAATCACCAAAACCTTTCAAAATCCCCCCAGTGCTACCCCCACCAAAAGGCTGGTCTACCCTGATTCTCCTTTATGAATATACTACTAAACTAGCTTTGTATGTGACAGCAGTTTCTACCAGCTTACAATCTAAAGTTGAGTCCTTCAAGGTACTGTAGTCAGCAGTAAGATACACAGCATATGAAGATCAAATGGCTGCAGTACAGAAAATATGCAGGTGCCTGGCCAGTTATCAACTCTAAAAGGGTTATACCAAGTCCCTGCTTCACAGTGCACCATGAGAGCCAAGGGAGTAAATGTAGATTAAGAGAATAGTATGAATCCCAAAGCATTATGATTATGAAGTAGGTAGACACTCTTCATTCCACATGAATAAAGACAAGCATGCAGACACTATTTAAATAGCAAACAACCCCTCCATTTGAGCTGCTGTTTGAAGTGTCAGGAATTAAACTGGAGCCAAGATTCTCTAGTAAGCTACTTGAGAAAAAGACAAATTTTAATGGGCACCAGACTGTATGAAAATCTTACTCATGGTTGCATACACAGGCTACCCCATGAAAGCCCGACAAGTCAAGAAGTAAACACAAAAGGAAATACTCCCTTAAAGAGCAGAATGTTTTGATGAATCCAGGTTGCTTGGAAAGGATGCAGACAGAAAGTTATGGGGACACAGAGCGGCCCCAGCCATCTTGGCTTCCACATACCAGCAAGGTGTTGACGAGACTCTGATCAACACAGCCTGCTGAAGATCCCACTGCACACTCAATTTGGCTTAGGATCACCCAATCAAATTTGCTAACACAGTAGACTCCAGAAGAATCGCCCATTAAAAATAATCCAAATACAGACTCTAAATGTGCATAAGGCCTTTGTGCTCTCCACTGGAGCTTATAGTATCTAACAGCTGCAACTGTGACTATTCTAGCTAATTGCTCTCAGCAACAAAAATAAACAATCGCTCCAGGAAGAAGACTGTGCCCGCCAAATATTAATGAATTTTTTAACAGTCAGAAATTTCAAATTTAGTTTAGAAGCTTTGCTACAAGGAAGTCTCAAATCAAATAATAAGCACAGAGTTGAGGAGGTACTCTCCCACCCTCATCCCCATGCGTGCAGTACATATATTGTATTTAATCCTTCTCTCTATCCAGTCCAGCCCCCTCGAAGTGAAAAAGGAACGTGCTTTGCATTTGAAGGAATTTAAGCAATCTGAGATATTTTAACTCGTGTATAACTTTTTAACATATGGGGGAAAAGAGTCACACTGATTGGAGCTATTTTTAACGTGCAGCTCTATCGTAAAAATAGACATTTACTCATAAGGATGCTTGAATAGAGAGCAGGCCCAATCTACGTCTCATTGTTAAGAAAGACGTGAAAAAAGGCTGCCATGCTTCCCAGCGAGCTGCTGATGCTTCGCCTGTGATGTCATGGCAGGATCCAGGTGCATCTAAAGAGTGTCTTTTAAGCTCATCAATCCTTTTAAACGTGCTCTTCTCCATCAGCTACTTGTCTGAGCACATGCAATAAGGAGCCAGTATTTATCCAGACCCTCGAAAGAGGAAAGATCACTGCAATCAGAGACACAGGGAAAGAAGAGAAAAAAAAAAAATCACTCACCTACAATTGGCTTCTCAGACATCCTCCTCTTGGCCCCCATTAGGGAGGAAAGCATTTTCCTAGTTGACTTACTGGTACTGGGATATGTATCTGTTCTCTATGGCTGCAGATTCCCCTCCTCTCATCCAGGACCCTGTTACACAGAACACGACAATCAAATTGCCAACTGAATACTGTGGCAAGCATTTAGACATTGCCACTGCAAGCTTTACTTTGGAGAGAGAACCCCAGTTTTGGATTTTCAATTTGTCTTCAGCCCATTCACACAAATCTAGGGGAATACACTAATGGGAAAGCATGCAGAATTCTTGATTTTCATTCCTTTCTGAAATAATGTTAAGTAGCAATCAATACAATAAAAACCCACAAAGCCTTAAGTCAACATGTACTATTTGATGTTTTCTTATGCTAAGGCACTGGTCCTCAACCTGTCCCTCATAAGCCCTACTTGTAGGAGGAGGGCTTCCAAATGATATTTTCAAACAACTTTGAAAATATCAGATATCTTGCTCACCAGATATTTATGTTACCATGTATAACAGTAGCAAAATTAGAGTTATGAAGTAGCAACAAAAATAATTTTATGGTTGGAGGGGGGGTCACCATAGCATGAGAAGCTAGACTAAAGGGTTGCTGTGTCAAGAAGGTTGAGAACCACTGTGCTAAAGAACAGTAATGTAAAACTAAAAACATTCTATCAAAGAAAAAAAATGAATGTTTGAAAAAGTGTATGGAAAAGATTACATACACAGCCACAACTTAAAAAACAAAGGGGACAAAACATAATTCTGAAGTAAAATGTACCAAATACATAATAGAAACGTGCACCCATACTCACCTGCGTTCTACTTCTAGATGCCACATCTATCTCAAGATGACAACAGTTTGATTCTGCAAAGCACTTCTCCAGAAACCAAGTCTACTTGTTTTAGTGCCTCGATGATAATGTATTGCAGGGGTACAGAAGCTAGGAGAGCTGGTTCCGGGGCCAAGCCTCAGGTGAGACCGGACTCACTTATCTGCAAAGTAAGACACTAAGGAGTTCTCCCGAGGATCTTCCAGCTCACAAGAGTGAAAAATATAAATTGAATCTCCAGTCTAGAAACCGCCTGTGACTGGCACAGAGTGGGCCCTTGATGTGCTTTTAGTGAAAGAATGGCAATTAATGCAAAGCATGCATTTTAAAGTTTCCCAAAACCTTTGCCACAGTAGACCGCTGACTGTGTGCCAAAGCAGGATTCACTATAGGACAGACAGAGACCAGTAGATTGAAAACACAAAATGGAAAACAACTTTGAAAATACACAACTAAGGCAAAACCAAAACCATATACCCCTTAAGGCTCAGGATAAACTTTTAGAAAGTTTTCAATGTGCTGGTTTTTAGGGGCAGGGTGGTAGGTTATTACTGCCTTATCTAGTACTCAGGGACGTGATCTTAAGACAGAAACATAAGCTGTCATTTACCTGAGGAGGACTCCCATCTTTTCACACAATGTCTAGGCATGAAAGGGTATTTCTTAAGGAACAATGTGAGAAAGAGAGTGTTAACATGCTGTTCTTTGTGTTAGGAGGAAAGACACAGCAATAATCAATCTTGAGGTGGAATTTTACTAAATAATAGTTATTATAGGAAACCTCTTAATTCCTGGTTCAACTTTAAAGCAACAGTTATGTTTTCTTACTTGGACGTTTGGAATATCAACATCTGTATTATTCATTACTATTATCTATGTTTGCAAAATTGCCCTTGGAAAAAGGAGAGGATCTCTAACATACATGTAAAAGTGTGGGGTTAACTCTCCTACTACAGTGCTCTCAGAATTTCCTGATATGAAGGCATTAACTCAGAGTCCAAGAAACTAAAGCGCTTCATCTATTGGATGCCTAAGAGACAGCCTCACCATTTCTCACAGCCAGTGCAGCACCTTTACCACCCCAGCAACAAAGCGTTCACACAGCTACCTTGCCAAGCATGCTTCACTCTGAAGAGTAAGTTATTTGCAGGTAGCAGCTGATGTCATCAGAGCTTCAGTGAGGTTCATAGATAGGCTGGTTGGTTCTGAAAAACACATGTAGCTATACAGAAAAAGAATTATAGGAAAACATCAAGAAATTAGATGGTAGAGAATGAATGTGACTAGGAACAACTGGCAGATTCAAGACGCCTACAAGATAAACAAAGCTGCAAGCCTTGGTCAGGGAAGGATTGTGTGAGTGGCCTTTATGTAGCTCCTTATCAAGAGGGAAGGCATGGCAGAGAACAAAGAGCCGAATAGTGTACGTGCTAAGAAGGAATCACATTGTCCACTGTGAAAGGTGCACAGTTGGACGGTAGATAAGCACAGCAGGCTATGTTGGTTATGCTTTATGCCTCTGCACGCCATACTTCAAATGCACATCTCATAAAGGAGGCAATGCCCTCAGTAGTGACTTTGACACTCTCTCTAAACTAATATAATCTACCACACCAGATACTCGCCAGGTCACGATGGAAATAAACACGAGAATAAAGGGACAAGGCTTCAGTGTTTATGTGTTTGATATTGTATCATGGTCTCCAATGGAATGTTTCAATATCTAAGGACTTCCTATTTCATTGTGCTCTCAAATTTCAGGCTAATCTGAAATTTCACTAGTCTATTCAAACAAATGAATAAGGAACTCAGAGGTCACACCATTTATAAATGAAGAAACTCATGTTCCCGGGACACTGCAGGCAGGCAGACATTTACCTATTCAGAGTTTTCTTCTTGAATCCTCTCTCCCCCAACAGCTTTTAAATTCTACCTACTTTCAATGACCTGGTCAACCGCTACCACTTCTGTGTATCCTACTACTCCTGAGGCCCCGCACATTGAAAACTAATTTTTCTCTTTATTGCAATCATGAATTTTGTGCATGAGATTCTGCTCTTACCTTTCACTGTGTATCTGTGATTGTCACACTTCTGAACCTCAAATGGTGAGCACTGGGCAGCAGTGAGGTATGTCTTCCACACATCATGTCAGCACAAACATCTGCTTGCACTTATGCCTGGAACGTGGCTGGCTATGAGAGATATTTGAAAATCTGACACCCATGAGTGTTTCTGAGTGCCCTATCAGTTTAGGTCTAACCTACATCTTTGGCTGTTTAAACTAAATATAACATTAATACCACATTTCAGGACCAAGCTATGTATTTTGTCCTACTTCAAAGTTGAATAAAAACAGTATAACATCTTTCTCATACTCAGGCTAGTTCACCATCATCAGTGATTTCCAAACTTCTATATATGACACATTTATAGAACGAAGATCCAGGGTTCTTGGTCAGCCTAACTATTGGGTTATGTCGTGGGTTAGAACTTTCATTCTGTTTCACAGAGGACTTGGGCAACTGAGTGTTTTTTTTTTTTTACAAGATTCACTGAATGAAAGGGATGTACTGGCAAATGCATAAACAGAGCACGGAGTGGCTGGGTTTGTATAAAGCCACAGCACACTGCATCTGATGGCACTATAGTCATGACCTGGCAGCTGAACTGTTTTCCCTTCTAGGGGATGGTCTCTGGGAAGCATAGCACCTGATCATTCTCACAGAACTAGGGCAGGGTATAGCAGGCAGAAGCACACACCCATGCACACACACGTACACACATGCACACACACAGAAACGCCTGCTAATTATATGAAATGGAACTTTGCAACAGTTAACTTCAGCAAGGTCCATCTGGTACTGACCAGATGCCTGAATTAATGGGGTACGTACTTTAATCTTTTGCTTTGAATGGAAAATAATCTCTCTGACTTTCCAGAAGAGAGTAAAGAAAGTACAGATAGAAAACAAAGGAGTGTACACTGCAATGACAGACTACACATGCCTGTTATTCAAACTGCTATGGTTTGATTTGCATCTCTGTTAGTTTCTACTGTCCAACATTCTAATATGATAACAGAGACATAAGTATGAAAGCTGGTATCTGTCTTTTTCCTTATTCTATTTTTAAAGTGACATGCGAATAATGCAGTAGAAAGTACATTTAAAAACCCAGGGATTACAATTCTTATGCACTTACTGTTGATATTTGCATTTTCTTGTTTTCGAGGGAACACTTTGAAAAAGTAGTTGTAAATTTCCATTCCACTTTGAATATCTTATAAAAAAAGAGACTCTTGTCATTCGTTTTTGTTTTTAAAAGGGAAGATGAAATTGCCAACATTTCTCTTTAAATCAGATTAATTTAAAATGGTGGTAAGATTAGGAGCTGCTGTCAGTCACTTCCGCAGTGAGTTGCAGTATGACTCAAATGATGTGCAAACAGACAAGGCAAAGGAAACTAAGGGGGAATGGAACTCCTTCAAAAATACAGCAGAGCTTCACAACCCGCCTTTACGGGTTTCTATTCGCCCACTATCTGTGCAAATGAAAAGAACCATGACATATGAACCAGTCAAAATACTGAAGAAGTGAGGGGGGAGAGGAGTAGGACGCATGTTCAAACATCACATAAGTAAAAACATGAAATTCAAATTGGCAGTGTTTAACCGCCGGCTACGGGAAGAAGAAGAGCTGTGCCACTCAGACACTCTTGGGTATGATGTCACAAATTCAGAACAGATACTTTTAAGATGATTTTTACCCAAAGCAAAATGTATACAACAAATCAATGTAATAAAAAAAATTCATCCAGCACACTTAAAAAAAAACAAACGAACAAAAAAATCCCTTCAACATCCTCAGCTTTCTGAAGTTTTATAAAAGTATAATTCTCACAGAAAAGAACAGCAAGAGAAGCTGGGCACAGTGGTACTCATCTTTGATCCTGATACTCAGGAGGTTGGTAGATCTCCATGAGTTCCAGGCTAGCCGGGACTACGTTTTGAGACCACGTCTCAAAGAGACAGACAGACAGACAAAAGGAAGAGCAAGAACTGTTTTTCCATCCGTTTACCTTCTGGAGATGTGTTGTGATTAAATGTGTAAATGAAGCGTGGAAGGAGCTGGCACAGTTCACAATTTTGTTAACCTAACAGAAAGTGAGCTTTCTGTTCCAGAGAAAACTCCCTCAAGAGACAGCAGCTGTGCAACTCAAGTGTCACAGAAAACCACCTCTGGTGGGCGCAGTCTTACTGACAGAAGCAGAGTAAAGTTGCCTTCCCCAAGTGCTCCTGCACAGGTTCACGGCACAGGGGGGTGCAGTTCCCACTCGTGTAAACGCTTGAGAGTTAACCGGTGGCAGGGTAATAGATGTTACACTAGCTGATGAAAGACGTGTCCCTGTAAGAGTCACCTAGTAAGGCATCTGAAAGCTCATTAATCAAAAGTATTCTGTCACAGCCTTTGTTTTCCTTTTAGGGGTTTGGTGTTTTGTTGTTTTCCTTTCCTTCACACTCCCCCTTCAGTTAACTTGCCTTCTGGATGCCTTAGATAGCCCAGCTTTCAACTAGCACCTCTTTTAATTAAAGAAAGTCAGGTTGGTTTTTTTTTTTTTTTTTATCTTCTTTGAAGTAGACTGTGCATAAGTATCCCACAATCCAGATGTGTTTAAAGATACACCACAGGTCTTTCCCTTCAACTTTGTTTATTGATGTACCGAACATGAAAAAGCACAAAGAATCCAAACACAAAAGAAAACATGTACAGCCTCTTAAATACTCAACAGAATATATTTTCTATTCCAACAGATGTGAATTAAGTCATACTGTACAACTTCAAATAAATACCAGCCTTACATTTTATTAAGTGCTCTGATAAACACTGTAAAGTGAAGCACAGTTTGCATGCCTTCTCATCAATGCCTTGGTTTGCTACAGTAGTACAGGAAAGAAGCATGTAGCTGCTGTTTCCCACAAGGGAAACCTTATTTTTTTTTAAATATATACATGTATTTTATTTTATTTTTTAACGCAGGTTAACTCTGACAATCTAAATGCACCTAAGGATATGAGAAAGTGCTAAGCCAATTGAGTTCTGAATAGCATTGAGTGGGTCAGCATGAAAACTCGCTTGTTCACTTTAGCACGCGCCTCACAGTATATGTACTGTACTATACTGAAAATTTTTATAACTACAATTTTAAATAATAAAAAATAAAACTCAAAGCAACTGCAAAGATAATGTACAACTATGTTATGCATAGCACATTGCCTGTTCTAAGGGGAAGCATATGAGCATCTCAGTTTATACAAAACGCAGGACGTAACTATATAGTTCTCAGTGCATCCTGATGAAGGCGACAGTTGCCTTCAGCTTTTTTGAAAATTTATTATAAGCTAGATGCTAATCAGAAAATATTTTGTATTTTTTAAAATTTCTTTCATACATGGTAAAGACTTATTTTATTATTTCCCCAAATAGTGGTTTAAGCATCATACAAAGTTAAATTTCAATAGCATACAGATATTTATGATTTTTGTATGAAAAATGTAAGGAAATTTGTTCAAAACCTATGGTTATACTCATTTTTCTTTTTTTTTTTTACCACAAACATATTTATAAACGAAAATGTAGCATCACCATAAACAGCTGAAGCTAGACTATCTACAGACAGAATTAGCCAACGAATCTGATGCACTGTAAATTCAAGTCCTCAGGACAACAGAAGTGAATAAGCAAGACCTCAAGTAACAATGTTAATGCCATTTACAAAGAAAAAAACTGATACAAAACATTCAAAACCTGAACATCACTTGATATGTAAGGGAAAAAAATAAAATTAGCTGAAAGGTTCATAAACACAAGGTCTTATTTACATCACAGAAAGCTCAGGTGTTAGCCTTAAACGTAACTCTCAAAATACCTTCAAATCTATCCAACTCAGGTCGCCTTCACTGACTTGCTGCAATCCGAACATGTGCAACATCTTATCTTCCTTAAGACAAAACAATTCTTCAAACGATACTGCAAGTACATCACTAAACACCATGAGCTCTATCTGAAGGGATTTCTTTAGGAAGAACAGATTTTCCCCCATCTCTTGGTAATTTAAATTTCTTGCCTGCTCTTATATATTCTTTTGTAAATTTTTTTTATTTGTTTCAAAATCACAAATCAATGTGAGCCATCTATCACATAACAACCAGGATGATCAGACGCCCCACTGGTGATTACGAAAATGAAACCAGCAGTGTTCCCTCACTGACTCAATTCCTCTCATACAAAGATCTCAAAAGTATTTTTCTACATCATAAATCTTTCTAAATTTTCCAACCGTTGCAAAGTTCCTGGTAAATTTTAAAAGCTCACTAGGTGTCATATGAAGAGATTTCTCAAAGTATTCAAGTCAAAATATTTGTTCCAGGACCAGTAAAAAGTTTCTCCAAATTTTCTTTTTTATAAAAATAGATGCTTTTTTTAAACCCACATCAAAGAGGCTCTTATCTCTTTGGCAAGGTACTGCTTTACGAAAAGTTCTCCAGTATTCTTACAATAAGCGTTTATAATGTCGCCCCCCCTGCCCCAGCCCAAATCAGAATTACAAAATAAATACTGTTTGTAACTTCATAAATAAAAATGTAAACTTCAAAATACTTTTCTGAGACATAACAGCAATGCTTTAAATGTAAACCAAACACAAAGCTAATTAGAGAATGAAAAGAATAAACAAAAAAAAAAAAAAAGAGAGAGAGAAAGAGAGAGAGAGAGAAAGAAAAGGAAAGATAAGGAGGTGGGGAAAGACAACCAACTGAAGAGCTACAACACAAAGCCTCAGTACTTACTCACAGGCTCAAGGCAGTTATGTAAAAAGAAAAGAAATGTCTTCCCTTAGCTGAGACACTTTAAAAGGTCCACCTTCTTCAAAGAAGGCAATAGAATGCAATGTGACAGGTAAAAACCCTGTACCTCTTGTCCATATTCAAACATAAAAGATATTTAAGAAGTTTTAATTCAAATACTAGCAATAAAAAATCTCACATATTTCTTAGGATGCTAAGTAGTCATTTATCCCCATCTCAACACTGACTTACAAAGACATTTACTAATGTATAAAGTTTCTCTTAACTTGCTTTTGTTGTATAGTTTTCATATATAAATGGACTGAGGATGAGAGCTCGTTAGGCTTTGTGCGTTTTGTTTGTCTTAAAGGAGACCTGCAGCACTCTGTCCCCCAGACGGTATCCATTGAGGCTGGCGATCGCCATGGCGGCCTCATCATAGTTGGTCATAGTCACAAATCCGAAACCTTTGCATTTATTGGTGTTAAAGTCACGGATGACCTTCACGTTGGTGACAGCTCCAAAAGGCCCAAACATTTGCCACAGGATACTTTCATCTGCGTCAGGCGCCAGGTTGTACACAAATATGCACCAGCCTGTTCCAGGGTGCCCAGGAATATTAATTCCAGCCAGACTGGTCATTCCATCAATCGTCATTGGCGAAAACCTACTAAACAAAACAGGAAACAGACACACACACACACACACATACAAGGAACATAGATTGGTTACAGCAATGGGTTTAAGTTCTTTTCTCTTTTCCCAAATTTTAGCAATTCTGCTTTCCCAACAGATATATACAGGTACTTGAAGTGTCGACTGAGGCTCTACCTGTGGCTTGCAGTAACAGACAAACAATCCAGGTACTGATAGATTATGAAATGACCATTACCTGCTGCTCAAAATAACAAACAATGGCAAAAGAAAAAAGAAAAAAAAAAAAAAACGGCTTCCTGAGGATGGAGAAGGGGGAAAACCAACACGTAACAGACACATGCTATAATGTTGCAATGGAATCTGAAATAATGACTTTCTAAAAGACTGGGTGGCATACAGTGGTATAAAGGTAGTCCAGGAGTCCAATGCACTTCAAAAGCAACTTTACAATAGGCTACTCATGCAAAAGAAAACCCAACATAAATTTATGAGGGTGGAAATATTGCTCCCCAAATCAAAGAAATCAATCAGTTGTGGGAAGGGATTATGGGTATCATGAACCTATGTCATTACCTCTTCACTCCATAAGCCATATTGAGCAGATTGTCCAACCTGCAAAACACACATTTAGCAAACTTCAGTGTTTGATTTTCCCCCTTTCAGTTCATGAAAGCTAGGCTCATTACTGCCACCTTCCATGGGGATAATTGTGCAAAAAATATGCTTGATATTTC
Organism: Uromys caudimaculatus; assembly: GCA_028551405.1. NCBI lineage: Eukaryota > Metazoa > Chordata > Mammalia > Rodentia > Muridae > Uromys > Uromys caudimaculatus. The sequence continues at coordinate 85,813,592 of CM052702.1, forward strand.
AAAACACTGGGTCTTTTACCATTCCTGAGAGAATGGGTACCCACTGTTGTAGAACACTGGCTATCTCTACAAGGTCAGTGTAGCAAAGAAAAAGGCAGTGGTCATGGAGGAAATAGCCAGAAACAGAATGTGAAGGAGCCGGAAGAGCGGACATCTGACTGCCCACCAGGCAAGTTCTAAAAGTGAAACTGGAACTGACCAGCACTTTTACAAAAGCCCATGTTTACTTCTTACAATTCCATTGGTTCCTGAGGCTACTGAAGCACACAAAGATTAACCAGCTAACCTAAACCCACAGCTAGTTCTTCAGAGGAGTTTTGATCTTTTAAAATCAAAAGATGTCGATTTACGAAGATGTACAATTACATTGTTTAAGGACAAACTTGGCTTTATAGAACTGCTTTATCAGGGCCAAGAAGACTATTATGGTGCCTTAAGTTTCTAGTATTTACCAATAAATTACACGTGAGGAGCAGGCATGTCTAATGCATAGCCATATAATCCACCCAACTGCAGTGCTTCCCACTCACGTTAACTCCAGGTCAAAGGTGAGGCACAATTATTTTGTCTTTTACTACCTGTGAAAAGCTAAGTAGTTTGGGAAGCAGGTGGGTTTCAGCTTTTTGTGTTCAACCCAAACACAGAGAAAAGCACATAAGAAAAGCAACTCCTCTCAATTTATAAAGGCCAAAGTGTTCCTTCTGGTCTTTCAGATATGGAAAATGTTGTCCCTGCGTATCTCTAATCTTAGTCTCCACTGGGCATTTATGTGTTTTGAACAAATGAAAGGGAAGTGTTGAGTTGCTCTCTTGCAAAGTGTAAGGCAAGAGAACAAACGCCACTGACACTAGATCTTCCTTCATCTATTAGGGTCTGCTGCGTTGCATTCCATGATCTTTTCAAAGGCACTACTTAGCACAGACCAGTGACCCAAGTGCTGCAGCTTCATAACATACCAGGTGATTATGTAATAGCCAAGGTTACAAAAATTATCATCCGCCACTTAATGGAAACTACCCAGAAGGCTGACTGGGTGAGAATATTTGCACACACAAAGCACAGAGCAGGTGTGAAGAGCACAAAATGTCAGGGGACTCTGTTCTGCAGAGTGAAGATGAACCAAGATGCCATGTCTTTATATACAAAAACCAAGGTTACAAACATCAGGAAGAAATGAACACAAATTCGCAACACCAATCAAAAGGTGATCTGATACAGAAAATTTCATCAAATTACTAGAATGATAGCTATGGAATGCATTTGGCAAACGGTACCTGTGGGACACGCGAACATATTGAAGTCTCTGTTTAAAGTGATTAAAGGACGAAATTCAGAAGTTTTATCTCCCTCCGCCCACTCAGGAGAACAGTGAAACTGCAGACATAGAATTTCCTTAAAATGTGTCATCAGACGTGCCATGGAAGTGAGTTCTAAGCACCGAGGGAGTTCCCAATTCTACCGCATCCTACAGTCATGGGGCATCTGAGACGTTTGCAACTAGGCCTCTGAAGACCTTCAATGGGCCTTGAAGCTGCCCCACTGGTAGAGTCTTATATGGTCCCTGACCCTCAGTCATCTCCCAATCTTCAGGGAAATTCAGTCCTGGAGGATTTAAACCGAGTTTTCTACACTTCTCCTTTTCTCCTCCCTCATCAGCAAGGAAGTGGACTACTGCCCCAGGAAAGAGTCCAGACATGGCAGCTGGCTGACTGCAGGGAGCTGACCCCCATTTCCCTGGCTCTCCCTGCCACACATTTATGTGACCCACTGGAATTGAAAGAAGCTAGTGGGGACTTCGGATGGACATCAAGCAGCAGGCAGTAAATTCTCAACTGTAGCTCTAGGAGAAAATGTCACACTTCCCCTGGCAGAGCTGTCACACCTCACTCCATGTCCCATACCTTCAGGACAACTTTCATGCATGATCACCTAAAACTGAAAATCGCTACATTCAAGAGGAGTCCAGGCTAGAAGCCTCTGTAGTAACTTGGGGCAGCATGCAGATGATGAGCTCCCCCATGGGAGTAAATGTTAAGGAGTCAACTGCATGTGTACTGTGCTATTTAAATCCAGATGTTCTGACACTATATTTAACATCTGGACTGCAGCAGTATCTGCATCCACTCTACGTATCGTATGCTGTCCTGAGGAAGTCTGAGCCTTCCTGAGAGGGTGACCAATGTCTGCTTCAACCCAAGTTTTAGCTGGGATATAATCCAATTCACAAGTAACACATTACGTGGATCTGGAAGATTAGAAAGAAAACCTTAGCTTCAATTAAGGCATTCTTTACTTATAGAAAGAGTCCCCAGAGAAGGGGAATTCGGTTGAGGATGATTCAGTGAGGAGAATTCAAGAAAAAAACAACCAGTTACTTCCTCCAGTTCTCACAGAAACCACACCAAGAAGCTAGACACAGTCAATTCAACACACCTTACACCAAGTCAAAACACTCAAAGTGCTAAGTGTTAACACTTTATGAATCTTGCTTAAAGCAAAATCTTATGTACTAAGATAGTTTAGATAAACATATCAGTAAATTACTATATTTGATAGATTACATATTTCATCTTCATCCTATGTCTGTATATCGGGTTAGAATTCAGAGTCTGACGTTCACTGATTATAGAGGCACAAACCATGAGCATATACAACAAGTGCACAGCAAAGGCATTTGGTACCATTTCCTGTGACCAGGAGAATATAACTCAGATTATTACAGGCAACATGTTTAACAGAACGTTCTATCACTAGAGCAGGAGGTTTAGAAACAGAGCATAAAACTAAAGTCTATGCCTAGTTTTCCAAATAGCCAGCTGGTAGATTAGGGAACAATCTATATAGGAAGGGGAATTTAAAGAAATCAATTAAAGTCAGATATAATATGTAAAAAAAAGATAACAAATAAGAAAACACAATTTTATATACTATGGAAAAATGAACAAACTCCTCCAAAGCATGGAGTAAGAGTTGGCTTAAAGTTAACCAATGTAAGCTCATAAATGTTCCCTTATCTAATCACATTTTCTGTGAATGGGGACAAGTGTTCCTGAGGCTTGACGCACCAAGCCAACGCAACTAGCAGCATGCCTGAAACTCACCCCAACTGCTAATTGCAGGGGCTCTTTAAAAACGCACGAAGACTCACAGAGGCAGACACATAGCCATTGCCTAGGTCACACTCAATAAAGTTAAATTTACTTTACACGAATAAATGAGAAATTTTGGTTTACAGTTTAATTTGTATATCTTGTACTAAGAATATTCTTAGGAGACTGAAATTACATCATTCATCCAAATAAATATTCTGCCTTATTTCATATACTATACACTTCAACTAGCCCATCAGAATAGCAATGTTCATGTTTAAATAATTCTAATTATCAATACAGATTAAGCCATAAGCCCACTTTTAAAGTTAATCCTTATTACGTGAAATTTTATTTTATATTTTAATCTTTATGAAAACTGAAAGTCCTTATATCATTATTATAACTTGTATTCTTCTGGCTCTCTGAGCCACCAAGGTACCACCATAGCATAAAAATAACACAATGAACTTTCTAAAATTCATAGTGGGAAGTGGCAAACTCAAAGCAAAGGCATTAATTAAAACATAAATACTATGAAGAAATAACTGTTGAGGAATTAACACCTTAACTATAGAAAAGAGCAAGATGCCAACAAAACCTTCAATTCCTTAACGCAAGTGTCTTAAAAGCCCAAAGATCAACTTTTATTCAATAAAATGAGAAGAAATTCAAGGTAATGACTGCCAAATTAAAGATACTTTTAAAAAGCACCAGTCACATATTAAGATATATTTGCACTGTAGAAATTAAGACTCATTTCTCTCATTCCTAGTCTAGATCAAACATGCCCTAGCACATGGTAATTCACATTTTACCACTTATCAAAGCAGAGGTGGGGATGAGCAGTGAGATGAGAACACTTATGAATCCTAAGAAGGAAAAATCTTCCCTACTCGGAACCTGGGTGCTTCGTTTCTCCCTCACTGGGCAAGCTAGTAGCAGCTACTTCTCAGGGGCTACTTGATGTCAAACTTAGTGCAACAAGAAGAGCACTTCACAATCCAGGCTGGAACTTTAACTGATCTTCTTGTCTCAGCCTCCAGAGTAGCTGGGACTCAAACCTCCACATATAATAACCTTCCTCACTTACTAATGCTGGGTTTTCCTTTCAACTAATGTTCCTTATTCCCTTCTTGTACAATGGTTTGGTTTTTTGTTTTTTTTGTTTTTGTTTTTTTTTTTACTATAAGGGCCAAGAATCTCAGAAGTAATGATAATATATACTATTAAATTTTTTTGTCAGAAGGTAAAAGTTTTAAATTTAATCACGGTGACAACTTTGGAAAACTACCTCATCAAAAATAAAGGGCGTGGGCATGTAAAGGGGCAAAGGAAGAAGGATGCTGTGGTACCAACATCCAACACATGCTGCCCAGAGACCTGGACTCTTAATGTTGTCTATGGGTCCTCTGACATAGTCTTGAGAATCTAGGAGCACTTCTCTAATAAATAGCAACCAGCAAACACCACCACAGTCTAATTGAAAACACAAAGCAACAATGCATGGCAGTACGGCCTTCTTAAAACAAACAACTAAAGTTAACTGGACAGGATGACTAGGAAACTCAGCTGACAGTAATAGCAACAAGTGAATAAAGTTACGAAAGAAAGCAGTCAGAGCGAGGGCATGGATGCAGCACTGGAAGGGGTCCGCTGAAAGCTCTCTCTGCAGAAGGAAATAATCAAGTAGCTCAGATGCCTTGCCTCTCATTCAGTTGCCACTACTTGTCACCAAGGTCAAAGGTGATACACATTTTATTTTCCTCAGCGTTTTTTTCTCCCAAAACTACAGCAGCTGCATTCAATGGACCAGGCAGCTGGTCATCTTCATCAATACAGCTTTTGACAATGGTATCATTCTCTCAACCTGGTATTAACAGAAATCTCTTTTCACACCTAAGTAACATACTTAACTGCTTTTAGAGGACATGTTTTAAGTTGATTTTTAAAATTTTTCTTCTCTTTTCTACACTCTATTATACCAGTGGGGGAAAATGTATGTGACTGAGCCTAGAAAGCATGTAAGTTTACTAAGTTAATGATTATGTGTTTTGGTAATTATTTGCTCTCAGAAAAGAATATAGATTTACATGTAGTTATAAAAAATTAGCTTAGGAGTTAGATACAATATAGCTATATCCTACCATGTGGCTGTGTGGTAAATAAAAACTGGGTGTCTCGTTCATAAAACCAGACACTCACTGTTCCTAACTGAACCTCAAGTCGCTCTTTTTTTCACACGAAGGAGGTATGCTCTGAATGCCTCCCGGTCTGCTTGTTTATTCAACAACTAGATAACTTGAGGACTTGGGCTATTTATGCCCATCAGTAACACAGCGACTTCTTTGGGTTAATGCCTCAGTGAATTATCACCCAGAGGCAGAAACCAGACTGACACTCCTTTCTGTATGACATAGCAGCTAATGACTTTTAAATTTTTAAAGAGCTGAAAAGAAAGGAGGAGAAGGAGAGAGGGAGATGGTAAGAAGGGAAAGGAGGAAGAGGAGACACAGTTGCAAAAACCATGGCCCAGGAATTTTAATAGATTTCCTCTCTGAACATTAGAGCTAAAGTTTGTCAACCTCTAAACTGTAAGACACAACAAAAGGAGAGAGACCCACCTGAAGAAACTTACGGCATTCATATCAGTCATATATCCTTAACAATATCTAGGTTATAAAACAAAGCTAACTGAAAGAGCTTTACTTGACAGCTCAAACACAAAAATAAATTCTTTGCAAGAAAAGAGTAATAAAAAGAAAATAGCATATCAGACCTCATAGTCTGCAGGCCTGGTTTTTCTCCAAGTGTGCTTTGGGCCCAGTAACCTGTGGCTGCTGGGTTTCCTGTATATCTCAGGCAGGGTGCTTAGCAGCATCCCTGGACTCTCCCCATTAGATATGAGTCACATCTCCACCCAAATTATGCCATCAAGAATGACTCTACACTTTGCCAAATGTCTCTTGGCGGCAGAATCACTCCTGGAGGAGAACCGCTCTTATAGTTAATTGCCCTCACCTTCAGTAATAGCAAAAGTTGCTCTTTTCCCAAGTATGTTTTCTCTGTGCCCATTAAAGAAAAAGAAAAAAAAAAAGAAGAAAGAAAGAAAAAAAAACAACAGTAAAGACAAACTCAAAGCAGAGATCTTATTGATACAATTACTTGACAGTAAACCTGTATATTCTCCTCCAGTTTGGTAGCTGGGCACGAGAACTAAACCAGACTTACCTAAAACGCTGTGCCTGCTGAGCTAGCGGTCCTGGGTACCTTCTGTTTGGAGACTGGTACAGCTGGGAAAGGATGGCCTGATTGGTTTTTTGGCTTGGATTATTAGCAAACTTTACAGTGATTGGCTCTGTGGCACCAGGAGGTTTCTGGCCATTTAGGCCTTTGATAGCTTCTTCTGCCTCAATCCGCTTGTCAAATCGAATAAACCCTACACCCCTTGATATGCCTAAGGTAGATTTAAGTAAAGATTTGGGAAAGAGGGAGCAGGAGAGGGGAAGAAGAGAAGAAAGGATAAATTAATTTTTCCTTCTCATTAACATCTTTTCACCCAAATATAACATTTGCCACAAAAATTACATCAGGAAGAAAGTTTTACCTTAGCAATTCAACTTAGAATCTCAATTTTCCACCTTTTCAAAATGCATGAAATAACCTATACAATGTGAGGTCTCACTGTCTATAATGTGCTTGTCAAGAAACCAATAACGTACAGAGTACAGAAGCCCATGCTTTCTTCCCCTACATTGCTTCCTGCCTCCTGTGCACTGTGACACTAACTGGGCGCCCAAGCACCACTTTCGAATCATGCTATCATACAGGCAGCTCTTTCCTTGGAATAAGAACAAAAATAGGCTAGGCATTTGCTAAAAACACTAGAGAGCATATATAGCTCAACTAAAATTCTAAGTAATGCATACGTCATAATCATATAGCCTGAAGGTCTCTCAAGAAAACAGAATCTGAAGAGGGTCTTCATGGTCTCTGAAGCTCTCCCATTTTTCCCTTTAGCTATCTTACAGAAGTAATGCAGCATGGACTAAAGTTAAATCAGTAGCTGTACACTTCCTGGCACTTCCAACATTCCTCTTAAGCATGGAAGGCCATTCACTGTCTGTTCTTTGACAACAGCGGCAAAAACAGGGCATGAACAAGGCCTTTCCAGGTTTACGATTTGAAACAGCAGCATGGATTTCAGTTCACTGCATGTAATTGGCAAAGGCAGGTGAGCAGATCATCACAGCTGGTCAACACAAGGTAGGCAGCCGTGGAGAAATGCCTTCGTGGAAACCAAGCAGCTTCTCAAAGGACCATGTTTTAGACTAGTAGGTAGGAAAGTATAGGTAATTCAAAGTGGGTCAATGAAGAAAGGAGGGGCTGCTGAGGAGACCTAGCCATTGAGACTTAGAGCATCCTCCAAAAGAAATGTGTGGTCCGTTTGCCTTACAACTGAACTCAGGGAAGGCTCCGACATTCCTAAGGGAGATAAGGCATTGTCTGCATGTCTGCTTCATCTGATATGCTCCGTTACATCACCTTTTCTACTAAAGCCACACACACCACACCATACACGGTAACACCTGAAGGCTGAAGACCAAAGCTGCTGTTTTCCACTTCTTGAAAGTTGTACGTATAAAGAAGAACTGACTACAAATCTATCCTTTCCCTTTCATCTATCTACAAGCTACTATTGAGAACTAGCAGTGCAGCTAGCATGTTTCCGTCGCTCAGCAGGCTGGACAAGTTTGCTACAAGTGTGAGGTGCCAGCTTGGCAGCTTGGTCATGGAGTGAGATCTTGAATTTCAAAAATAAGAAAAAGAAGAAAAAAAGAAAGAAAGAAAGAAAGAAAGGAAGGAAGGAAGGAAGGAAGGAAGGAAGGAAGGAAGGAAGGAAGGAAAGGGGGAGGGGGACAAAACAAAAAATGTATACACAGAACAAAGGAAAATAAAAATTCTTGGCTGCTCCATTAGGAAAGCACAGGTTTAAAAATGTCATCCACACAGGTAGGGCTACTTAAAGTAAGTGTGTGTGTGTGTGTGTGTGTGTGTGTGTGTGTGTGTGTGTGTGTGTATGTGTGTGTGTGTGTGTGTGTGTGTATAATGTCCATCTCAGGATTGAGTACATTTCGGGTAGGACCTCAGAATTTGCAGTTCTAGCAAAGTTCCCACAGACTGCTGATAGGCCACACTCAGGAAACACTAAGTCTGTACACCCATCATCCTTCAGCCTCTGGAAGGGCCATCATTAATGGGAAGAGACACAATTTCCCGTTTACCACATGAAGTCTACTCTCAATCCACCACTTTCTCATTAAGAACAAAATTCTTAAATAAAATTAATGCTATGAACAAGGAGGTAATTCTGTTGCTTAGAATAAATTCTGTTTGATTTGTTATGCTTGGGTTTCTATTTTTCCCCATTAAGGAACATTGTCTGCAATACACCAGCGTGCAAAATGCGCCAGGAGGATTATGGGATAGTTACTGTAGCTCATGTGGTCTTATATGCTCAGACTTTCTCACAGCAGCACAATCTACAGGCCACTCTCCTAGGAAGTGTAGACACTGCTGCTTCTCTCGCCAGAAGTCTATGAAAAGCATTTCCTGTGAAAGCAATTAACAGCGCAGACCAGGAAAGCCTACACTGCTCTGCTCAAATTCACAACAACTGAACTGATCTCCACTTGAAGATTAAAAATGTGGCCTGGTTTTTTGCTAAAGCTAATCCACTCCTTACAAGTTCACACATTGTAATACACAGTATTACCATATGGGGAGCTTGGAAATAAGGCGCCCCAGGTAACTTTCTGCTCCCTCCATTCCATGTTTCTTCAGTTTTAAAATGTTCTGAAAAGGACAAGTACTGCTTTTATAATAGAAAAAAATCTATGTGTATCTTATTTTAAAACTCTGTAATCCAACCCCTATCACCAGCTCTCCACGCTAACAGTGTTGGCAGAAATGGTCCTGATGTACAAAGTTCTAATGAACAGCTTCTCATTTCATTCGGTCAAAAGTTACATTAGGCATAAAACAAATTGCTACCACTCAAAATTTCACCCTCTTACGTATGCCTCTACGCACAGGAGAGCCCTGGAAAACTGCCTTCACAGCAATTACCAGAGTGGATTCAGCCTCATCCTTGCTCGGAGAACCAGCTGCATACTGCTGCAGTAAGTTTTGCTTTTCACAAAAATAAGATTGTTTATAAGGGAGATAGGGGCCTTTTTTCACACAGAGGCTTGAAAACGAAGATTATAGCATCTATAAATTTATTACAAGCCATGAAACAGGCTTCAAACCTGCACCTTCAGGGTGGAAATGACTCAAGCTCACTCACTCCACAATCTATTTCTGACCATGCATATTTATGAACAATTCCAGCAGAAAATTGCATTTTCTGGCCCACATATACCTTTGATGTGTTCTAGAGGCAAGACTGCTGTGTAAGGAGACAGAATATTTCACAATCTGCCCATCGGGGTGCACAAGACTGTCCAGAACCACTGCCTACTTACCAGTGACCTGGTCGACAAGGATTCGAGAAGTAATGATTCGCCCATACTGTGAAAACAGCTGCTCCAGCTCCTTCTGGGTCATGGTTTTTGGAAGCCCACTGACATATAAGTTTGCATCTCTGATAGAAGCTGAACTTGGGCGAGCATAGGAAACCTGGAAAGGGGAACAAGGTTAAGCACACTGGTATACTCACTCTTTTTCAGAAACCTCCACAACTGCTCCATAGGGGGCAGAGAACAAGCACTGCCTTAATACAAGTGGGTGCTGTTGGTTCACAGAGGGTAGGGGTTCAGAAAAGGGGGAATGCCATTTCTCTGAGTGTGAGGAGAGACGATCTGCTCCTACAGTCCCTGTGAGGTCTGAGCCAGACCAGTGGCACACACACACAGCACAGCACACTTACAGAAGTTGTCCTCAGTGAGGGCAACGAAGAGACAAGAGATTTGGGAGCAATCATTCTAAGTGTACATATTTTTCACTCATTGGATACATTTTTATGACTTGTTTTCTATCCTCTATATCTTTGGAGATGGTGGCATCCATTTAACAATGTGTAGCTCTTATCAGGGAAGGACTTCTTATCATTTATGTCAATGTCACTCTCATATGAACTCCTGGAGATTTACACACAGGAGGAAGTCACAGTCCATAGTTTTCTCATCCACAAGTTTTCAGAACCCTTTTTATACCCCAAGTGTTTCAGTGTCTTCATCTGCAAGTTAATGCTCTTTCAAAAAAAATCTCCTTTAATTTTATTTTTTAAATTTTTATATCATGTATTTTCATCATATTCTCTCCCCTCTCCTAGTTCTTCCCAGATCCCTTCTCCCTACTCTTCCAACTTCAAGTTCTTTCTCTCTCTCAAAACAAACAAAATCCAGCAAACAAACAAAAAAGCCCACAAATATAAACAGTCCTTTTTGTGTTGGTCTATACTCCCAAGCCTGCCCTGGAGTGTGGCTGATAGACCCAGTGCCACTCCATCGTATGAAAAGGGTTTTCCTGCTCACAGCAAGTATCAATTACAAGTCATTCTTGGTGGACTTTGTGCGTACTTCCCTTTCTTCCTATTGGGATTTTGCCTAGCTTAAACACACGAGAGTCTTGCGTATGCTGCCGCAGTGTCTGTGATCTGTAGTTATATGTATGATCAGCCCTGCGGTGCAAGGAAAACACTGATTCCTTGGAGCTGTTCATCTTCTCAGGCTCCTACAATCTTTCTGCCTGCCTGATACCTGAAGAAGTCTTTTAATGAAAGAATCCCAAATTGTACAAGATGGCAGACAAAGCATCGGTATTAGTTTATAATCCTCACTATTTAAGTCTTGCTTGTCACTGGATCCTCAGTGTTTAGCCAACAACAAGCATGTGGCCAAAGCAAAAATACATAATAAACAAAGCCTACCTAGAACCTTAATGATCACGTGAGTCCACAACAAACTGGACCAGAGCATTTGTGACGCAGTCCATCATCTTATTGATCTAAAATTCATACCTGCGTTGCCCATATTATGTAAACATTATTTAGACAGCTGTGGGTCCAAGTGGCTTTCAATCATGCTCCCTTGGTTTACCCATGATCTCTTCAGAACTGGCCAAATGCATGGACAGAAATTTTGTAACCCAGCCTGCCTTCCACATATTAGAAGTAACCAAAACTTCCAACTCTGGGATTGATTTGCTAAGTCTAGCATAGTATGATTACTTCAGTCTAGTCACATTACCTAGTAGTAACCACCTTTAATCAGGTTTACAACTACAATTTAGAATCTTTTTTTTTTTATCAAAACTAGTATTTTAAAAAAGCATCAATCATTTTCTCTTTGGTTTATGCCTGCAGATTTTTATTACTTTTAAATAATATTTCTAGGAAATAAAACAAAAAGAAAACCCTGGCCAGCTTTTATGTTAACTTATGAAGTTCTTGGTATCTTTTACCCTTGCCCCAACAGGGCTTATAATACTGCTGTCTTTATTCAATCAATTTGCTCGCTAACAACTGAAATACAGATGCTGTTCGAGGGCTTATTTGAAAGTCACATTACACTGTCCTGTCCTCCATAAAGGAATCTGGGACAGTACCAAAGAGGAAATATTCATACGCTCTTTTCTCTCTATACCTAGCTACGCTGTAATGAAGATTCATAAATACAAAATAAAAAAGGAAGAAAACTTCAAGTAATCAAAATCTAACCTTGGGACTTCTGTATCTCTGACACCATAGACTCTGGAGCATGTTTGAATCTAGTGGTGAGAATACATGAATACCAAGGCTCTTTTCTAGACTGACTGGCAATCGTCGAAGAAAGCTGTACAATCCGGCGCTTGGCTCACTTCCATATTGAGGATTTCATGGCTTTATTTCTGTAGCAGGGAGCCAGTCAGCAGTCATTCTGCTCTAGACTATGTGACTGAAGTGCTCTCTTTGTGAGAGAGCCACTCACCATGGGCTACAGGGCAGGCATAAGCATTTTTGCCTTCTCAGTGAGTGATAAAGCAAGGAGAGGCAGGCAGGAGGCTCCAGCTTAGCACAAGTCAGGGAGTGTCACAGTGATGAAAGGTGACAATTCTCCAATCAGTGAGCCTGTGTTCAAAACTAGGTTCACTTTATTACCCTGTTAACTTGAGACAAAGTCCCTAATCCTATTACACCACATAAACCACATAATTTTACCTTTTAAAAGTAGTTCTCAGGAATAAATAAGTACCTTTTAGTATGCATAGCAATTTTAAGAGTCTAAAAATTAGGGTGGCTGCGTTATAAATATTATTCACCTCTACGTGCATCCGAGTATGTCCAGAAAGACCTACATAATCAAGTTTAGAGTAACTCAGTCCATCTCAGCTTTCCAGAGTCATTTACTCATGCAGTGACATTCACTGCTTTGTACATTTCAGACATGTGTGGGTGAGGTGTTTTAAGTTATCCTGAAGTATATTTAGAATAAAGGGCTTATATTTAGTGATTACGTAAAAACTGAAAGCATACTGAGAGCAGCGCCCCTCCCCTCAATATCTTCTGTGTGCTTGCTTGCTTTTGCCATTGTTTGGTTTGGCTTTTGAGAAAGGACTTCACTCTTTAGCTCAGGCTGGCCTGGGGCTCACTATATAGTCCAGGCTTGCCTCAGACTTAAGACAATCCTCCTGCCTCAGCCTTGTGGATGTCTGGTTTGAAAGGTTTGAACATCCATACCAGGCTTAATACACAAACTTAAATTCACATTATTTCCTTATCTCTTAGTCATGTTAAAAGGGTGTTTCCTATAATGCTGTCAAAGAACTGGTAACAAACACTGCTTAACAATAAAGTCACATTCAGGCTTAGGTTATAAAGCATAATCAAATAGAGTTCTTGTTCTGTGCCTTCGGCTATCTTGTAGGCAGGACACACAAATAAAAGTATAGATTATGGCCAACAGAGGAGGTAAAGGTAAGACAAACGCCATACCTAGGGTCATGCACAGCTGGGGCTGAGTTCTGGATTTACCAACTGATGTCCCTGGCTCCCTGCCTTTTTCTCCTGGCCCAGCTTTCTTTCAACAGTATCACAATATGGGAACTAGTTCGTCAGTTCACTTGGTGTAAGAGTTCAGAATTTTTAAGTAACTCTAGCCTGTTTCTTAAAGAACACATACAAACTAAGCAAAGATAGCAGTAAAGATGTCACTAAACCAGTTATTTTTATGCCACATGCATTAATGTATTTCAAAGTAGCTTTCCCTAAAAATAGGGGTCACTAGTTGAGATTAACTGTAGAAACTGCTTATCATAATTAAAATAAGCTTTATTATACTCTAATCTATAGAAATAATGAACACTACCACTAGGAATTTCTAGGCAGTGTAACAAGGGGCACTTAGGCTGATCCTTCTCCCATAATGCACCAGGTTGAATCTTACATCTGTAAGTTTCTTAGAATTAATTTAGCCCCCCTTTCTTCTACCTGGTCAGGGATATCACTGCCAACAACATCCTGCCTTCCAAGAAAAGGTAAACAGATCTTCAATCTCGGAGGATTATAAATACGAAGTACACTTTAGACCATAGTGGGAAGGCCTTAAAGAGAGATGAGGACAATTACCTTGGGGATTTAAATCTGTCACCCGTCCACTCTCTCTACCTATTGTCAGCAGTGGTCACCACTCTGATGTCCCTGTGGATTTGGAGCTCTTTAGATGCCTTGCACCAATACTCACCTACAAAACCACACTGGGACTGAAGATGTGGGCACACATCTTCAAAGTGTTAAATACTCTTCTGGGTCTTTACAACTAAACTCCCTCAGAGAAGACTCAAGAAGGTTTTCTGTACATGATGAATTCTGTATAAATACTTCAATACAATGAATCTGTAGTATGTGTCCTGGTGGGGCCAATAGCTTCTTCCTTCAGTAAATGATAGCTGATCCCCAATCTACAGTCATTGGATTAATATATGGGTTTGTATTTTAAATTTTCACTGCCATTTAAACAGGTGAATATTTAATGCCTGAGGAGCAAGGTTATGAAATGTCAAAACTACTAAGTGAAGGATCTAATTTAAGAGGCAGCCAGAGCGTCTGCAATTTAAATATTTAAAGATGATACAGGGAGTACAAAAACTGAACACCAATCTGCTTCCAAGATAGCAATTTAAAACTCAGGTTTATTCTGGAAGTTCTCACAAGCCTACAAGTGATATAATAAACCAAGACAAGCAATACTGAGGCTCCTTGAGGGAAGGAAGGAGGGAGAAGCAGCAAGCTGAGAGACCCTCTAGCCAATGGCTTTCCCAAAGTGCTCTTCACAGATGAGACTACACTGGACAGAGAAAACAAAAAACAAGAACAAAACAAGCTTACCAGACTAATTAGGTCTCAAAATTGGAGTACTCTGAAATACACTATACTCTTTGTAATTAAAAACCCATTTTGTCATCATGAGCTAAAACTAATTACACATTAAACATGCAAGGATGAGTAACATATATACTAGGAGCATGCTACCAAAAGAAGTTAATCAAAATACACAAACTAAAAGAAACTTTTAATATCTTGTGGGTAAGAACTAGTATTTCATTAACCGTAAAGCTTAATATCTTAGAACATTACTGCATTCTACAGAAGTCCATCTGAAATGATTCTGTCCAAAAGTACTACTGCCTTGTTTGATTCATCAATGGGAATATCAGAAATAGTGACTTTAATACTGACAGATTAAAGTGGTATGATCCATAAATGAACAAAGCAATCAGTTTCTTTTTAAACTATGAACATCTGAAAAATCACCCACTGACAAGCTTACCAATGAACAACTTTTATCATTTGTCAACTACTGACCCAGAACTACAAACATTAAACTTGGAAATTAGATACTTGCCACTTTAGACATTTTTTAAAAGTCTAATTCAATTTCTTCTAACTTAAGAGAGTAGGAAAGGTCATAATTATGCCCATTTACACTGCAAGTTAATTGCTGTTCATATCACAAAGCAATAGCCTGGCCGCTCCTCTCTGAAAAAGGACTACCACTAAATACAAGTTGGCTCTCAGTATACGAAGTGGAAGCAAAGGTCCCATCACAGCTTTATGGCTCCACAGTTGGCTGCTGCTCAGCTTCCTCCTGAGGGGCGCACAACATGCACAGAGGGATTCAGCCTCCGAACACTTTGATCAGCTTCCACATGCAAAACACTACCAGGAGCATTCTGGGAACACATCAAGCCATATGCATATCATAGTTCTAGATTACCTTTTCAGGAAAGGCATGCTTTCCCATGGGTGGCAAACGAGAGAAGGTGAGAGAACCATGCAAAATAAAGATTGGCTCCAGCAAAGAAGATGGGACCAGGGGAAGCGATCTCTTCTAGTAAAAGGTTTATGAAAGTTTATATATTAGTGTAGTTTAACTTTTAATATTCCAAGATACAGAAATTAGAAAACACAACCACTGGGGGGAAAATAGGATTTCAAGTTTTGCTTCAAACAGGATTGCTCAGTGTTTTGATTAATAAAGATTGCTTTAATTCAACTGAGTTCAGAGATACCATGGAATACTGTTGATAGTGCTATTCTGTGTTCAAAATGCCTGGAGTGCTTCCTATGGCTTTTAGAGGAACCTACCATTTCTTGGACCTTTATGCTCATTGCACTGTCTACTTTTTCTATATAAATTCAAATAACCTACAGTTTCCCTAGGCTTCCTGCTCCCCTGCTTCCCTCTGTTAAATAAAAGCTGCTGCTCTATCTTGCCTCTGTTTCAGTCATTTCCAACTTCTTGCAGACATCTATATTCCTACTCCATGAAGCCAATGCTTGCTGGTCCTGTCCACTGTAGTCTGAATTCCAGGATTCTGCCTGTACCTACAGAGCACTGGTTGTGCTGCTCTTAAATTTGGACAGAAACAGGGCGTAGCTACTATCAGCCTGTCTTATTGGTGACATAACTCCTCGAAATAAGGAAATAACTCCCATACTACTTTGCATACATTGGTATCAACCACACATTTGTTGTGGTGAAGACTGTATGCGATCATCATGGACTAACATGGAGTTTATAAAAAAAATTTTTTAAATGGTAGGACAAGCCACAAATCTGATATGGAATGCCAAAAGTTCAAGTTAAGTGTTATCAACAGAAGAAACTGAAAAAATTCTATTAAATATGTTTAATAGGAAGTTAAAATTGAAGATTTAAATACCTGAAGGAAAGAATGCTCAACAGAATAAAATGGTACTGGTGGGGTTAGGGTAAAGGAATAAAAAAGACAACAGAGATCATTTAATTCAATTGCTTTAGAAAGGACAACTGTGCACTGGGCAGTGATGGCACATGCCTTTAATCCCAGGTCTCTGGAGGTAGAGGCCGGCAGATGCCCGAGTTCAAGGCCAGCCTGGTCTACAGAATGAGTTCTAGGACAGCAACAGCTTCAGAGAGAAACCCTGTCTGAAAAAAAAAAAAAAAAACAAAAAAAACAAAAGAACAACAAGAAAAATCTAGCTTGTCCACAAACACAGAGAGGAGATGCAGATACTTCATTCAGAGATGTGACTTTTCTATCTGTGTGTTTTTTTATTATACTAGTTGTTGAGACATGGCCTTTGAACTCACAAATAACTAGTGAAAAGGCAATCAATGAGAGAATGAGCAGCCGTTGCCAAGGAGATGCCTGAAGAGACACTCTAAGAAGCTTTGGAACTTTGCTTTGATAAATTAAATATTCTCTGATGTAGATATAAGAACTATGAACATGGATGGATGAGAGGGCTCAGTGGAAGCACTTGTTGTTCAGGCTGAGTGCAGTCACTGAAATCACGTAAAGGCCGAAGGGGAGGACACGCTCCACAGGGCTGTGCGCACATCACCACCATCATCAATTTTAAAGAATATAGGTTGATTGACTGATTGATTGGTTGGTTTTTTTTTTTTTGAGACAGTGTTTCTCTTTGTGTAGCTTTGGCTGTCCTAGAACTCACTCTGTAACCAGGCTGGCTTTGAACTCAGATATTCACCTGCCTGTGCCTCCCAAGTGCTGGGATTAAAGGCATGCACCACTGCTTAAAGGGTATTTAAGAAATATGAAACACATCAAAGTGGGTGACTTGGTTAGTACAAGTACAGAATTTCTTCTACTACTAATGTCCAAGATTTATTTAAGTTATGTGTGAAAAAATAATCTAATTTTTGGAGGCAGGCCAGCAGAATAAAAAAAGGAAAATGACGGATCTTGACATTACACCAATTGAAATATACCTACAATGCAAGCTCTCCTATATGAAGTGCTTCTGCTTATTTGAAAATCATGCACATTTAAAAGACAACTGGTTGTTTACACTAAGGAGGCTTCTCAGCCTTATAGCAGTTTTAAATGTCACCAAGTAGAAGTCAAGCCAATTGACCTTATCTCCAGCAGAAAGATGAGAGTAACTGATTAGAAGACACTGTTAATGATAGATAATAAGAATAAGGAATGGCCAAAGAAAAACAAAAGCATACCTGTTGTAAGGATTATGCCAAGCAAGCTAGCAACTGCAGAAATAACAAAGTGCTTTCCTTTTACATATGGCATAAACTTAGCCTCTGAACATGTCACTAACCACAGTTCAGTGGAACCAATTCCATATATATGTATCAGTTTTAAAAGAGGGTCCAAATATTTCTGTTTTCTCAGGTATGGTAGCTGGTATAGAATTCTGGCCCCTTTACTGTTGTTTCTCCTTAACTATACAGGCAAATAGCTTAACAAGAACCTTCCATGTTAGTAACAACAGAGTGTATATGACAAAGACAGTCCTGAGACACAACAGAACAATATCTTCCAAGTTTCTAAAATATTTCTGCAAGTATAAATGTAACCAGTATGGACATCCCCAGTTGATGGAAGAAAAACCCAAGTATTACTATTAGCATTGAAGTCCTCAGACCACTACATGCATGCTGTGACAGGTGCATGCCCCCTTCCTGAACACACATATTAATTTCTTTAATTAAAAAGTATCTGAATATATAAAAGTAATAAGTACATTTTTAAAAGTAAATATGACTTCAGCTCCTTATCTTTATTGTAAGTCAATCA
The DNA here is from genome assembly GCA_028551405.1 of Uromys caudimaculatus. Lineage (NCBI taxonomy): Eukaryota > Metazoa > Chordata > Mammalia > Rodentia > Muridae > Uromys > Uromys caudimaculatus. The sequence continues at coordinate 85,831,762 of CM052702.1, forward strand.
TACAACATCTGAGACAATGTTTGGGGGTCTTATTGGGTACATGTACACACATTTTCATGCTAATAGTTTCAAAACTTTTTTTCCACAATAGTTGTCTGTCTGTAGTAAGCCTCCATCAGTACAAACTGTATAACCATTTAAAATAATAATCAACTGAACAAATAGAACTCTCCCATCAGTTGCAGGAGACATTCTGGACTTGCCTACAATACTTAGCCTTTAAACATGACAACATGAGAATTTGTGTGAAGAAGACATGCATGTGGCATGACGAGAGGGAAACTGATATAAAAATATGAAGTGTTTCCCATGGAGCTATGGGAAGTCCTCCAACACGTGTTTTGTAGACATGATTCAAGTTATAGGACTGTGAGAAATGTATTCAGTACCTACGGGGAATAACCCGAAACAGGAAGCTAATGCTCCCACTCTCAACATGATCACACACCGGAGAATAACCATGGGAAAACTTTCTTTAAATGAACATATTTGCAAGACTAATGGTTTCATTCACTGATAAGATCCTCCATTCTCCAAATGTCTATTAGACACCTGAGCACGTGTTCCCCCACAAAGTGCTTTAACAAAAATAATTACTGTACTCCTAAAGCTTGTCTCATGGCAGCTGTAAAGATTTTACAGGGGAGGTTTTATAGACAACATGACAACCTTCACAGGACAAAACAAAGAGATGGCATCACAGACGTTCATGAAACATCTCTGGAAGCTTAAGAGGGGGGTAGTGAAAAGGGAGTGCGCCATCGTCGTCATCTTTTTGAGACAAATCGTCCTTGTCAGACTTGACTTCCCTTTCAGAATCCCGTTCTGTGGTATTTAATTACACAGAACGTTCTGGCACCGAGCCCTTCCCTCCAGCTCACTGACTGATAGCATCAATAACACTCACTAGCTATAATTAACCCTCCAAATAGTATCCCCTTTTCCGCTGGTGGATCAATGTTCTTTAATACAAAGAACAAAGTATAAAGGTGAGAGGTGGTGTTAGCCTTCACCTTCACAGTTCACTTGACTTTGTGGACCAGGGTAGTTTGCAGACAATGCAAACTTCACAATTCCCTCAAGACACTGCTTAGTGAAGAACACAAAAGTATTGTTCGGTTTTGACAATTTGTTATAAATCTGTTCCCCCCACCCCCCAAATCTGAGGCTTTTGTCAAACTTGTATACTGCTTTCATGTAGCTCTGGCTGTGGGACAACAGTTTACAGGTCAAATGCTTTCTTTAAAATCTATTTATAGCATGGTACAGTCCTTATAATAATGTAACAAACTGCCATTTTGGTGGAGGCCAAGGCAAAAAGGTTAAAAACAAAAAATAGATACTAAGGAAGGGTGAACAGACAGGGACAGGTGCAGGTGATATGACCTTATAATGAATTACAAAATTATCTTTTATATAACAATAACATCTCCACTGACCACTGTGAAGACACATCCTAAGTGCAGGGGCCCTAAACAACCAAAAAGGATACATAGGAAACAATGCTATTTTACTTGTGAAGTACCAGATGATCTAAAAATACTCTGAAAAAGAGCTAACTATGCAGGGGAAAACATTTATTGTTTCTTCATTAAATCCAGCATTTTTTTATTTATTGAATGCACATTACTCTACTGTGAAGATTATGTAATGTAACCCATAATAGAGGTCTTATTCTTTGCATCCACATTTATTTGGAAATAAGCATGAGTATACCCAAAAGTGAATTATAAAGGTTCACAAACCCAGGTGTCTTAGATGAGGCCACACCTAAGAACCACTTCTGGCAGCTGTTAAGAGTAGCATTCTCCTTGGCCTGGCTCTGGTAGTGATCAGATCAGTAACTCCTGGAGACTATAAATCTGTGTTTTGTCAACCACCCCATCCTAGTGATTCCATGGAATAACTGAAGTTCTGGAAATCTCTTATCAGAAAGATTTAAAATCCATAATGTTCAAACTCTGGGCTTTGTTTGTTAGGGTTTCCTGGAGAGTTCATAAAAATCAGAGCCACCAGGTCCCCCTGCCATCTTCTAATGTTAGTTTCTGTATGAGACAATTCCCATGTTGTAACTCAGAAGCATTTATAGGGATTTATAAATGCTTTTATAAATGACATTTATAAGTCACCAACAAATGCAAAATTGTAGAAGTTAAAGTAAGTCTATTGATCCCAAGGATTTCCAGGAGCCCCACAGCCTGGGCAGAGCCTGGGAAACTGTGAAACCATAAAATTCCTATTATCCTCAACCTTACAAAGTAGTTGTCTCCATAGCCTTCCTAGAGGGTCATAAGAATAAAACAGGCATGAACATCAAGGTTGTAAATACAGATAACTAAAACGTTCATGGTAAACTACTATCTTTCTGAATTATCCGTTTCCAGGATGCAGTACAGTTTTGCTTCTTTCTTGTCACTCACTTGGGGGCCACCATTAGCTACCCCAGAGCCTGAGCAGGAAGGATTAAATACTGAACCATTCCTTGTACATACATACATACATACACACACACACACACACACACACACACACACACACACACACACACACACACACAGAGTCACTCACTCACCCTAGCAAGATTTAAGATTTATTGTCTCAAAGATCAAAACAAAAAACCCAAAACTAACTTGTGCTTCAATTTATCTGTGAAAGAGAATAAGAACTTGCCACTCAGACTGCTACAGTTCATTCACAAGTTATTTTTTAAAGAATTCTGTGACATTATTGTGAAAATCAGACATGGACTCCTTGAAGCAGCTGCTCAGAACAGCCCAAAAAGATGGAGAACCAGCTTTCCTGGCTCATAAGTTAAAACAAAAACTCAACCCAACCTTGCCCATAAGCAGTCAGAAATCAGAGCAGCCACAGCCAGCAAGGCCTTACAGAAATGCCTCTACTGAGGTACACTTCCGTAAAAGGCATGGAAGGCGGACTAAACGGGCTGCTCAGGATGCCATTTTCTGACCGTGTGAATCAGATTCAGATTTTACTCTCTTATTGTTAGTTTAAAACCCAAACCGAAATAGATTCACATGCATAGGACATAGGACTCCTATTCCAGTGCTTCAGGAGCCTCTTCCTTTTAGGTATTAAAAAGACCAGCTGGTCAAATGATTCAAAGTTCTGGTCAGCTGGACTTATTAACTTCCCAAGCAATCCCCCACCACAAAACAAATACAAACTAATAACAGCAAACACAGCAGAACCAGCAACAGCTATTTCCTTAACCAATGCCAATGTTCAAGTATGACTTTCATGTCCTCTCCCTCACTTTCAGACAGGTGTACTCAAACATTTTTGTTAACCCTTTTACTCCCGTGGAAGTAGCTATAAAAGTTTTAAGTACTCTAGGCTGGTTACAGAGGGAAAACTGCCAGCATTCTCTAAGCTAGACCTCACACACATAAGCCCAGTCATCTCCCAAGGCCAAAGTGTTCCTGGAGAGCACGATCAGGAAACCGAATGACCCATCAACTTCCTCCCCAGAAGACATTCAGTCCAGCACTGAGAACGCTACCATCAGCACAAGCACACACCATGGTCCACTAAGTGACAGGTCAAAGGACCATAAGAGAGGTGGGAGATCTGCTCCCCACCCTACCGTCTGTATGAACTCACTTCCACTCCAGCAACTAGAGAATGATATCCAAAGAAAATCTATTCAAAGAATGGAAAATTATTGCCCTCTGGGGACTCTTGAATGTCCATCCAACTCTCAACTAAAAAGATGAGAGAAGCAAGGGGGACACAAAAGGCCAGAGGATGATGACCAGGTCTGGACTCTTCTGGCTATTTGGACAAAGCTAGACAACAAAGAAATCATGGATGGGCTCTGATAAAACAGTCTATGAAAGACATGAAAGATATCTCATATAAATAACTCATTAAGGTCACCTGTTATTCTGTTTCATCTAAGGGTTTTATAAAATAGATTCAATATAGATAGAAGAACATTACAATGAGATGTATCAAATAGCCCATAAGAAGTTGAAACATGGCTCTACACTATTGCATTCTATGGTCAAAACCAAAATAAGAAAAGTACATACAAGGCCTATCTGTTTATGTAAAAGGCAATGCAGTCCATTTGTTCAATTTTAATTCTTGCTCCATTTCTGAAATGCACTCTTTCCCCTTCTCCCGATTTTTCTTTTATTGTTTAGTTGGCTTTGTAACTGGACAAATATCTGAACAGATGAAATAAGTGATGTTTGTTGAGATAATACTCATAGGTGGCCAGCAGATTTGAGACATATACATCAAATGATTATCTCCAAGGTTTGCGGTCTTTACAAGGACAGGACAAATACTGGTCTACAGATAAGCTTGGAAATAAATTTTGACTATCACCAAAAATAAAGTACTCCAATCAGAAAAATTCTAGGTGTGCTGAGATGCTCAGACAAATATGGAGTCTAAACACAAAACAAGCGTCCTCTCGGAATGAACATCAAGGTCCAGTCCCATGGATGTCCTCTTAATCTTCCACTTAACACACCCCATAAAAAGATTCCGTATTTCTCCCAAATAATTAATCAGTATACATTAGTGTAAATTAAATATCATTATGAATTACTAACATAACTTTATCAATTATAGTTGAATATCTCCCACCTAAAATGACTGGGGAGATGGGAACTGGCTATACCATAAGGACAGGCTATAAGGACTTAAGTTTGGATTCTCCATAGTCTACCTAAAAAGTTGGGCAGGCACAGAGGCCATCTGTAACTCCAGCACTCAAGAGACACATTGGCTAGCAAGACTGGCCAAATTGTCAAGTTCTGAGCTCAATGAGAGACCCTGACTCAATAAATAAAGGGAATAGTAAATTGAGCATGACATGGAGTCAGGTTCAAGCTTTCATTCCCTCTCTCTCTCTCTCTCTCTGACAGACACACACACACACACAAACAAACAAAAAAACACCAGCAGCAGCAGAAGCAGCAGCACTACCAGCACCACAACCTTACACACGCACACACAAACACACACAGTGGTTTGGATGCCATTTTCTTCCTGATTCGTTAATGTTTCCACACACACACAGTAAGATACCTTGGGAGTAGGGCCTATTCACATTTTATATGCATCATATATCAGGAGCCTGAAGGGTACATTGCGCATTATTTCTATGAATTCTGTGCATGGATAGTGTCGTGGTGCAGACTCATCAGGTCAACATTCTAAAGTCTCGAGTTTTGGATCATTTAGATTTCCTGGTTTGGGGAGGGCAAGCTCCAGGTCATTTACAGACACAAATGGAAGTTATAAGATTGAAGGACTTGTGCAGGATGACACAGCCAGGTAAACCAAGAAAAGATGTCAGAAACACAGGCTTACAGTTTCAGGTTGAGTCCAACTCCTGGCTAAACAGGTGGGAAAAAGGAAATGTGAAATTTTGTAATTTTACAATTTAGAAATAGTAAAAAGTATAAATCTTTAAGAAAAAATTGAAAAGCAATATAAGGACTTATAATAAAAGTTTATTAGATTACCTTAATCACTGTCAAACTGAACACTTTAAGGAACAGCTTATTATTAATATTTAATACTCTAATTTTTATAATAGAATTTTCCATACGTACTTAAATAGTAGTTTAATTATTTTAATAAGGATATTCCATATTTCTAGATGGTAGTTAATTTTTAGGCAAAAGTAATAATTTAGTCTGCTTCATGCTTGGACAATGATAGAAAAAGAAAGACTACACAGGGGCAGCCCCATGCTGCCATACTTTCGCAGGTTTCTGTGGAGGTAGAGGCTGGCTTCTGGAATAGTACCTAACAATAATATAAAGTTATTATGTTCCAGTGAAAGAGCTCCTGTTCAGGAAAATCGAGCTTCATACACCCTACTGATCTAAAGGTAGGAGATATGTCAGGTCAGTAGTTTGTATCACTGTGCACAATCGTCCTTCCTAATCACGTACGTGTCAAGAGAATACACAGGACTTCATAAATGAGTGGTTTTACTTTATAAAATAATCATTTTTCTTCTACTCATAAGTTGATGTCTGATACATTAATCTAGACAAAAAGACAAATATACTGGCTTTAAGCTGTGTGTCCTGCACACTATTCATATCGTATCTATACAAACGGTTCCTTATAGGAGTCAGGAAGGCACATGATGACTGACATTCAACAAGCCCGGAGGTCCTGAGAAGGCCATAGACAGGTCTCACAGGCAATGGAGGGCTACTGATGAAAGACACCATCACACCAGCATGGAATGTCTTATACTGCCCTAGAATATTTTGGAACTCTACTGTCTGGACTGCACAGAAACTACGTCTTTTCCCTACCCTTGCTAGCATAAGACATTAACATCTGGGAACAGTAACCTGTTATGTACTATGTCAATATAAGGAACAATATGAGCAGGGGTTAGCAAGCTCCATGCTGCTGACGAAGAATCCATCACTACTTACTAGCAAGGGATGTTGTCAACACATTTCCTTAGGAGGCATAGAATGATCCAGAAACATGATTAATGACATTGAAGGCTAAGCAGATCAGTGTTGCATGAAACAAAGCGATACCATGCTAACCTGAAATGACATCTTTGGACTTCCTGACTCTAAGCTGCTCTTCCTGAAGGTGAAAACTGAACTGTAAGCTACAAACGCAGACCCACTTACCTAACATACTCAAGGTGACAGACATTTTACTCTGTCTAATAGAATTGACCACAAAGGCTGACTGAAGGAGAGGCTACAAGACAAACTGAACTGTGTGTGCAAAGCAACAAGTCTGCAGATACCCACCCATTCAAAAAGAGAAGCTCACTGCCATGCAGACTGCTGATCACCAGGGCTCACTTTTCTAACAGTTCTGGAACACACGCATCTAAATCACTCCTCACATGTCAATGTAACAAATACCTTAGTTCTCGTGGGTCCTGAGGGAGTTTAACTCACTGAAGAAATAGCAAATATATGTCAAGTGACATTTCAACTATTACACAAAGCCCTACAGAGCTGATGCTATCAGGAAGTCCTGGGAAAAACTTCTAAGTAAACCTCCTTTCACAGTACTTCAGTCACTACTCCAATAAAAGAAAAAAAAAAAAATCAGTAATTTACCAAAGCCATACTGATATAATGGGTGGCTTAGAAAACAGAACACCAATATTTGAGGATCTTACACATCATATATAAGCAACTATATACACAGTAAATCTTTTCCTCTAAAGAATAGCATGGTGTAATAGCAAGTGTTGGGGTGGGGTATTAGATGTACTAGAGTTACTGCTGTCTGCAACTATGCAACCTTGGCTAACCTGTATGAGCCCCAAGGTCTCCACACAGACAGAGTAGTGGGGATCATGCTGATCCCCAGTCTTCTGTGGTTACTTGTGGGTAGAGAGCATGAAGTTCAAACACAGGATAACCCACCATGAGTTGGAACAACCTAGCAGGGCAGCAGCTAAAGGCAGAGGGGCTCTCTGAGAAGTGGGAATTGGTAAGATCAGTCTGACAGCCACCACCAAGATTAAAGACTTAAGTGTAGCTTCCAAATCACATAGAAAACAGTAAATACAAAAAACAAACAAACAAACAAACAAAACAACTGGAGATTTCATAATAAGAATGCAAAACCTGTCTAATAGAAAGGAAAAAAGAAAAAACAGAAATACAATTATAGACAAAAATTGTACAATCTACTTCTGGAGAATGGTCTGCTTTGCCTCTCAAGAGAAATCCGGGCCAAACTGAGGGTACCAGCTGTTATCTGATATTTTTTCAAGAACCAAATGGGGGCAGGGAAAGAAGTAGCCTGCTGCCTGTCCATCAGCCCTCCTAAATCTCAGAAAGTCACAAGTAGCAGATGTCACAGTATAAAAGCCACAAAGCATTACTGTCCTTGCTTATACATTCAGCCCAAGCAGCTGGGCCTGAGGAGAGAAGGCTGGACCACTGGCAGTAGGGGAGCAGCTGTCATCAATGGTTTCTGTAAAGGCTGAGTACATTTATCTTATGCTGGCCTGCTTCCTCTGCATTTCTACCTTTTGCAGGATCTTACAGCATCCAGTATGTATGGCAAAAGAAGTGACTCACTAAGAATGAAATAAGGGTGATTATTTCTGGAGCAAGGAAAAGGGTCATTTGCTGAGATGAGCCAGCCCAATCATATTTCATTTTCTTTTTAACAACAACTTGGGCTGTCAGCACTAAAAGCAATTGATTTCTAGGATTGCTGATCATTTTATTTTAGTTAAGGAAGAGGAAGCCTACAGAAATCCATAGGACATAGAACACATAAAACATCCTGAGGAGAGCTAGATAGTGGGCACCCATTATTAAGGGCATTGTATTATCACTGTTAAAAGACTGAACACTTGACATGAGGAAAGATTAAGTAGGCAAGTGTGAAGAGTTAGGGGGAAAAAGCAATTCAGATTTTAAAAAAAAGACCAAAACCAACTTAAGTTTTTATTATCTTAAGCTTCTCTAAGATTCTTTTTAGAATTCTGATAACAGTAAACAGTTCCTTTTGTGATTATAGGATACATTGTCTCCTTAGACATTTTCCTTATTAGAAACACCCAGAATTCTCGGACATCTCACATCTAAGTATATTTGGAGACCATCATGCATTTCCTTTAGACAAAAAGCACTGACAGACATTTTTCTTAGAATAAATATAAAGAATGAGGTGTCAAAATGACCCAGGGTTAACAAATCACCTTAACTGTCAATCCTAAGAGAAGTTACTTTAAGCACAAAGATGACACTGCGCTTTAAGAACCCTCAAAAAAAAAAAGGAATCTAGACAAGTCTTTAAGCCAGATGGATGCCAGTCTTGACTAACTTCTCACCTCTTAGGCTTTAAGTGTAGGCAGGCTTCTTAAATCATGGGTAGAAAACAGGTTCCAACTTGAGTCAATTGATAGAGATTGACTGGAACACTACTTTGAAATATACTTGGGAGTCACACCTAAATCGAGCAAGAGCATGCACCATGATTGATGGGAGATGTCCACAGTAGGCAGGAGGGAGGGGACTGATGACACAGGCTAGATTCGCCAGAGGCGACCTTGCTTTTATTTGCTAAAGAAAAAGAAATCTATGCTTCAAACTGGATCGACTTCTTATCCAGAGAATTCAGGTAAGGATTTCAAAATATAACCCTGCAGAAAAATATCCATAAAATAACTTATTGTCCAGGGTCAAAGGAAACATGACCTGTGTAGCACATAAGCTTCCAGAGAGTCCATCTCCTCCGAAAGGTGCTAGGACTGAGTCAAGCAAAAACACACCTATCAGACACAATTTGCTTGTGTGTAACCACAAATAGCTTTGAATGTTAAACTTGAAAAGGTAATACTTTATTGCTGATAGAATGTATGAAATTTAAGTTTTGGTATCTTTAAAAAAAGGGGCTGCATTAGATGGCACTTGGTCCTACAACCCATCTATATACAGAGTATCCAAGGTCATAGTCTGTGTCCAGGGCAGAGGTGAGAGACATGGCTGAGTCTTCTGGCTTACAGAACAACGGTAATTACTGCTGTTTAGACAAGTTCAATAATCCCTCCAGTACTATAGGTCAAGGATTCTCTCTATAAGGACTTAATTTAGGGGGCTTCATACAGTATATATCTGAGAGCACTACTGCTCTTTCTGCTAATGTAAGTGTCTACATACAATATTAAAGTTGCTTCCTTTGTACAATAAGCACAAAAATATTATACTGTATAACTCACAGACAGGTTCACGGGGCCCAAATGAAAAAAGAACTGCAAATAAACTTTTAATTATAAATAAACAAATAAATAATAAAAAACCTCTTATTCTACAAGTAAATATAAAAAAAAAATGTGAACATACTTTTATTGTTTTGGTTTGAAGTCTCAATCCATTCAGAGTGTTGATAGCTTTCTCTGCATCCTTGGGATCAATGTAGTTCACAAAGCCATAACCCAAGCTCTGCCCTAAGGAGAGGGAAGGGGAAAGGCATGTTAGTTCAAACCCGGTGTCAAGGGGTGAATTTGCTTTTTGTAAATTTAAATATTGTCAGAACTCAGCAAGCAGTGCTGTTTAAGAAACCACACAGGCAGGCCCAGACCGCCCCGTCACACAGCACATGCCTAATCCAGGACATGGCAGCAGCCCCAAAACTGGGTGCACCTCTCTGCTGAGCTCCAGAAGAAACAGAAAACCATGAGCCTTACTCTCCTTACCAAGAGACAGAAGCTGGAGACAGCAACCACGAATCTGTCAGTGTTTTGTGACTCGGACTGACACATTTACTAGTAACCACAGTTACTATAGACAGCAAAGCAGAAAAGATGATTTGTGTACTTAGGGATGTGCTACACAATGGCACTGTGTTCAGTGATGTGCTGCACACACAATGGTGTTCCCATTAGAGTCTAATTAAACTGAAATATTCCTATCACTTAGTGACGTCATCACTATGGTGACCTCATAGCACAATTCACAGTCATGCACTTATGACAGCACTGACGTAAACAAATATATTGAACTGGTCATATGAGAATGCAGTTAAATACAGTTTGCACAGTAAATACTTGATGATAGTGGCTATTACTGGTTAACACATTTTTCTATTACGCACTTAACCATATGCATTTAAAAAGGTGTGCTATATAAAAATATGCCATGTTTTTGTATACAGCCCCCTCAAATATATCTTTTCATATTATCAAGATCTATGCCAGGTGATTGATCTGTCTCATCTAGCCTTGCATACGGGACCACCTGTAATGTTCATACATGACAAAATGAACCAACAGCATATCTCAGAATGAGCTGTCACTAAATGATGTATGACTACATGAATGTGTATACACACACACACACACACACACACACACACACACACGCACAATTTTAGAAGGGCATTTCTTTGACAAATAAAATGGAACTTTCTCTAGTTATTACAGAACACAGCAGAACAAGCAAAGGATCACACAAAGGGTAGCATACATGATGATGAGAAAAGGAAAAAGGGAAACAACAAAGCACAAAAGGAATTGCACATCCAAGCCACTCCTGCTTGTTGCCACGGTGGCGGCCCCATCAGCTGGCCGTCTAACCTCTCACTCAGTGGTGCTGTTAGAAAACACGGGGGTACCATGGATGGCTAAGTACTGCAACCCAGGCCTACGTCAGGTGGCTTCCAGAGACCAAAGGTTCAACTGAGGCAAAGTTTCGCCATCAGAGAACACACAGGAGACACAAATGACAGAAATGGTTAGACAGCAGACATTTCCTGGAAAGTACAAAAGCTTTCTTAAAACCCTGGCTCTCTAGCAGTGTCACAGGAAAGTGGGGAATAGTTCTTAATGGGTCCCCCAAGTGCTGCATGTTGGTATTAAAGATAGCCACTTTGGTTACTCTAATGTGTGACTTCCTTGCTAAGGATAACATAAACACAGAAGGCCAAGCCTGAGAACTTGGGAACATGCTTTGGAGACCATGATCAGAATTTGGGAAGATAGGAGCTAACATATTTACCTCTTTCCAAACTGTGTTTCCTGTAATTTAAAAAAAAAAAAAAAAAAATCGAGGAGGGCATTGGCAGTGGTAGAGAGCTTGCTTAACGTGTACAAACCCTACATCAGATGATCAGCACTTCAGAGAACAAAGAATAAGAAGGAAGAGAGACAAATACATACACTTAGCTACAAATTTAGACATGTACCAGACACACTTGTGCATACGTTGAAGGCAAAACATTCATGCACATTAAATAAATCTACAAGAAAAAGTCTCACGTCAAGCCACTGTTATTTCAAGCCTTCAGATTTTTACCAATTTGAGAAGCATTTCTTGTCTACTGTAAATGAATGGCGTGCAACTCTACTGCCCTTGAGCAGGATTCAAGCTGGCAGAAGACAAGAAGAATCTAAGCAAGGAACCAGCCTAGGACGGAAAGAGTACAGTATTTGGAGTTCGGCATGTGAGTTGTAATCTTGTCTCCACCACCTCCCAGCTGGGTGACTTTGAAGACCTTCCTCAAACTTTCCTAGCAACTGGTCCCTCCCTCACCTGAAATGAACATAATTCCTACACAGCTAGAGCGCCAAAACAATGCCACCAACCCTCATTACTGAGAAAGCGGACATCCGAGAAAAAGTAGCACATATACTACACAGTAAGGAGTTTAAACATTCACTTATGGTCATATCAGGAAGACATTAAAATCTGATGGAACAGGAAGAGATGGACAACCCTGTATTGAATAGTTTTATCACTCAGTTACTCTATGATAAAATTAACTAGTAACTGCACTAGAAGAATGCAATTCTCTTTTCTACAGGCAGGGTTTTTTGGTTTTTGGTTTTTTTTTCTACCAGCAACTGTTTCAACCTGAGCTCCATGCTAGAATCACTTAGAAATCTTGGAATTCCCGAATCCTAGGGTTTGAAGCATGAAAACAGCTTTCTAAAAGTTCAATGTTACGGGGGTACAATCATCCTGAGAAACGTGCCTTTTGCTCTTGTTTGTTTTTTGTTTTGGTTTTTAAGTATTTATCTCTGTGTGTATGCACACCTTGGAGGAATGAGCCCCTCTTCCTCCTCCACAGTGTGTATGTTCCAGGGATTGAGCCCAGATCACTAGGTTTGGCAACAACCACATTGTCTTGCTGAGCACATCATCTCACTGATCCAAGAAAACAAGTTTTAAGGGGAGTCTTAGGGAACATAGAACATCCCGAAGCCATGAGGGGGCCTGAGCATGTAAAATGTCTCCACAGGGAAGGCACCGTTTTACAGATGTATTTTTAAGAGATTCACGGTGGTCTTTTTCTCTGGTGTCACATTACCCTCCTAAGTGGGTCTTAGGCAGTCATGCTTCTAAGTCCAAAGCTGTGCACAGAAAAGATTGCTCCAGGTGTTCCTGCTGACCTGCTCCCCAGGTCGGCAGGAGTCCTGACTCCTAGCTTGCTATGGGCAATGGAAGGTTTGAAAATGAAACCAGGAGAACTTAAATCGTGCCTTTTTTTTTTTTTTTTTTAAATGAAAGATATAAAGGTCATTGTTAGAAATCCTATTCTTTAAATATGACCTGACACCCAATGCAATCTGGCTAGCTACAATGATGAGTAAAATTCTTACTATCGATTAAATTTAAACACACATGAACTTCCAGAGAACCTCTTCTCCTTGTTAAAAAAAAAAAAAAAAAAAAAAAAAGCTTCTGATCTGGCTTTATTGAGAAGGGTGCCATCTGTCAATGAGAATGTGTTCAAGGTGACTGAATTTTCCTATTAATAATAAAACAATATAAGGGTTGGCTGCTCCTTAAAGGTACATTCTTATGTCCACTGTTATAGCAAACGAAAATGTTGGGGTACTAATACAAGAGACAACCCTTATCTGAGAAGCTTCTATTTTCAGCAAACTGTGAGTAACACAGAAGTTCACAATTGGTGAAGGTGCAGAGAACAAGAGAGTGTAGCATTCTCTGCCCTAAATGGGACGTCCATAACAGCCCCTCTCTTCCAGGGCTCAGGGATCATTATGGAAGAGAGGAACAAAGTGTAAGAGCCAGAGGCAGTGGTGAGTACAAGGGAAGTGTTTTCCAAACACAGCAGGGCCGCTATACACACAAATTCCCATTTGTGACAGCAGGAAAACACCTGTGTAAGCCCAAGTCATACAAATCCCAGACAGAGATGGGCGGTGGGCATGGAGCCCCACCACTAGCTGAAGAGCCATTGGCAAATCATAGCTGCTAGAAGAGGGAGAGTCAATTTTCTTCAAGAGTGTTTGTTGCTTTGGGAGGTCGGCGATGCTTCAGGGGAAGGCCACACATCAAGCATATATGGTCAGCACACACTGAACTTGATGAGATTTAAAAAAAAAAAAAAAAGACACTAAGTTGGGTGGGTAGAGAAATGAGGGGTGGATTTAGGGGGAGTCTGGAAAGAGAGGTGAATATGATCAAAACATATTGTATGAAATTCTTAAAGAATTAGTAAAAATGAGAAAAAAGTATGAGAGTAATAGGAACTTTACAGATCTTCAGCATAAAGTGCATTAATTAGTAAGCAAATACTTACGGGAGCCTCAGGTATACAAAGGCATCATCAATACAGGCAGTGCCCTCCCATTATCCCCCTTTAGCCCTGTGGTAATCTACTGCTCAGTAATAAACTCACAGTGATCTGTTTGATAGCCACCATTTGCATGTAAGTTAAGGATGGCATGTAAAGCTTAGTGACAGCTCCTATAACCTAAAGCCAAGTGCTAAAGCGGCAAGGGCAGGCACTGCCTGTGGGCTGAGGGTGACTACAGCGGCCGCTGTCTGCATGCCTAAAGTATAACATTATGATATTTTCCAACAGGCTTCATACATATCTGTGTAATATTAATTAACTTATTGGTTGCCCACTGCCTCATTTCTATGGGTTTATTATTTATTTTTATGTAGATGTCTGCTTTTGAAAATTATTTATATTGCATTTCTGGTTACAAGTTTGTATTTTTAAAAAAGCAATAGCTAACCAAACACTAGGGAAGGAAAACCTACTAGGCCGAGGCAAGGCCTAGTCTTCTATTCCTGTGTTCCCTAGTTGCTTACCAGCAGGACCTACAAGGGAAGGCTTGGGAACCAAGCACCTTTCCCATACTGCCCATAAAGCGACTTTCTGTTTAGAATGCGTACATGAATCACCCCCAAACCAAAGATCACTTTTGGAAAAACTCTTACAAAGCTCCATATTTATATTCCAATTAAAACTGATAAATGAAAGCCAGTGAAATTAAGAAAAAAACATTTCTTAAAAACAGAACTAGCCTGACGTGCTCCCCTACTCCCTTCCCAAGCTACCTGTGTCCATCTCTCTTCAGGGCTTAGGGACCACGAGTCCAAGTCTTCCTTGGATCTAACAGTATGACAAGGATTCGAGAACGTCACTAGGGAAACAGCTTCGATGGACAGCAGCTACCAGCCGCTTGCACAGAGCACTGAGCTGGACTAAAACCACACTCCAGCCAGTCGTCTATGTCTTTTTTATTTGCATGTTTTTTAACTGAACATACACACCACAGAAAAGAGATAGAAAACTATGTCTAAAATGCAACTGATACAAGAGCAGTTTTGAACACCCTGCTCAAACCATGGTCAGTGGCCAGAAACCCAGAACTGAACACTCCAGCAGGCCCCAGCAGGAACAGAGGACCATGCAAACAGTGTTGGGGTCAGAGGAAAAGCTAAACAGGAAAAGAATCTGCTAGTGTTGAAGTGACACTGTGGGAAACACAGAAAATGCCAATTTATTCCAAACTGTGTAATTCAAGACATCAGCCACAGCCACTCCCTAGCCACGTACATTGCTTTTAACAGCATACTTTAATTAAAAACTTAACAATCTTCTGGACCTGTTTCATACAAAGGTCACTTTATTTAGGTTTATTTTTTTCTTCCCTATTTGAAATTACTACGAATGTACAAAATATCAAATTAACCCCTTAGGTCTAAAACTAAAGGCAACAGACTGCCATAATTCCTGATTAAAAACCTGGCATATTAATCTTATCCAACCAATATAAATGAGACCCTAATCAACAAGAATTTGTGAGGGAAAGTTACACTTAAGTATTTCTTAAACTTAAGTATTCATTCACTATTGAAACCTACATTGTGCTAGGCCTCAGAATATGCAAGGATCAGTATTCTTCATCACAGGCCTCTAATCTGAGGAGACAATGAACAAGAATAAGCAATAAGGAGAACAATCAAGGAGAAGGATGGGGTTAGAGTGAGAAACAGAAGAAGGGGTGCTGCTGCTCTTAAAACACAGCAGGGCGGACCTCATCCTGATCATAATGTCTGATACAAGACCAGTAGGAAGTGGGTCCTGCACCAGTGACTAAGATGACTTCCTATCAGCATGCTGTCCACTTACACAGCTAAATTTGCCTCTCTTCCTCAGCTGGGCATCCTTTGTTATTATTAATTTTTCGACTTGGTTTATTGCTTCTCCACTCTTTCTTATTAATCATCCTCTTCCCTAGGCTCTGAAATCCAAGGTAAAAGCCATCTTCCACTACTGTTACATAGGCGGCCTTCCTAAAGACACACAAGCTGACCACGCCCTGCTTTCTAAGATCATCACTGTCTTCTTGCTTTCTTCCACCAGGGCTGTTTCTGTTGGTCCTACAGATTTGCCCTACCAGGCACATTTGGGTACCAGTGTTGGAGCACACTTCCGGAAGTGGCTTACTCACACAGACCTCTGGGACTATCTATGAAAGCACTTCCTGTCATCACATGCCCGGCTCCTCATGTGCAGTGTCCATCACTAGTAGTGATGAAGACTTCTCCCTAGTAGTTCTCCAGCAGGTCTCATATTACGCTTTATTTTACCATATATATGTACTAGCCAATTTGGATGCATGCTGGGCTAATTTGAATAAAGGCAGATCATTACATTTTGGTACTAAGCAAGGTAGGGCAAGCGGACCTCAGTTCCTGACAAAGGCCCTATCACATACTATTTAGTAAGTAAATGTTCAGTAACCAAATGAAGGAGCCATCCACAAACAGATGAAGGTACTAAGAGCAGTAGCTGTGTTCAAGGAGGGATCAAGCTGCCCTGGTGAACATGTTCCCCTGCCTGCCCTTGTCTTGTACCAGATGGATCACAGAACATGGAGATGAGATGTTCAAATGTTACAGTATTCTCTCTTCATAAGGGAGTCATATGAGCTATTTTTTAAAATAGTTCATGTAAAATTTCTCATATGAAAATTTTCTATAAATACCGTTAAAATGAAATCTCAATTTAAAAAATAATGTTATATAGAGTAATTTGATAGATTTACATAAATCTGTTTCACAAATCTGTAAGTATGAATTATGGGATGTCAGCATATAATTTTGTTGAAAGTGCTTTTTCACTAATATAATTAAGTCTGCCGAGACTATTCAAGAACGAGTCAAATAAAATGCAGAGTGAATTCTGTAAAAACCTGGTAGTTGAATCAACAATAAAAGGTGAGTATACTGATTGATGTGGATCTCTTATTTCATTTAGAAAAGTAGTAATGTTTTATGAAATAACAGAATAAAGGCAGTATGGATCTCTTTTAAATCCCAGAGTTATCAGAAACAGGTTGCTGATGGTCCTCTGTCAAGCAAGACTCTTGCAACCTGAAGTCTAACAGTGAAATATTTGGGGAGGAAAACAAAAGGAAGAAAGGTTTGCGATCTCCCAACAGTCCCTGTGTAGAACTGAATACCTTAACTAAAAGGGATAGGAAAGTAAAAAACAAGATTTAGAGAATTTGATTTCTAAGGGATAACTTTTTTTTTTTTTTAAATAAAGCCCTAGTTCTATCACTGTGCTGCCCTTATCGTTCTCTCTCCCTCCTTCCCATGCATAATAAAGTTGCAAATGTGTTGTCTTTCTTCAGATGGACTCTCTGTTCCTGGGCACCCATCATGTGTGTCTGTTCAGACAGGCTGTGCACTGCAACTCTGGCACCAGAGTGACACAACCCAGACTTTCCCAGCTTCCTTAATATCTCACGGCACGGGTGCCACAGAGCAGCGGAAAGGGAAGAGAGAACCTTGGGAGTAGAGGGATGCAGTTATTCCTGGTCAAGTTTCTCTCCAAACGTCCAGTGCTTTCTCACCCTCATCTCCTCCAGATGCAATGAGGTACTCCATTGGAATACCCTCTAACTTGGGTCATACCAAACAGCTCCTTGCTGCCTCTAATGAACCAGATCAAATGGAGAGGGAGCTGCTGGCAGGATCCTGTTACTACAGTCCAGGCCAGCTCTCAACATGCGGAGCATTTTGACCAGCTTCCCAAAGGACATTACCAAGGATTAGCACCAGGACAGAGATTTCACCCTAGATGTTCACACAAACATAAAACAGATGGGAGGCTCCAAAACTCCTATTCTGCCCAAATGCGAATAAAGCTGGCCTGAGACTCAAAGAACCTAATACTTTAAATGGGTTTCGGAACTTCAGATATACAGAGATAATAAGAAAAGAGTTTAAATTGTAACTTTTCTGCTGAAATCAAAGTTATAAGTAGTAATTATTTGGTAAATATTACCTAAAGAGTCTAATTCTGTGGGGAACCTCTAATGTCCTCTGCACCAGGGCATTTTCCCTGTAAGTTAATTTTAATGGCCATATCTGTCCTGATTATACAACTACTAAAGCTCTATATTTTCCTACAGTTCCAGTCCCAGTAATTATGAATTTGCTGGCAATGCAGTGTGACCTTGTTTAAGTTGGCCAAAGTGTGGGTTCTTAATACATCACCCTTGCAGACAGCATTAAGAACTCCCACACAATTCAATCTTAGGCTACCGAGAACAGAGAGAGCATATTAAATCCTCTAAATGTTCAAGTGCTGCACCAGGTACTATGAATGTCTTGATTGGGAAAATTGAGCTTAATCTGGAGAGAGAAAATAGATGGATTCTCTCATTCCAATCTTAAGAAGGCTCTCTGGTGTGAAAGAGAGTAAGGTGGTGGAGCACCTGGATGAGGGGACAAAAGCCAGCACTTGCCATCTACTAGTTTAGATAGCTGTTCAAAAAGAGCCATCAGGAGCTCTAGCCTTCAAACGCTGAGGCTGCTGTTGTGATGGGAGCAAAAGCCTAAGGATGGCAGGTAGCCAA
This sequence comes from Uromys caudimaculatus, assembly GCA_028551405.1. Classification (NCBI taxonomy): domain Eukaryota; kingdom Metazoa; phylum Chordata; class Mammalia; order Rodentia; family Muridae; genus Uromys; species Uromys caudimaculatus. Next base: position 85,850,393 of record CM052702.1, read on the forward strand.
AAGCTCCGGCCCTAAAGTTCAGTTAGGACATTAACAACTCTAAGCTAAGGCCAGATCTACTCCTGCAATAGTCTCTCCTTCATTTAATTAACATGTGTGGATCTCCATTGACACAGATACTTATAGTCTCTGCTTTGTCTTGTGCTGGCTTAAAAGGCAATGGAGCTGTTTGAGTAAATATCATCTGAGATGAGGGCAGAGGAGCTATATTCCTCAAAATAGTATTGTGGCAAAGCAGGAAGCCAGTTAACAACTGTGGTAGTAAAAAGGGCATCTGCTGTTGCTTGCACTACCAGCTGGTGTCAATCTTCACATGGGTGCATGCACACACTCACACAAAGAAACCAGTGAGCAGTCTACCAAGAAGCAATGCAGCTTTCTTAATGTGGCTTTTACTCTGTGCAAAACAGCATTTTTATTTAGATACCACACACACAAAAAATTAAGCCCCTAAGCACTATAATTAGTTGAGTAGCCTTTTTGATATGTCAGCCTTGCAATTTACTAGGAAGGATGTTTTGTCTGAAATTTCAAAGAGAAATATTTGATTTTACAAACTGTGGAAGGAACATTAGATTATGTAAACTGTACCAGGTCTATCTGATAAAAGATTCATCTGCAGATACATTTTCTTCTTCAACACATACTTTTTAAGAATATCTTCTTACAAAAGCTTCAACATCCTATATTTCCCACTGTGAAAAGGTCTGCAAGCTTAAAGGGCCAAGTCCATTCCCAATAGCCCATAAATACACCTACCTACCTGCCTGGAAGCAAAAAATACTATACTGCCTACCTGCTATGGAGCAACATAGTTTACATAGATTCGGCATATTTAATTCTATGTATACACATTTATAAACATTTTAAAGATATAAGTGTAGAAGTTCAGAGAGGATAATTAACTTGCTCAAAGGCACATGGGTAGCTAGTAAATCAAAATTTGATTTCAAATCCAAGGCTGACTTTCTCAAACTTAACTTCTCCAAGTTCACGGCCTTCACTGGAGCTTGGGTATCACTAAGAAGCAGGGTACTGTGCATCCAAATATCACAGCTGTCCAACCAGAAAACTTATCTTCAAGTACACCTGCATTTGATTTCTTGTCCTTTGTTGTGTAATCAACTGACTGTAACTTTACAGTTGTTTCTTGATCCATCCAAAAGACCACTTATAAAAGGAAGGGATGGGGGGAGAAACTCTGAAAGAAAAGGAACAGCATCCTGCAGGTGCAGAAACCACTTAAGCCCTTAAAACAAATCCATCATTATAAAGCAGATAGATGAGAGGTATCTGCGTTATAACAAGATTCATCTTAAATGAAGCTTGATTTACATACTCCTCTTCCAGAAGCTCAGAAAGCAATTCTTATGACTAAAGCCAAACATGCTTGTTACTGCCAAAACCGTCTCCCACACAAGATACTTCTCCCCTCAGCAGATTGCTTAAAATGCTTTCCTACTCTGAGTATGGGTTCCTAGCTATAGAAAAGAAGGTGGGATCAATACCGCAGTTTCTGCCCTAACATGCTTAAAAATGTAAAGTTCCACCACAAATAAGAGAGAAGCCAGTCCCAGTAATGAACTGGGAACATGCATGGCTGCTCACTCAAGTTTTAATTAACCAATGACTAACCTGAATAGCTGAAGTCTAGTGACAGATGAAATTCAGGGTTGTTTTGTTTTGTTTTGTTTTTTGACAAAGAAATGGAAAGAGAAAAAGCACATGGAAGAAGATAGGAAGATGAGGAATTTGTAAAGTATTTGATCTGGACGACAGTTCACGAGACACTGTCTGCAGAGATTCTCCCTGAGATTCAGGCTTGGCCTATAGGAGGATTAGCATCCAGGACACACAAGACTGACCCACTCTCTGAGGAACAGAGGAAAGAGACCTGACAACAGCAGTGTTGCAAGGGGAAGTGCTGATATAAGATTAATCATTAAGAACCCTTGCACAAGTCTCCAGGAGCTTCGCAGGCCACATGAGGACCTCTCACTCATGGGTAAGCCATGTCCTCCACAAGCCTCCTTTCATCTAACACTCAACCTCTGGACTCAGTCCTGCAGCGGCATGCTCAAATCAGGGCTAAGGTGGGAAGCCAAGTCTTTCCCAGGAGATCTGATCCTCCTTGCATGGGAACATCTCACATTTGAAAAGAACAAGGGACCTGCTGACCTGTAAGTGAGTAGAGACTAGCACAGCATCTCAGTTGTGCAACTAATCTCATCACATATCCCACAGAGACAGACAACACATCTCTAAAACACAAAGCCAAAGATGGCTACCCTGGGCAGTCTTTGAAATCTCCTTTATATAAATGTAAAAGTACATGGATGTGAATGTCCCCTACAACCAGATAAGATACTATTCTAATAATTGGACAGAAAGTGGGAAGAAATTTATCAAAAGACATTATTTTGATATTGCATACATGAAATTACACTTAACCCAAGTCTAAGTTCATCACAAATAATGAGGTGATACCATGTTAAGAAAGGTTAGAGAAGAGGCAGAGTCATTACAGAAAGAATAATGGGTAATATCATACAGTGGAAAAAAAAAATTCTATGAAGCAAAAGCCTCATTTTCCCTTAAAGTGACCTCCTCAATGTAACATGTGTCAAGCTCTACCTGGAGTAAGTGCCCACTTTAGTTCCTTTTCTTTCAAAAAGAGCAGAATTCAATTAGTGATATTTTTAGCAAAGATAAAGAACTGTTTCCCAAGGACTGTCATTGTCCTCACTCAGCTCCAAGACCTAGGCATAAATAATAGGATTTTCCTTCCTGTGTACAACAGTCTGCTTAGTTTATATTTGATGAACAAACACAATTAACATTTTTTTCAAGAGTTTAGAAAACATATTTTTCTGCCCTTTAAATTTAAAATAGTCGCACAAAAACAATGAATTTTATATGTTGAAGAAATTCCCCCAATGGAAGCATTGTGTTTGGGCAGGTTGGAATATAAATACTCGGTACAAGGAAACCTACCTAAATACTGCAGACACAGCCTCTGGGACCTCAAAAAAGCTGTCTCTGAAGCAGTACAGGGGAACAACCCCAGTGGATCCCAACTGACAAGGAAGTTGGCAGTACCCACAAAGGTGGAAAAGGGTGTGGGTCAGATGAAAACCATGCCTACAAGTTCAGTCAGTGAAGTACCCTGATGGAAATAAATACACATTTTGTTTTTGCTAAGGGGTAGCTTATGTTACAGCAAACCACTCAGACCACATGGCTGTATGCCCATCAATTAACAGATGGCTTCTGAAGAGAAATGCAAAATGGTGCAGTTCCTGTGATGACTGTCACATTCATAGCACGCATGCACATTTCCCTACAGTCACCTCATTTCAAAGTTGGAAAGAGGGGATATAGTAAGCCTCCAAGTCTAAACTCCTCCCAGATACTATAATAAAGAACCTAATAGGCAGGGAAAAACGACTCGTTAGATGACGGAATGGTGTGGCTCTGTCTGCACTAGTATCACAGAAAGTCTCTGACTGAACTACAGAGGCAGAAGCTTGCCTTGTACTCCTATGGTGGCAGGGAGCTATTTAATCTCATGCCAGAGAAGTGGTACACGCAACTACTACTAGCAATTCCAGTGATATATTCCCTGTGAAGCAAGAAAACTCTAAATACTGAAGTAATCTTTCTTACTACTATGCTATCATCTATAACAGGATAGAAATTAAAAAGGGGCTTATTCATGATCACCTAAATTTTAAGTCATCTTAGAATGTGAAATACTGTGTTCACCTGACACTAGGGAACTTAAGTGGTTCTTTGTGCTATGTGTTCGTGAAATATTGACATGACATGATAACTTCTATGTCATCCCATTTGGATGACATCATATAGCAACTCGCATGCAAAAAAAAAAAAATCAAGACTAGAACAAGGAGAGATGATTTCTGGAGCTAGAGACTTAAGTCTATTTGCAAAATAAATTTGATATTTACATTGGTTAACATATCTCATCTGTGAACAAAAGCTAAGTCAAGGGTATTCTCTAATGCTTGTGCTCAGAATGTCCACATCTGCCTTACCCTTGTCAAATTATTTCCCAAAACTATGTTTAGCCCTATGTGCTAGAGTGTTGCTTGTTAAACAACTTCCTATGGGGTAGAACACTACACAGTGCATTGTGTGTCCAATTATAAGCAAACTCAAAGAAATAAAGTATTCACTCAATGCCAACCTTTCTGCTCTTTCCTGATTCAACAGCCTTTGGTGTCCAGCAATCTTTTGGTTTTGTTACTGACAAATTCTTATAAAGAATTTGCTATTTATAAAGAGCAGGAAAGACTGTAAAATGGTCTCTTTTATTTATGAGCGACAGCATAATTTTGTGATGCTGCCAGATCTCTGATTACTTGAGCCCTGTTCTCAAATCAATGCAAACTATGAAGTACTTATTCTAGGTTCCTTAGTTGGCAACATTATTAAGGTATTTCATTTATATTTAGACTACTAAATTTTTCTCAGACTAGATACTTCCTAGCAAGAAAAAATAAAACTCACACTGAAAGAATCTGAACACAAAAACCCACTTATATAGTATTAGGGTTCTTTATCTACATCCACACCCAAATTACATCCAATAAAAGCACTCAAGCAATCATACCATGCTAAAAACATCCACAGTTGTGACTTATCCATGGATTAAAAATTTCAGATACCTTTGAAATTAGTTGAGATTAAAATAAGCATTGTTTAATAGCCGTCAACATTTTATCTATTATTTAGTTTGAGACAATGTCTCACTATATAGCCATGGCTGGCTTTGAATTCAAAATCATCCCACCTCTGCTTCTTGCACTGAGATTATGGGTGGGAGCCACCATGCCCAGCCATATCATTCTTTGGAAGAAAGAGGTATCTCAACTCTCCAAAATATGACAAATTCAACTCATATTCAATTCAACTAACTATTGCATAATACTTAGCAACTTGAATGTTATCTCTTCCACTCACTACAACATGGAAATTACCCAGAATGTCTTCACTTTCTTGACCATTCTTCAGAATTTGGGCTGAACAGAATAACTAAAGGTAATCTCAGCTATCAAAATTTATCCAACAATTGTCCTGAGTTGAATGTGGAATCTTAGCAAGAACACAAATCACTTTCAGTCTTGTCTGTTACCCCAAAACTCTTGACTACATTATACCTATCAAAATTAACTTGTCCTGGCACCATTATCTAGTACTAAGAAAGAAAAGGGGAGCAGGCTGCTGAGGACTGCTCAGCTGCTAACAGAGCACAGTGTTCTGATGAAAATCCAGGTCAGTCAGGGGCTCCCAACTACTGGGGAGGATCCAAAATCCTCCTGTGACTTCTAAAGGCACTTCACTCACATGCACATGTCAACATGCCGACATATAATTTAAGAAGTCCTTTACAAAAAAAAAAGTTCTTTCTCGGCTATATGGCAAGTTCAAGGCCAGCCTCAAAAACTGAAGAGAAATCACCAGGAAAAGAGAAAAAAATGAGTAACAAGTTTTCCAAAACAAACATCTAAGAACCCTACTCATTAAGTGACTATGGAGCGAAGACAGAATTTTTTTTTTTCAATTCTCAAAGGAATTTTGTTGTTTTTTTTTTTCAAGTGAATAATTTATCGCCTAATTAAGGCTTTCTGCAAGATTCTCTTCACCATCTCCCAAAGGTTGGTGTCGTCTTGGTCAGGCTTCCATGCTCCAACCTCACCAGAACAGATATCTGATTCTTTTGAATTTATTTTTAAATAATTACACTTATGATTCTGCAGCAGGGACTTAGGAGCAAATACACTGCAAATAAAATAAGACGTAAGGTCTCTTCCAAGAGACTGGGTTGAAGAAAATGAAAATTCCATCATCTGCAGAGAAATGGGCACAACCGGAGACAACCATAGGAATAAATTACACCAGTTCCAGGAAGACAAGAATTGTTTCTCTTACTTGTAGGTTCTAGATATCACACAGACACATAAGATCACATGTGCGTGTGTGTATGTGTATATTTAATGCCTCTGAGTGTATACATATTTCCTCATGTACATGGCCACAAAACAGCATTAACTAAAAATGAGCAAGGTAAAAGGAAAAAAGGTGATCCACAGGTGAGTCTGGCTTGACTACCAGATAGGCAAACAGTTGCTATAAGCAACAGAAATTGTAGAATTTTGCTAATCTTTGAGCTAAAAAACATTGCATGACCTAAGTGGCCTTCAGATTTGAGGACACTACTCTCACACCCCTACAGCTACTTTTGCTCACATTCAAGGGTGAGATGCATGAGGAGGCCACACAGTCAAGTGAGGATGGAGTTAGTCCATCAGGTACCCTGGGAGGAGGAGCTTCTGCACTGTGCCTCTTCTGCTCTGACATCGTTCTATCGGAACTTGTTTCTTATAACACTAGCAATCTGAAGCAAATATAAGGTGATTCAACACTCAGACTCACATGAGGCAAACACATGAGTGTGTGTGTGTGTGTAAAATACATAGGCTATACAGTACAAATGGTACTTTCAAGTTAAGATGAGGAGGAAATAAATACTTTCTTTGAGGTTTATTCAAAAGTAAACTCTGACAGAAAGCATTAAACATACATATCACACAAGTATGATTCATTACAGCACAAATCAAGATAAATACAAATCTACTCTGGCTAATTAGGAAAAAGGAACTTACCAGAATAGGTACAGAGGTGATTGGAAGGAAGACGAGGTAGCTCTAGAGCAGCCTCCAGGGTTAATGAGACCAGACAGATAATGTCTCGGCCTCAATCTCTTCCTTCCACTGACTCTTCAAATGCCTATATCAGCTAGATCTGGTAGCTCTTGCCTGTAATCCCAGCATTCTGAAGGAGAATTTCTGGAAGACTGAGCTTCAGGCCTATGACAGAGTGAGACTGTGTCTTTAAAAGAACAAAGTCAGAAAAGAACCTGGACCCTGGGGCAAACTGCCTAGGTGACTCTTAGTTCTTTTACTGGCCTTGCTTTCTGTAGCAGACTCGGAGGAAATGCCCATGGCTTAGCTTCCCATCACACTATACACTATACACAGAAAGAGAAGTCACATGTAGAATGGTCCAAATAAAAGAAAATGAGACAACTTTCCTTAAACTCACAAAGTTCCTCACAAATCTTTCCATCTAAACCAAAATATATATATATATATATATATATATATATATATATATATATATATATAAAATACTCTCCTTGTTTTTACATAAAGGACTACAACAAAAACCCCTCTATCAAGTGGTATACTCCTCAAGTCATTAGCAAACCACACTAGACTGCTGCTGCACTCCAGCTCAGAACAGCAAGAGAGGCCTGGACCATTCTGTATACCCCTCCTCATAAGACCAGTTCTCTACTCTCTACCTTACCCCAAACCATGACACACAAGCAGCACTCCGTGAATCAGGACTGCAGCAGTGCCCTCGTTCCCAAACATATCCAAAGTTCTCACACAAGCTGATCGCTAGCAGCACCACTGTGACCAAATAAGACATATCAGCCTCAGCAAGAGGACTTCTTCCTCCCCACTCAAGTTTAACATCTGCAAGGCCCTGATTTCAATCCTCCACATTGAGGGGGTTGGGGTAGAGTTAATTTAAAAATTTTAAAACTTTAACTATGAGAAGTATTATTTTTTTATTATTTTAAATTCATAAAATTAGGAGGGGGTGCTTTCTGTTAAGCCACAACACATGCAATTGCTTTTCAGCTGTCAGTAACCAACTCCTGAAAACAAGAACAGTCAATCGTCACTGTGGAATGATGTCCCTAGTCACACGTTCCAGCAGAAGCAAGCATGCAGCTGATGCTGAATGAGAAGGCAGGGTGTCACTGTGTAGACCCAACATCTAAAAGAAAGACTGCTCTATGCAGTGACACAAGCTAACATGTTGCAATACAGCCACTGAGCACTTGTTCCTAATGTCGCATCTGCCCCTCAAGGCAGCTTCAAGAACATACTGAATTCATAAAGAATTGTCCCTGGTGTCTGGGGGTGAGGGGGGATGGCCCCACTCTGAGGGTTTAGGACAAATTTCTTGAAGGGTGGATGGAAGGATCCTTGGAAAAAGGGGTTAGTAAATGGGAAAAGCAAACTACAGAAGGAACTTCTCACTCTTATTTGTCAGCTCCTTTGGAGAAATCTGATACCTTGTTATCCCTCAACAAAAGGGAGGGATTTTTGGAAAACAGCCATCTGGCTCAAAGCCAAGAAAGAACATAAGGCTCCCTGTACTGAAGACCAGGTCCAAATAGACTGTTTTCCAAACTCAGAGGATTAAAATCTCAACTGCAGGAAGGAAGGTAACCACAGATAACTCTGAATCTATTTTCTAAAGATTTGTTTTTATTTTGTGTATCCAGGTATTTCATCTGTGTATCACGAACTTGCCTAGTAGTGCTAGAGTCCAGAAGAGAGTGTCAGTTCCTCTGAAACTGGCGTATTAGTTGTAATGTACCGTGTAGGTACCAGGAGTCTAACCAAGGTCCTCTTGAAGAACAGCTAGTGCCCTTAACTGCTGAGCCATCCCTCTAGCTCCGTTCTATATCGATTTTTAACACCAGGTCTAGATTTAGATGTTCTAGAACCTGAAAGTAGGATTATTGAATGTTACCTTGCCTTTCTGTCAAAGCTTTTGGCTTCTAATACTTTATAAAAGGAAATGAATGCGCACACACACACACACACACATATTACAAATCAGTATTGAAGTCTGTATTTCCATCTTTTCTAATACCTATGAATAGGAGTCTAGAAACATCAGTAATTTAAAGGTTTAAAACAATGAAACATTGAAGTTTTAACATGTTAAATCCCAATTCTTTGTGTTTGAGAAGGTGAGCGCTATGTGAATCAACAGAGCAAAAGGATCTGGCACTGTGCTTGAGGAGGCCACTAAGATTACAAGGCAAAGTCAGAACCCCAAGGGATAAACTTGTGATGTCATTAGACTACTTCTCTTAGGGAGAGGTGTCCATCTGGCTTGACACCACAATCAGACTGTTTAGATCCCGTTGAAGCTGACTAATCACTCAGAAGGGATAATAAAAGAGTCACTGGGGGTGGATGGAGGGAGGGAACTGGGTGGAAGAGGGGATAGAGAGGAGAAAGTGGGATATGAGATACAGGAAGAGCCAAGGAAAAAGTGAAGAGATGGAGTGGGGTGGGGGACATCTCTAGGATGATACCTGGTATGGGGGAGCCCCGGGGAGGCTATGAGGGTGACTCTAGCTGAGACTCCTAGCAGTGGGGGAGATGGAGACTCAAGTGGCCACCTCCTGTAGCCAGACAGAACTCTCAGTGGAGGGATAGGGACACCAACCCAGCCACAAAACCTTCAACCCCAAAACCTGCCTACAAGTGCAGGGACAAAGATGGAGAAGAGACAGAGGGAATGGCTAACTAATCACTGGCCCAACATGAGACCCACCCCACAGGCAAGAACCAATCCCTGACCTTATTAATGATATTCTGTTATGCTGCAGACAGGAGCCTAATGTAACTGAGAGGCTCCAACCAGCATATGACCAAAACAGATGCAGAGACCCACAGTCAAACATTAGATGCAGCTCAGGAAGCCTTGGGGGAAGTATTTGGGGAAGGACTGAGGTACCTGGAAGGTATAGGGACTCAGAAAAAGACCAACAGAGGCAATTGACCTGGATCCTTGGAGGCTCCCAGAGACTAAAGCACCAACCAACAAGCATACATGAACATATTTAGCAGATGTGCAGCTTGGTCTTCATTTGGGTCCCCAACAACTGGAGTGGGCGCTGTCCCTGACTCTGTTGCCTACCTGTGGATCTTGTTCCCCTAACTGGGCTGCTTTGTATGGTGGCCTCAATGGGAGAGGATGTGACTAGTACTGCAGTGACCTGATGTGCTAGGGTGGATTGGTACCCAGCCCACACCCTAAGAGAAGAGGAGGGAGAATGGTGAGAGGGACTGTGTGAGGGATTGGACCTGCAAGACGGGGCTGGGGGTGGGGTCCACATGTAAAGTGAATAAATTAATCCAAGAGAAAATATAAAGCAGACTAAGAGCAACTATCATCCATTCCAGCTATGTGATAAAAGTCCTCATGAGTACCAAGGTCAGGAAGACTTCAGAGGACAGTAGATGGTCGACTCCAGTGTTAATGACCAGTTCTTCCTTACAAGGACATTAAAACATCAACATGGGAGGAAGTAAACCTTCCAGAGACCTTGCAGACCACCCAGTAATCCTAGCTTACTGTTTACCTGCATCTATACCTCCCTGAAAGTTTTTCTTAAAAGGAAGATTTGACTTCCTAAAGGTAGAGTCCAAGGCCAAACAGGCCATGAGAGATCATGGGCAAGGTAATAAGTCTGTCACCCTACACAGAGAAACATAACATTTTAATTGAGCTGGAGGACGGTGTAATATAAAATTGGTAAGTCATACACACTCTCTCCCTTTAAAAATCAAAGCTATGTTGAAAACAGAATTGCAACAAAAAGTACAATGATGAGAGGACTCATTAAGAACTAAAAATAAACTCTAATTCACAATATGCATAAGGACTTAACAGAAAAGGAAAACAAGATGTAAAACTGCATCTGCTAAGTTAACCATGCCCTCGCGGAAATCGCCCCGCATCCCCACACAAGCCGAAGTCTAGAAATCTGTGTGAGGGAAGGAAGCAGTGCTTTAAATGTTTTCAATGAATGTTTCAACAGAAAAGAAAACAAAGAGACAGCATTTTTTCCTTCTTCTTCTAAGTCTTGTGATCTGCTAACACTGCAGAAATGCTGGGCTTCCTTACATCCAAGCCACGGTTCTCTGTACTTCTCTATCTGAATGCCTTACTTGATGAAATCAGAATGTTCGCAGGAGTACTTGTGATTTAAAGGGACAGTCAGCTGAAGGAACAGGGCATCAATAAAAGTGCAAGCAAGTCACTCTTGACATTTGCTAATCAACACCTTACAGCTAAATGTAACAACTTGCTCAGTTTCTAGGTCAGCAATATCCCGCTGGGAATCTAGCTGAGGTACCACATGCTTTAAGTCAGACCATCAGTCACACACACACACACACACACAACCACATAGAGCAATTCCTATACAGCAGAGCTCTAGCTCACCGAGGCTGGTATAATAGCATCGATGACCTTCCTAGGCTCCTTTAACTTCCTGTTCCTTCTTTGTCTAATCTCCTAGTGATGATGTTCACATATAGACTAAAAAATAAGCTTTGTATTCTTCCCAGACCATGGAAACTAAGATTTATAGATAAGAAATGCATTAGGAGATGTTTTTCCAAAACCAAATTGAAGTTCAGAGTCAAACAATTCCAATAAGGCTAGAAAACAAGCCAAATGGCCAGGGTCGACTTCAACCCAAGTATAAAAAATGTAGTGGTGAGTGTGTGCACATATACGTTTAAGTGTCCAAAGCACACATGGAAGCCAGGAGATGTCTGGCGTTCTCTTACATCGTGTTCTCCCTGAGTCCCTTGAGAGAGAGTCTCCCCCTGAACGTGGAGATTGTTGCTTTTTAGCTAGGCTAGGTGGCCAGCGAACCCCCAAGATCCTGAAATGTCTCAGGAAACTCTACCACATTAGAGTTACAGGTGTCAACAGCCACACTCAGTTTTCTCACATAAGCGTTGAGGAGTCTGACTGAACGCAGGTTCACAGGTCTGAATTGGTCACGAATACCCTGACCAATTAAACCACTGCCCTAGCCTGTAAAAATGGAGTACAACTTTCAAAACTAGTGTTTAATTCAAGTGTTTAGCACAGCAGCCCCAGGCCCCTCCTCAGCAGTCCAGTATTCAGTACTCAGCTAGTTACAGCCAACAGACTGGACCCCAACAACCTCAGCGGTTCCAGAGATACGGCCAACAACCAACTTCCCAGGCACCGGCTTCTGCCTTTTCTGGCCAGCCACAACTGCCTGCTCAACCAACACAACAGTACCAGGGGAGCACTTACCCTCCACCAACTTATACTACCCAAACATCTCAACCTGCTAACCATACTGTTCCTCCTGGCTCTCAGCCTGGAATGACTCCAAGCCAACCTGGGGCTTACCAACCAAGACCAGGTTTTACGCCATCTCCTGCAGGTATCATGACCCCTCCTTCCAGTGGGGCTACCTTTATGCTCTAACAGTCCTCCTTTTGGTCAAGGCTATACCCAACCTGGACCTGGTTATCGATAAGGAGATTCAGCCACACTAATAATGATGGCTAATTGCCTCCCAAAAGACTATACAATACTATTTTGTTTCAATTTGTATTGTACTAAGGTTTAAAAATTTAAAAAGCAGAGCAATTTTTATGGTATCATTGTTGCTGTTAATTGAAAATATAATTTACTGGAATACAAACACAAAAAGACCAACATGATCATTGTTTCTGCCCCTGCTTAAAATTGTAGCTGCTTCCTAATTATTTTGGAACACTACTCTTGCATGCGTGTAAAATGATTGGCTTTCTAGTTTTCCAGAGAATATTAAAAAGATAGGCTAAGGTACAGCCATCACACTTGGCTATTTACTGTTAACATGGTGTACTAAAAACAGAGCCCTTTGAGAAGATGACTAGACATTATGTATAAAATGTAACACTGATAGGCTAATAAGGGTGACTGAAAAAAAAAAAAAAACAAAGAAAAGAAAAAGAAAAGAAAGTTCTGGTAAATCTACATTGCACTCATTTAACATGAAAATTAAAATAGGAATATTTATTTAAAATTATAGTTATGGTCAGCCCTCAAATGAGACAGAGGTGTAGGTGGTACTCTGCCTACAAGATCACTGTGCAGCTACAGCTCCAATATATCTACATATCTTTTTGGGTTTTTTTTGTTTGTTTGTTTGTTTGTTTGTTTTTTTTTTTTTTTTTTTTTTTTGGTTTTTCGAGACAGGGTTTCTCTGTGTAGCCCTGGCTGTCCTGGAACTCACTCTGTAGACCAGGCTGGCCTCGAACTCAGAAATCCACCTGCCTCTGCCTCCCAAGTGCTGGGATTAAAGGCGTGTGCCACCACCGCCTGGCCCAATATATCTTTTTTAACTGAGAATCTGTTTCTTCACAATACTTGTAAGGGCCACCAGTTCTATTCTAATTCTTAAAGTCCTCAAAATGGATCTAATTACAAAGCTGGGTATGGTGGTGTGCATCTGTAACTCCAAGACTCAGAAGCTGGAAGCAGGAGAATTAGCTAAGGCTGGCCTTGGATACACGATGAGTTCAAAACAAGTATGGGCTAATAGACCTTGCATCAAAACTTAATGAAAGAAAAAAATGTGTGTATTGTTTATGTCTAATAAAGAGGGGCCCTAACAATGTCAAAATTTAACATTCTAAAACTTAAGAGAAGGTAAGGAGTAAAAAAAAGAAAAAAATTAAGTCACTGTATACAGAACTAACAAGTCAAATGACATTCACAAATAAAATGCCAGGAAGTATTTGTTCAAGTTGACCTTTTCACAGAAGGGATTCTACAACAGAATGTGGCAGCAGCGGCGTGCTCAGGTGAAAGTCAATTAGCAGAGAAGGAGCTGGGATGAAGCTGGCAGGTTCTGAAGCACAATTCTAACCTCAGTGACCAAGTATTCCGTTCAGGAGTATTCAGGGAACTGTTCCAGTGATATATTTGCAATGTCCCGGTAGATTGAGATTTTTGGCAAAGTCTAAGAAAAATCAATGGTAGTGCTATGATAGTCAAGTCAATACGGTAATGAATGAGTGAAAACATCAGAGCCAAGCTGATTCTGTACTCCATTGTAGAGACGAGGGGTAGATGTGCTTTAGATGAGAAATGTCCCTTATTAACTCACGTATTTCAACACTTAGTCCCCAGCTGAGGGCTCTGGGTAGGTTACCAAATCTTAGCATGTGGAGCTCTGCTTACTTTGAAAATGTATAAGCGCATCCTACTTCCTGTTGGTTCACCGTCCTGCTTTCAGGTGAGAGATGATCAGCCAGCTAGCTTCCTTTGCCATCTACCTGTGGCAATAACATCCTTCTCAGCTATTATGGCCTCTCCTTCTGGAACTATAAGCCAAAATACAATCTTCCTTCTGTAAGTTGCTTTCAGTCATGGTATTTTATCTTACGAATAGAAAAGTAACCAATACAGTAGACAATTCAACTTCATAGCTGAACGGAAAATCCAGCAATATTCCCCTAAAATAGTCTGCCCTTACCTGGGCACCATTTAAGCTAAAGATGGGCAGGAATCAACAAAGGTAAGACGGGATCTCTGCCCGGCTCTTGTTCTACCCAAAAGCCAGGCATCATTCCCTCCAGGGTCTGTGTGCTCTCCACCCCACGTCAGCTAAAGGAATGGCCTCTCCCATTACAGACGGCAGACCTGAGACAAGTCCACACCAACACACCTTGCTAAAACAACCCTTCTTCTGTTTTGTTTCCCCCTATAGACTTCCTAGAAACTGTCTTGTAATTTACCACCCTTCAAAAACCAAACTTTTCCTTTTTAAAAATATTCTGTTCACTCCCTTATTTAACTACTTCTTTGAATTTCATTAATTTTCTGTATTCATACAGTAAACCAAACAGATTAGAAGATTTTTCTCTCTGAGAGTGGTAAAGTAGTGTATTTAACTTCTATATATCTATATGTAGATATCTATATATTTCAGTAACTTTGTATTGGCATTAATCAAAACTGACACCAAGTGTTCTATAAAAATACCTACTTTAGGGATGAAGAGATGGCTCAGCAATCAGCAGTGCTTACTGCTCTTACAAAGAACCCAGAGACTCAGTTCTTAGAACCCATATCAGGTGACTCATAGCGGCCTGTAACAGCAGCCCCAGGGAGTCCGATGTCCTCCGGCTTTTGCAAGTCCCTACATGTACATGGTTACATATAAATTCATGTAGGCATACTTATACATATGAGTTTGAAAATAGTATTTTAAAACTACCTAGTGTAGGGCTGGAGAGATGTTTCAGTGGGCAGGAGTACTTCTTCAAGATTTAGATTTGAGTTCAAATTCTCTGGAATCCATGTTAAAAGCCTGGCATAGCCAAACCACTCTAAGCAACAGAGATAGGCAGATCATGAGAGCTCCTTGTTTAGCCCACCAAGGCTGATGGACGAGCTTGCAGGTTAATGAGACCCAATCTCCAGGCAACAATGTGGAGAACAATTTGGATGTCCTGCTCTGACCTTCCTACACACTCAAGAGCATACACACACACACACAAACACTCACATGCATATACTATACTCCCCCCAACACACACACACACACACAAACACACAGTTTGCACCAAAGCCTCCCTCAAACCTTTGTGACAAGTCTTTGTAATGCTAATCTCATAATTTGAGATGATTAACCTTTGGAGAGAAAAAAGGTACAAGAAAAATAACATTGTCTAAGGATAAACTGATAAAATCCACAAGTTTCTCTGCTGTAGTTTACTAGTTTGAGATGTTTCAAATTTTCATTATAGTTCCATAAATCTGATGCAAATTTTATTTTATATTAATTTAGCTCTAAAATCT
This sequence comes from Uromys caudimaculatus, assembly GCA_028551405.1. NCBI lineage: Eukaryota > Metazoa > Chordata > Mammalia > Rodentia > Muridae > Uromys > Uromys caudimaculatus. Next base: position 85,865,921 of record CM052702.1, read on the forward strand.
AAAAATAAATTATTCAGGCTAGATAGGTGTCTACAAAGTGCTTATCCTGGGCTTCAGACCTGGAAATGCATGCAGCTTTGCTGTTAACCTTATGATTAAGCAACACACAGGCTCAGAATGGGTGTTTTTAAAGTTCCTGCCCACCCACACTCCTGGCCACCCTGCTGTTGTTAACTACTTGTCTCAGAATTCTTGATCACTTGATACTCTATACACACCACTGTATTTTCAAATTAACATTCATCAAAACAGCCTGTGTCACACCACAATGACTGAAAGCCAACAAATGCTATTAAATTCTAAGGTATATATTAGACTAATAAAAAAAAAATACCATTATCTATTTCAATCCTGAGGAGTTAAGATTACATTTACTTAAAAAGGGAGGGGAGAATCCGTATAAAATGTTTGAAAATCACAGTGTTCTGGTAGAGTAAACAAGGATAAAAAACCACTCTAAAGTTCTCAGGAAGCTAGGAATTTGAATTTGAATTATGAATTAGCCCCACCCCACCCCACCACCACCAGGAAGGAAGCAACCTCTGGTTTCCATTCAATTAGACCTAACAAGGGTGATCAACACCTGCAAAGTCTCTGGGTCCCTGGAGGTTTTGTTTGTTTGCTTTGCATCCGGTCTTTCCTTTTTGTCTATTGGAAAACTTCTAACTGGATGCAAATAAAGTCTGCACAGAAGGCACCCTCATAGGATAACAAAATGAGTAAGAGAGAGGCACCACACCAGGATAAAACAAGCAGCCCCCATTAGCTGAGGCCCAAACTGTAACTCTGGGAGTCCTTCCTTTTCCAAGAAAGGAGCATGACTGTGACACAACTACCCTATTTTGGAAAGTAAATTACATAAGGGATACCCAAGGGGGCAGGTAGTAAGTAAAGACAGAGCCCCACGATTCTGAACTGTGATCTCTAGTCCTAGTTGCTAAGAATGAACTCATCAGAGACCGTGGTCATGAAGGGACCCTTGAAACTTAAGCTAGCCACAAGTGAGGTACCTCAATTCACCACCATACTCAGCCACTCCAATACCAAATAAATAGAAGACCTAAGAACCCCTCTTGCTGTCTTCCTGAGGAACTAAAGAAAATTCCATGGGTTACTAACAGCCTCCTAGAATGTTCTGAGACCTCCTCAGGAGTCCTAGTCAGGAAGTCTGAACAAGACCTAGTGTCTTGTACTTTCTAGAATGTACTGGCTTTACAGGTGCCTGGGTACCCACAGTACAAGAGACGCCCATGATTCCTCAACTGCTGAGGCTGCACAATCAGCTGTGGAGGTCTTGGGCTTCAGATTTCCAAAGCACCCAGAATCTAAGGCTGGGTGGTTGGTTGGTTGGTGTTGTTCTAACTCTTTCTTAGGCAAATGTGTTGCCAGATGTGAGATGAGAATCACTGATCTAAAACACTCAAGTACACAGCCACAGATCCAGCTGTGAGAGATAAAAACACCCACAGTTTCTATGTGGTATAACCTTCAGTTTTGACCTCAAAACTCATCCATTCCCTTTCCAAACACAACACCCACTCCCCAAGACGGCCTATTGGTAGCCCTGTAAAAGTTGTATTCTACCTAATTATTTATTAGTTTGTTCTGTGGTTAAATTCAAAGAGAGCTCTTACCAACAAGAACTGGCAAAGAGAAAATGCCCAGGCAAATAATGAGATTAGAATCTCAGCCACTTCTTCCCAGGCTTCTTAACTTACGCTTCCTAGTGCCATGCTCATCATCCGAGCAGTCACTTCCGACCAAACTACAGATGCAAGACCCAGACTAAACTGGTAAGTGCTTAAGTAATTTTTAAGAGCTTTTGTAGCTTTGAAAGCTTTATTAGTGCCACATACCTCTTATCCCCAGTTCTTGGAAAGCTGAACCAGGATAATGACCAGTTTCAGAAAAGCTTGGACTACATAGCAGAAAACTATCTCAAAGGAAATCAATGGGGAAAGCATACAGTGTAACTATGGCACCCACTATGGGATTTCCTGGACATGCTACTACCTTTCTGGATAGTTTTCCTTATATTCCCAGTGAGTATTTTAGAAAAACTTCTAGTGCAAATTAAAAATTGAAATGTAAACAATGATGTCTGTCTGTAAATATTTCCTTTATGCCATACTAAAATATTTTGGGTCTTCTGCTTTTATTTTATTATTATTTTGGGGGAAGGAGTTTGAGTCAGGGATTCTCTATGTAGACCTGGCTGTCTTAGAACTTTGTCTGTGTAGACCAGGCCGGTGTCCAAACTCAGAAGATTTGACTGCTTCTACCTAATGAGTGCTGGGATTAAAGGAGTGAGCCACCACACCCAACTCCAATTTTCAGGTTTTATTAGTTGAGGGTTTCAAGTCTTATACAATGCATTTTCCTAATATTCACCCCACTAACTACTCCTAGATTCACCCCTGAGTTCTCTATCCACCCAACCCTGTATCCAAGAATTCTCTTCAAAACCCTTCAAGACCAGTATGTATGGCCCAAAATATTCTCGAATGTGTGATCTTCCAGTGGAGTACAGTCAACTTTCCAGTGGCTATACTCTTAAGAGAAAATTGACCCTTATTTTCTCATCAGCTAACAACTGCAAATCACTCCACAATTAGAGGCGGGATTGTGTACCCAACTCCCTTTGCCATGCTGGATTTGATCTAGCTTGGGCTTGCACTGGTTTTGGGCACCGCTGTGAGTTAATATACCTTCCTGATATTTTAATAGAAATTATACAATCACAAACTCTAACTGCAAGGATAGTGAAGCAAAGGGACATCAAGAATCAATTCCATTTCAGCATCTGTGTGTTTGAGGTAAGCCACATGTTCCTATCACCACTGCTTACCACAGTGAAGCCAAAGTGCCTATAGATATGAAGACTGAGAACTTGTTACACCTCATAACAGCCCTGTAAAGGATTGAAGAAAAAATAAGATGATTCCAATTGATATCTACCCAGGGATAAGATATAGAAAATTCCCTAACATATTTTCTGTGGCAAATGTCTAATATAAAAGATGGATAAGCTTTTTAATATTTTCACTTATCACTCCCAGTTTCAGAAAAAAGAATTGTGATTTTTTTTAACACACTAGTCAAGCATCTTCATCCTATATCAGTAGGGGTGCCACCGAGCACTTGAACAAGAAATCACAGAGGCTGATGTTACAGCCTGCATGCCATTTATATACTACTTATTTCAAATAGCCTAAAAAATACACATGCAAAAAAAAATTATTGTACTAAAAAAATTAAAGATAAAATCCATATAGGGGACAGAATTGTATTCTACCTTGCCCAACTTTTCAAAAACTCTCTATTAAATTCATATATTGGCAGTCCTCTGTTATAAAGAAAACCTGAAAACAGCTAGTAATACAGTGCTAGAACCTCGGCATGTATGAAGTTTGGTTCAATCGCCATTCTGCAGCCCTCAAAACACACACACACACACACACACACACACACAAAATCTAAAGGAAAATTTGATCTATTTGAGTGTGAGTACTCAACAACTGAGGATTCTCCTGACAAGATAATGAATAAAGAAGCAACACAATTAGCTAAAGACAGGATTATTCACGAAGTCTTGGAGGCAATGGGTTTCTTTTTAATCTGATGTGAATAGATAAGCAGTCTTCCAGTCTTCAGTCTGTAGCTTCAGGGAACAGAACAATGAGGCTCAGACACAGACTTTGGCTCCAGGCACTTAGAGATCTTAAAAAAATGAGACTCTGAGCTTTGATTACAGAGCTGCTCAAAATATCACCTAGATGGAAATCTTAAATGTTCCCAGTATGATCTCTGCCCTTAACCAGAGGTGAAGACAGGATCTAACTTGTCCATGGTCACATGACCAGTTAACCAGTCAAATCCTTGGCCTGACCCTTCATATCACTTTTAAGGAAACTTTAGTCATTTCAAAATTTAGTTTGATTTGCTCATTTATAAACTGTGTAAAGTAGTTGTATGCACCAACAATGTTCACATGAAAGACCCATGGGGTCTATCTACACTTAATGTTATATGGTTTTAGTAGTTTAAAACAATTCCAGTAAAAACCATTAACTCCTCTTCCAAGAACATGCTCCTTAAATAGGTGTGGGCTTACTACCTATTACTCAAATTCAGCAAATGGGGAGTCACTGAGACGCAACTTTCTGCCTGTTCCTCTTTATCTTTACAGTAAAAAGGCTGCTTATATGCTCCATCTTCTTTCCTTGTTAAGAAACAGAACACAAACTCCCATTATTTTCTAATTCTATCATTGCAATTATTTATAACTGAAAACATATTAGCCAGTACTTTATCATACATACTATAAGCAGAAGGATCAAAGTGACTTAATGGGAGAATTTTATTGTAAGGTAACCCCCCCTTTCTAAAATAAAATATTCTCCTTATAGCTCACTGTTGAAATGTTCAGTTATGCAGGCTCAGGGGTACTGACAAAACAAAGGTTAAACTGAAAGTTGCTGTCACACACACATTTTTCCTAAAGCAGCAATCCTTCATCTCAGAATAAATTCAGTGTTCAGTTAAAATACATCTAGGCATGGTAGCTAACACTTGCAATCTCAGCATTCAGTAAGCTAATATGGTACTGTCATGAATTCAAAACCAGCCTGACTGCATGGTGAGCTGCAGGCCAACCTTCAGTAAAGTGAGATCCAGTCTTTAACAACAGTTTAAAAAAAAAAAAAAAAAAATCAGATACAGCCTCCAAAAGCATTTTCTCACATCCTGACCCATGATCCATCTTTTAAATGTCAACCATCTACATAAAATTGCATACCTGTTATTTTGTCTCTTACAAGCTTACAGGACTCTATCTCACCAATGCTTCCAAAAAGACTCTTTAGTTCTTCCTGTGTCATGTTCTGAGGAAGGTAGTTGACTATTAGGTTGGTCTTGCTGTCCTCTGTGTTCCCGGAGTCAACTGGTGAGGAGCAGTTGTTGTTTACAGTGGTTGGACCATTGGCTGTGTTATTGCAAGTTGGCCCATTAGACAGTTGTGTTTCCATGGCAGCAATTACCTGCTAAAAACAGAGAAAATAAGAAATGTCAGAATTCATATTTCACAACCTATTAGAGATTCCACCCAAGAGTTAAACACTTGTCACTAAACACAAGTCATTCTGCTGAGATTACAATAAAGCTTCAACAAAAAGTGCAACTCCTACGCTAATTGTATTTCATATTAAGCTATTCAGCATAAGGCTGCAATTATATTTCCACATACATATTCCATACATGCACATAAGCACAATTTAAATGTTGAAACATTCTCTAGAATCATATCCTGAGTATAGTCATAAACCCTCACTCACCTGCAGTATCCACAGAGAAAGTAATTTAATACCAAAGGGCACAGAACTGTGTCCTGACTAAAAATTATTCTAGAAAATAAAAATGCTTAACATGCTGCCAAAACAAACAAGCAAACAAAGAGTGATATATTAATTCTGAAGAAGATTCCTCAGTTCATAAGAGTCAATTATCTAAGACTGACAGGCATCCGTTAACAAAATCAAGGAGCAAAGGAGCAAAAGTACTTTCAAAAGTAAAAATTTGTCAACATGTACTGTTTTGGTTACATACTGAAACATTTTTGATTAACATTTTGTACTGCTCTTGTTGGTAAGAAATTAAAAAAAATAGATGTGATATGTTCAGAAGTGAAAGGGTAGGTTAACTTGGGAGTAAAACTATGAATATTCTGTCTACGTTTGTAGACTCTATTTAGCCATTTTGTCAATTTGGCAGCTGATGACCACCAACAAATATCTGATCTATAGCACCAAAACAGAATCCACAAACAATTCAGGATAATATTTTGCCTTGACTCTAATTTTAAGAACACAAGCCCAAAAATGCAAATCATGAAAGCAACAATATAAACACACAACTTCTCCAGACAGGCCAGCCCAAGGCTATTGAAAATACAAGCAGTAAGGTGTCCATAAACCAAACAAAAGATAAACAGCAGAGTTGGGGAAAATTGCCTCAAATAGTTCCAACTACTCTAAAAATCATTTATTATACAATTTTGGATGTAGTTTCCTAAAAGTAATTTGATGGGCTTTGAACAAAAGAGTTACAAACCACAGCCCCCAAACTCTCCAAAAGTGTTTTCCAATAACTGTCCAACTTTGGATAGCCAAGACTATGGGGGAATCCAAAAATCAAAGCATCAGTTAAAAGATTACACTCTGTCTCATCCAATATACTTCTCAGCTCCCCAACGAACTGCTCAAACCTGACAACTCAGACTGATGGCATACCAGCTTTAGGAGGCTTTAATGTAGGAAAGGCAAAGAATTTGATAAAAGAAAAAAGCAAAGTAGAGGGGGAAAGGGGCTGATTATAGGTGAATGGGGAAAATGACTTTTAAAAAGCAAATTGCCTAAGAAAAAAAATAAAAGCTTACATCTATAGATGCAAAATCTCAATTGCCAAGAGAAGTTTACATAAGAAAGCAGCACCAGACAGATTGGCCAACTGACCAGATCCCGACTGGAGAGGGACAAGAATCAGCATAATTGAGATAAAAATGGACTCAAGCCAGAGTAGTTAGGAAATAACCTGTAACCTTCCAATGGCTTCATTTCTTTTCCAAAGAAATGAACTCCCCCCACCACCCCAAGACTTAAACTACTTTTCTTGGGTAAGTATTCTCACTGAATACTTAAAAGAATAATAAATCTTTGGACTTCTGTGTGAAAAAAAAATAATCAAAATATTTCAAGATATTATAACTGACACATTACTTGAAAATGAAAAGGGAGGCTTCAGATTTTCTGGTAAAAGTCTGACTGTTCCAGTCTGTGGGTTGGTTGTGGATTACTCTTCTCACACAAAACTCTCATAGGGCTACCTCTGCTCAGCAACTGTAAAAACGATGTACTCCGAGAGAAAGTGGCCAAGGCCTATTAAAGTAAACCATCATTCAAAAGTAAGGGTATGTACACAAAGTACAAGAACCCCAAAGGTGAGGTGAGGTCTCTAGAGCTCACTGGGATGGTGTGTGAAATATAAACGTTCATTGACTGAAATTAGCAGGGTGTAGTAAGGACAACAAACATCTCCCTTAATTGCACATTTATTTCCATGTTCAGGTGGCAAGAATGAGCTCCTAAGCCAACATTCAAGTGAACAGCTGCAGTAGGCTGTGTGCACTGAAAAAAAAAAAAAAAAAAAAAAAAAAAAATCACAGCATCTTTCAGCTATAGGACCATCTGCTCTGAATAAAATGATACTAATGTGCTATATTTTCCAAATAATGCATATTCCATTGATAGGCTCAACACAACTGTTCACAGAATGCACAGTCTTTCAACAGTTACTGGGCAAATAATTTTCAGCCAGATTTACAATTTCAAAAAAATTTTTTTTAGAATCAGGAATTGTAAATAACTTCAAAATGTAGTAACCAAAAAAATACATAGTAAACAGAATGTAAAGAATTACGGTAACTTAGTATTCAGACCATACCAAAACTTTTGTTTTTTTTGTTTTTTTTTTTTTTTAAAAAAAGCTTGTTACTCTTTTGAGTCTGCACTAAAATCCTAATTTCAATGATTTCAGTTACATACAACAGCACGGTTCTGATCTACATATACCACCACAGTTAAAATTGCAATGTGCTTTCAATACTTAATGATGGCCATACCATAGTACGTAAGAATGATTAGTATGCCAAATTAAAGGTTCAAGTGTTTGGTATGGCCTCGGCACTTCTGCAACATGCTAAAAAAAAGTAGCCTACAGAATTTAAGAAAAATCCCACAGACCCCGGTCCAAGGCTCTGCTGCCCACGAACCGCTTCTAAGCAGAGAAGCCACATCACACAGTCTGACTGCCATGTTAGTTTGGAGTTGCCGTCTGCAATATGGACACAAAAAGTACCATACGTTAGAGTAGAGCAAGGTAATGCAACATGTCAGCTTGCACAAAGTTACAGTGACTGTCTTCATATTCCCAGCACGTCCATGCAGTGGGGCTTAATTGAATTTGAGGCAATTCCAATCTAATCTCTCCAATTTTATTTTAACATGTAGTTTTCTTGCATAAATGGTAAGTATTTGTAATTAAGAGCCTGATTTTAAAACAGTATGACCTAGTTGTCTTGGCATCTTATCTTTTAAAAACTACCTTAAAAGTTTAGTTTCAAAAATAATAATAAAAAAAATGAAATGAAATGAAAATACTCCATGCAGTCCTCTCACGGATGTGGGAGAAGGGGGGAAATGTGAATGAAGTTTTAGTGAAAAAAGCAGTCAAGCGATTCATAAAGTGATTGCTTTGCATAAAAGCGCTCTCTCTCCTAGATATCAAAGGGACATTAAGCGAAGCTGTATTTGCCCACACTGTGACATTATACTACAAATGATCCTTAATCCTGGGACTTCAAATTAAAAGGGAATCAAGTCCCCCTGAGGTTATTCTGCCACTACAGTCACACTAGTCTCTACCAGTTTTACCCAGAACTGTTCACATATACTAAGGGGCAGTAAACCAGTATCTTTCAATTGAAATACTTAGACCAATAAATAGGATTTTTTGGAGTAATGACTGTATAGGATGTCAGCTTTGTCCCTGAATGAAATCAAGTGAACATTTTTATAATATGTAAATTGTGAACCCAGCATGCTTTAAAATTAGTCCTGCCATGAGCCCTCCAATACCATTAACAGGTCACCCTCCCCCCACCCCCCAATTCAGTTGCCTGATAACTAAACTGAGTTGTGATAGTGGCCCAAAAGCCAAAGGTTACTTTTAAGCTATATACCCATATGCCTAAAATGACAAACAGCAATAGAAAAACTCAGGCTCAGAAATAAATCATGAGCAAGGGCTGAAAAAACTATCTCCTTACATTTTAGTAATTGCGAGTTTCAGCTCCAAAGTTAAAAGCCTGGCTGTACATGCATGATTCACATGAAATCTGGACCCGGAGTGGACTCCGGCATCCATGAAAGGATTTAAAAGCTTCTCAGTGGCTGCATGCAAATGCCTTGCTATTCATCCTTTCTCCCACTGTAGCCAGAGAATTTAGTCTAACCCTGCTGTCATTGATTGTACAGTTCATTGTACAGTTACACTTAACCTGAGATAAAGTGTTTTATATAGCCACGAAATAGTTTGACAAGAACCCAACTGTGGTGCAGGATAACCAACCACACCCATCACGTTAAACCAAGCCAACATGTATGTCCAGGATACATTCAGGAGTTAATATCCAAACATTACCTAAAATCATGGGTAAAATGATTTAATGGACTCATCCCCTCTATTCCACAGGAGAGAGACAGTAACGAGCTAATCTACTGACACCCCTCATTTGCAAGCCCCAGGGATGAAAACAGTCTCTACTGAAGCGACTGAGCTGAGAAGGCCGCTGATGGAAAATGATTCCACTGCACTTTTACATTCCCAGCAGCCAGACAGTCTCTCCGCTTGAGGCAGACACACACCTTTATGGGAAGTTATAAATAAGTTGCTCACATGGCCCTTACCTTTATGCTGGCCAACAATTCAGTTACTAAAAATGTAAAGCTACTTCCCCTTCACTTAAGGACAGGTGATTCTGCTCCACTCAATCTACCACAGACAACCCGGCTGTGCACTATTTATAGACTCTCCTGGCTCTGAGGCTCTTTGGAAAGGGGAAAAACAAAAGCTGTATTGCAGTGAAATAGAGCCATTAATTTTAAAGCTTAAAAAAATGTTTCATATATGTTCATCTCTTAATTTAGACATCAATTGTGCCAATTCAGACCGATTTTCATCCTGTTATTCTCAGCACAATAACTTATGAAAAGGCACTTTCATAGATCAATCTAGAATATTCTATACTCGCATTGAGCTACAAAAGATAATGGTGAGGAACGGTTTGATGGGAGCAGGGGTCTCACAAGGGAAGGGAGAAAGGTGGCTTTTTCTATTCGTGGTTGTATAATTTAGCAACAACAGACACTAAAGCTTTCCATGTTTGATTTTTTTTTCTTCCCTTTTTTTTCTTTCAATTATTGTGTTCTTCCCGGGAACATTACTGTGTTCTTCTGTTTCTACATGTTCTTACACTGGTGGAAATCTGAGATCACTTTGTTTCTCATAGCTGACAACAGTAAGAATCTGAGAAGTCAAACTGGCCCAACAGTTTCCCCAACCATATATAAAAACATGAAAAGTCTCCATTTCCTAATCTTCGTAGTTTAAAAACAAAACAACAGCAAAAACAGTCTGTAAACTAAGATAATCTTTGCTATTTTAAAACCTCTTCCAGACAGCCAACCATGTAAGACAGACTCTAGTCAAAAAAACACTTTTAAAATATCTTGAGAATTCTCCTTAACTTCACCTGGTGTTATGACTGAGCTAGGAGAAAGGATTCCAAAGCCTGAATACCATCAGATATAGAGACCAGCCCTGTACAAGTCAGAGTCATGGCAGTGTGCTGAGATGGTCATACTATCAGATATAGAGACCAGCCCTGTACAAGTCAGAGTCATGGCAGTGTGCTGAGATGGTCATACTATCAGATAGAGACCAGCCCTGTACAAGTCAGAGTCATGGCAGTGTGCTGAGATGATCATACCATCAGATATAGAGACCAGCCCTGTACAAGTCAGAGTCATGGCAGTATGCTGAGATGGTCATTCCTAAGCTCCTAGTGAGGCTAGTTCAGTCTGCCCTAACACTCCACTCCACTGCTATGTTTACCAGCCTCATACCAGTTCCCAGGCTGGGAATCTGGCTCAGTGGCACCACACTGGTCTATCATGAGTTAAGCCTGGGAGTGTGAAAACTGCCACCACATGAAGGGGGTGGGGAATTAAGTAAAACTGATATGGGCTCTCAGACTTACAGCCTCTCCAATGGTCTTTCCTCATCTTAAGTCACATTAACTTTTCCAGGGAGCTTTTCTTTTCCTAAACCATCAACAGCCACCTGCTACCTATCAGATCAAACACTAGGTACACTACAGACACTGAGTGCCCTGCATCCTTTACTATTACCAGCCTTGGCATCTGAGCCCTCTTTGTCCCACAAAAAAACTCAGTGCCTTAGTCTCTTGCTTTGCTGATGGTCTCCCTTTGAGAGATCTACAGAAGGAAAAACAAGAGCAGTTTCTTCAAAGGTTAGGGACTGAAAGGGTGAAGAAGCACACTATCTAATACATGCAAACTCAATAATTTGTTTTTCTGCCCCCCCTCAAGTACTTCACAATAAATATAACAATGAAAGAATATTTTTCATTTCGGGAGCATTCCACCAGTCACCAGCACTCCCTGAAACTACATTGCTATTACACAGCTCAGGAAAGGAAACCTATCTCTGAAGTGACCAGGTGTGTGATTTCTACCTCAAGAACAGTTTGCCAACTATAAAAACTCAAAAGTCAAAACAAATCCTGGCACAAATAAGTTCCATGACTCTGTCTAGTAAAGTTATGAAGCTAGACCATGTGGGATTTAGGGATCACTTAGCAAAATGATCAAAAGCCAAGAGAACAGAAAGCCAAGCCAACAGAAAATCAATTTTGATACAAAGGAATCCAGAAACCCATTATTCTTAAGTTACAGGTCTTAAATGGTTTTAATTTGATACTGGCTAGGAATGGTAGGCAAATACAAATGATGTCTCTAAAAAAGAATCATGGCTAAAGTCAAGGACAAGCATCTCTCTCAGACTTAAATACCCAGTTTGGATCCAATGACTTGGACTCTACACTCACTTGGCGCTAGGATACACTCACCTCCAGGTGTACACCACCAGGGCAGATCCTTATAATGTCTTCCCTCTGTACATTAAGACTTCCTCTAAACACCAAGTTAAGTTACAAGGTGGAAGGAAGGCACCTATCTCCAAAGTTTAAAAAGTAAAGTTGGGGGGATGGAATCCTGATCAGACACAGTCTTCCTTTAGTGAACTCATGCTAAGAAACTGGAACATAAAGTAGCCAGAGACAAGGAAGATGAGAGCAGAGTAAGCAGCCAGATGAAATCACGTCTGTGGGTCATCACTGCTGCAGTTAATGCTTTATTCTCCCCACTGAAACCATTACAGTGACAGCTTCATGATATATTGCTAGATTTATTGAAGTAAACAAGAGAATATTCAAGCTTCGAAATCAGAGATAATCCATGAGTTATGAGAACAAACAGTTGGTGTGTTCTCTTTAAACCTCTTTGTTTCACAGGTCCTACACAATAATCGGTCCTTAAGCTTCATAGAAGCCACTGGATCATAAAAAACTCCTGCCAAGTCAACCTTATACCACTTTATCTCATCAGTTCCATGAATTCCTCAACTTCAGACTCAGATATTTGTCCTTGAGGTTAAAAGCAGACGAACCTACTGCAGGAATACCACAAGAAATCTTCTTTAGCAGTTAGTACTTTCTATTGGTCCTTTACAGCTTCTACATACAAGTCAAATCTCTTTTGATGCCAATCTGTAGGTTTGGAGTTTCAGAGCAGACAGGATTAAAGGTTTTGAGCTCTGTGGATAAAGGTAAGTGCAGGGCCCCAAATTCATCCCTTTGTTCTGCTTATTATGTTAGTCAGTGGGAAAATAAATTAAATTTGGAAGACTTGCTCACCCTTCCCATCCTATTCATCCATTCAACACACATCTGCATGCACCTTCTCAGGTCTACAGGAAGCTTTAGATGATGGAGGAACTGACTGCAAGAAGAAAGTACCAGGGTGTACTCATGCAGTAGAATAAGATGTATAAAGTAGAGCCAGAAGGAACACATGCAGAGAAAGCATGCTTTGAAATGAAGGAAAATGTAGAGCAGAGGAAGTAGCAATGAGAATGTAGAGATAATGGTGGTAGTTTCAAGTAATAAACAGCAGATGTCATTGAGCAGATAACTTTTGAGCCAGGATTTCAAACAGAAGTAAACTGGCTGCTGTGTGGGGACAATAGAGTTCATCCAAGATGTCTACATCCCATTCCCCTTAGTCTGTGAATCTGTCATGTTACACAGCAAGGGGAATTAAGATTGTGAATCACCAGGTCTTATAAACATTAGATTATCCTACATGATGTGTGGTTCCTGCACATCAAAGAAGGAAGTGAGAAAGTCACACTCTCTAGAAGTCACAGCATCATAAGGACTTCAGTCTGCCTCTAGCAGGTAAAGCAGATAAGGAAACCTTTTCTCCTCAAGCCTCCTGAGGGAACTTCATCTTGGCTACTCAGACCTACTTTGAATAGACCTCTGACCTATAGTGCTGTCAAACAGTGACATGTATTGTTTTTTAAAAAAATAAAGCTGCTACTTGTTCTGTCCCAATAATTTGGGATGTAAGAGAAAATAATTGCAATCGCCACTGGACTATCAAGACATATTCTGAGTAGGTCAAAGTTAGGCTGCTGTGTAGCACAATGAGGAGCTGCACGGAGAGTGAGAGCCCAAAGAGGTGATGAAGCCAGATTACACAGGGTCTTGAAGGTCATTTGAAGAAAAGAAACCAGAAAAGGGTTTCAAAATAAAGAGTTCTGTGTGGCTTCTGTGTGGGAGGATCAGGAGAGCTCAGCAAGTCTGAAAGAAGTTAGGCCAGGCAAGTAGTAATCACAATAACCCAGGCACATAAGGATGACAGAGACTCTGACCAAGATGCTGTCAGGGGAAGCCATCAGATTCTGGATATTCTCGGGAGGAAGCATCTAGCTCAATGGCTACACTTTATATACGCTTTATTTGAACAAAATCACCAAAATCTTTATTATTTGCTAGGAACTAAGAATACAAGATGAATAAACAAAGGAAAGGTTTTCACACAGAGAACTGGACCTTAAAGAGAAGGAAAAGAATCTCAGGAAACCTTGCATTAAAAGTGGGTATTAAATCAAACTATTCTCTGTGAGAATTCTTTACAGTGTGTTCTTCAAAAAAATAATTCAGGATTCCTTCATTTAATAGCAAAGGTAAAACTCAACCATCATTTAATTTTACAGGCAGACTTAGCTAAAGTCATGCAATATGGTTTCACATACCTGTAATCCCAGCCCTCATGTATGGCAAAGAATAAGGACCAGAATGAGTTCAAACACAACCTGGGCTATTTCATGGGATCTGGTCTTAAAGTATCATCACCCCCTCCTGACACCATGGTGGATGCATTTAATCCCAGCACTCAGGAGGCAGAAGAAGACAGACCCTGTGAGCTTGAGGCCAGTCTAGTCTACAGAGCTAGTTGTAGGACAGCAAGGCTACACAGAGAAACTCTGTTTCAATATAACAAAGGAACAAAGGAATGAATGTGTGTGCCACCACTTCCAAGAAAGTTGAATTGTTTTACAAGTCCATTTAAATCATTCAAGAACAAGAAAAATCTGTTTTCCCCTAAAAGTTTTAAAATTACAGACACCATTTAATATATGTAATTTTCTTAAGTGAGAGTACAACTCCCCTTCAATGGGGCCATTTGTCCTACTGTAGGATAGTGAAATGAGCCTGTGAGTTAACTATGTCTTGGTTAGAGCATGAAGTACACTAAACCGTTAACTTCTGGCCATGAATCATTGCCACCCCATTCTTTCATCCCAGCCTCAGTGGACCTAATTAATTTCCAAGCTGTAGAACCTAAAAGGGATCAGGAGTATAGTGAGAATCAAGTCAATTCCACCTTCTGTTTCTGTAGCAGGGTTGTTTCATATAGGCAGATAGATGTGAACTGCTAAATTAAGACAGCTCACATAGTCATCAGCACAGAAATTGGATTAACTTCACATTCTTCTACAGAAATCACAGCTATCAGGAACTCCCTCAGGGTAGAACACTTTGTGAAAGGCTGATTGGAAATCCTCAAATTAATCCCAGTAGTTGAGTGTTTTCATAAGGTAGGTTAAAAACATGGTTCCTCTATATGATAGAGACACTAAAATTCTCTTGTCATATTTAAGCTCCAGAACAGGAGGAATGCTTAATCTCAAAGGGAATATAAAAGACAAGGAACGCGTATGGACAGAAATAACTTTTTAACTCACAACTGTTATAAAGAGTCACAACCCTCCCTATGGCCACTCTGGGTAACATTTCACTTTTCACTGTCATTTAAAAGGACAAAAGAAAAAGAAAAAAAGGAAAAAGAAAAAAATCTCAAATGCTATGGTTAGCGTTTGTCTTAGTCAGGGTTTCTATTCCTGCACAAACATCATGACCAAGAAGCAAGTTGGGGAGGAAAGGGTTTATTCAGCTTACACTTCCATGCTGCTGTTCATCACGAAAGAAAGTCAGGACTGGGACTCAAGCAGGTCAGGAAGTAGGAGCTGATGCAGAGGCCATGGAGGAATGCTGCTTACTGGCTTGCTTGCTTCTCCTGGCTTGCTCAGCTGGCTTTCTTATAGAACCCAAGACTACCAGCCCAGAGATGGCACCACTCACAAGGGGCCCTGCCCCCTAAATCACTGAGAAAATACCTTACAGCTGGATCTCATGGAGGCATTTTCTCAACTGAAACTCCTTTCTCTGTGATAACTTCAGTTTGTGCCAAGTTGACACACAAAACTAGCCAGTACAGCGTTTAACCCCAAGAAGTTTATAACAAAATAAAGGCATCTGAAATGTCAGCTGATAAAACAAGGTAAGTATATTTTCTTCATAATGCTGCAAGGTTACAAAATATCTGTAGGACTTAAAAGAAAGTAAAAACTAAGAGATAATATACTAGGACACATAAAACTGTATAATAATTAAGGCATCGTGGAAAATAGAGTCATGCCCTCCTTTGTCTTGTCCATGATAATCCATGCCCTTCTTACTGGAATTTACCTATGTAACAATTTTCTTTTAGGTTGTGTGAGGTCCCAAAGGGTAAATTCATTCAATTTAGACACACAACTATGAATTATTTAGTAAGGTAAGTTGGAACATCTTTAAAGACAAGATTCACAACAAGATAGTTATTTTATTTCCCTTGCTCCAGCTCTCCAGCTCTCTCCTCCACTGGCAGTTTTATTTAAAACCTACATCCCAGCTAGGAAAAAAATGGCTTAGGTAAGTCTGTGACTTGGTATGGTAATTAAACTCCTAGTTATTTAGTACATTCCAAGAATTTGCATTCAATTAACATGCTATTTTTATTTGTAATTCCAGTGAGTGGAGAGTTTGGAGGAAGCATCCCAAGGACATTTCCAGTTGATAGGTGGCCTAAGAATGTACACAAGTTAAAACAAACAAACAAACAAAAGAAGCTAATGCTACCACCACACAACAGAAACACACCTTTGCCTCACACTACTAACCCCACCCCTCACACAGGCCCAGACATCCCTCTTAAGAGGAAAACAAGTCAAGGTGCTTCAGCACCCAGGCAATGGGCTCGCCCTCTCACAGAGCAAAGACTCTGCAGGCTTTCCACTTCTGTGGGCTGACTTCCCAAGCCATTCTCACATCAGAAGTGTGAAGGACACTCCCAACACAGGCTTCAGCATCACCTCACGTTCACAGGGCTAGTGCCCCGAGTTAGAACTCAACGGTGGGACAAATGATACGTCTCTGTGTGCAGAATCCCCTGTGTCGTTATTGAAAACAAGACCTATCACCTGGTGACTACAGGGAATGAAAGAAGGTAGAGATATAATCGAAGGTTCCATGAACCTAAGAAAAGCATTCCAGAGACTCAAACCACGAACGAATTTAGCCCTTGAATTATCTATTTTCTCGGAAGACAGAAAGGGGGAGGAGGAAAAAAGGGCCTACTTTCTTTAAAAGCTTTCGTTATGTACAAATATCAAGCAGAAAATATGTCAAAGCATTTTACAAACTAAAGTGCTCAATGAGTATGGGGCTGATAATGAGTATCATTATCACTAGACAAAGAAAAATGCTTCTTTCAAATGCGACCATAGAAAATCTGTCAGCCTTTCATGTTAAGTTTGGATAACCCTTCTGCAGCTCCCAACATCTAAATGGGCAACAAGACTGCAGAATTTCAGAAGGCTCTCATATGAAATCAGAACACTGGACAGAAAATACTTTCCTAATCATTAGTGTCATCGCCTGTCCTGAACATCTGAAGCAGATGCAACTATGTTAAACTACATTTAGCACAGTCACAAATGGTGACAAAGAAAGACGAAAATTTTTACTTCAATTGCTGCAATTTTTAACCCCAGATCTCTAAACACTATATTTAAATATATACAGTGTCAATAACCCAAGCACTGCCTCACATGTGGATTACATCCTTACCTATTTTAATTTTCTTTACTTTAAAAGTGCATGCCCTCAATAGTTCTACCTCAAAACGAAGCTATACCAATCCTGGGCATATGCCCAAAAGATGCTCCACCATCCCACAAAGACACTTGCTCACCTATGTTCATAGCAGCTTTATTCACAATAGCCAGAAACTGGAAACAACCTAGATGTCCCTCAACTGAAGAATGGATAAAGAAAATGTGGTACATCCATGCTATGGAATACTATTCGGCTATTAAAAATTAAGACATCATGAATTTTGCAGTCAAATGGATAGAACTTGAGAATATCATCCTGAGTGAAGTAACCCAGTTCCAAAAGGACATGCATGGTATGTACTCACTTATAAGTGAATATAAACTATAAAATAAAAAATACCCATGCTATACTCCTCAGACCCAAAGAAGCTAAATACAAATGCACAAGTGAGGATGCTTGAATCTCACTTAGAAGAGGGAAGAAAATAGTCATAAGAGGCAGATGGAGGGAGGGAACTGGGAGGGAGAGGGGGTGGGGAAGAAAGTTGGGGGTTTTCAGGATCTGCTGAAGGGAGGGACAGGAGAGGTAGCCAGATGGCCATGAGAATGAATGGAAATCTGCAACTGATGGGGGAGAGGGTTGGAGGGTGAGGAGGTGGGGGCATCTCCAGGATGAGACAGAGACCTGGGATAAGAGAGGGGCCCAAGAATCAATGCAGGTGACCTTAGCTGTGACTCACAGCATTGGGGATATGGAACCTGAAGAGACCACCTCCTGTAGCCAGGCAGGAACCCCAACAGTGTGATAAGGACACCAACCCACCCACAAAGCTTTCCACCCAAAATTTATCCTGTCTACAAGAAATGCAGTCACTGGAATGGAGCAGAGACTAAGGGAATTGCCAACCAATAACAGGTCCGTCCTGAGACCTTTCCCATGGGCAAGCAAGCACCAATCCCTGACACTATTAATGATATTCTGTTATGCTTGAGGACAGGAGTCTAGCAAGGATATCCTCTGAGAGGCTCCATCTAGCAGCTGATCCAGACAGAAGTAGACACCCACAGCCAAACAATGAATAGAGCTTGGGAATTGATGGAAGAATAAGAGGAAGGACTGCGGGCCTGGAGGGGATAGGAACTCCACAGGAAGACCAACAGAGTCAACTAACTTGGACCCTTGAAGCTCTCAGAGTCTGAACCACCAACCAAAGAGCATACATGGGATGGACCTAGACCTCCCCCACCCATATGTAGCAGATGTACAGCTTGGTCTTCATGGGGGTCCCGGACAACTGGAGTAGGGGCTGCCTTGCCTGTCCCTGGATGTTCTTCTATCGTGGCTGCCTAGTCTGGCCTCAGTGGGAGAGGATGCTCCTAGCCTTGCAAAGACTTGATGTGCCAGGGTGGGGGGGATACCCAGGGGAGCCCCTACCCACTCAGAGGAGAAGGGGAGGGAGGGTGGGAGGAAGGATTGTGGGATGCGGTGATTGGGAGGGGGACAGTGAGTGAGATGTAAAGTGAATATGGTTGTTTTTTTAAAGTGCATGCCCTCCTCAAAAAGAAAAAAAAAAATGTTCTTGGCTTTCCTCCTTCCCGCCTTGGTATTTCACCCTGTACTGCTTGCTCAGCCTCTTAGAACTTTAATACTCAGAATTCACTACCCACCCTGCTTATTTTACAAATAAGGGTTTCAAGAATGAGCGAAGCATCTTCTCCTTCCACTTGGAAGTAGAGACTCTAGAACTCTGACTGATAATACACACCATGTAGTGCGAGAGGGGTGTCTATTCACAATCAGGGCCACTCACCTTCCCTCATCATGTTTCTTCCATCATGACTGTCAAGCCAACCTAAATTTAAACATGGTTTTTATAAGCCTGCATTAACTGTGGTTTAATTAAAAGAAAAATAAGGCACCCTGAATCCTCCACAGAATTTGTATAACTTTGGTACAAAAAGAGGTTGTTAGAATAATGTAACTGCCTTTTGGAGAATTCAATGAATCCTTTGAGTAAAACAGGGAAAGGTAGAAGAAAAAAGGCTATTGTTTATTGACTACTTAGTCTATGCCAAATAATTTAAAGATAAAATTTCATTTAATCTTCACGTACAGTATGAGTTCAATATATTATTTTCAATTATATGTGTGTGTGTGTGTGTGTGTGTGTGTGTGTGTGAGAGAGAGAGAGAGAGAGAGAGAGAGAGAGAGAGAGAAAGAGATATCTTCAATTTACAAATGAGGGAAGTAATAGAGAAGGCAGGTAGGCCCAGTACTTGCTGAGTAGGTGTTGTACAGATGAGCCATATCCCCAGCCCTTTTTCTTATTTGAGACAAGGTCTATTCTAAGTTGCTTAGACTGCCCTTAAACTCATACTGTATTTCAGGCAGGCCTTGAACTTATGATCCTCTTGCCCCAGTCTCTCAGAGAGCTAGGATTATAGGCTTGTACCACCTAGCCCAGCTATAAATGAGGATTTCATTACACAGGTACAAAGCAGAAACCAGGGTTAGGAGCCCACTGAAAGGCTCCTAACTGCTCTTTGTTTGCATGCTTATCCCATCTGCAATCCCCTTTCCAATCCCAAACTACATGGAGCTTCCCCCAAATAGCCAGCATCCCACAGCCACCTCTTGGCAAGGCTTTTGCTGATTCCATGCTGCCTACAAGGCGATGCCTCAGCTCCCCAAGGAAGTTGCCACCTATCTGTTTATCACATGTCCAGTGCTCCCATGGTACACAATAAACCCCAGCAAATCCCCAGCAGTACCACTCACTCCAGTCTGCTGTCCACTGTTACTCAGCCTCTCTTTACCTGCAGCATCCTCACTACCTTTCTTCTGACAAAAAGGAGTGTCAACAAAGAGGAGCTGCCTTCACCAAGAATACTGAGAAACACTGAGCCAGGCAAGATAACCATCTACGTGCTTCTAGAAGTCCACACCTCCTGCATGAACCTTACATGTCTTTGCCTTCTCCTCACAAGCACAAAAAGTCTAACAAAACAGAGCGATAGCCATGAAGGCAAATCAAGGCAGCACGTGTTCACTCACTTATTTAACTATGTGGGCTTGCCTTCCTTGCCAAGAGGAAGGTCCTCTATCACAACCTCATGTATCTGCATGAGTAAAGTCATCTTAGGTTGTCTGCATAGGAAAGGCAATGGCCTGTCATTAACATACACATATTCTTTTCAGAATACAATTACTATTCAGTATAATGTCAAGCTTCTAGTTGAGCCAACATTACCACCAAAAACCTAGCTAGTAAGTTTCATTAGAACACAGGCTTCAGTAACTAGAGGGAGAAGACAGGTGTATGTGTGTCACACTGTCACCACATAATTCAAGACAAGCAGATCTCAACAAAGAAGCATAAATAAAAAATCAAGACCACATGTGAAGTGTGTACCCCTGTCCTTCAGCTAAGGTCTGATGTATAAGACTAGAAAAGGCATTCCAGGTCAGAGAGCAATTTCTCCGACACACTGGATGTACCAGGCACTATAACATGTGGGCATAACATAGGTTCCTCAGACATGAGCATTCCAACCCCCCCCCTTCCTGAGTAGCCTTGAACCCTAAGAAGTTAAAGGAATACAAGGAAAGTTTCCAGAACCCATAGCCATTCTGGCTGACCTACACTAAATGTTTCACCAATAAAAAGGGGGGGCAAAGTCACCCTGCTGCTATGGAAACTACCTCTAACTAAAATAACTGAGTATAGACATGTATGTGAACAAAAAGAAATGAGGCATTTGCTTCCCAATGTTTAAAGCTCTAGAAAGTAGCAAGAAGAGAGTACATGGCAGCTGCAGTGCAGTTGACATTAAGTGGACTTCTGCCTTATTATCAAAGTTTGAAATTACAAAGAAGCACTGGCTGAACCTTTTCTGATTTGGTTTCTGAGTAGTAGCCATTCCCTGCTACGATTTTATCTTATGTAAAGTGAATTATTTCTTTAAAGAAATTCTGGCAGAAGATTGAACATGCAAACCACTTGATGGTAAACAGTCTTTCATCACTTGACGAGGCTTTCAGAAGGGCCCACTGCACAGAAGGTAATATATGCTACTCTAGAGCAATTATGTCTCCAAGCTCTTCCAAGCCAGCCTCAAAGAAATATTTCTCACCATCATCTATTATTTTAATCCAGATGGCTTGACAAAGAAGAGCCTAACCATTCTTCTGAAGAGAACCATTTCTCCAACCTCACCTCAAAATGTTCACTCAGTTTTATAAACACAGTGGAGACACACTCCTTTGAAAGAACTCTTTGACTGACAACTTCTTACTAAAAATCAGTCTTGAGGGAGCATAGCATTTTGTAAATCCATTGCCCCGCCTACACAGCCTTGTAAAACCAATCTTTGTCAAGCATATAGCCAGGGTTCACTCCAAAAACATGGAGACTGCATGTGCTGGAATTCAGCTGAAAGTGACTCTACACTCACTACTAGGACGAGAATATAGAGTACATTCAAAGGGCCGTGGAGATGGAATAGTAAATGAAGACAGGTGAACACTTCAACTAAAGATCACCAAAGGTCAGAATTTCACCAGAGTCAGATGAAGACCAAGCTCGCAGGTACCACTGTGCAGGACTCAACAGAACCTCTGGAGCACAGCTTTTTGTTCTACCTACAATGACCCACATCTTCATTTGTTGGAACTAAAGAAAAGTAGCCTTCTTCATTTAGAAGTGAAATACATCGCAGTGCCAGGAATGAGTTTCAACTTGTTGAGTCACTGGTCGAATGGGGTTCCAGAGACTTGACTCTAAACATCACAGGCTACCTGTTACCCTCACAACCTGATGATAAGTAAGGCCCTGCACTGACGACACTTACTTATGTCATTAAATGCAGACAAATTGAGCTGATACCCACTAGAAGCTTGAACCCTACTGACTAGAACTTGTGGTGCTCTAAGGTACTCTGCATACTCCTGGAAGAAAAAAGCAATCATCAGGAAGAGCAATGGTGGCACAATGTTATGGGAGTAACAAGCCACTTTTTGATTGTATTACGGCCCAGTCTATCATAGAATTCATACTTGACACTGCTAAAGAAGCCAAAAACCTGAGACTAGATAGATCATGGGCCCTACAGAAAAATCCAGAATGATATTCTGCTAAAGCAACATAACAATAAATGACTCCTAATGACATACCTATAGACCAGCATATCACTCAACCCTCATCGGAGAAGCTTCTTCTTGTAGTAGATGGCAATGAACACAGAGACCCACATCTGGACAATGGGCAGTAAGAGACTTTGGCATACTCAGCCCTAAGTAAGGAGTCCTCATCAAACCTCTCCTGCCTCAAGGCTCAGAGCTTTACATGGAAGAGGAGGTGTTAAGAAAGCCACTGGTGATGAATGACTCCATTTTCTTCCAAACATAACAAGGCTGATAACACATGAATACACAGAGACTGACAACACACACAAGACCTACACAGGTTCAAACCAGGAAAAAATTCCAACCTGGAAACAAAGAGGTAGACACAAAGTTCCACCACTAACCAAGAAACTATTAGCAATCAATATCTGAAAGAAAAGGTGAGGAAGGTGGGGGGAGTATTACTCTTCAAAGAAGAACAACTCTGAGAAACAGTTACAAGTACCTTTACCCACTGAACCATCTCACGGGTGTGGTGTCAGTATCTCTTCACCCACTTCCCGCTCCTAACAAGGAGAGAGAAGACACAGAGTGGGTCTTGGTAAGTATAGTGGTTGGAGTAAGAATGGCCCCATAGGTCATATAGGAATGGCTCATATATTTCAGTGCTTGGTCATTAGGGAGTGGTAACTACATAAGAGGCATCAGAAGGTGTGGCCTTGTTGGAGGAAGTAAGTCACTTGGCACAGGTTTTCAGATCCAGATAGAGAACTCTCAGCTATCTCTATAGCACTATGCTTGCCTGCATTCCCCCATGCTCCCCAGTACGACGATAGTGAACTAAACTTCTGAAACTGTAAGCCAGCCCCAATTAAATGCTTTCTTTTATATGAGTTACCTTGGTCATGCTGCCTCTTCATAGCAATAGAACATTGACTAAGACAGGAAGGGTCTATAACAGAATCCATAGTCCCATAGAGCTATCACTTATCACTGCCCTTTATGAATGGGAGATGTTCTCTGTAGTTTTCCCAAGATTGCTATGTCACCATGGTTCCTGCGATGGCTAGGACCCAATTAAAATAATACCATAGCCTAGAGGCAAAAGATCTAAGGTGTGCATAGCTTTTTCTACTCTTCATGATGGATAGACAGGTCCAGAAAACCAGAGAATTGCAAGTAAGGGTACCCCTAGCATAAAAGTCCCAGGTATTAACTGTAGACACAGTACAGAGATACTTCAACAATGAGCT
Source organism: Uromys caudimaculatus (assembly GCA_028551405.1). NCBI lineage: Eukaryota > Metazoa > Chordata > Mammalia > Rodentia > Muridae > Uromys > Uromys caudimaculatus. The sequence goes on from CM052702.1 coordinate 85,889,501, forward strand.
GGGGAGAGTAAATTGATCCAAATACTTCACACATATCATAATTACCTAAACTGAGGATTTTTAATTTTAGATCTAATCATCTTCAAAATATTCTATGAAATAAGCAAAACAGAAGCATCAATTCTGTATTACTAATATCCTAATATGACCACAACATGTTAAAATGCACTTGAAAATAAGACCACCCGTTTTTGGCTTACTGATGCTTCCCTGGATTCTAAGAGAAAGCCATCTTCTCCATACAAATTAGGAATGTCTTTTATAAGGAGCTGTGGTGGTTGGAATGAGAATGGCCCCCACAGGCTCATACTGAATGCTTTCTCCACAACTGGTGAACTGTTTAGGAAGGATTAGGAGGTGTGGCCTTATTGACAGAGGTGTGCCAGGGAGGATAGGCTTTGAGGTTTCAAAAGCTCACATGATTCCCAATTAGTTTCTCTCTGTGTGTGCCATGCTTGGAGATAAGATGTAAGCTCTAAGCTATTGCTCTAGCAGCATGCCAGCCAGTCTTTCTGCTGCCAGGCTACCCACCATAACAGTCACAGAGTCACCCTCTGAAACTGTAAGCAAGCCCCCAATTAAATGCTCTCTTTTATAAGTTTCCTTGGTCATGGTGACACTTCACAGCAAAAAAAAAAAAAAAAGTAACTAAGACAGGGGCTAAGGGCAGGGCAGTTGTGAGTTAGTGGTACATGCTTTTAATCTCAGCATTGCAGAGGCAGAGGCAGAGGCAGAGGCAAGCTGCTCTCTGACAGAGGTCTACAGAGCAGAACAGAGATACCTAGAGACTAAGAAGAAAGTAAATTCAGAGGTAACCATACACTGAAAACAGATGAGTGGATAGAACTTTCTCCCAAGCATGGAAGGTAGGAGGAGAGAAACTGAGCCCACCTATCTATTGCCTTCCCGACAAACTGACAGTCATCTCACAGTATACTGCAAGCCTTGGAATTAACAGTCAACAAACTGCCAACGGGGATTTGCAGCTCCTAGCTATAACCTCAGCACTAGGGAGACTGATGCAGAAAGCTCAGGCTTCCAGACCTACCTGTGTTAGTTTCAAAGCACCATAACAAGACTATCTCTAGATTCACTTGGCAAATATAAGAGTTCAATTTGTTTAAAATCCTAAAATAATTATTATTTATCATTTTCTAGAAATTGGGATTTGAATAAAGAAGAGAGGACACAGCATGCAATAATGATGGTCTCCAGGAGTCTTTTAAACTTCTAGAGCCTTGAAGGTTTCCATAATTCCAGGCAGAGACTAGAGCAATGTATACTTTTCACTGTGTCTCATTAACTAAAAAATAGCCAAAGATGAAGCTAAAATAAAAAGCTGGAGAAACTCCAGAATTGAAGTTTTTAATGGAACACGTTAAATTATTCTCTATCCACTAAGAATCTTTAAAGTTGCAGAATATTACTTTAAAGCTATTGACTCTCCTCACCCCAGAATTCATACTAATTTTCCTTAAAGAAAAAAAAAATCTTGTATTTTCAATCCAGTCTATATGAAGAAGATGGCTCCCAGTGTAAAGAGCAAGACTCTACTTCTACAAAAGGGCATAAAAAATGTATATATGCTTTCTCTTCTTCTTAGTCCATATGTAAATTGAAGGACCGGCATTGGTATTAAATACTCATATGCTCCAATCATTTTACATTTGTTCACTAACCTAGCATGAGAGATTCAAACACAGAACTCAAGACTACAGTAGAGAACTAACATAACTTGAGGTGCTCAATGTTCATTTGCATCCTGGCACACATACATGGTTGTCTTTTAACACAAGATGGCCATTAACCCTCAGGATGAGCTTCTAATCTACTAAGAATGGATCTAGTGTTCCACAGAGGAATACCTCCAACTGCATAAAGTTTACCAATATTAAGTCCTCCTACTATGTCTCAGTAAAGTCCCTTTCTCATGCTATATTTGCTCAACTTACTGTGTGCCCTTTTGTGGTAAATTCTGCAACATGTGTATATCACAGAGGAACAACTATGACTCACATTCAGAGCTATGTTGTCCATGTCAAGATTCTTATTACTTTTTTCATTCAGCACCAATGTTACAGAAGCAAATGTACTATAGCAACCTAGAATCAAATTAATTACATGTAATGTAGTACAGTTCCTAAATACAGCCACTATTTGCAATACTTAAAACCTAAGATGTTGAGGCTAGAGAGATGGCTCAGGAATTGAGAGCTGTTCTTGCAGTACTACCGTCTGCCTCAGGATACAAACTAGTCTTTTTAGGTGCTTGTACTCATGTACAGGCTCCTGTACCTACACGCATGCATACACCTAACTGAAAATATCAAATATTAAAAAAATAAGACTGTAATTGCATGAAGGTATATTAAAACAAAGGCTTCAAAGACTGAGAGGTATGACTCAATGGTAGACAGACTGTGTATTTAACATGTGCATGGCTCTGATTTCCATCACTGACACCAAACTAAGTAAATAATAAAATGAAAGCTTCAGTTCAGTTCTTCATCAGAGTTCAGAATTTCAGATTAGACAGTGGGCATTTACGACAGAATCTGACGGCTTGCACTCAATCCCCCGCCCCAAAACTAATAGACAACTAAATCTACGGCCAATAGATGGGAATTAAGTGAAAGCCCACACGAGGTGCAGCGACAACTGTAGCCAGTTCCAAGTCTATTGCGTAGTGCTTTGGTGACCTCTGAAGGAATTTGAACCTTGGCAAGATCTCTTAGCTATAATGTATTTTTTTCATTCTTTCTTTTAAAAAGTCATTTATTTTTATATATATGTATATATATATATATACACACACATATATTATATATAATATGCAAATAGAGTATGAATATATTGATTATATAATTATACATAATATATTATGTTATATAATATATAGTTCTATATATATAAGTATATTATAGATATATTTGGTTTTTCAAGACAGAGTTTCTCTGTGCAGTCCTGGCTGTCCTAGAATTTGCTTTGTTGACCAGGCTGTCCTCAAAATCATTTAGATCTACCTGTTTCTGCCTCCCCAGTGCTGGTACTAAAGCCTTCACCACCATACCAAACTAAAAATCCTTTTTTAAAAAAGAAGTTAAAGAATGGATACCAAAAAAAAAAAAAAAAAAAAAAAAAAAAAAAAAAAAAAAAAACATTATAAAACCGTCAGAGCTGGTAAGACCAAAAGAGGAGGAGGAGGAAGAAGAAAGGAAAGACGGAAGGAAGGAGGGAGATAAAAAAGGGGGGAGAGAGAAAAAAAGAGCCAGGTACTACACAAAATAAGGTATTGTTATGGTGTGTGCATGACACCCACACATGTGTATACACACAAGCACATAAACTGTGCCTACAGACTAGGATATATTTTCTTCACTTACTCAAAAGAATAATTTTACTTACTAGAAAGCAGACTATTCATCATCTATCAAATGCCATGTTCTAAGTACAAAATATTTAAGCCACTATAGTACACACCATCAATTATTTGAGGGAAAAAAATCCTTTAACATAAAAATATTCATGCAGCTAGCCAAATCAAAACACTTTATTACTAAACAGCTAACAGTGAGAGCCAGATGGCATTTTAAGAAGCATACCTTATAGATACTGTGTAAGAATTCAAACCTACAGTACATAGTGGGCATTTTTTGCTCCATTTAGCATAGTACTTAAGAGGGGGTCTCAGAAGGGTCAGCAAATTGTCAGGAAGCTGTGATTAATACTACATGCCTGGTACTTTTAATGTCACTCAGGGGATTAAGCCATTTTAGAGAGCTAAGCCATGAACTAAGATTAATTCTGAAGATAAGCTAGTTTGAACCATCCCACACTGAGAAAATCACTTTGTACAGCCAGATACTTCTTTTATAGTTTAATGAGACAATTCTGTCTATATTTACTGATGAAAAAGAAGCTATCTACAAGACAATCTATCCGCCAAGGCTTGGTAAACAAACTTGGGCACAAAAAGAATATACAAAGAGGAAGATGCCAAGGTGTGAGAGGTGACAGCAGCAGGGAAGCTGAGCCACATAACTATGGAGCAAAGCAGAAGGAAGACAAATGATCCTGATGCTTTTGAACACTAGCCTCTTTCCCCATTTTCTGCAACAGCTCACTAAACTCTCTCATGCCCTCTTGAGAGTTTAGCAGAGTTCCCAGAGAGCCCAAGATACTAAGTCACTAACCTAGCCAAAGAAGAAAAGCACCCCTCATCTAGGCAATCAGCAAACTCATATCTCATAGGCAGAAAATACAGAGAAATCGTTCCATAGTTGTAAAAGGTAGCTGACCTTTACTCTCTCAAGAGACAGACTTGCCCTACTTCCAGTTGATTCGTTGGGCATAATTTTACTTCATCTCTTAAACTACAGTGCCCTAAAACAGAAAATAGCTGGTAAAGATAAAAGGCAATGCTCAAAGTACCATTCAAAATCTGGGACCACTTAGAGTAGCTACATGCACACCAACAGCTCCTAAACTGAAGAAATTACACAGCAAACCAATACAGCTCTGGGCAGCTACAGAGTGCCCATTCTTCAACCTGAAAACAATGAGGCAAATACTGAAATGAGACATCACAGACCCTGGGAGATGAGCTTTAGTCACAACTAAAAAGATTTTTAAAAAAATTAGATGTGCTTCAAATATCAACACATTTGAAGGATTTAGACACCTGCATTTGTTCCAATAGGCAAATCTCGTAAGACACAGGGCAACATGCTGTATACTCAAGATGATTGAGACAAGGAGTCCCTACTTACTTGCTAGCAAAGAACAGAACATATAAATAGAACTACAACACAGGATGCAACCTGGAGAGTGAAGAGGGATGATATCCCAGTGACATGAGGAAACCCATGATGAAGACTCCAGAGTAAGTGAATAGGAAGCTGTGTGCTGTCCACTGCTCAAATAGGGAATGGTGCTCACATAGATTCAGCCACTTAATAAATACCTAGCATGTTTCAGACACTGGGCTGGCCAGAGTACAAGTATAAGCAAGGTAGGCACGCAGGGTGCATAGCGGGAGGTACAGGTATTAAACAAGCCAAAGGTGAATGTGTCTCCACTACATTCCAAGGCCACGAAGAAAATCAGGGTGCTACTGGGGGGGGAGGCGGGGGATAAGAAAGCCTCTCTGGTGAAGTGACATTTAAACTGAAACCTAACAACGAGAAACATCTAAGATACACTTGGTCTTTGGGGACACAGCATGGTGCCACCATGGGAAGGGGCAAGATGAACCATGAGCTCTGAGCAATCTGTTGCAAGATTGGCTACATGTAGTGTGTTACTTTCTATAGACAGAACTCTTACAACTACAGAAACTTACGCTAGAAAGCCTGAATACCATCCCTGAACACCCATTGCTTTGCTCACATTAAGAAAATGAAGCCTAGAGACTAGCACAGTGTCCCTAAATAGGTGGAGGCAGAGGATGTTGCTAACTGTCACACCCATTACATCCAACTGCCAATTAGGTTTTTAATCAGACACTGCATATGAAAAGGTGGAGCTCAGGAAATGGGTAAAGAATAAGTAACACTTCATATCTGCCAGTAAAATAGATTAGGTGCCAAACATTTCACTAAACTGTACAGAAAAATAATCTTCACACATTTGAAGTACAATGAGAAATTTAAGTTTTTCACAAAAATCACACTGGACACATCCTTTAGTATGTCTGAAATCTAGGAAATCATGGTGATAATACATGCTGCCAAATTACTGTAAATGCCTTTCCTTGGAGAAATAGACATGGCAAACCGTCCCCCAAGCCACTGAGACACACTTCTTAGAGTATCTGCCTGAGGAACAGGAACATTGAGGAACAACTGTTACTAATGGCTGTGAATGAGGAAAGCCACCAATGGGATCCGCAGATGCACTGTTCCTCAAGGCAAAACAATGAAAACAGACTGGAACAGCAGCAAAATAAGAAGGTCCATGCACAGAGCCAAGTAGACTATGAATTTTTCATGAATTCTGTCCCAGGGGACCAAAAAAACCAGACTTAGGGTCTTTCAATTACACTTGCCCTTAAAAATCAAATATTGTCAAGATAAAACATTAATTTTTAATCACATATTATTTTTCCCAAACACTGCATTGTTTTTTAAAGAAATAGTCAAAATGAGAGAAATCGCAAGAAGCCACTGCCACTCATCCGCAGTGCCTCCCTCTCCCATAACTCCTACTACCAGGTACTGAACAGCTGTAACACACTGCGCTAAAACTATTCAGCCATTGAGAAGCTTCTCAAGGTCTGGGTCAATCTGTAAATACGAATTTCTGAAGCACTGACCAGCTCCAGTCTGGGTACAAACTGAAAAGGCCAGAGAGAGGAACCCAGCTAATGAAGTTGTCAGAGCAAGTGAGACTAGGTCCCACTCCCTGAGAAATAAGAATTCCAAACTTTAGTGTACCCTTGACAGTCACAGATGAAGTCACCCATGAAGAGGTAAGGTCACCCACGATGCTGATTGATCTCCTGGAAGGCCAACTGGCTGGTCTTCACTGATGCTGCACTCTATTTTAGACACCTACTGTCTCCAGCTCGCTGTACTTGAGAGATTTCTAACCCTTTCCAAGGACATCAGAAACAGTGTCTGTACCTGAGCATTTATCTCTGTTACTGAAGAAAAGTCACCTTCCAAAAGAACAGTCAAAGCCCATATCGCATGTACTTTGAAAAGGGAGCGTAGTTTAACAACAAAATTGTATTATATATCAAGAAAGTCAAAGGGACTGTAAGAAAATTAAAATCCTGAGACCTCATTTTATCAAAATGATATAATCTGTCAAGATTCAACTTACACTGAGAGAAGCAATATAGCTCAGACTACTTCAGACCAAAAAAAAAAAATCAGGCAAATACTGCTTTCTTATACTTCTAAGACATGAATGATTTGGGAATGCACATGGACCCTGAGCTATGGAAGATGATGACAACCCAAAGGTGATTACAGAACTATCCGAACAATAACAACGGAAATTTTAAGAGGCAGACTACTTTACTATAAAAAAACACACTTCCATAAAAAGTCACCTTCTACAATTCAAAAGACAGCTGCTTCAACTGGTGTTGATCTGGCCTCTATGACTGGAAACATGCTCTATCACTCAAAAGGTCACCTTGAATCAAAAGTGGGGAAAAAGATACTTCAAGATAAGGAAAGGGGCTGAGGAGGGCAACCCTGTAAGGAGGACCAGCAAGCAGTCTTAATTAATCTGGACCCCCAAGATCTCTGACACTGGTGTACCAACCAGGCAGCATACACCAGCTGATATGAGGCCCCCACACATACACAGCAGAGGACTGCCCGGTCTGGGTTCAGTCAGAGATGCACCTAACCCTCAAGAGACTGGAGGCCCCAGGGAGATTAGGTCTGGTGGGATGGGGGTTGCGGGTGGGGACCTCCTCGTGGAGACAGGGGGGCAGGGAGGAGGCATGGGATGTGGAACAGTCGGAATGTGGACCGGAGAAGGGAGTAAAACCTGGAGTGTAAAAAAAGATTAAATAAAATTTAAAAAAAGAAATGAACAAATGATAAAAAAAAAAGATAAAGGTCCGATGCTTACTAAGACGAAAGTATTAGAAGGATGGATAAGAGGCAAATACGAAGAGTTTCTCAAGAATGGAGGCCTCAGTAGTGAAGAGAGGAAAAGAGGCAGGGAGAGAAGGATGGGGAGAGGGAGGCAAAAGACGACCAAGGGCTAAGAATTTAGAAACCTAAGCCACTGCAATTTCAAAATGACACCCACATAACCCCATTTACTTCTATTCAAAGAAGGATTGATGCTGTTTCTCTCATTTTCTTCAGAAGCTTCTTTTTACATCTAGTAGATTTTAAGAGATAAATGTACATTTTACTTCAGTATGCAATTGATACTAAAATACCACTAAGGCCCTTGGACTGTAAATAATTTTTTTTTTAAAGGCAACTATTCAAAACCATGAGTAAAGGACAGCAAACAAGGGATGTCAGAGCACATGGGCATTTGGAAATGGGGACGATACTGGATGGTCTAAGGCTCTTAGCTTAAGCCAGGATATGTCAGGCCGTGTGCTAAGCCCGTTCAGGAAGCATTACTCACATGATACTAACAACTAAATGAGATGAGTTGTTTTAACCCTATTTTTCAAATGAAGAAATGGGCTTACAAAAGATTAACTTGCCAAGAACTGCAAATGATTGCTTCTTCAGGCCTATCGGATTCCAAGTTACATGTGTATTCATTTTGCTTTATCAGCTAAGCAGTTATTATAGCCAGTGCCTATTTTATCCACACTAAAATCAGTAAGACTTCCCCTAAAGGCCTGAATACTGGTACTGTGATATCCACAGAACTGAATTCTAACATGCAGCCAAGGATGAGAGCCATCGGGAAAAGCCTTTACAAGGCAAGTAGACCAGACAGTCAAATCAGGGACTGTGGAGAGCATCTGGCTCTGAAGAGGAGGCAAGAGTGCAAAGCCATCAGCAAGTCTGACTGTGCCTGGAACTCCAGCATTCCTCCTTCCAGGAGGAAAACGTGTACAGTGCCAGCACGGGCACCATACAGGAACACCCTGTCTCAAATATACACACAAGTGCACCAAAACACACCAGCAGGAAAGGAGTTGCTGCAGCAGAACTGAGAGCAAACTCAGCACAAGTCTGAGTACAAAGCTTGGCCCAAAGCACTAATTAGGGGCTGGTGAGATGGCACAGTGGGCAAAACACTGGCCATGCAAGTCTTATGACCTACGCTTGGTGCCCAGATTTGTAAAGCTTGTCCTCTGACCTCCACAAGTGTAATGTGGCACACATGTGAGGGTGCACACAACGACAACAACAGTCATTAAAAAGACAGAAGTAGAGTGGGATCACTCCACGGAGGGCAGAGTGCAGGCTAGCAAGCCCACACTTTCAAGAGCACTCTAGGTATGTATCATAAAGGTAAAGAGAGCATACAATGCTCTTTAACTCATGTGACAAGTGGTACACAAATTAAAGGCAGAGAGGGGAGAATTAGCAGTTGTCTACTCTAAAGTCAGCGGGTGGTGATGCAAAGCAGGGAGAGGGTGAAAGCCAAGGAGGCCTTGAGGAGCCATCAAATGCAGTACAGCAGTCACAACACAGCTCAGCTGGGCTGTGACCCTGTGCCTTAGTTACCAGAAGGGTAAAAATGAAAACATCCACAGAAAATAAAATGGACCAAGAGCTTCTGTATGCTAATTAGTACAGCATAAGAAAGTAGCTCCTTCATTTTTTTCAACTTATAGTTCCAGCATAGCCCTAGTGGTTCTACAGGCCAGCAACTGTAGAAGCACAGCCTGCTCCCACTGGTCTCTCGGTATACCAGCCTAGTCCACTGTCAGATGCAAGATGCAGCCATAACCTAAATGGTCAGCTGGAATGTACTCTACCACAATCAAAATAATCATCACTTCATAAATGGTTTCTTAGTTTATTAATTATATAGTAAAATAAGATTCACATATAAAATCATATGCTGTGATTATATTATACAATCTCAGCTAACTGTTGGGGTCAATATTATTTATAAAACAATTTAAAACCTGACACCTGTCAAAATGATCATGCCTGGTTACTTGGAGTATTTCCTGTAAATTTTCATATGCCTTACTTTGTCTTAAGATGACTTCTCACGCTCAGTGGTTAGTCTTTAGCTGCATGACCTTAAGATCCACACTTAAATGGCAAGAAATTACATTCTAGATCCTTTGTGATAGTCTATGAGCTACTGCTTCTAGTCAGTATGGTAGAAACCTGAGTCAACACTAATGTGCCTCCCCCTCCTTCCCTTTGAAAAGTAAACATTCTTAAGGGAAGGAAGTTATACAGCTATAAAAATAATTTCTTGGATCTTTTAAACCTTTGCAAAATATCACTTACAATTTTTTTAAGCCATGTGAATAGCTAAAGTTTTCTTTTTTCTTTTTGGAGGGTATGGAAAGTTGTGGGGTCTCTGTACAGAGCCTTGGCTGTTTGGAACTTGCTATGTAGATCAGGCTGGCCGGCCCTGGCCCTAAAGTCACAGAAATCTGCTAGCCTCTACTAGGATTAAAAGCTTATACCACCATGCCCTGAAGTTTTTCATTTAACTCCTTTTTGGGTGCACACTTTTTCACTCTGAGATCAATGGCATAACATTCTTGGAGCATATGTTCTAATGCCAGAAAACATAGGGATTTTTTTGTGTTTCTTTGTTTAAGGAAACATCTGTAACACTAGGATAACCCATTAACACAGACACAAAATGGCAGCTGCAGACCAGAATTTTTAAAAGCCTTTTCTGCAAAGGAGCCACTAAGATTCTTTGGCTAGAGAAGTGCTCTAAAAGATGTAATAGATCCAGTCCCTGCTTACTTGTTTTGTCCTGAAAAGACAGATATAACAGGGATAATGAATACCCATCAGAGATCACAGAGGAGTTCTTTAAATAAACTTTTATGGCTGAAAAGGGTGAGTTAGAGGGATGGACACAAAAATATCCAGAAACACCAGCTTGGATGAAAGGACAGTGGGTATTTTTGCCAAGTCATCTGAATCATTCTCAGGGACCCACACACTCCTATATGCCTCACAGGTAAAACAGGAGTATTTCTGTACTTTGGAATGGATTAATTAAAGGCACATCAGCTGCTCTGGGGATTCACTTTGAACCAAAAGGAGGTCACACTTAAACCTGACAGAAAGAAGTACAGTGACATCTGCTATCTCACCTCACAAACACCTATGCACTCATTGTTTGAGAAAAAAAAAAGGCTGCCAGGCCCACTGCTGTCCCTCAGCAATAGAAAGGGTGCCCCACAGCTGCAGTGAAGGAGCAGGCAAGAAGTCATTAACTAGGTTAGGACCAATAACTACACACTAATTAGCTAATAAGTGGATGGGAGCCAGAGTTATGCTTTTGTGTTTTACATATGAGTGCTTTAGATACAAGGATCCCATTGCTGGCTTTCCCTTCAGTTTGAAAACCAGGGCCCTCTTAAGAAACTTTGTTTTCAGATATATGATCTGGCTGAGTAAAAATAACACAAACCACCCCGCCCTCATGTGTCAGCATTTCCAACGTAAACACCACAGGTTCAATGCCCAGCAATCTCAACAAAGCAGACGCCTAAAGCCATTCGATGAAAGCACTACCAAGACCCTCCTTAGCACCTGTGGCAAACCATAGCTCCTTTTAAACGTATGTTCTGTGTAAGCAGCTTTGAAAGCATGCACATGACGACTTTCAAAGTGGTTTCTAACAAAGAGGTCACACTATAAAACTGAAGAAGTTAAAGAAGAAATCAATTGTAAACCACCCATCAAAACTCAATTCTAAATGGAAGAGTTGGTCAGAAACTGTTGAACACATTGAAAAAAACAACAAAAAACCCACCTGCAGGTTGGAAATACCCAACTGCTGGGTGAGAGCAAATATCCCTGAGCACATATGAACATACAAAAGCATTTCTCTTTGAGACTGAAAGAAAGACTGGAGACCAGAACTCGGGAAAAAGAAGCTCATTCTGTTCATCTTTAAAGAAATAAAATATCCATATATGGATGAACTGTACTTTATAAAATTCCTATGCAGAAGCCTTAGTCCCAAGTTGACTATATATGTGCAGAAGCTTTAAAAAGAAGAGGGTAATTTAAAAAGTAGAGGATAATTAAGTTATGTCCCACAAGAGACCTCAGATGCTCACACACACACACACACACACACACACACACACACACACACACACACAATTTCACAGTGAGAAGACAGACTACACTCACTACCAGTGCCCTAGCATGCTGAGTTTGGATTTTCACCCTCTATAACTGCAAAAGATGAACTTTTATGGTTTAACCAACCTATTGGCATTTGGTTATAGAGCCCAAGCTGACCAACAGAATCTCCAAATTCTCTCTCAGTCACCATTTGCTTCCTATTGTTACCACCCAATTTTTGCTGGCTCCAGCATAACAAAATATTATGTAGCTATGCGTACCCCTGGCCGACTGTCCCTTTACCCACTATTCTTTTTAGTCTATTCGTACTGACTACTATTCAATGCTCCCCAAGTGCCTCAGGTTACCACTACTTTAAAATTACTAGAAGGATGCAGTACATTTTTTCAATATTTTTTAAGTTTTTGTTAATACACGAGTGTTTGGGGGGGCGCACTCGCGCATGGGTGCGCACGCAGGGCATGAGTGCCTGGCACCTGAGGAGGCCAGAAGAGTGCAATGGATCCTCTGGAATTGGAGTTATAGATGATCGTGAACCACCATGTGCATGCTGGGAACCGAAGCTGGGTACTCTGGAGGAGTAGCAAATGCTCTTAACAGCCGAGCCATCTTTCCAGCTACATGGGGCTTTTTCTATTCTAACTTTGCCACCCTAGTATTCTTCTCCCAACTTCTCATGCAAACACTCTGAGCAGGTCAAAATGGCCCCTAACCATCCCATCAATCTCTCTCGAATTTTCTCCTCGAGTGCTTTATTCTCACGGGGACATGAATTGGAATGACCGTTCTGCTTATTTCCCTTGTATATGGTGGATGGAAGAGACGCATTTCTCAGGAGTGTTAACCATGGCAAGGGGCCATAGGAAGCCTTCCCCAAGGGCTTCTCTGACATACTGGTGGATTTTATTCAAATAATTTTTTGACTTCATCCAATCCAAAACATACTTCCATTTGCTTACAGATGAACTGAAACAGGGAGCCATCTAGCAAAAAAGAACTTATACATTATCTTAACAATTAGAAACTCAGCTGTGCAGTAGTGGCTCACACCTTTAACCCCAGAACTCTGGAGGCAGAGGAATGCAGATCTCTTGAGCTTAGGCTAGCCTGGTCTATAAAGTGAGTTCCAAGACAGATAGGGATGTTCCACAGAGAAACTTTCTCTAAAAAACAAAACAAAAATAATAAAAAGAATTAGAAAATCATAAATTTCATAGAATACCCATGAGTTCTGAAAGGAAAGAGGATAAAAGCCATGAGGGTTTGACTGGGTGACTTTTGCAAAGACACCACATGCTATACCTTAGGCAAAGAATGCTCACTTATGACTGCACAGAAAATTTCAGCTCCATGTTTAAAGGAAACTCGGGAGATATGACCTTAATTAAATGTAAAGGATTTCACAGGTTTTGCTATCCCCTAAGCCCACCATAAGCTCTGCATAAGGTCTGAAGGCCATGAGAGGAACCCACAACCTTTGCTCCCCAAAGGAGCTTTGTTTTCTCTCCAAAACTATCACCACAATCCTAGCAATAAGACTTCCCACTGACAGAGCCAGATTTTTCCAGTTTTCAACTTTTTTTTGGGGTTTTTTTTTTTTTTTTTTTTAGACAAGGTTTCTCTGTGTAGCCTTGGCTGTCCTGGAACTCACTCTGTAGACCAGGCTGGCCTCAAACTCAGAAAGCCACCCGCCTCTGCCTCCCAAGTGCTGGGATTAAAGGCGTGTGCCACCACTGGCCGGCTAGTTTTCAACTATTGCTTCCCTATCAGTTCCGCAAGGAAGATCTCAACAAACCTCTCCAATCCTTTTAATGAGACGGTAACAGAGTTTCATAACCTACACTGGATGCTACATATTTAAACCATGTGGTAGCAGGACACAGTTTCCAGCAAGCAACACCGGGCTCTCAGTTTTACATGTTGACAAAAGAGCCTCTGCCCTGCTCTCTGGACTTTGCTTCGTGTTTCTGTAACTGCTTTCTCCAGTTGACATCTTCTCTCTTCTACTACTTCCCATGCACACTTCTGCACATCATTGTAACAAACAGCAGAGTCCTCCAAGAACTCTTTCTGCGGTGATTAGACACCTGTAAGACCCTGCTAACAACTTAAATTCTGTGATGGTAGAGACACAACCAGGTAGGAGAGTTGAATTTTAAAAGGGCCTTAGTTCTTCTTTCCCTCTGACCAAAATAAAAACGTGCTCTCAACAGTAGCACCCAGAAGTGGCCCAAGGTCCATGGAGAATAGCCAAAAGCAGTTGTCTGATGTATGTATCTCATCTATTGTAGGTATGGTAGAACTGAGAATGATGGCTAGCAGGTCTACATCAGGGCCCAGAATCTGGCACAAACCGATAGTATAACATTCAAAGACTTCTGTGACTATTTCCTGGAACATTAAGTGCCCAAGAGGGCTGGGCCATCAGTTTCCCATCAAGAAGGAGAAAGAACCACCCACTTCTATGACAGATTGATTGCTAAACACATGTACAGCAGGCCTTGCAGGAGAAAAGGCAAGCTGTCCTGCCAGAGTTCTTAAAAGCTTCTGAGGACAATAATATTTAAGGGGTAGAAAGATGCATTCTAATGCACACTAGATAACCCTTTATCTCAAATGTAAGGCTGAAAATCATGCTTATTATTATTATTAAAATTGTAAAAAGCTTGTATGGGCAAAGCCTACTGTTCAAGAAAATACTTTTTAAATCAGTGCAGTTAAAATGTAATCTTATTAGAGTACCACCTACTCACTCCCTAAAGTCTTGGAAACAGCCCTGACCAATGAAATATAAACATGCCAAAAGAGGCTTTAACTTCACATCTGTCATTTCAATGATAAGTAGAAAACAGAGCTGTATTTGTCAGTGTACATTGCTCCTCAAAAAAAAAAAAAAAAAGAAAGAAAGAAAATTAAAAAACCACACGCACATACTGACACACAGCAAGTCAACTATCTAGCAGAAATTAGTATGCTTAGATTGTAAAACATTTATAAGCAGTATATTGAAAATCAACAATGAAAAACACAACCCCTACATCCCTCATTGACAACATGTATTAAATGGGTCATTTCTTTCTCTACATTTTATATAAATGTTTTCTAAGAGTACAAGATCCTAACAACTTGTGAGAAACAGAAAAGTATTTTAAGAAGAGGAAATAAAACATGCAGTGTCAGAGGCCCCAGTAAAGGGGAATGTCAAGGGGGGAAGACGGGAGTGGGTCGGCGGGTGGGTGGGAGGTGGAATACCCTCACAGAGGTGGGGGAGGGGGGAGGAGATAGGGGGTTTCCAAAGAGGAGACCTGGAAAGGGGAAAACATTGGAAATGTAAATAAAGTATCAGAAAATTAAAAAAAAAAAAAAAAAAAGACATATCTATATATATGTGTGTGTGTGTGTGTGTGTGCATGTGTGTGTATGCATGTATGTATATGTATATGAATATGTATATGTATGTATATACACATTTGTCTCATAAAGAATATTTTCAAAACTAAAAAAAAAAAAAAAAAAAAAAACCATGAAGTGTCACTAGTTATCACATAAAATAACCCTTAGAAGACAGTGTAAGTTGCTGGCAGTAAGTAGAATTTAAAATGCCTAGATTCCTCCTACTGAAGAAGAATATACCTTTGTTCATTACAAACCTGAGAGAAAAACAGGACATTTAATGTCAATGTGTTTTCTCCCAGAAAGCTGATTTATTGCTATTTAGTGTTTCCAAGAAAGTATTTCCAAGAGTTAAGTGATCGTTTCAATATCGACTCCTCTTCACAGCCTGCTCTGTGGTGTTACCACCTCCTTACAAACTGGGAAACACTGAAAAGGATGCTTAAATGACTTCCTTCATCTCAATATTTCCCTCCACCAGATTTTGGAGTATCATACAAAAACAAAGAATCCATTTAGTTCTTGGATTCTCTACTGTGCCTCATTTTTAAAGGTCACAAAAATTAGAAGAGTAAATCAATTCAGAGATCTAAAGAAGGAGTGATCCAAAAAGCCAAACATCAAATGACAAATATCCAGGTCCTACTCTGAAGCACAAGGGTTACAACAGTGATCAATGCTACTGGATAACTATGGTTCCACCCATGGACTCTGGGACTTTCACTAGCTTATTTCAGTTCCTGTTATTTACAAACGTGGATGCTTATTACATATAAAAAGCTCTTAGTTCCAATACACTCTGGATAACTTGCTATCTCCATTTGAAAAGCCTCTTCCTCACAATTACCATCCATTTGAGAAGTGATTTGACCCACACTCTGTCCTTTGAGACATTACATAAAAGGACTCTCACCTACTCAAAAATCAATCTTTTCAATTAGATGAAAACTTAATGAAAGCTGAGATCATCTTGATGAAAGCAAAGTACTGCCAAAAGGCAAAAACAGCTTCACACTCTTAACAGTAAATCCCCCAAGTTGCCATTTTATAATTCTGCTGCTTGGTCACTGTGGCTCAAAGACGTGTGATTAGCACAGGAGGGCAGTGACTTGCTGTAAGGGATCAGGGTTGACGAGTCTTATAGGAAGCCCCAACTGACAATGTCAAATAAATACTAAGAGACTTGGTTACCTGCACAAGAAGCTACTTATTATAGCTCTGTAACTGAGCCTCTCCAAAACAAAGACTACTATCCCAAACATGCAATGGAGATTCTAGCACTCCTGCCTATGCCCTTAGTATAGAGTAGCAGACCAATCCAGTACCCATGATCATGTGACTCAAGGAGAATGACTTCTGGCTCGCTTCTCTAACACTCACTTTAACAGTAACTGACACAGGGGTCATTTGAGAGGCCGCTGGTGATGATAAACGTGAACAGGAGGAAGTCTGCAAAGCTGGTTGATGTAGAGTCCAACTCACAAGTATGACATGGTAGCCTATTTAGCTAAGTAGAAATGGGCTGAGTTAACCTGAACTCTGTGCTTCAAATTCTGAGATGTGCCCACGCAAGTCCCAAGCAGCTAACAATAGGAACAAAAGGGCAAAGGATACTCAACAAAAATGAACCAAAATCCAGAATGGAATCTACTTTTCACTTAATGCCCAAAAGTGAATTTAAATCCCTTTGTTAAAGAAACAAATGATAAATGTTTTACAAAATTTGTAACAAGAAGAGTATACTAAAAGAAGTATTTTCTAAGCCAGGCAGTGGTGGCGCATGCCTTTAATCCCAGCACTTGGGAGACAGGCGGATTTCTGAGTTCGAGGCCAGCCTGGTGTACAGAGTGAGTTCCAGGACAGCCAGGGCTATACAGAGAAACCCTGTCTAGAAAAACCAAGAAAAAAAAAAAAAAAAGTATTTTCTAAAACTTCTTAGATCATAAAACATAATCACCCCTTAAATACATGTGTGCTTACTAGGAGCAATGTAAATAAATACAACCACAAACAGCAATGTCATTTGTTATAACACACATTTATATGACCCTCAAATACTATTGGAAATTTCAAGTATTTTAAATGAGGAGCTGGGAAGATGGTTTAGCTGGTAAAATAAAAGTTTCTAGTCTTTCAGAAGATCCTGAATTTGGTTCTCAGGACCCATATAAGGTGACTCCAGCTCAAGAGTATCAAATGCCATCGGATGGCTTCCACACATACCAGAACTCGTGTACACATGCTCACACAAATAGTCCCACATATAACTTTAAAAATGTAAATACTTTAAATGAGAACAGTATGCTGGAGTGAGGTGTGCTTGACAGTGGCCAAATCAGGGATAGAGACTGAGAGAAGACAGAAAAAAAAAATCACAATTTAGGGCTGACACAATGAAATACTAGACAGACCATAGAGTATGACTGGCTTACTAAAGGGAAAATTATTTGGCTATTTCATAAAGTAAAATATTATATCTACCAAAAATGGGGAACTGCAAATGCCTGAAAACGCTTGAAATTGCTCCATGGGCAAAAGGGAGCCACTGAAAGCTTCGGGCAAGGGTGAACAGCCTGTGTCTCCTTTAATTACTGCAAGGTCATATTTATATTAGGAAATAATTCATAAATCTACTACCCAAAGCTACAAAAGCACAACAGTACTAATTAATCTACAATTACACTTCAAGCTGGTACACCAGAGCTCGACAGGCCCCTTGAGTTCTGGCTCTAGCCCTGTCATCCTTGCACCTTTGGGCCTGTGATGGGTCTGACGTGCTGTAGGTTGCTCATCTGTATATGGGAAAGGTGAGCACATGAGTAAATGCAGCCAGGTTGCCTAGGATGAAAATCTGAGGACAGACTTTGCCACCAATCTTAAATTCTTCCAACACAAAGAAAACACCTTTAAATGATGCTGACATAAGCATTTCCACATTGCATTGACATCGAGTGAATGTCGTTTGGATATTCTGAATAAAATTATTTCTGTTGGTTCAGGAGGCTTGGTAAGGAAGTCCTGTGTAAGGCGGAGTGTGAGAAGAGTCCTATTTCCTGCTTCCACCCTTGCCAAGCCACAAGCTGAAAGCTGTACACCTAGATGAGCGCTTTCTCAGTCAGCCTTGCCCATTTTTCCTCTTTAGATGGCTTAAAATGGTTCCCAGGCACACATATAATTAAAATTCATTATCTTAAAATGCTGCTTTAGGAAACCCAGCAATCAAATCTAATATCACCCGTTTTTATAGATAGATATAATTACAACGTAATAGGCATCATTTAATCAAGATTTAACAATTAGATTCTTAATCTAAACTTGATCATTTAATTCCTTATCAGTGCACAAAATTTTCTCCCAGGTGGTGGTCTTACAATGTGAAGAGCAGAAAAACTAATAAATTTTTTTGTTTGTTTGTTTTTGTTTTTGTTTTTCGAGACAGGGTCTCTCTGTATAGCCCTGGCTGTCCTGGAACTCACTCTGTAGACCAGGCTGGCCTCGAACTCAGAAATCCACCTGCCTCTGCCTCCCAAGTGCTGGGATTAAAGGCATGCGCCACCACTGCACAGCCAATCCTTATCTTAATAGCCTTCCTAAAGTACTAATTATTACCCAATTATGACAGGCATAACCTGAACATGCAGAGACTAACAAAAGTTAATATGATCTTATTCACAGCACTTTTTTTTTCCATTATAATTTTCAACCTGGGTCTCCAAACTCCTATCACTAAAACAAATGGAATGGAGTGAGGGATGTCTCACAGAACAGGAAAGGAGGATGTGCGGATCAACACCTTTGGTTCTGTCATGAAAGTTACAACTGCATCCCTTAGGGTTATGTTGTTTCCCATCCTATTCCAGAGAGAAAAGCACCCTGAGAAGTGAAATGCTCTCCCAAAACACTCTAAGTCAAAACCACAACCAGAACCCAAGCATCTTGTGCCCAACAATATGGCAAGCAGACCTACCCACAGGCAAGGAGAAATAGAATTTTCATAGTCTATCTTTTCAAGTCTGATTACCATGTCTCCTTGCTCACATCTAATTACAATATCTATCCCCACATGCAGCTAAATAAGATTAATTCTTAGTCATTGATCCTTAATAGTAACTCCTGCTACTCCCAGCAGCCAACACTCTTCTTCTTTGAAAGAGATGCAGCTCTCACTAATTAGAGCATCTTCTTTTGAGAGCCTTTAATTGCCTTACCACACCCAAGTCCCTTCCGGCCAGACCAAGATTCTTTACAGACATGATACAGCAAACAAGACACACACAGCTGGGGGTGGAGAAACTATTACCAATTAGAAAATCCTGAAACATTTCTTACCATTCCAAAGAGAAAAATTAAGCCTTGCATTTTTCTCAGTCTATTTTTTCCTTTCCCAAAAGTTAGAAGTCTTCTAGCAAGTGGAAACTAAGCACTTGCTTTTAAAATGTAATTGTCCCAGGGCTCTGTGGATGCAGAAGACAGACCTTGTCTTGTATATGCAAAGTTCCAAGAATTCTATTATATAAATCAAGTTCCTGGCATTAGTAATGTCGCCTGATATAAGTAATCTCATTTAAGAAATGTACATTCAGTCTTCTAAAACATTCCCCCCTCAGGAATGAGGATACACAGCACTGCCTCTGAGAGCTTTCCAATAAAGCAGTTGTTCTTAACCCATGGGGCTCAACCATCAGAAAACAAATTTCCAATGGTCTTAGGAACCCCCACCCATAAATTTATTTTCATTGCTACTTCATAACTGTAATTTTGCTACTCATCAGTGTCTCAGCTCCTAGGACCAGTAGAAATATTTGTTTTCCAATGGGCGCAATGGAAGTATGTATTTTTCCGATGGTCTCGAGCCATAGGTTGAAAACCACTGCTATAATACAACTGTCAAGTCTTCCAGGCAGTATCCTCAATAGATTCCCAGCTTGGCAAGGCTGAGGAACAGAATAAGAACCCAACCATCAAGTTCTCCAATGCCAAGAGTTCCCCATCCCTTACATTCAACTTACCCAATATAAACAAGTCTTACAGCCAGGTTATTGGCTCACAAGAGTGGCCCCTCCCACCAAGATGGCAGAGCCTAAAGCAGCTAGCATGAGCAAATAACACTGTGATTCAATGTCCTGTGACAGTCCTTTGGAGCTCCTTACGCTCCAGCCCCCATCTTTCTCATCTAAGGATAACTTTAAGGGGGCTACAACCCCATTAGCTTTTTTCTCTCTTTCTTGGAGGGGGAGGAGGCAGGTGGTGGAAAGGGAGGGCAGATGGGAATAGTATTCAAACTTAAGTTCTCACAGTAGAGCCCAGCTGGCCTCAAATTCCCAGTCGTCCTGCCTGTATCACCAGAGTACAAGAATTACAGGAAGTGTGACACCGTGCCCATGTCCACAAGTCTCTGGTTTACTTTGATTACAATTAAAATGAACATTTAAGAAGCCCTTCAAATGGCATGGAGCATACACTGTTGTCAACTTTACTAAAGCCAACTAAAGCTTTCAGCTTAAGTATCAGAGGCAACAACTACTTCAGAATGTTTGATCTCGGTGAAGAATCTATTGACACAGAACCATCCTCAGCAATAAAATTCTACAAAGTTAGACAAGTCAAATTTTACACTAAACACTTAAAAGCTGAATCTACTTTAGAATAGGATACAAGATTTGACATTTTAACTCAAATACTGACTTTCCATCTGTCTCTACTCAATATGTGAACTTCCAGAACAATAAATAGTTTGTAAATCTCCTCAGATGACCCACTATCATTTATTAAACAAGAGCCATGAAGAAACAGCACTGACCTGCTCGTCCTGCTCTTCTGAGAAGCCCTTCTGTTCATATCAAGAGCACACTGAATGACAATGACCCCTGCTGTTGGACCCAACAGAGAACTAGTGCTTAGTCCAGCCTAAGCACTTTGCATGTAAGGCAGTCTTCCTTCCTCTGATCTTTCCTTCTCTCAGCTTAGAGCTCCAGGACAGATTCAACAGCTCCCCAGACTTCATTTCTCAAAACAGCTCGTTGCCTTTAAAAATACCACCCAGGAACACTTTAAGTATAAAACAAATATATAATTCCAGAAACGGGTGTTGGGGAGATAGCTCAGTCAAAAAGGTGCTTGCCACACAAGTACGGGGACCTGAGCGCAATCCCAACCACCCATTAAGAAAACTGGCAGTAACAGCACACATCTGCAATCCCAGCTCTGGTGATAAGGTGAGTGAAGGACCCTGGTGCTCACTGGCCAACCTAGCCTAAGCAGAGAGCCAGGGTCCAGTCAGGAAACAAGATGGAGCAGACTGGAGGAACCACACCTATGGTTGGCGTCAGACTTCTACATATATATGCATACACATAAACAAAATCCAAAAGAAATACAAAATAGAGCCAAGGCAGATGAACCAGTGGGTAAGAGGCACTCGCCATGCAGTCTGGAGACTGAATTCAATCCCTGGAACCCATGTAAAAGTAGGAAGGCAGGCAGGTAGAGAATAGGGTGAAGGGAGCAGGGAGAAACGACTCCACAAAGTTGTTCTCTGATCACCACAGAAGGAAGGGAGGAAAGGAGGGAGGGAGGAAGGGAGGGAAGGAGGGAGGGAGGGAGGGAGAGAGAGAGAGAGAAGGGGGGCAGTAGTACTGGAAATAGTATCAAATTTAGTATTTTAAAAACTTAACTCAGTGCTGCCTCCTTTCTTTTAAACAAGGCAGGAGTTTCAGTTTAAAGGTCTCACTTTTACAGCTAAAAGGAAAGTTAAATGTGAAAATGTTTGTCACCTTGAATTTTATATTTTGAAGCCATTTTTAGTGCCATTCATTCAATACATACTAAAAAACTATTAAGAATATAAAAACATGTCTTTTCTGAAGGCAGTAAATTTCTTATAATCTGCAATTCCAGGCTGTCAATAATTCTCCCTCCACCTTCCTGCTAGCAGCGGTACCCTCACTAAGAGTCTTCAGTTTTAAATAGAAATCAACAGCATTAGGAGCTGGGTGCTACTGGGATTGACATTTCTCGATCTGGTTCTGGCACATAACAGTATTAGTACTCAACAACATAATGTTCAGATCAGAAAGCAGACAATGTCTAAACCAGTACATTTTTGAAAACTGAAGGAAATTAATTCCACCAAAATATTAAACACTGAACAACAGACAGAAAAGCAGTGGATGTGTATCCCTGGTTACCACCTCTCTCTGCTTTAAGAGAAAGATTTTTGGGGGGCATTTTCTTCTCCCAACAACCAGGAACTAACACATGTCTGACAAGAGAAGTTGGATGGCTGACACCTCACTTCTTCCTCCTTTCCATCTAATCCCATGGCTAATGGGGGCTGAGTGGGGAGGTTCCACAGTGAGGCTTTTTTAAAAATTGAACCCATGCTCAACAACTGACAATGGAGACAGAGATTCTATATACACCCACAGTACCATTTAGTCAATTTCTATTTAAGAAACAAACTAGGACAATGAAACCAATATAGGAAAAAAGAAAATGCTTAGGTGAACTACTCCAAGGTGCATTTTTAGCTCATGTGACCTTCGAAAGTGCTCCTTGTATGTGTAAGCCAGTGTGTGGGCATGTGTGTATTTATAGAAAGAAAGTGTTGAGAGGACTATAAAAAATGTGCATAAATCACAGAACATTCACACTTTAAGATTAGCCCACAGCCTCAATTTTTAGGTAAAGAAAGCAATACCTAAGATTTGGACCAATATAAAAGCTGCCAGCAGCAGAGCCAAGTCCCAGCCTTCTCACCTGCAACTATTCCAATCCCATGCTCACGCACGCATCTCGGCCGGGATGGAGATCCACACAGAGCCCTGAGTGTGCCCCAGGCACTCCACACTGAACTCCACCTCCACCTGACCCCACACCGTACCTTCGATCTCTTCCTTGGAGGATGAGTTGTGCCCTGTAATACTGATTCGAAGTTTCCATTTAAGGTTCAGGTGGCCTTACTTCTTAGAAGAAGTCTAACCCAACAGTCCTCAAAATACAGCCCAGGAACCCCTCCCCCCTGTGATTCCCAGATTTAAAGTTTTGCCGGGTAAGGGACTGTAGTGGTAGTGTTTTTTGAAAGACAGTCTCACTAATGTAGATCTGTCTATCCTCAAACTCGAAACCATCCGTACACCCTACCCCCTTTTCTTCTGAGTGCTGAGACTAAAGGTGTACCTTCCTGAGACATCTTCAATAGGTCTAGGAAATAGAAACAAAGTTTTTCTTCTCTCTCACAGAGCTTCCTGAAGTTTCTAGAGATGTGACTTTGCTTCTGCATTCAGTCTGCTGCCATTGGAGAATGAAGTTAAGTTCTTTTATGGCCAGAGTTAAAGGGGTTTAAAAAATGCAAAACTGTGCTATCCTTATCACTTTTATCTTAGGAAAGAAAAAATATATACACATGTCCCTCATTTTAAAAGAAAATCTGTTAATAAGTACTGAGCTTATTTTTTCCTAACATTTTTAAACTTTTTCTTAATTACTAGTATAGCAAGTATTGACTAATATAATCTACACAAACAAAAGGTCCTTGAGAGTCCTATATAAATAAAGTATATAAGATCCTGTGGCTCGTGAATCTTTGCATAAGTTGTTGCCAAATACTCTTTGTTTATAGTGAATTCCTTTAACATACTTAAACTTTAGAAGGCTAACTGTTGCTTTCCTGAGCAACTAATAAACTAATTTGTTAATTAGTTAATTTTTAATTAATGTTAATTTTAAAAGTAAAAAGTAAAAATCAACCAAATGGTCTCAACGTCTTTGATGAAGAAAAGAAAAAGACATTACAAAAGAATCATCTCAAAAGTTCTTACGCTACACACACCGGCTATAAAAAAATACTGGGGTGTTTTGTGGGTCTCATGTAAGTGCAAACTACCAAGAAGCACTTCTTCATATGCATTTGGTGGATTCCACAGACACCCAGGCTTCTGCCCGGGCTTGTACAGAGCCTTTCAGTACATTTCCTTCTCTTCCCTCAGCTATCCCACAGAACTCTCTTCCAGTCTGCTTCAGACACAGAAATCCATATGGATTACAAGGCCTTCGAGAAAAACACATATAAGATTCAAACATGTGTGGGGGTGCACACTCTTAATCTCAGCACGTATGAGGCAGAGGCAGGAGGATCTCTGAGTTAAGTCAGTCTGGTCCACATAGTTGAGTTCCAGGCCAGTCAGGACTGTACAGTGAAACCCTACTTAAAAAATAAGGAGCAGGGAGACTGGACTGGAGATGCTTCAACAATTACCAGCCCCAGCTGCTTTTCAGAAGGACTTGGTTTTATTCTCAGCACATAAAAGGAAGCTTACAACTGGCTGTAACTTCAGTCCAAATGGACCCAATGTCCTCTTCTGACTTCCATACTACATCCATGTAGTACATAGACACACATTCAGACAAATGCTCAAGTGTGTGTGTATATATATAAAACAGAAAATCTCAAAATTTAAAAAAAAAAAAGATTTTTTAGAATCAAGTGTTTAAGTATGTCAAAAGTACATGATACTTAACCTGCTCCTACACCAAAACAAACTCCATTTACATAAAGCCTTCCAGAAGTACCTCCCATCCACCTAGTCTCAGGAGTCTTTTCCCTACTAGTTCAGCAGCTATCCTTAAAGCCCCTCCCATAGTCACTCCCTGTGGGCTAGACTCAACCCTCAGCAGCATCCACATCCTGCTCCTTCTACAGTTCCAAACCTGGACCAACACCAGGCTCACCCAAGGCAAACACTAATCAAGGAAAAACCAACAATCTACTGAATTGCCCTTAAAATTACAAGAAAAGTTATTTTTTGAAGTAATTAATGATTCTATTTTACCCATTAAGGAATATATATTTGATATGGAAACCCCAATTACAAAATTATATGAAAGAGTTGAGTTTATAACTCTCCTAATCTATATCTGAGATAATAAGTTTTATGAAGGATTTGAGTATTTCAAAGTATATGCATATATAGTATGCTTACCATGTTCTGGAAGGCTGTATGTAAATGGAGTTGTGTTCCCTTGTAGGAACAGAAGATTAAGTATGAAACACATAGGGTGTGCTTAAATACTTAATTCCTAAACAATTTTGAGATTTTGAGTCTATGTACATGAGTGAGGAAAAAATATTTGAACATACAGACCCTGATCTTTCTCTAGGTTGCACTTTCTGCTTTCCTCATTACCTCACAGAGAGCCACTTCTTTCTAGATGGCTATACAACAAAAATAAACCCTAATTAACAACTAAGCTCATAGTCACTGTATTTTTCTATCTCACAATTCTCTTAATAAAAATATCTTATACAAGAGAATAAAAATATACATTGAAGCTATCATTGTGTCAGTAACAGTGCCTTTTTGTTTTGTTTTGTTTTGTTTTTTGACGGGGTCTCACTTTCCAGACCTGACAATTCACCAGGTAAGTCTCAGCGTTGGAGTGGTAGGATTAAAGGCATGTGGCACCCTACTCAGCTTTTAAATTATAGTATCTGCTACTAAAAAGGCTTAAAATATATCAATAAACAATCCCTCTGGAGCATCAGCCCACATTTTGAAAGAAGTCGTCATGCAGGAATACCAAGGGAAGGGAGCTCTGGAGGACTGAAAAAAAGTCAGTAAATAGCTCTGTGTCTGAAGTCTCCATCATTACTCCTAAGACACTAGGCAACATGAGAAGCTCAGCATCAACCGTGAGTGTGAAAGCTCCTCAATACTGCGGGGATAGGCCCTTCTAGCTGTGATATGCTCCCATGTCCTTGAACTTGCTGAAGTAATTAATGTCCTTTAACATGATGACAGAATGAGTACTTTTGGGAAGGCCAGGCCAGGAATAAACAAATGCACTAAATAAAAATGCATTGAGCTGCTGCACTGTGAGTCAAGGCTCTGTTAAAACGATAAGGCTCCCACTTCGAAGTCTAAAATGGAAGTAAAACTGAGACAGGAGATGACCACCTAATTGGAAAGCTTTTTAAAAAAAATTTAAAAATAAAAATTTATAGGCATTCAGGGACTTCCTGGTTTAAGATAAACCACATATGAACAGAAGAAATATAGCTAAATCGTTACAAGCAAGGGCCAAAACACCCCGATGGCTACTAATTAATAGAAAGTCACAAACATCTCTTTCAAGTTTACAGTTTGCAAGCATGGATGTTAGCAAGAGATATGATTTGCTAAGCTAAATAAAAGCCTTCATTAACGAGAAGTGACAGGATCACAACCCTGCTGCTGATAAACTGCCAACACACCGGAGGCATCAGAGAAAGGGCTGCCCATGTAACATATTACAGCTTTAAAATGAGGTATCTTAGAAAACACTGTTTTATGACAGGGTAGCCCTACAACGTGTGCAGCTGCTCCGTGGACTGTGTGGGCACACATGCGTGTACCAAGATGTACACCACAAGAGAGGCCGGCGGCCACCTCAGACTCCTGTCTACTTCCACACAGACTCAGTGCTGTTCAGAAAGCAGTCCTTCCAACAGCAAAGGAAGCTCCCAGGGCTACTGATGATTGGCCTAGAAGTCACAGGGCTCCTAACTGGTTAGCCAGAGGTCATCCCTGGAGCCTGCTCCATACTCCTGGCAAGCACAACCTCTTCAGCCCCGCCCTGAAGCAGTCGGTATTTTTTTAATAGAGCATGGCTTGAAGCTGTATAAACCATCAACAATTCATGTAAAAGGCAAAGTTTCAAACTATCTATCCATTACACAAGTTCTTTTCCTGTGTGGCTCAGGTACAATTGCTAAAACTCACTAGCTAGGCGACTACAAATGGAGAGTTAAGGCTTTAATTATTCCCAGGGATGGATAAGACGAACAGTGCTGTTAACACAAAAGTCACTTTAAAATATTAACCTACACAGAAACTAGCATTTAATTATTATCACATGGTAATAAATGATGTTCCTTTAAAATATAGAAATGCTCAGTAGTTTAAATATCAAGGGCTTTATTAACTGTAATTAATCAAATATATGTATTGTAAAGCTAGCTTTATAATAAACAGAACAAGGTTGAATATGCCAGTTTAAAAAATTACATGACATATTTACCTTTATTTATGCAACTTCATAACATTTATTTATTTCTTACTTACTTACTTTAAGAATCTGGAGCAGGATGAGGCTCAGCTATTAAGAGCTCTGGCTGTTCTTCCAGAGGACCTGGGTTTAGTTCACAGCAGCCACATGCCCGCTCACAATAGTCTGTAACTCCAGTTCCAGATCTACCCTTTCCTGACCTTTATGGGCACTGCATATATGTGGTACACAGACAAGTAGGCAAAATCCCCACACACATAAAATAAATTAAACAGAACTCACTATATTAAAGAAATAGTGGGTCCAAGAAGCAAGACTGAGCAAGACCCAGTGGTACAGAACCAGAATCCTAGCTACTTCAGGGACTGCGACTCTATTCAGACTCTAAATACAACGTCAGTCTGGGATACAGAGTAAGTTCACAACCAGCCTAGACAACTGGATGAAACTTTATCTCAAAAGAGAAAAGTTAAGAGCAAAGGGCTTAGGATGTGGTTCAAAGATGGAGCCCTTGTCTATTTGTCTAGCATGAGCAAAACCGTAGGTTCAATTCTCAATACCAAAAGCAGAATTAATGTTAAAACTTTCAATATAGGTGAAGGGCCCACCTAGCATGTAAGGAATGTCCTAAAAATTCAAATCAATTTAGTTCATCATTAAAGCCAGCCCAGACATCCCAGGCAGCTCAAGCCTGCCCCCAATCCCCACCTTGTCTACTCAGGCCACAGATAGCACAACAATGTCTTTTCCTTCTCTAAAATTTCCCAAAAGAGTGGAGGTTAGTGTGTACAGTTTCAGTGGTTTCTTTCTGCACTCCTAAGGAAAACATGCCTGGAACTGACAAAATAAAGTCCAACTAGAAAAGGTCATATCCATGTTACAGCAATTACAGATAGCATAAACTAAAGGGATCCAAAGTTTTGATTTCCTTCCAAAAACAACCAGGTAATACTTAAAACAGATTTTAACTTCTCTGAGGAAACTAAAAGCATTTCAGGTAAATATAATGCTGCAATAAGCAGACCAAAAAACTACTTAAAGATACCATGTTATACACTCACTGTCCTGTTTTTTACTCTCTATGGATAAAGGAAGTCAGATGGGGATTTGTTTTCTGGTTCTCCTTTCTTCCTTGTCATTTCTGACTGCTCAGAAATGTTCTTTCAAACAAGCATACATAAGAATCCTTTAAGATTCACAAAGTGAACAAACATCACTCTAGTCATTTTAAGGAGCATGTATGAACAGGACTGTAGGTGAGCGGGGAAGAATGTCCTTAATATGTGTGAGCCCTGGATTTGTAGGTGAGCGGGGAAGAACGTCCTTAATATGTGTGAGCCCTGGATTCAATATCCAACACACACATGCACACTCAAGAGAAAGAAAAAAAGTGTGATTTACAAGATTCCTGCAAACAATACTGCTCAAGTCTCTCCACTGTAAGAATGGATTGAAAGACAATTAAAAATATAGTAACTTCTTTTAACATTAAATGAATGCTGGGTGGGACTCAGTGTTTTACTTTTATTATTACTGAAAATAGATTTCCCCCATACAATATATCTGATTATGGTTTTCTCTCCCCAGATCTTTTCTGCTTTCCCATCTACCCAAAGCCATACCCTTTCTTTTTCTCACATTAGCATACAAACAGGCATATAATAAGATAAAAATAAAAAATTTAAAAACCTAGAACAAAACAAAATGTGGGGGAGGGGGCAAGCCACAGTACAAAAACACATACAGATCCTGAAACACTTTCACAAACACAGAAACCCCATCAAAACCGTAATATCAAAACCGTAAAAATCAAAAACCGAAGTATATAAGCAAAAGATATAGGGGGGGGGGGCAGAAAAGCCCAGACAAAACATTGTGAGACAGAAACCTCCAAAAATACCATTGAGTTCCTTGTGTGTTGGCCGTTTACTGCTGGATATGGGCCTGCCCTTTTGTGTAGTCAGTGATACTCCATTTAAGAAAACGAACTTTTCCTTTGTGAGAAGTCACCGATAGCGTGCTTCTGGGTTAGGGCTGGGGGCTCGACAGCTACTTCCCCTGGGGACTCTTAGAAAGAGAAGGCAGAAAGACAGCCTGTGGGTGGAGATCAAGGAAACCAGGCCTTCTAGACACTCAGACTGCGGTGGCATGCACAGGGACACAAACTTTTAAAGAAATAAAGTTTCTTGCCAAGTAAGATCTGGCAAAGAGGGGGACTGTGAAAAGTTTTTTCACAAACTAACAATTCCATCAATGGCAAAATCAAACTCTGGCTTATTTCATGTCTTTTAAGCTAAGCAAAAATATCAACAGACATACTTACATTGTTATTGCCTGAATCAATACCCTGAACAAGCAATTATTAAGAAGCACTGTTTGAGCCACTTTTGAAGACAGATGCTTTTGATCCCAACACTCTAGAAGCAGAAGCACACCAATTTCTTGTAATTTGGGAGGCAAGCCTGGTCTACATAGGGAGTTCTAGGACAGCCAGGGATACACGTGAGACCCTGTCTCAAAAGAAAGAAAGATAAAAAAGCACTTATTTTACTTCAACATGAGATACAGACAGCCTCTTGTCAAAGCCATAGTGAAGGAAGAAAGGATACAGGAACACAAACGTGACTGCTAGCATCCTGACCTTGGCATTCACTGTATAGTTAGTTACAAGAGCTGCCTGATTGTGTTGTCTTTAAAGGAAAGATGAAAATTGTATCCCAGCTGTTAAAGATTTCAAGGTCTACAGTGGTTACTAACCAGGTGTTGCAGACTAGATCTGAGCCTCAAAGTTTACCAGTTTACCAAGAAAAATAAAAATTACAGGATCCCCAACACACCTGATAACCTAGTACCTAAAAAATTTACAACTGAAAGCCTGCCTTTGTGTACAGCCAGAAAACAGGAGCTATCAGGGAACAAAAAAAAAATTCAACAAATGAATGACCTTCACTGAGCACCACTTACAGAGTTAGGAGTTCCCGGTCTCTTTTCATTCACAGCACAAATCATAATTATAAATAATAAATTACAGAGCTTTTACATACATGTCCTTTGCAATAAATACTGAGTTCTATGTCATAGATCCCACCTCCTCAACTTAAGACCATAATGTTTACTACACAGATTAACTTTGTACAGGAAACAAACAAAAGACCTGCCATGTATAAAGTAGCAACGTAATCATTTCTAAACTACTACAAAGCAAAAAATTGAATCAACAATCAAAAGAATTGATCAGTCAAAAAAAAAATCTTAGAAGTCATAAAGCCACAAGAAAACCATAAAGTTTAAAATCTACTAAAAGAAAGTCCTAAAAGAGATGTTTAAATTTATTTTGTATGGAGGCAGGGTACATAAGCAACCTCATGTATGTAGAGATGAAAAGACAAGTTGTGACCATCTCTCCTGGCATGAGGGCCCTGGCAAACAAATTCCGGCCAGCAGACTTGGGGGCAAATGCCTTTACCAGCTGAGCCATCTTGCCTGCCCAAGGGAAAAGTAGTTTTCGTTTTAAGTTCTGTCTAGAATACAAAGTTTTAAAAGCTACCAGTAAAATTTTTAGTTGCCCAAAAAGCATAGTTGTTGTTTTCAAACGTTCACAAGCTATATAATAAAGTGCCAATCAATCTGCCTTGTTTCTTTCAACCATAGCAAACACTAAGTATGGCGAACACAAAGAATGGCTGACTGCTGTGACTGGAATGGGAGGCCCAAGGGGGCCTGCAGTAAAGGCTTCTTTCTTCCCGAAGTGCAGCTAAGAGTGGACCTTAGATGGGAGAGTGTGAGAGATCCTTAGGTCACAGGTGACTTGCTTCTCTTGTTTGCTCCACAGTCCTCTTTCAAAGTGACAGAAAGCTGGAAAATATATCAACCAAAGTAAAACTAAGTAACTAACTAAAGTTCCTTAAGGAAGAGGAAGGCCAGATGTAGTGGCACACATCTTTAACACCAGCAGGCAGGATGCAAAGGCAGGAGACTCTCTGTGAGTTCAAGGCCAGCCTGATCTATATAAGTGAAATACAGCCAAGGGTCACAATGAGAGACCTGTCTCAAAAAACAAAACAAACAAAACACAAAAACCAACAAAAAAAGAGTGAAAAGAAACATTTTTCTCAAAATCTGTGGCAGTGTATGCCAATTAAAAGAAAATACATTCAGAGAACTGAAGAAGCTGCCGTGCCCTATAAAATAGAAAGATGCAAACCCTTCCCAGCTTTAAATTTTCAACAATTGTTTTAACTTGTGCTTCATCATCGTGTACTGATCTACGGTACAGCTGAGCAGGGTGGAGTACCCTGAGTAGGACCCCACCTGCCGGCTCTGCTCTACTCAGCCTTCCCACACCGCCTATTGGGGCAATTTTATGCTAGAGGCACCCTGTTGAATCTCATGACATTATTTACTTCGGTTTATACTAGTTTCACACAGCACACGCAGATAGCACGCATACTGTCTAAGTAAAACAATACATACTGAGGTGGAAATCAAAAGGCACGTCAGCATACAGCTGCTGTTTCTCCACTCTAAACATGAACTTAATGTTTCACAGCTGTGGGGGTGGGGGGAGAATCACACTAATGGACATTTTTAAGATTCGAATATGATGTAAAACTACAGCTTAATTACAGTTAAATTAATATTTTCCCTAAAATTCACCTATAGTGAATCAAATTCTGAGAAAAATGCAATTGAAACATTCTTGATTCTCAAAAACGGGATCATCTGTCTCTGTATTATCTGCATTCTTAACCAGGAGTTTGCACAAATTTGGCAAAGGTAGCCTGAACCTACACTGTAAACAGACCAAGGTGTAAAACCAGATTATGTTGAATCTGCATTCTTTCCCATTCACTAGCACCAACTTCTCTACCATGAAGCTGAAAAAATGCAGAGCTGACCTTGATCCTTCCTGGAGGGAAGAGAATCAAGGAGTCTCTTACCCCAGGGCTGCTCATCTCGGTTCATGTTGGCACATCTTGTATCTTACTGAACTTAAAACAACTGATTTTTTTCTTTCTTGAAAATAAAACAAGTGATACTTCCAAAAGCCCACCAGATTTAGAACACATTTGTTTCACAAAAGTAGCAAGCTTAGAAAGATCAGGTCTCACAGAATCCATACTACAAGGAACAGGGGTTATCAAATGTCACTCTCGTTGAGAATACAACATACAGTATTTCAATCTTCTTTCTTGATCTTGACACTATCCAAAAATAAGTCCACATATGATGTCTTCATTCCCTCACTTACAGAAAGAAAACAACCCATATCCTTACTTCATACAGTTCCAAAAAGTAATTCTGCAAGCCAAGATTGCCAGCTGGCAGCAGGACAAGAGCAGGCTGCAAAGGAATCCTTTCCAGCAGTCACCTAGTCTCAGACCTAACATAATCCCTGCTCTAAGGAACAAGTTGTGGTCATTCTCCTTTGAAGTGCGGCAGATTCCAGAAAACATAAGCTGGTACAGCTGGCTCCACCGCTGAAGAACCCAGCAATTAGGATGAAGATAAGGCACAACTGCTGCTGGATGACCCATTTTATCACAAATGCTCACAGCAGAAGTGAATATTCTCCAGACTTTAAAGCTGCCTATGGATGGCCCTGGCCTCAGGCACCAGAGTCGGCAGGACTGCCAGAGGGAGAGAGAACCTGAGACAAGCAGGGAAAAAGGCACAGGACTTGGGAGTCAGTCAGAACCTTCCCTCCCTGCTCCTGCAGCTGCTTTCTCCGAGCCTCACAGGTCGCACAGGTGACTGCCAAGGGAGCAAATGACAAGGCTCCACACCATGTCATCACTGCTTGAAAGCAAATACTCCATCTATCTTCTGACTCAAAAACAACAACAAAAAAAAAAAACCCACTTTCAGTGGTTTACTACCTTTTAATTGTTATCATCCTTTTTTGTTGTTTTGTTTGTTGTTTTGTTTATTTTGTTACTGTGCCAGTGACTGACATACTAGCCATGTGTTCTGCTGCCAGGCGCTCTACCTTCCTGGGATACACACCAAGTCAACAAGCATACGCAGCGAGTTATCTGCTACCCATCCCTCAGCACACTGACAACTTGACGGAGTCTTCTCGGAGCTCTAAAAGGCGGGCGGCAAAGACAAAACCCAAAACAAGTATCATTGCTGTTTCCAGACCCTAAACACTATTTGTGAAGTTTAATGTCCCCCTACTATCCACAGAACAATCTTAGAAGTCAACCAAACTCAGATGACTGTGACAACAGCCAGCTCCAACTAAGGAAAGAAACCTTCCCAACACATCAAGAAGGTGACCAACATGCAGGCTGTTAAATCAGCTTTCAGAGTGAAATATGCATATATAAATGCTGTTACCACAAAAAGTCCATTTGTAGACTGGAGGACAGGAAATGACAAGAGAAGGCTTAGAGCAGCGGCCCAGACATCTGCCCCTGGAAGATGGGGCACAAGGAAGACACAAGGATATGCAAATCCCTTCTCCACAAAACAAATGAGCAGTTGACCTATTGCCTGTTGACCTTGAAACTAAAGGCCTTAAAAAAGAACCAAAGAAACATAACCTTTATGAAAGTGTTGGCAAAACAACTGTGGGCCAGTGAGATGACTCAACAAGCAGAAGAAGGAAGCAGCCACGCAATGATGGAAGCCTGGTGACTAGAATTCCAGCTAGAAACCTCTGTAAAAGTGGGGAGGCCAGATAGACAAAGTTGTCCTCTAACTTCCATAGACGCTGTGTTATGGATGTTTACACAGACAGACAGACACACACACACATACACACACACACACAACAATTTTTTTGAGGAGAGAAGAGAGCTAGTTTTAATTTACAAGAAAAGAAAAGAAAACCTATTTGCCAAAGAAAGTTACTGGTACACACATAATGCTACTGAGACTAAAACTGGAGAAGGTTGAGCTTCAGACCCATTCTTAGACAACAGCAGAATCAGACATTCTCAGCCTCTCTCTGCAGCCACAACTTAAAACTTGGCAGGTTTTGCATGAATATTTTCACCTATGACTTGGTACTTGGCAAATCAGGGAACAGTCACACATACCACAAAGGAGAATCAAAAGAATAAAAAAACATAGAAAAGGAGTAAGAAGTAGGCACAAAAAGAGTAAATAAACACATCAACAACTGACTGGGGAAAGCCACACTTCTGTCCCCGGAGAAGTCTGCACGAATCTGACCTGCTTACTGATGCCCAGAACACAAAGATAAATTCCTTTTCCCAATTTCTCAGTTTCAAAACTCTTGAGGCCTTAGGTGATGCTTTCGGGGTTAGTGTTACCTAGCATTTTCTAGCTATTCTCCTAAAGAGGCAGTTAGGGAAAGCTGTATGAGTACTTGGTAATGTGATGGTGCAAGTAGCACACAACCTTCCTGGCTTCTGCCAAAATAAAAACAAAGACCCAGCTTCAGATACACTGCATAAAGTACTGAGCACCACCACTCACATGGATCCAAGCGACTGCCTTGAGACTCACTCCCAACCTTCTTTAGAGAGATAAATCACCCTCTGTGCTTTTTGTTTTTGTTTGGGGGAGGGTGTAACCTATTCTCAACTCTTCACCAGCACCTAATGGCCAAGACACCCTGCAGGCAGCTCAACTATACACTACAGAAAAGATCAAACACAGACAACATTTTCATCTCCTGAATCAGGTCATCAAGGAATATAGCTAATTAAGATTTAAATGCTGCTCAAAAGTAAGCTCAGTATATGTACTAATCAAAAAATAAGTAGAGTTAATGCAAAAGTCATTTTAAAAATAAAGATATACTTTTGTTCATACTCAAAATAACATCAAAAAATCAGCTGGGCCGTGTGGGCTGTGCTGATTTTTCAAACTGCCAGCATTAAGCTCCTATTATTCCGAAGAGGTTTTTCTAAGATGTTCAACACAGGGACACATTCTGATTCATCGTTATAACTGGCCTAGCTCAAGTGGCTGCCAGGAGAGCAGGGCTTTGTGGGCATTGTTCATCCTCAGGAGCTGCATTAACGCAGGCTTGATAGAATAGGTCTTCATATCTGTTTGCCAGGCTGAACAAAAAGTTAACTAGACATCTAAGTGCTTAAAGTCACCGAAGGGAAGGCTCTGCACTGACATTTTCTACCTACTTAGCATTCATCTGCATTCATCTCACTAGACATTAACACACACCAAAGTTGCTCTCTGCTATTGAAATCGTGCTATTATGCTCAGGAGTGGATTAATAATATCCACCTTCCTTATTGTAAAATAAAATTACAGCATTGGTCCAAACATGACATGTGGTGCCTCTTCCTATTCCTGCTGGCGCATCAGCTTGCTCTACTGCACACATGGGAGAGAGCTCACGAAAGGTGCCCCGCTGTTTCTGAAGAGGGGGAGAAAGGGCCGAAGGCTGAAAAGAATGAGGGGGGAAGGGAGAGGAGCACATACACACCACCGCACACCTGGTAGCCTGTCCAATCAGCTCTTTTTTGAAGCCATCTGAGAGGAGAATGTCTTTTCTAAGCTGACACCATCAGCAATGAGACTAGCAGGAGGCCAGGAGCCTCTTTTAAATGGCTTGTAACATCCTATTAGTTTTCCCAACACCAGGAATCTTCTGCTGAACCCAAAATATCTTTAAAAATAGACAGAGGCAAGCATCAGGCAAGAGGGTTCTAAGTTCTAAAAGCCCTTGAGGAAAGAAGGAAACGGTGAGAAAGGGGCACACATCTAAAAGAGAAACTGCTTTTCAACCAAAAGTTATGGAAAAAGACTAAAACCGGATTTCTCTAAATGAAGTAAAAGAGGCAAGATCTAAATTTTTAATGACTCTAACATAATTCAAAGATTATTTTCAAAAGAATAACTCAAAAGAATACAAAATCTTTATGAGTCAACTTTCTAATCTCTCTGGCTCTGGGAGCTATAATGTCTGCCACAATCACAAACATCTGCAAAGGGCAGGGAGTGTCTCCAAACTCAACAAAATCATGCATAATCTTCAGGGCGTAGCGGACAGCTGTGTGCTCTGTTGCTGGGTCGCTTCAATTTTCTATGAGGCAGTAAATATGGCTGTTGATGTGTTTATAAAAATATAAAGATATATATATTCTATGGGTGTAAGGGAAGGTGTGGGGGAAGGGTGTGCCTCAGTAGACCCAAGCCAAGGCATACCTTCCCCCAAGGGACCAGCCACATGTGAAGGTATAGTGTAGAATAGAGTTTATTTAGGGCCTGGGGAGGGGAGTTAAGAGGGTAGTAGAGGCAGATCAAGGCAGAGAGAGGGAGAGAGTAGAGAAGTAGAGGAGTGGAGGCTGGCCATGACCACATGGAGAGAGGGGGGAAGGGAATGGGGAGAGGTAAGAGAAGAAAGAGGCAAGAGATAAGAGAGAGAGGAGGGGCAAGCAGCCCCTTTTATAGTGGGCCAGGCCCACCTGGCTGTTGCCAGGCAACTGTGGGGTGGAGTTTAAACGGATTGCTAACAGCTATGGGTCTTTATGTGAAATTTCCAAACTCAAACGTAAGGAAGACGATGACTCAGAACTTTTAAAATTACAGTTCTCGTGGACTAGGGGTGCAAGCAGGCAGTGTCTGTCCAACACACACACCCCCTGAAGCTGGGTCCCCAGCACCATATAAACTACAATCCCAGCATTCTGGAAGTGAAGATATGAGGACCAGATGTTCAAGGTCATCCCTGGCTACCCAGAAAATCTGAAGGTAGTCTGGGATACATGAGACCTTTTGTTAAAAAAAAAAAAAAAAAAAAAAAAAAAGGGTCAGAGGTGTCACATACCTTTAATGCCAGCACTCAGGAGGCAGCAGCAGGCTAATCTCTGAGATCAAGGCCAGTCGGGCTACAGAGCAAGAGTTCCAGGACAGCCAGGTCTACACATTGCCTGTCTCAAAAAATAAAATACGAAAAAGAGTTCAGGCAATATTACACAGCTGTAGGTCATAACTGCCTGTGTGCCATATGAGGAACAAGCATCCATACGCCCGCATGCTTTCTCACAGCAAGGATTCATTTAGTCACAGAAGATGTTCTTCAGTGAGTGAAATGTGAGAACACCTATCAGAGAAGATGAAAAGGTGCCGGAAGGAGAGGACAATAAAGGATCAAATAATTAGTGTCACCTAACCCTGGCTGAGATTAAGAAGCTCAGAGGAAAACTAGAGCAAGGTTCAGAATTATAAATAAGGGACAAGTGCTAATGCACAGGGGTCAAAGAGCACAAAAAGGGTGTGGCTACTTCCTGTTCATTTACTGCAATGGAAGGGATGGTAGAAGTTGGAAAGTCCTGATCAGGGAGGTACAGACAGACAATGAGTCATTCACAGACAGGGACCTAAAAGAACACCCAGGTTCTAAGTAAAAACAAACAAACAAAAAAAGGCGACACACAGTAAACAGCACCTGGGAGAGAGCAGGGCTGAATAAACTTATACAGACATACCTAGTGTGGATTATCAAGGGTGCTGACCCCAATTACAAATTGTGTATGTTACACATCTTGGACTGCTCTGTTCTGGCTGTCCTGGACCCTCCCATACCATGTCACCAGAGGCCACCACAGTAAAGCAGCCAGTGAAACAGAAATGTCACATGTTCTATTTTGAAAAGCAGTTCGAAGGAAACAAGACAAAGCGTGATCTTGTCCAGGAATATTTTCTCTACTTACCCAATTCGCTGAATTTATTTTCAAATATACTGTGACTTGATTGCTTTGGGAAATATCTCTTGTACTTCTGATAGACCCAAAGGATGCCTGAAGAATAAAAAGCCTCAAGCATCCTTTCAGAAGTGGGCTAGTGGGCAATTTCAGTAACTCCCATGGCAGGGCATTCATCCACGGCTTGTCATTTGGTAGGGAGAGAGAAACATGCCTAATGCACCCCATAAACTCCACTTTGTGATGTAGGAACTAGATCCTGCCCCTCTCCACTAAGAAAGCAAGCCAAATTCAAACCAAGGAAACACCCACTGGTCATTTTACTGTAAATGCTCAAGCTAACGATCCGACTTCTCACTGAGAGAAAGATGGGAAATTCATATTTTAAAATTTATATTTCTGGAATATATTTTCAAGAAAAATACATTTTTAAACTTTCCTTCCATGCTAATCAGCAATATATTTATATTATATTCCATACTGGAAATATTCAAGGCATAAGTAAACAGGCACTTTTGATTTTTCTTCCGTGGGGGGGAAGAACATAGCGGTGCGTTACACAGCTATAGATGTATCGAGTGTTACAAGTAACACAAACATATGTGAAACCATGCCCAACCCCAAGCACCAAAACCAGAGAATTAAAGAGGATTTATAAACAACACTAATGAATGCCAAAAGTATGCAAAACTAATTTAGAGTGACTGCCTACTGCCACTTTTACCTTTCACAGAGGTCTATCAATATGCTCACCTTGGTTCCTGAGATGAAGACACTGAGGTTGGACAGGGAGAGGAGTTGTTTAAAAGATCCAGGACAAGCAACTACACTTAAATTAGAGTCTGCATTCAAGCCTAGTATTTTCCACCTGGCTCTGCTAAATAAAGAATTTGAACCTAAGTGACAACAGCCTACTGAAGCAAAGCAACTCAGCAGAATGCTGGCAGCAATGCGCCGAAGAGGGCTTGCGTGTGACATGTATGGACAGAAACAGAATGGGCCCCTAAAACAAACTAGGAGGAAAACAGCCAAGCTCCGATCCATTCTTCAAAGAAAGCGACAGGCCCACAGGGATACCTCAACTAGAGATGGGCTCTAAGCTCTAGTCAGAGGACTGCAATTCCAATTTCTAAATTTTAGATAATCCCTCTTCTAATTTTTAATAATCGGACTTCAACAATCTTTGCTCCAGAGGTCAAGAAGGTAGAAATGCTATGGAATTTTCTCTATGTGTGCACTTTTCTAGTAAGACAGGCCTACAAAGCTTTGATCAAATGCTCCCAGATGTTCAGATCCTAAATATTATACATTGCCATTTTATATAATCCACAATAAGGAGATATAGAAAAGCAAACATTACAAAGCAGCTGGCACCTTTTGCTAAGCAAAACCAGTCAAGAGAGTGCCTAAGCAAACTTTAAAGTAATTCTGACCACGGCCCAAAGATAGTGAAATAAGATGGAATAAAATAGCACTCTGAATAAACAGAGTTTATTACCCTCCTGGTGTTTACAAAAATAGAGACTGGTGATATTCCACTAATAAAGTCTTTAAAGTTGTTAAATAATGAAATTCTCACAGCAACAGAACTGTGGAGGGAAAAAACAAAAGTTAATAGGAATATAAATTTCCTCTTTTTAATAACAGACTTTCTTTCCCACTATTAAAAAAATGGTATTTTTAAAAATGTAAAAAAGGCTGGCTGGTGGTGGTGCACACCTTTAATCCCAGCAGAGTCAGGCAGATATCTATGAGTTTGAGGTCATCATGATCTACAGAGCAAGCTCCAAGACAGCCAGGGTTACAGAGAAATCCTGTCTAGAAAAAACAAAACAAAACAAACAAAAAAACAAATCTTTTTTAACTTCCTTTCTCCAATTTTATAAATTAATTTTTTGAGGCAAACTCTTTAAGTTAGAGAAAAAAGTCGTATATTAATCTACCACTATTAAATTGGACTAGGAAAAAATAGATACCTCCACTTATAAATTCAAATTGCATATGGCACTGAAACAAAACCTTAAGTGTTTGTTAAACAAACAAACAAACAAAAATCATTTACCCTTTAAACACAAATAGGTTTATCGAGAAAAAGTCCTTTTTTCAAACTAAGAGGTTTTTTTTTTAAGTGAGAAATAGGAGCTGCCTGTCATCAAATTGGCTATTAACCATCAGTCAGAAAGTGATACCATAAAAATTAACAATACAGATGCATACTAGGAAACTTCACATTTAAAAAAAAAAAAAAGACTAAACACCACAGTTAATTTGGTGTTAATGAGGTTATAAACTGATTGTTTTAATAGCATGACACTTATGAGTATGACCTTCTTAGCTGTTTCCCATGTCACATTCCTGCCCAAAACCCTTTCCTTTAGATATGAAGATATCTTACCAGGAAACATGTCATTGCACAAACTATGCAGCAACAGTCAAAAAGGAAACACAGAGTTAAGAGCGCCAGTAAAACTGACGCATTCCAAGCCTTCCGCACAGTTCAAAAAATAGCACAGTGTCAAAGCAGATCATTTGTATAAACACCAATGTCCAGAAACGAAGGATCAGTATCTGGGGTGGGTTGAGAATACACCTAAGACAGTGTTGACACACAAGAACTGCCTTTGGCTTTGCCTTACAGACTCAAAGACACACAGAATTTTCCCTTGAAATGAGAAATTTTCTTAGTGACCTTACTAAAGTGACAGTTATAAAATACATGACCAAGCTAAATATCAAGTTAATTTCTTACAAAAATGTTTCCTAAATACTAGTTAAGACTTAGGATTTTATAAAATATACTTTGTATTACTGATTGTGAAAGTTGTTATTTAAGCTTACATTAAAACATACTTTTTCT
This sequence comes from Uromys caudimaculatus, assembly GCA_028551405.1. Lineage (NCBI taxonomy): Eukaryota > Metazoa > Chordata > Mammalia > Rodentia > Muridae > Uromys > Uromys caudimaculatus. The sequence goes on from CM052702.1 coordinate 85,930,189, forward strand.
TGTGCAAAATTCTTAAAGCATTGTTTTCCAAGCTTATATATATTCTCTTTTCTGCGTCAATGTATATTGCTTAAAATCTAAAAATAATAAACTAGCCATAAACCTGTTAGCATCTTGAAGAAAGTAAATGCACAACTGTTCTTCCAAAATTATAATAGGCAATAGCGGATGTCATTAAACTACATGTGGATTCTGTGAGTATCATCAGTAAATGAAACTGGCCCAAATAAGTGAATACTCTATGTATTTTGTGTCTTCCAGAGCAGGGTGTGGCCCCTAATAAGTACACGAAGCCTGCAATTAGTTATCAACAAAATGACCAAATAAGAAAGTACCTAATCAGGATAAGCTAATCTCAATGTTCCAACACAAAATAAAAACAGAGTGCCTTTCTTCAAAAATTCTGAATTTCAAAATATATGAGGCAAATAGGAAGAGTCATAAAACTGTTCAGATCCCAGAGTGCAGAAAGCAGTTCTGACTCTAAAAAGCACCATGCTAAATTTTAAACAAAACCATCAGAAATGTGGTTCGTCCAGCAAATCCAAGGCAACAAGAAGAACTGAGGTGGAGCAATGTAGTTAAAATGGCCAGGCCCAAGGTAACCCTGCCTATACAGAGGCACCCCACCTCACTTCAAGGCTAACAGTTCTCCAGTATCCCTCCCTTTCTGCCCCGCCTCCTCCATATAAATATCATGGGAGATAAAGGTGCTAATGATGAGAATGTGACAATGTGGTAGACTTAAAACCATATGAGAGCAAAGGACCTGACCCTACTAGTCAGACAAACAATTAAAGATGACCAGTGTACTTCAGAGTATGGGGTCCTTTACAGAGGCAAGGAAAACAAAAAGCCTAAAGACAATTCGCCACTGTGCTGCTGGTGTTCTTATACCATATTAATAATGCCGGAAAAATATCACTGATTTAAGAAAATTCTTTTTTGAGTCAAGAGAAACACTTGATTATAACTTAGCAGTCAGTATTCTAGATGGTTCTGCTATGTCCTTTAAGAAAACTTGGGACTTGCTTCTATAAGAGAAAATGGGAAAGAAAAAATTTTATGTTTAACAAGAAAAACTTCCAATAGCTGAGGATAGTTTGTAGAGTTCGCCAAAACCACTGTCCATACAAAGAATGGAGACTCTAGCAAGGAATAGGGCAGAGGGATTATGGCTTCCAGCCGGAAGCCACAATTCTCCCTTAACCTACTATGCATGGAGTCTTAATTATAATCACAAAAATCGAGACAGAACTTTCTTTCCTGAAGAAAAACTATAAACAACTAACCAAAAGTCAAAACCAATTCCGACTTCCAATGACTAGCATATCTTAGTAAGTGAAAACGGGTTCCGCGGTGATCAGGTAAACAGGTGGCTGGCAGATACTGACCAATACTGAGTCTTCGGTCCACAGGAGTAGTGTGAGCAGTTGGAACAGTGTGGCCTGGCTTAATTCCCAACACCACGCGCTACACAATGGAGAAAACACCTACAGACCTGGCTGGGAACTAGAGACTTAGACACCTACGAATTACTCTTTAAAGGGAAAAAACAAACAAACAAAAACCCTTCATGCCTTGTGACAACCCAGTCACCCAAACAGGTAACAAGGTGCCCGTTTTAATCACAGGAACACAAAAAAAAAAAAAAAAGGGTTGAGGGAGATGGTGAGAATGTTTCTTCATGGATTTGCGGACCTCCCCCATAGCTGGAAAATAAAAACAAGAATTCTCGGAGCCATCCAGCAACCTGTCTCCATTTGCATACCCAGAGTGCCAGATGAGAAAGAAGATACAGATCCTGGAGAGCTTTCTATCTGCACACCAAAATGGAGATTCCACGTCAGCTTCCACCAAAAGAACACCACCTAGCACAAAATATGAAACTTGAGGAATCTGGACAAAAGGTTCTAGAAAAGGCTTCCTTCTAACGCAACTAAATAGTATCTCAAAAAGGTTTCATTTAGGGGAACAGGGAAAATACACGACTGGCACTTAAGCCAATGGACGTTTGGGTGAAGTTTTGACACTGGGCTACGTTTTTGTGCAAACAGAATTATTAAGGTTAAGGATAAGATGGAAAGAATAACTATTTTTAAGGCTCTTTTGTCCTTTCAGAAGGTATTTTATCTAGGCACTGCTAAGCGTCACTCTTTGGGGAAAGGAATTAAAAGAAAGCACATAACTGGTGGCAATTCCTCCTTTTCCCATAATTTCAGAAAAATTTCAGAAAAGAGAAGATAGAAGTTTTCATCATAAAGATGGCATATCAAATACGCACACAATTTTAAATGACGGTCTGGACAGGTAAAACTTCAGGCTCAGCTCACACCTAGAGGTACCGTGTTTGCGCTCAGGCCCCGTATATCTGGTAGGCTTTTCCATGGGATGACTGTTGGTCATTGTCACCTCTGCACCTGCTGGTAAATCCTGTTAGGTTGGTCAGCCTGGCTCCTTCAGTCTCCCTAGTGTGCTTACCAGTCTTGCACCAAGGCCTCACAGATTTTGTCCAGGCAAATGTATGAGTGAATGCAGCAGTACCACAGTGAGCTACCTAAACCGGGCGAGCTAGCTAAATCCGAAGCCTGCGAAGCAGAGCATCCGCGCTTCGCGCCACTAGCGCGCAGGCAGACCGGGGATGCGACCGCCACCGGCTGCAACCTCGCACGGCTGCGCCTACCACGCAAAAGGGATCACCACGGCTCCCGCCCGGAGTGCCCACGGCCTCACGCTACCCCGGCACACCGCGTGGCCTCTCCAAGTCTCCAGGCGCCGTCCCAGGTGGGCACCCGCCAGACACCACCGCCGCGCTCCCGCACGAAGAGGAGCTGCATGTCCTCCCACAAGGCGGCCGAAGGCTCCACAGGAAGCCGGCGCTGGGGCGGGAAGCCCCCTCCCCCACGCCCCCTCCAATGCACTCACCTGCGTCTGGGCGCAGTTTCCCGGTGGCGCTACACGCCGCGGTGCAGAGTACGTCCACGCCCGTGCACGCGGCTAGCGCTACCGGCCCTGCTCCGCTCCCAGGCCCACTCGGCTCCCGCCGCCCCCCGCCGACCCGTGCCCACAGGAGGGGCGGTGTCGGGTGCCGGGTTCCCTGCAGGAACTTCGCGGGCGCTACCTCTACTGTCGCCAGTGGCGTTGTCGCCTGCCCGGCCAGCGCGCGGGTGGAGGCAAGCCGGACGCTGCCTAGCGCTGCTGCGGACACCGAGTCCGGGCCCCAGAGTCCTGGCTAGAGCCCGCCAGGGAGCGGCCGTCCCCGCCCCCACCCACGCCCCCCTACACTTGCCTGCTGCGGCTCGGCTGCAGCTCCCACGGCTCGCGCCGCCGGCCAACAGCACCGCTCAGAGGAGTCACGCTGGCGGCGGCGGGAAGGCGGACTGGAACACGACGGAACCCCGCCCTACCGGCCGGCTGCTGCCTCAGTGACGCTGGGGCGCCGCGGTCCCGCGGTTTGTAGCAGGGCGGGAAGGCGGGGCTTGCCTGGCAGCGCGCCAGGAGGCGGGGCCCAGGAGAGCTCGCCACGCCGCCCGCCGGCCCGCGTGTGCCCAGCTCCCGCACCCTCAGGGGCACATGCTCCCTCCAGGCTCCTCCATTGGGTTTCCCGGGGCAGTCGGGGCAAGTTTGCATGCACACTGAAGGATTGGGGCAGTGATCAGTGACCCAGGCGCAAACCGAGATCACTTTGGATATATATATGCGTGCGCCAAGTGTAGGTCTAGAGATATGCACACAGAATATCTGTTTTTCAAGAAAATTTAAGGGCTCTTTTTTTCCTTCGCCCAAAGCCCAAAGGTCTTGTCCCTCGACGGAAAACTAAAAGCTTAGCCCCGCTGCGCCTTTCCACCTCCCTAGACAGAATCTGAGGGCTAAATAAGCCCTGAGTACCTGTGCGACGTGCTATACCGTGCTTCAGATGTGAAGTAGGAAATCCTGCACTCGACCCTGCATGCACCTGCCATGAACCACATCCTCCCAGTGCCCTGCGCGCCAGCCGGGCAAAGGCCCAGCTCCGAGGGGGCGTCCGAGTGCTGACCATCTCCAGCCCGATCCCTTACTCAGCTCAATCCCCTTTACCCAGAAAAACCTGTGCCTGCCCTGGACCCAGACCCAAGATCTGGAGACAGAGCCGCGCACGTTTTTTACACCTGCTTGGCGGCTTAATTACCAGAGCACCTGTCGTACAGGGATTTTTTTTTTTCTATTATTGAAAAGGTTTCGGTTTTAACCCTTCCCTCTAGAAAACTACATTTTAAAACATCACCTGTCATACCTACCTGAAATTGCAGGAGGCAGGAGGAAAGAACTGAACAGTGGGCGATTGAGTCGCCGCAAGAACGTGACGGAGGTTACAGCTTCAAGGACATGATGCGGGTTTGATGCAGCAAGGTTCGCTAAGGGCGCCCAGAGCTCCCCGCCCCCACGCGACGGGCGGGGAGGGAGGACTCCTCTATCCCAGGGATGGGGGGGTGGTGCAAATTTACCCTCTAGAGGGAAGTGAAATCAGGCATAGTAAATTAGGGAAAACAATTATGGTCAAAATGGAGACAGGACATCCTCAATTTGGGAGACCCTGGTTGGGGACACCAGAAATAGCTAATTGATTCAACACCAGCATTTCTGTGTCACCCCAAATCAGACTTAGAATTAAATGACCTTAACTGACTTTGTGCAGGTTCCTGGGAAAACTGCTCAAAGCGCCTGTGCCTCTTTGACCTCCCTGTAAACATTTAGTTATGATATTCCCATCCCAGGCATCCATTATTGCTAAGAATACCAGTTTTGAAATGTTGGAAAGAAATGGGCCTGCCCAATTTGTTAACCTAGCCCTGAAACCCTTCCAATGCCCTTCACTCTACTTTCTGAAGATGTCTGCTTGAAGTTAGACCTCTCTCAGCAGATACTTTCCAAGTAGGCTAAACTACATCGGTCTACAATCTTCGTTCTCCTACAGAACTGCAAAACGGGTTAGCTTTATAAAAGGAATGGCCAAGTCATTGGTTAAAAGATGGAGAGGGGGCCTTCAAGGGTCTGCTAAGACAGGTTCAGGGAATGGCAGAGATAATAGAGGGAAACTGCTTTTTAATTAAACTCTTAAAAGATGACTTTGGAACATTCAACATTTTTCTTTTTCACAGACTTGTTTGCTCGATTTTGACAAATCTCTCAGATGTCCCATTTAAGAAGCCATTTTACAAGGACTATCTTTGGAACTCAAACATCCCTAACCTTCCTTTCCCCACAAAACACAAGCTCCCTTTCCTGACCTTTAGAAAGTGGTTATCATTTAGGAAGATAATTTCTTGGATTACTATTGTCTATGTTATAACCCCTCCAACTCCCCTTCATTTTAAGCCTATCTTTTTAGGTTGCAATTAATAATAGGCCCAGAAAATAAAACATATGCACGTCCTACCCCCGTATCTTGGGAATAGCTCTAATAAACAGGGATTTGGAAGGAGGTTTCAGGGTTTAGAATCTTAGCCAAATGGAATGTGTGTACATGAGTGGGGGAAGGGGCAGAACCCGTTCATTTAAGGGAAGAAGTGCTCGGACATTCATCTCCGTCCACCAGTGTTAGCATAAACACTAAATGGCTGATTATTTCTCTCACCCTCACCACAATAAAGCCAGACCTGGAGCTGTAGTTAGGAGGGAGAGAAGATAACCAATCTCCAGGTCTGTTTTGGAAACAGATACTTGAAATGGAAACTAGGGAACGTGTCCACCCTCCAATCTGCCACGGTTGTACAGCTTTCCTATTAATTCTTTATAGACGTGAAATAGGTGGGCACGTAGCAACGTGCTGGGCATAAATTAAGCAACAATGGCCACAAGAAGTCCTGTCTGCCACAGAGCTACAGGGTGGGCACTGCCACCTTGCCATCCCTATTTGCTGCACCACCACCACCCCCCCCCCCCCATGCCCTAGGCAGAGTCGGGGGTTGAGGGTGCTGTCAGAGAGCTAGATTTTGGAACCAGCCTGTGGGTGGGGTAGGGAGTTGCAAGAGATGAACCACCCGGCCAGCTTTGTAGCTTGCCCCCATACTTTGCGTCTGGAGCACCACTCGGCGCTCGCACGCACACATTCGCCCACACCCCCTCGTGCCAATAATTTAAACTTCTCCGAGGCAAAGCCAGCACCTCGGTCCGCCACCACCTCCCCCGCCCTTACCGCCCGGCGAGCATCCTCCTCCCCCTTTCCCACGTCTACCCGGATTCGCTCTTTCGCAGTAGAAAGCCGGCTGTTTTCCCCTGCACCCGGAGAAATTAGAAAAGTTAAAATGAAGCGTGTGCCTGTCTGCCCAGCGTCTCGTCCCCAACCATCTTTCTCCCGGCGTCAGTTTTAACAATAGCTACTCGAGGAAGGGGAGCTACGAGGAGGGGCTGAGGACTATAAGCCGACTCAGCTCCATGGGTAGCTGCGATGCCTTGCGGCTGCCAGTGGGTCCCCTTTCCCGGAAGGCGGGCTCCGCTGCGTAGGACCAAGGACAGGGCTTGGAATCCACTGCCCAGCGCCCAGCACTGCGAGGCTCCCAAGCAGCCGCCACTTCACACACACAGCTCCAAGATCTTATTTACGCTTTTCTGAACAAAGGGAATCTCATATCCGGTACAGGCTCAAAGATTCGGCCCCAAATTGGCAATCTTCTTTTAAATCTGAATTACGATCATTGGAATCCGTGAATCAGAGTCCTCAATTCTGGCAATGATGAGTTTTGACAGCTTCTTACCACCCCAGCCCCAGCCCCAGCCCTCAGGCTGTATGTACTTTTTCCAGGCAACTACAACTCACTGCCTGGTGCAGCATCTAAATTCCATCTGGCAATCCCATCTCCCCAGCACATGCTATCTGGTTAATGCAATTAAGCTGAGGATTTTCCCCACTGGCCTAATCTGCAAGTAAGTCCAGGCTTCTGATTTCCCCAGTCCTCCGATTCCTTTGCGAAAGTAGAGGCATGCATTCCCCCCAACATTCAAGTTATCCCTCTCTTCCCACGAAATGAACTTCCAACCTCAGCCCCGAAGCTCACTCAACATCTAGCCTCCCATTGTAGCCCGCTGTATTCTGACCGACCACATTTACCACTTAAGTTTCTATCAGTGACATTTTCGAAAATTCAGTACGTTAAAGCATGCGTCCACTGTCTTTAGTCTGGCTCTCAAGAATTTAAAAAAAAAAAAAAAAAAAAAAAAGCAAAGCAGGAGCTTTGAAATGAGGCAAACATGTGCAATTAACTTCACATTCTGTATTCCGCTCACTTACAGGTTTTCTGGGTTTGCCAGCGCATCGCTGCAACTAATGATTAAAGAAACCAAACCGAAACTTACCTTTCTCCCTTAAGGTTTTTGTGTATGTGTATTTTTAAAGTAACGGTGCAGTTCTCCCAATAAGGATGAGCAAGAAGCTGCTGGATAGTTCTCTTAAGACAGCACGAAACCTAAACTGTGCTCGGCTTAAAAGAAGCAAATAAAAAGAAATGCTTTCGACCCCAAAGTCCAATGCTAAAAGAAATGATGAAAAATATGAAAGGGGAGGGGAAACTTAAAAAAGAGAGTTTAAAAAAGACGGAGAGACTACTCCTATTGCCGTTCAACTAAACAAAAAGGTGCAAGAAAAACAAACCAAGGAACAAAGAAAAGAGACGAAAGAACGTTTTTTCAAAAAGACGATGTCTTTCTCCGTGTTGCTTTTTAGTAGGTCGCTACAGGAGTAAGCTGCTGCATCTCTAAGTGAGAACAGAAATAAGGGGGGAGGACGTCTTAAAAGGGAGGTGGACTGGACCACAGATTTATAGCACCGTATCACCAACCCCTTCTCTGCCTCCGCACTGCCGTGTGTGCAGCTGCTCTGCCAGAGTCCTATCCCGGGCAGCACGCGCGGAAGTATACGCCGAGTTGCGCCACAACGTAACATGCTCATCGCCCCAGGTTCCTGATTGGGCGAGATGCTTCTATTGAGGCCGCCCAGGCGAAGCTCTGCTAGGTGATTGGGTAGGGACTTATGTCACTCTTGAGAGCTCAATGGAGTCCCGTTTCAAGGTAAGTTGTGCCGGGAGGTACACACTTAACACTGGCGGCGAAGGGAAATGCAAGAAGCAAAAAAGAGATGGGAGAGAGAGCAACGTGGGAGGGTGGAACTGTACGATGAGAGTTTGCGATATGCCACCACCTATTTTCCTCTTAAGTCTTTCTGCTTCCGAAAGATTCGTTTTATTTGCCCTCACGGCTGCATCTTTGGCATATTTCTTTGTAATAGTAAACTGTCCGGTATGTATGAGTCATGGAGAGCTCCTCTCTTTGATTGGAGAGGGATGAACATACACCCATTACTTGTCCGCATGCCTTTTTCGGTTTGTGTTCCAGTAATCTTTACATCTTTATTAGATATTAGGTAACTGTGTGTATGTTTCTCTATTTTAATATGTCCACTTCCCTCTCTCTCTCTCTCTCTCTCTCTCTCTCTCTCTCTCTCTCTCTCTCTCTCCTTTTAGAATAAGAATGAAATAAAAATGGTTTCAACTGAATCTGTAGAGTTTGAACTAGCTTTCAATCTATGCCAGAATAAAAAAGGGGTAGCAAAAACATCCTATTTAAAAAAAAAAAAAAAACAGGTACTGAGTTGAAATAAGGTCCTTCACTTGAAGGTAAAAAGAGCAGCTATATAGAAAATTAAAACAAGCCACTCCTCTGCATTTGCTGGCAATACAGAACTTGGACCACACATGGATTGCTGACAGTAAAGATAGTTCAGCCTTTACCAGGGTTTTTTGAGTATTCAAAAGTTTGATCAGTAGACCAAGTCTGTCTATATCTTTGCTTTATAGATGAAGATTCCTTTATTCCAACCCGTGTTTGATTAATAGTCAAGAGGCTGCAAGGCAGGTTTATTCATACTTATTTTTTCCTTTAAGTGAAAGTGAGATTACTAAATTTGCCTCGATTTATTTATAATGAGAAACAATATCTATCTAACTGAGTTCCTTTCCAGATGGAATTTTTCAGTTTTGACAGATAGTATCAACTTCCTAAAGAGTACATATATTTCTTACATAATCTATCTTCTCTCAAAAATTATTTTACTATGTTTATTTGCTCCTAGTCACTGTCCTTGATAATGTAAGAGAGGGAAGGCACCCATAAGAATTAAAGATTGCAGGAAGATGGAGTATCAAAGGGAACGAGAAAGGTGGGGTGAGAGCAAGTGACTTGGGAAAACCATGCTCCTTGAGCGTGTCCTTGAGTTTGATAAATGCTTAATGTAAAGAACTGGGGACCTGTTTCTCTCCCATTTAACCTGTGTAACAGTGTCTAAGTTATATTACTTTGCATAACAGCAACTGGGATTGGAAAACAGAGTCTGAATCTATGTACATAATCACCATTTATAATTACCATTTCCTAGCCCCCACCTCCTACTTTTTATATAACAATAGCTCCTTGGGGCTTAATTTCAACTTAAAACTATTAACTAGTCTCCAGTGAAACTACAGACAAATTAAGGAAAAAAACCAGTAGCTTGAAGAAAAGAAGCCAAGAGACTAAATATAAGAAAGGCTGCACCCCTGTTTACAATAGAGATAGGAAGAACTGGAGACTGGATTTCCTGTCAAATACCTTCAACTCCTCTCACCTACCAGCTCTGCATGGAAAAAAAATTGACAAAAGTGCACTACTGTTTGATTTATTCATTTATGCATGAAATGAACTGTATTTTGTCCTTGTGACCATGTTCACACCTTGATATTGCATTAATTCCTTACATTCATATAATTTTATCACTTTGAAGAGGATTCTTACATTTGTAAATGCATAAATACTTTTTATGGATGGAAACTAATAAAGACATTACATGGAAAATAATAAAGCTGTTCATTTGAATGCAAAAAATACTAAATTCTGTGCATTCAGTATGTATGCCTTTTCTGTTTGGCAGAGGAGAAAATATTTTCAAAACATTGTTATATTCAACATGCTGTTTTTTCGTTGTAGATAGCACAGATTACTTGGGAAGTTAAAAATATCTTTAAATGATAGTTTGCTCCTGAAATAATACAGTTGTTAAATTTTAAAACCTTTAAATAGATAAACAACATTTGCTTTTCTGACTTTTAAAAATAAAATGAGAAGTGATATCTGGATGTATATCTCACTGTGAAATTCATATGCCATACCTTGAAACATTAAGGTTCACTGTGCTTCTAGCGATTAATGAAGACTATGTGCAAACATCCCACCTAAATTAAGCACAAAATTGAATCAACACCTCTCGATTCATACTTAAGAAAGAGAATTATCCTTGGCACCTGAAATTGCATTAGATAAACAGTCTTTTCATGATAATTCAAATTCTGATTAAGTCATGTTAGGTCTGACATTCTCTCTGAAGCCTCAACAGTATTTTGACTTGAGAAAGAAAGGGATGAGAGTTTGGGGAGCTTCCAAAAGCATGGAGACAAGTTGGGTGTTGGTAAAATTGCAAAGTAGTGCTTTTCAAAGCTGAAATTTAGAGAATTCAATTGGCTCTATTACTGAAGTTTTGTCATAAAAGAACATGTCTCTCCCAGGAATACTTAAGGCTTCTGGACAGTGTTGTTAAGATAAGTAACTCCTGTATACACGCCCTTCTACAGGAGGAGGGCGACTTGAGCATAACTAAAGGCTCTGCAAACTACTTGTAACTTTTTAAAACAGTGAATAAGGCAGCTCGGCTATGAGTGAATTACTATTTAACTTGGCTTGGAAATTCTAAACAGTGTTCCTTCTCAAGTGAATTAAAATACTATTTTCTGATGGTTGAGCTTTGGGGAGATTTTGTGTTCATAATATTGGAAATATGCTATTTAAATCCTGCACAAGAAGTGTTGATATTATATAACCTGCCCACTACCTTTTTTACTTTCCCTTCTGAAAGGAGTATATGAGCTTTCTTTTTACAGTTTGAAAAGCAGAAAAAGTTATGGGAATATTGGAGACTTCTGAGAGTTTAGGTCCTGAGAGCACACAGGAGAATTAGTCAGGAATTAGTACCATGGACAGAGACCAGCCTAGCGGACAGAGTAAAGTTTGCAGAGCAAGACTGGCACAGTATTTTCTGTTCCTCCCCGTTGAGACTCGGTAAGAGCTCGTTAGTGAAAGCTTTTATACCACGGATTTGAGGCAGAGGCTGCCCTCCATTGAAACAGGTTTGTTTGGAATTAAGCTTCCTTTTGTTATAGCCCGGCCATTGTGACAAACCCGAGTTTGAGCCTGGATGTGAGTCCTCTTCCTCTACTCCACACCCTTCCCCCCCCACTGCCTGGAGGAGCAATCCTTTCATCAAGGTGTTCTTGCAAAATAAATGCAAATCCCAGTAATCTTGGAAAAGTCTGGCAAGCCTACCACAGAGTTTCTCATCTTGAAATTTTCCAGTGGGAATAGCAGCAAGAACTCCTCCTCGACTACCCTAGTTCTTTTCTGGGATGCTTTCACTCCCTGGCAATGTCTTTTGCCCTTGAGTACTACCTCAAGACTGTTTTGCAAAGGACCCATTATATTGCAAACGCTGGAGCAGGAACACTGTCCAGTGAGGCAGTAAGCAAGACCACAAACAGCCTTTTCTTGTCTATAAATTCATCTTCAAAGGTAAAGGCTACAAAATATAATAGACTCAAGGGGAACTCCTCGGGTTTCTGATTTACCTAAAGAGATAAGTGAATTGTGAATTATTTCATTTTTTTTTCCTAGTAAATCTTGGGAGATGACCCTACACTGTGACCCCCACTTGTCTCCCTCTGCCCGGAAAAATTCTTGTATGAGTCACATTCTCCTTTAAGTCCCTTGCTGCCGGTTTCAAACCAAGATCTGTCGCACGTGCCCCTCTGTGTTTCAGCCTGCGATCAAAGATCATTTACGGAAATGCTCCCACGAATATCCTCAGATTTTCTTCCGTCGTTCACTCTGTAGGAACTTTTAGGAGGATAAGCTCGCGTCTCTGCTAGAGGAAAGGAGAATATCCACGCAAACAGGGGAAGGTAAAAAACTAGAGGTGATACAGGGCAAATCAGAGCCTGGTGTCCGTTTCTTTCAGTGATATTAACAGCCTTCTCTAAGCTTCCTCTTGCAGCCGATACAGCTCATGCAAAATTAATACAAGTAATTAAAAATAGCAGTTTCCAAAGTTAAAGGAAACCATCTGTCTCAGATGGTAGCAATCAGTCTTTTCACCCGCCCCTTTACCCGGACCTGGGAAGAAACTGTTGCTCTGCTTCCGATGCTCAGAGGCTCTTTCTTATATTGAAGATTTATGTTTCCACTTGTGTGCGATCCACGTCTAATTTGAAATAATAAAGCCGGACTGACCAACCAGTCAATCACAGCCATCAACTGCGCCCGGCGAGGGCCCTGCCCCCAGCTCCCTCAGGTCTTCAACCCCCACCCCTTCCCACTCCCTCCTTTTTTTCTTTCCTCTCCTTCTCTCTCACACACACTCATATTTCCCCCACGTGTGTTCAGATCAACCCTTGCCCCACAGAGCAAGCGACAGCACCGGGGCACGTTGACAAAGGCGGGGTTTGTATCTGAAGACTGAGGCCCGGAGAGACCAAGGCTAGTGAAACAGCTGTCTTATCAGCCTGCTGCAGAGATGGAGATGGCTAGAGCGGTCCTCAACAGATAATCGCTTGAATAGGTTTGCAAAGCGCCAAACTTCACGCTTGATAAGCCCAGCCCAATGTAGAGGGCAGCCCGGATCCTGCTCCATTCTGTTTCATCTGGGCTGTGAATTAAGAAATTGAAATTCAGGTGGCAGAGGCAGCCGGCTGCTGATAGACTCCGAAAGCAAACTGACATTAAAATGCTTTCGGCAGGCAGAGAGGGGGCACCTAGAGTGGGATATTGTGTTTTTGTTTTTTTGCTTTTTGTTTTATACCGTGTAGGGGGCAATGGAAGAGAAAAGCCCAACAGGTTTTAAAATTATCTGGGAAGGGATGCGGTGAATAGTGGAAAGGGGTCTCGGTGTTCAGGCATGAAGTTGCCTAGCAAGAGCGTAAGTAACAATTGAAGCCAACCTGATATGACAGGAGACTCTAGCGCACAGCAGGGAACACAGGGCATAGGGACTGCCTTCCAAATTAGGCTTCCAAGTTTTTCTTCCATAGTAAGAAAAACACATCAACCTAGATACAGGACTTTCTAAAGCCAGCTGGTAACCTGGTCTACGTGAAAGGGTCTCCTCCCTGCTCCAAAGAAAACCTGCCTCGCTTTTAGAATAGCTCGAGAAGTCATCAACTACCTTAAAGAATCCACTTAGTTATCTGTAGAAATAACAGTTGTATTTCAACCCCCTCCCCCTTGACATAGCTCATTAAAACAGTAGAATTGGGGAATCTCCATTCTAGGTATATGTTGTAACAGATTCCAACTTTTCAGATAGCACACTCTATTTCTACACTCCTTTGCCTGCTTAAGATGTTTGAAACTTATTATTTGATTAAATGCTACCCCACAATTTAATATGCATAAGGACCAACATAAAACCCCTAATGTATTGTCCTGATTCAACAACAGCCTGGCACTGGACCTTGTGCTGTGTTTCTTAAGTGTCTGAACTGTAAGCCCATCATGGGTGTCCAGTATGATGTCTACAAGAGGGCACATTTTCCACAGTATTTATATTCTGTCATAGACACATTATGAAAAGTACCTTTGAGCTACAACACACAGCTAATTCCAGATTCAGAAAATCAGTCTGCTTTCATTTTGTAAAACTCTCAAATTTAGATCAATGCCTGAATACTGAAAATATAAAGTATATTTTAATCACTTTTGAGGTGAAGAAAAACAGGTAAATTTGTTAGGAAAAACCTTAAGATTTTATTACATGTTTTGGTAATTATTAAACTCTTTTCCTATATGAAAAGGAGTTCTTCTAAACTTTGAAGTGATCTGATTCCTGAGTAAGAAGCAAATAAATACATTATCAGTCATGGGATTGCACAGACATTTCTGTTGAATGGCTATATATATATATATATAAATCTTTTATGCCATGTAACACAAAGAACAGATATTTGGTTTTTTTTTTAAAGCCAAGTCTGTGCATGAATGATTAAAGGATTTGAAATTTATAGTTATATTAGCAATTCTTTTCCATATTATGTTTTTCTATAAACTTATAGAAGTTTACATAATGGCAATGTATAAACATGCTAAGAAAAATTCTTTTCATAAATCCCTGCATTTCTGTACTATGCTATTAACTTCAATACTCATATGAACAAGATCGTGCCTTATTTGTCACAAAAAGACAATTTTAAATTACCAGATTTAATGAACATTTAAGCTACAGTTATTTTTGTTGTTTTTCTTAAGCATATTGAAAATATACACACAGCAGAGGTTTTAACTACTGTTTATTGATATAGGTAAAACTTTAAAGATAAGAATTTGCATCAAAGCTAAAAGATGCATTTCAAGTTTGTGAGGTGAGACATGAATTTAAGTTGTTATAACATTTTAAAACTAAAAGATAACTTTAATTTTTTTCGATGAATAGAAAAAAATGTTTTAATATTGAAAATTTGTATGACAACCATTCCGGTCTCATTTTTGCCACTGATTAATAATAATAATAGTGTGTTTGTATGTGTGTATGTGTGTGTTGTTGTTGTTGTTGTTTCTGCTGCTTCTGAAGGGCTAGTAATTCATTATCATTGATGAAAAGTAGTAAAATAGTCAAGAGTAAAAAATTTATTTTTTAAGAATTTTCTAGAATCAATCCCTCGTAGGAAATAACGTACAGTTAAGGCTGAGAGTCTTTCTTTGACTCCAGAAGCAAAACTCCATGAAGCTTTTAAAATACCCAAGAGTTGTAATACTTTGGTTTATAACTGATCATGAATCTGTTACCAAAAATATCAGATGGAGCTATTACATCTTTCTGGTTATAGCATTTATCATACGGTAAGTGCCCAATAAATCACAATCCATCCAGTTCCTAAATATTTATCCCTCCTCTTTAACAAAAGGCTCATTTCAATTTGATTCAAGCATCTTTTTGAGTGGCCATCATGTGCGACAGTAACAGAACAAGGTTACAGACTGTAAGTGTCTAATGGAAATCAGATTAAGCTTTTAGGAAACCCTAGGAAAAGAGAAAATTAGAAAATCTAACTAGCTCAGTAAATGTGTTTTTAAAACATAGCCACGCTATGCCTGCTTGTGCTTTGTTGGTGCTGTTAAGTCTTCTAAATGTTTGTGCACTGTAACTTTTTATTCCATGATTGTCAACATTTTCTCCTTGAAATAGATATCATAACAGTACCCCTTTAGGAACTATAGTTTTGCAAACTGATAAGCGCTTGAGCTATGGCTTTGGCACTTGTCAATATGTACTTGACTCTGCCACTGTGGAGTCTTACGTCCACTTATCACCTTTAAGCCTTGGTGTTCTGATCTCTAAAGCAATGATAGCAAGGATCAATGTATAGCACTGTGAGGTTAAATATAATCATGAGCATAGAACAATCAAAATTCCTGCCTGGAAGAAGTGGTCAGTACATAGTAACTACAACCATGGGCACATTTATTTTCATAAAGCCAGAATTAGAATTCCTACCTCGCATGTGGTCTCTTAAATATTTTTCATTTGCTCTCATTAGTGTCTTACCTGATATATTCTATGTTAAATATCTTCTCGAATATTTCTAATTGTAACCAAGTTTTAAAGGCCCCAGAAGACATAAAAATCTTCTATCTGCCCTGTTATGTGACTTCAATATATTTCCCAATACAATTTCATGATTTGCCCATAAAAAGTTGTAGGTCTTCAAAAAGGAACTGAGTCTGAGATCCCATTTGACTGATATAATAATAAAAACACCTTAGATTTTATAGTATCTTTTATCACAAAAAGCTCAATGCACTTTTACATATTTATCATGGTAACCTCCAGAGGTGAGAGGGAAATAAATTATGTCTCATTTTCAGGAGCACTGCGGAGGCATGAGGGGTTTGGGGAGCATTTCTAAGGTTAATAGACACAGAAAGCAAGTTTCCTGGATGCTGATCTTCCGGCAGTTTGTTCTCTTCGGCATTAATTATGGCTATTGTTCCTTTAGTTAGGCTCACATGTTAGTGTGTGGCATTCAGTATAGCTCATAATTCAGTTAATTACTTGATGGAATCACATTTAATCAAATATACACCACTGAAGTTTAGCAAAATTAAAATATTTTGATTTAATGTGGAAACACTTAATTATTCAATTACATATACATATATGTATGTGCATATATGATCTATGCTTAGTTTCTATTCTTTGTTAATTCCAAAACATGATTTGAAAAGTTAAATAGTTATTTATGGCATGGAGAGAAATTGGATTCAATGCCCGTGTCCTAGCCTGTCTCTAAACCCTTTCTCTTTCCGCGTGTATTTTTATATGCTGTTATATTTTTTCCATTTATATGGACTAATAGGACTTTTACTCTAGTATACGATTTCTTAGGTTGCCTGTGCTTTTAAAAATCTATCAAATAAATATCCAAAGGAATATAAAGGCAGACTGTATAAACAGCTTTTAATAATAAGGTTTTGTTTGTTTGTTTTGAATAAAACAAAGTGGAGAATTAATATCAAGTTGATACCATAAACCAGACTGTTAGAAGAACAATTAAACTGGCTTATGGTTCATGGCTTCTCAGTTTCCTTCCAGCTTACTTTGGTATGGATTGATAAAGATAGAGCTACAGATTGAGATCTTGAGTCATTAATTAGAAGGAAGCAAACTTTTGCAGCCTGATTTAAAAAATGAATGTAAATGTCTGAAGGTCTGACTTCACTATAGGTCACAGTGGAGAGCAGATGCAGCGTTTTTTTTACTTTACCCTTCGGTGGGTATAACTTGATAAGACTGACCCATTCTCGGCCAAGCCTAGTCACGTGACTACCAGAGTTGCTGGTGGTGTAATTAGCACACGAAAGAAAACATATATGCATATACACAGAGTAGCTAATGCTCTTGCTCCTTGCTCTTTCATATCAGTTCTTCTTAAAGATTCACATTGCTATGGTTAGATCGAAAGTCTGCTTTTTTGAACAAGCAACATTTTGGGGCCAAGGATACTGTTGCAGTAAAAATAAAGTCCTATTCCTTTGGTCACTGTCATCCTGGCATCAGAAATTAGAGAACATGGTTGTTTAAAATATCAGATTTTATAAACACACGTTGGAAATTATAACATAAATGAATGATGTACAGGCTGTTTAAGGTTTTTGAGAAACAAATAGACGTTTCCTTGAATTATTTTGACACAATTTACTGTGAGGTTTTTTTTTTTTCCCTCTTGCTGATATTTCTGGATTCCTTGTGAAGGCAATAAAAAGAAAAGCCTTTCTTTTATGTCAGTGCTCATTATTTAACTCATAGAGCACTGGTGTTTTCTGGAATACTAATATTTTCTAGATGCAGAAGGAATACTAACAGAGGCGTGTCTCTGTTTTAATCATATCAAAAGAATTCATGAACATTTGAGTCTTTTTATAAAGTCCGAATAAAGAGGACAAAATTTATAAACATCACAAGTGTTCAGCCTCAATTTAAAGAATCTTTATACAAATCTCCCAAATGTGTGCAGGAGATGGGGCGTGTCACTCAGGACAAATGGAAGTTGTTTTAGAGGTAACAGAGAAAGCACTGTGGTGAAGACCAGGCTACTACCTACTGTGTTGGCAGAAGGCTAGAAAGCACAGCTGTCAGGTTGTTTTAGTATGCCTACGTCAAACGCTGGCTATGAAATTCAACTGGGGGAAGTACAGATACACAAGTACCCAGACAAGCTAGATGCCACTGACTACTGCAAATTTGGGAAGTGCTGAACACGAAGGGAAGGAACGAGACCCACAGGATACACTGAGGTTCATCTGAAATTCAAAACTTCTTGGAATGAAGAGGCAGAATGAAAGAAGGTCAGAGAACAGGGAAAGCGTGACAGATACGGAAGAGGGGCGCATGGCACCACTAAGAATCTATGTTCTGATGGTCACAATAAGTCTACCGGGAAAGTGACAGGACCCTGAACAAAGAATGTGTTTGTAACAAGGAGCCAAAGGTGGCTTATGAACGAGAAACAGAGCTGGAGCCTGTGTGGCTGGCCACCAGCTTCACTTTAGATGTCCTTAGGATACTTTTGTGCCTGTGGAGGTCCAGCTATAAAAACTCAAACTGTGGTGTTTACCAAATATTCCTGGACTTAGAAGAAGGAAACATGAGTATTAGCACTGTTTTCCTACTATCTGCTCCCCTTCATCAAGGCCTTCCCCGTAAACCTCATGATTCCCATACCAGCTTAGCAATAGTGGCCATGATAACATGAGCTATGTGCTAGGTGGCTTTTGTAGAAGACATTGAGGAAGTTAAGCAATTTGCCCAAGATATACAAGTAAAAACAGGAAGTCTGTCTCTAGAACCTGAGTCCTTTTGCACTGTTTAGTACAAGAACCCTACTTTACATTTTAGACATAAAAGTCACCATCTTTAAAGATAACACAAGTACAGGTGACAGAACACTTGAAAAAGAGCAAATTATAAGGGATAGATAATATTTAATTAACATGAGCAGACAAAAACTATTTTATATGAAAAGTAATTATATGTCTTAGTTTTGTGATAATTTGTCTATTGCTGACAAATGGAAAGAAACAAAATTGATAACTGCTTTTTAAAAGTGATTCAGAGAGATTACTAGAATTTTAAAAACTATAAGCTGTCCTAGGATGTTCTGAACCTAAGGTAATATTGTTTTGAAAGCTAAGGAATGCTTAGGTTTTTTGTTTGTTTGTCTTAATTTTAAAGAGTCTTCTCCCTAACTTATAAAACCATTGAAAGGATGGTATATATTTATTGTTTAATTATATATAAAGATTTTCTTGAAATACCGACCTTATTAAATTTTATACAGAGAATATTCAGTACAACATTAAACCAAAGCTAATTTGGGCAAGAAGGTACTAGATTTACAGTTAATTCTTTCATTATATTTTCCGCATTGTTGTACTTGGAAAAATTCTAAATAGGCATTATCTTTTACAAAGCAGACAAATAGCTGGCTTAGGATTTTGATAAGAAAAAAAAATTAAAAAGTCAACTACTCAAGCTTCTGCCCTTATAGCCACCAGGTGGGGGCAGCTGCTATATACGGAGTGGTAAAGTCCAGTAAAATCCTTTAGGACTTTGATTCTGAGAGAGGTCTGAGTCACCTGCAGCCCCGAGCTTTATACTCACAATGACATTTATCGACAAAAACAATGATTAAATTTAATGCAGATGAGAAACAAATATGACAAAGCAATATAATCACAATATAAGAAAGTGTTCTCCCAGTTTTCTAAAGACTACATCACGTATAATTATTCTGTCTAGTTAGAATTTACCGGGACTAACTGGAGAAAGGAAAACGAGTCCCTTCATTTACTGCCTATCTAAATTATGACCAAGGGAAATATCTTTTCTCATTAATTAATCATTTCTTTTATCCATTATACACTCTCCTACCATAGGTAAAGAATATTATAAAACAAATCTTTACCAACCAGAAAAAAAATCCATAAAATGACTTGCTTATATTTCTATAGCGTATAGGTAAATGAAAATCATATTTCCCTAAGTAATTATGAGATTGAACAAAAAACTGGCTTGCTGACAGGCACCATTTAGTGAATTGCTATTTCAATGCCCTAAACAGTCACCTAAGTTAATTTAATTTTCATACTGTTTAAATTTTTTTGTCTTTAAAATCACTCTTCAGAGAACGAAAAAGTGGCTCACAGCCTCTCTGTGGGATGATGCAGTATCTCTGACGCAGTCTCTGCTTTATCTCTTATTTCATTGCACGATTTAGAAATATTCTAAAACCACAGCAGGGTTCTAAACAAAAAGCCACAAAAGCATCTTTAAGGAAGGTCAACTAAATTTGTGATATCGTCCAGCCTAGGGAAAATAATATCAAGGAATAATTCCTAATTAACAAAAACAATTTTTGTAACATGATGTATTTTAAAGTGCCCTGTTACTACACCACTAAGTTTTATAAACTGTATCTATATTAATTTTTAAATATGAATTATAAGTCTTTAAAACAGCGTTTGTTGTAACAGAGCACGGTCAGTGCCCGGGCCTTCATTCATGCACTCATTTTGTGAAGCACAGTCTTGAATAATTTTCAACCAAACAGGACTGCAGCAATCAATTCTCATCCAATTTATTGGGCATGAGTTAAAGCCAATTAAAAAACCGTTTTTGGTGCAATTCAAGGGGAAAAAATGTATAAACTCATGAAAAACAAATTTCAGTCCTAGACATGAGTCATCACTATTTAAAATACTGGTGTCATCCTGAAATCAGAAAATGAAAAAGAAAGATCCTAAAGTTGTGCAGTCCACTCTGGAAACTGCATCTATGAGAAATGATTGTTAGAGAATTGTTAATATGTTAATGAGGAAGTGACCTGGAAGAAGGCTCACGCACTTCCAGCCTTGCCTCCTATCTGAGTGAAGTCAACAGTGAAATTACAGCAGTTTCTTGAATTTATGAATTAAGAGCTGAGATAAGAAGTGACCTTTATACAAAGAAAGCAAAACACTTGGAGTATAATTTTAAGGTATCTTTTACCTATTAGTCCAGGCCACCTTTCACATGAATACAGTGGCTTGCTTCTAAGGCTATAAAAGGAGACAATCCTATACGATTTGGATGTCTTTAGGATAATCAAAGCACCAAAATTGAAGCTCCTGGGTGCAAAATTGCAGCTATAAAAGAGAAGGATGCATTTTCCATCTGTATACTAAAGGAACTTTTCAAGTGCAGGATTGTGGCAGTTAAGCGCTCATGCAGACCTGAGTCCCAGTCCTGCATTTCCAAGTTCTTGCTTTATGACCCGAGTTACCTAAACGTTCTTAGCCTCAGCTTTGTCCATTAGTAAAATGGGTATTGGAAATAAGAGTCACTCTTATAGGCATGCAGTGAGCATACCAAATAAAAAAAGTTCTTGTTGCCTGGCCAGATATGGTGGCACATGCCTTTAATCCCCGCACTTGGAAGGCAGAGGCAGTTGGATCTCTGAGTTGGGGGCCAGATTGGTCTATGAAGCAAGTTCCAGGATAGCCAGGGCTACATGGAGAAACCCTGTATGAAGTATGAATGAATGAATGAATGAATGAATAAATAAATAAATAAATAAATAAATAAATAAATAAATAAATAAATAAATGGAAAGGAAAAATAGTCTTTTGTTTTATGAAAGTGCCTACCACGGTACCTCCTAGGTCTGTGCATGTATGCCTCTTGCTACCTGAGGAAGGGTTTTTCTTTTTCCTGATCTTGACTCTAGGAGATTCCACTGAGAAATTGTGAGGTGAGTTCTAAGCATGCCTGTTTATTTAAAAAGAAATAAGAAGGAAAGAAAAAGAGAAAGAGAAAGAGAAGAGAAATGAAAGGAGAGGGGAAGGGAACGGAGGAGTAGGGAGGGGAGAGAAAAGGACAGGAGAGGAGGAGAAAGGAGGGGACAGGAGAGGGAAAAAACTGCATAAAAAATCTGATTAAACATTGGTTTAGGGGAAAAACCACAGAATTTTTAAAAAATCAATATAGATTTCAGCTCCTTGGTCCCTTATTGTGGAGATTGTAAACTGTTGCTTGAACAATTTTGGCTCTGCTCACTCTGTGATGTTATTAACGATGCTGAAGGACATTTAGTTGGTATATCTCAAGGTCTTATTTATATCATATGACTGTATGAAATAAGCACCATTTCCTGCTAGTAAAATGAACAGATATGAGAGATAACCCCAGGAAATTACAGAATCATTCCTGGCAAAGATATATTTTAGCGTCAGCTATGTTTGTAGCTTCACTTTTATTTAATAAACATAAGCAGATGAGGCAACACTACCAAATTATTTTTTTTCAGAGTCATATTTTTCTGTTCAGTTAGTTTATTGAGTTCATTTATAACTGTTGTACCTCAAGATAAGTAAGCGCTCTTCCCTGTGTAGAGTTAAGGAGCCTTCCAGTTAAGAAAAGCAATCAAGCAGCTAATAAAGAAATACACACGCACACGCACACACACACACACACACACACACACACACACACACACACACACACACACGGTATGCTAGCCTGACATGAGTTTTCTACCAGTAACTTTTGACTCACAGTGACTTTTTATTAAACACAACAAGACTATCCTTAACACTTTTTCAGTAGTTTAAAATTTAATGTATTTGCTTAGCAACTTGCCTGTCACCTTGAAAGAAAGTAAAATATTTCCCTAGTAGATTTTGAGCTTTAGCAATGTTAAGAAAGGTAGAAACAGAGCCTAAGGGGAACAAAGGATACTCAGGTGCCAGAGGTCAAGGGCAAGGCAGAGAGGAAGAGTGAAAACCTTCCATTGCTGTCTGGGCTGTTCTGGGTACAGCTTGAGCATTCTCAGATTTAAGGTTTTTAAAGCAGAGTGATACATTTCTTGGCATACCTATACATAGGAATTCAGAAAATTTCCACGGCAGTCACACTCCCAAACAGTTTTTAATTCAAAATTTGCAGGGACCAGGCCATTGATATACTATCCCTGGATTTAGGAATGCAAATTGCGCCGGGCGGTAGTGGCACAGGCTTTTAATCCCAGCACTTGGGAGGCAGAGGCAGGCGGATTTCTGAGTTCGAGGCCAGCCTGGTCTCCAGAGTGAGTTCCAGGACAGCCAGTGCTACACAGAGAAACCCTGTCTCGAAAAACCAAAAAAAAAAAAAAAAGAATGCAAATTGCCTAGATCACCTAGGAGCTTGTTCACTGTGAAAATGCTTATCCCTGAGGGCAATCTACGGGCAAGCTTTAAGAATGACTTGCAGTCTAGAAATAATTTAGCATCATGCATTGACAAGCTGTTGTAGATCAAGTAAATGCTGATTAAGTTGTAGATGAGAGAGGCTGATAGGCCCATATTCCAGTTCCTACATATGAAATGAAATAGTTTGCGTGTTACCAGCAATGAGTTGTTTTCTCACAGACAGAAGCTCTGAACAGCTGTATCCACACTCTGACTCTCTATTGTCTCCTGGGTTAGAGTTCAGGAGACTGTTCCATGGGGAAAGCAGCCAAGTAATATATGTGGTTAGAAACGTTATCCAGGGCAACCCAACTCCTCGGCCACCTAGGACTGGAGAGCAGATACCTTATGTCACTGTGCCTCCCTACTGAGGGGACCACCCTCCCTGGATGACAGCCTTTTCTGGCCTATTGTCAGATCTGGAGTCATAAGGATTCTGCGCAAGATTCTTGACATCAGGCTCAAGACTTGTCATCATCCTCTTAGATTCTGTCAATTTCATTTTCTACGTATTATATAGGATATTTTCTTATTATTTAGAATGAATTTTAGGACCTTTTCTACTGGGTAGTAAATAGATAACTTCATTTTGATCATATTGGAAGACGAGCAAGTGAAAGATTATTTTTGAAAAGCTGTCGTTGTAGTAGTCTTTAATGTATCCACTAGAGGACTCCTCTCTCTCTCTGTGGCCTCTGGCATTTGATGCTTAACTAACTCTTGAGTTGAGCCACTGGCTACATATCAGCGTTAGAACAAAAACATTCCCCCTACTTTTAACACCTCCTGCTAGTTCAATAAAGCGATGTTTAAATAACTGAACTGGCTTCAATGAACTGTACTTGCCATTTTTTCCTGCTTCTTAGCTAGATAAAATGGAGATAATTATGAAGTGGATGAGCAGGTTTAGTGAAAGCCAGTTTCTTTTGGTACACTCCTGAAGCAGCAATCATCATCTGTTTGGCTTTTGAAGAGCAACAATTATAATCACTTAAACCCCCAAGGGGAACAAAAATAGAATTTACATTAGCATATAAAATATACAGCTGGATTGGGCAAGCCTACAAAATTCTGGGGAAATCGGTCTACTCTGAATGCTATTCAAGCTTACAAGTAAAATGAGTTTGAGAGTATTTTACATACTTCCTTCCTATAAAATAATGCATGAAACAATGATGAGAGGGGGTTCCTAAAGAGGAACGCAGGGAAATACATTTTTAAAGAAACGACGGCCAGGAGAGAATCCCAGAAGGAAGGGCTAGCAATGGTGTGCTAAGAGAGTATCAGAGTGCAACTGGATGATGCTAGGCACACAAAGTCCTTGTCTGAAGGAGAGAGTTTTCACAGTAAAACTACACACATCTATCTGTGAGGCTTCAGAAAGAAGCAGGATGGTTTGAATCTGCCCAACAGTGAAAATTAATCCCAAGGAAGGAAACTTTCACCTTAGCAACACTTCCTCCTTCTCGGGCAGATGTGCAGTAACACAAAGAAACCGAAACTGGGTGAAAGCATTTTTCAGATCCATGGTCCTCACAGGCCCTCTTTACTGCACCCTCTTCCTCATCAGAGCCCGGCTCACAGGCAACCTCCCTCAGCACTTCCGGTATTTAATTATTTTCCCTTGTGACTCTCTTGTACAGTTTGAAGATCTATTTTTTTGGGGGGGAGGGGGTTGAGCATAGATGAATAAAAATGGAGCTTGTGCTGAATCCATTATGCCACCAGCAACAAAACACTAACATAATCAATATCTTAAAGGCTTTCCTGGCTGTGCACATTTGTCAAAGGCAGTATGTCTGAGGAATTACACTAATGAATCTCGGAACAGTCAACATCCTATGCAGGAAGCTTGCTCTCCCTCATAAGTGCATAGCTATGTAATGGTAACTTCCATTTTTCTGTATATCATTTGAAAATCCATTATTCTACTTTTTTTTAGTAGCAAGAAACCACAGAGTCCATGTGCAAAACTGAGAAGCCTCCACAAATGCCAAGGTAATACCAAGTGTAGGCATACTAGTGCGACCACTCTCTGCCTCCCTAAAGGAAACTGGTATATAACTTCTGATGTTGGTCTCATTGCATATAAACATTATTTATCACATATCTAGCTCAGAGGTGAGATGCCCACTGCTTGACCACATGGTCCTATTTCCCAGTGGGGCATTCCCATGGATGCTCCAGCATTGCACGTGACAAGACAACATGCCTTGATTTCTGTAGAGCAAAGTCTTTCATTCATTTGTATTCTCAGATACAGTGGCCTCCAAACAGTACCAGTCACACATATACCAAATAAAATTAATGCCACCAAATCAAGCTCAGTGCTGATAGATTAAGCCCTGAGATGTTAGAAATGCAAGCCTAAATGTCTACAGCAATCTTAGTTCTCATTATCTTTAACAAAGGATAACGTTAATTTTTAAGATTGTATTAAACATTTATGATATTAATCAGCTCTTTAAACGACTTTTCTGGAAACTCTCAAAAACTGGGTTCTTCCTTCTTAATGGAAATGATCTCCAGTCTTATTAACTTTATAATCTCTATTTCAAGGAATGTCCGCCATTGTCACTTCCTTTCCAAGCCTGCCCAGTGTTCAAGGGTAGTGGCGTCTAGTTTGCATTATTTCATGAGTTCCTGGTAAAACTCTCCTATTCTCAGAGGTATAGAAAATCCACAACATGTAACTCATCGAAGACAATATGTAATGGCTTCCTCTTCAAAGAACTTATAGAGAGAACTGAAGTGCAGAACCGAAGGACCCCAGGACTAAGGGAGGACGACAAGGTGCTTCTGGCTTTTCTTCTCCTTACTTTAAAGATATTTAATATTTTTCCCACTCTTGTTTTCAAGACATTATAACTTTGGATGAAGTTGAGAGAATGCAGTAGAGGAGAGGTTAAGAAAAAAGTCCTATAGACTTGCTTTGCAATAGTCTCAGTCTTTAGTTAGTACTAAGTATAGTAAATAGTCTTATTATTTAATAAAATTAATTTTCATGGTACCTATTATCCCTGACGTTTAAAGTTGAACATAGCTTTAATAATTTAATTTTCTCTTTTACAATTATATGGACAGATTTTTAAAATTTTAATAAAATTGAGTAGACAGAAAATAATACATCTAGACACAAAGTTTTTATTTTAGTACATAATATTAATTTCTAAATTATAGATACAATAGAAAAATCATGAAAATATTTTAACATTTAAAACAGAGAAAAAACTATATTGATAGTTTTGGTTTTTGTTTTGTTGTTGTTGTTTTGCTTTTGTGGGTTTTGTGGTAGTGGTGGTGGTGGTGGTTGTGGTTTAGTTGGTTTTTTGTTTTTTGTTTTTTCATAAACAACCAAATTAAATTTCTTGGGAGTAAAGTTTGGCCAGTCTTTCAAGATATGTGCTCCAGGGCCAAAATGTAATAGAACTGAATTTTAAATATTAAATATATGCAAGCCTCTGTTAGGGAGTTTTTCATCCCAGAGGACCTTGGGGTACACTGAGGCAGGGTCGAAGGTACACTGTTGTAGCTCAGGTTGGCCAGTTCCTATTTCAGCTGCCAAGGGTTTGAAACCCAGGAGGTTGGGCAAAGAATCTATCATCTTTTATTGTTTAAAAAGGAACTGTTGACTAGGGTTTCATTTGAAACTTTTAACTTTTTGTGTAACTTTCTGCTTTGATGGTTCTCTTAGTTTACCAAATCAGGACAGTTTATAAAATGGAGGATGCTGAGTCACTGAATAATGAGGTAGAGACCAACAGTGCTTAGTTTAGGAAGTCTGACTCAGGAGAGATAATCATTGATCTGCTACTTATAAAATCATATGGGATTTTATTACTTTAGAAAAATACTATCATAATTCAATTTTCAAGTCTTAAAATAAATTAAATCCTGTTTAAGTTGCTAGCAAAACAAAATACCTTATTTATTTAGTTTTAGGTTTCAGTTTAAGGAAAATTAAGTTTTCAGTTATATTTTCCTTTTATTTAAATAGAAGTTTTGGAAAGTATTTTAAAATACTTTGCCATTGTAAATAAGTTAATATTCTCATGTTTTGGTTTGGTTTGGTTTAGTTTGTTTTGATGGTGGACAGAGGACACAACAAATTCTCCATAATTAATATCCCAGAAAAGAAACCACCAATCAAACCAGGTTACTCTATCTAAAGCCAACTGGAGGATCTTGTTAAAAGTATTTCTTTTTTTTTTTGAAAAAATGTTCTTGTCATGCAAACTACAAAAATTATTGGAGATTATGTCAGTTTTATTTAAGTGTCTTTTAAGTCTAGTAGACTACTTCATTTTTCTATTTGATTCACAATTTGTTTCATTTTGGACCTAAGTTTAGAGTATAACAGCTTTTAATTCAAATCCTTTTAGATTTTTTATGACCTGTCTGATGTTAAATATGTAAGTGTTGAGGCCACATAAACATGCTACTCAGAATATTGTACATTAACTGAGATCATATATACAAAGCACTCACCCATATGACTAGATCCTCCCAGCTAAACTACATAGTTAACATATAAGATAAATGTTGAATTTAATGCTAATAAAATAATAAAGATTACTTTTGTATCTTAAAAAATGTAAATGTTGGAGTCCAAGATATGGCTCAGTGGATAAAGGTGCTTGCAACCAAACCTGTCTACCTGAGTTCAAGCCCCAGAGCCCACATGGTGAAAGGAGAGAACTGACTCGTGCAAGCTGTCCTTTTACCATCTACATCTACACTGTATCTTTCTCCTGAATGCCCCCACACATGTGCACACACAAGCAAATAAATGAAAAAAGTAAATGTTTGAAAAATGTTGGTGTTGCTGGAAAAAAGCTTAGTGGTAGAACTCTTGCCTAGCATACATGAGCCCTTGGGTTCAATCCCGGCACTGTAACCCTGATAACATTACTTGACTCGGTCCTATTTTGCTTCTTTGATCATTAGTACATTTCATGTCCTAGGTATCATAAAGAAGTCAAATCTTCTATGTATTTGACATACCATGAGGTAGTCTGTCTTGCCCTCCCCATCTCTACTTCCTACATCTTAGCTACTTCTTAGTATATAAATAATCACTTAACCATATTAAAAGAAGCAATGACTATTTGTCAGACTTTTAAGAGTTTTCTTCTTGGGGCTAAAGAGAGGGCTCAACAGTGAAGAGCACTGTGGCTCTTGCAGAGTACTGGGGTTCAGTTCCTAGCACCCACTTGATGGTTCATATCTACCCATACCACCAGTTCCAGGAGATCCAACACCCTCTTCTGACCTCTGTGGGCACAAACCACAAATGTAGCATATGTACACGCATGCAGGGAAACATTCATATATATAAAATAAACAAATCTAAAAAGAAAAAAAGAACTTTTTTACTTACAAGGATTAAGTTTCTGCTTTTGAGTAATAATGTTTCTGCTACTTTAAAATTATTTGCATAGACTAAGGTTGAAGGAAAATATCAGAATATGATCTCTATGTACTTAATATGCTAATAAGGCTTTAAAAGGACATCATATTTTATTACAATATATATTTATATATTTTATATATAATTTAACTATTTTAATGATTTAGAAAAAGTTACAATATTTCATTCTGCTATGAGGAAATTTCCATGTATATTTAGCAGCCTTAACATTGGCATGGAACTATAGAATTAGTGAGGAAAAATACCAGAAATGATTTAAGTTACCTACATTTTAAAAATAATATTTTTTTTGTGAGTGTCCTTAACTGAAACATAATTTTCAATGTGTAGATGGAAAGCCACAGTAAAGGTGGAGACTGATTTGAAATGGAATGTGGTTAAAAGAACTGTTAATTAAGCGAATTTTTCTAAATTAAAGTCTCAAACGAATCTATTTTTATCTATGTACAGGAGACATATTTAATTACAATTACCTATACAGTGGCAAATAAGAGATTCTTACTTTAATATTGTGTGCATACATACAGTTCAATATATTTATTGAAAAGCCCCAGATAATGCTAATACAGTTTGAGATTAATCATATAGTTAAATAGCTAAGGAAGTGGAGTCGCAAGAGCCAAAATGAACTGCATCTGTGGAACACCGCTGGCCGGCCGCTTGTGCTCTAAGAGCACTCCTAGTTGGCTATCTGTGGTGCAATATCAGCTCCACAGAAAAGCAAACTTCCCTACTGAGGCCTTGCTACTCCAAACATGTAATACGAATTCTAAACTTCTGAGATCTTTTTCCCCACATAATTTACTGAACTGAGTTTTTTATTGACACAGGAAGTCATTTAATTGGCTATTGAGTTTGGAAGCTCTAACTGAAAACAGTAGCATTGACACTTGCAAAGCTGATCTTGGAAGGAAGCTCTTTGCTGTGAGAGTTACTGGGAAGTAACCTCCACTTGTGTAAAATGGCGAAAACGTCATTTGTTAAAATGGTTATTAAAGATGTGTACAAAAATTCATTCATTTGTATCAGAATATACTCCAAAAGTATTTTTTGTTTATAATTACTGAAAAAAACCCACGTTAGAATGGATCTTGAGAATCATAGAAATAATCACCTCAGCACACAAAGAAATTAAAGTTAAGAGACTCAACAAAACAAGAACAAATTCCTTTCAAGGGGCATCTTTGTTTCTATGGTATCATTCAGATTTGAAAACTCATATATATGGCTTTCCTTTATCAGACAGTGTGTAGGTCCATTCCAATATAGGAATTTCTATGGCAAAAGCCTTAGAGAAGTAAACAAACAAACAAACAACTACACAAAATAATAATAATAACAGGTCAAGACTACTGAAAGCTATAGTTTTTTCCATACGAGAAGATCTAGCCAGTTTAGAATCCTCCAAATCAGAAGTTAAGCACTTCACCCAACTTAGAATTGTTAACTTTTCCATACCACAAATACTGTATTAAATAGCCATTATCAGAAAATGAATGAGATCAAAGAGTAAAACTGAGGAACTGTTTCCCAGAATATACTTCCAATTTTAAAACAGATAAAGCAACCTAGCTTTGAAAGAAACTGTACTTTTCCCCATTAATGGGAGGGGAACAGGGAAGGCTACAGCAAGGAGGGTAAGAAACGCCTTCCTCTTACCTATGAGGTCCCCAACTTCCAATATGTAGTATTTGGTTCTCACTCAGGATTTAAAATCTAAGAATGATGGCCTCTAATGATGCTACCTGAGGAAGAAGGGGGGGTGCACTCAGGGGAGGGGGCTGAGGTAGCTTCAGGGGCTTCGGAAGACCCTATTGTTCTTTTCTGTTAGAATCATCGGGAATGCCACAGAGACCCTAGCAAGTTTCAGGGGTCTTTTCAAAATAGACAATATCCTAGTTCCCTGGGTCCCCTCCCCTACTGACTGTCAACTCTCACCTACTTTAAATGCATCAAGGCCATTGCCAGCCTAATAGTATCAAAAAAAGCACAGAACTTGTCTGCTACCCGTTGCAAAGAGAGAAAACGAGAAAAAAAATAAACAAACAAATCAGAAATAGTGGTTATGACTGTCCGTTTAGTGACCCCCTCTTCCCAGCCCCCAACCCTTTGTGTGTGGATCCCTTTACACCACCCACAGACAGAGCATACCAGAAGCATGATAATTTTTGGTTTAAAAGTTCACTTACCACAGTAACCTCAGATTGCTTTGTCATGCTTTTTTTGCACTTAATTTTTCAAAACTGCTTTTGCTGGGCGCAGAACTGGGAAGGCAGGACTAAGGTATCTCTAGTAATCACAACAAAAAGGAGAGAGCATTCACCAATCAGAATTACATTTAAATGCACAATCAAACCCCGGAGCAAGATGCAGGGTTCAGTCCACACCAAGGTGGAGGAGGGGGGTGGGAGGTGGGAAAGCCAAGCTAACAAAAGGTAAGAGGGAGAGTTGAGTGGTTGGAGGGGAAATTGATCCTAGCCGCCTTTTGACCGAAGACTGGCTTTAAACCGCCAGCACCACCCCCGCCCCCAGCACCCTGCGATTACCCGAGCGACCGGCACTTGCCTCCAGCCAGTTCAAGTGCACAACAGGAAAGCCCCATCTAAGTTCTCTAGCCCTGCCACGGTCTTCCAAAGTCTGGCGGGTTCCTTCAGAAAACACTTCCAGAGTCATCCATCCACTTGAGGTCTGGGCTTAGTAGCTGCTGCAGCCCCGGCTGCTGCTAGCAGCTGCTAAGATCCTTGCAGTCTCGCTCCTGTCTCGGTCGCGCTGCACAATAGCCCCGGCTGGGTGCACCTCATTAAGCCAGTCCGAGAGCCCCAGGAACAGGCAAGCTGCGAGACAGCGCGGCCCCTTTGTAATGACTGTGATGGATGCAACCGAAGGGTGGGGTCTGGGTGGGTCAAAACTGTTAATGACAGTATGTATCATTCTGTCTGTCCTGGAGATAGAAGCCCCCCTGCACGCTTCTCTCTCTCTCTCTCTCTCTCTCTCTCTCTCTCTCTCTCTCTCTCTCTCTCTCTGTATGTCTGTCTTCCCTATTAATCGAAGTCCCTATAAAGCATTTTCTGTAGTTTGCTTTCAAAAGAAAACACACACACACACACACACACACACACACACACACACACACACACACACACACACACACACACACAAACATCGGGTCATTTTCAGCGCAACTCAATGAAGAGAGACCCGATCCAAACACTAAGATCCAAAAATTGAAAGGAGGGTGGGCGGGGAGGGGACGCTGCTGGAGGAGACAGCCAGAGTTAGCGGGCCAATCTCTGCACCTGTCCTCGCGGCGCTCGGTCGACTCCGCGCGCCTCCGGGAGGCGACGGCCCGCGCTGACTGCGCGCGGCGGAACTCAGTCGCCCAGGGCTCCCTGGAGACCCGCGGGGGCTCAGAAGCTGCTCCAGCAGTGCACCCGGCCCGTCGATCCCCGGGGGAACCTACGCAAGCTGCCCGGGAGTCCGAGCTGGGCCGCCGCCCTGGCCGCAAGTGTGCTGCAGGCACTGTGGCCAGGTGCAGACCCGCGGGCAGGGCGGTCCCGGAGCCTCCCATCTGCCCCCCGCCACGAGGAAACCATCCCGGCTAGGGTTTCTTCTTTCAGTTTTGTTAATGGTCCCAAGGACCCAGTCCATAGACACCCGCTGTCACTCACTGGAAAGTCGTACCTTTACTTTGATTTTCTTGTGTGAACAAATAGACTTCTGTTTTACACTCAACTTTCCATTTCTAACTTGCTGTGAAGCTGCATGCTCCTGATGAGGCTTCTAAGCATCCTCCTAGCACCCTGAGCACCTTCTGCAGAAACGCATGAAGAAAATCTATTCCTGGTTTAGGGAGTTTAGAGAGCTCCACCATTTCTCTGCCTCTGAGTATAGGACTTCCTTGTAGATGCCTTAACAGTAGCCAAGAGAAGACAAGAAGCAGAGAGAAAACAGGATATATGGCTAATGGAGTGGCTCCCTGTTTATTATGTCAGCTATTTATTTATTAACCATTTACATTTTGTGTACTTGGGATTTTTGGTCGGTTTTAGATCACTGAAAAATCACCGAAAAGTTTATGCCACTCCTCAAAAGGCCTCTGATCCACACAGAAAGAGAGAACACAAACTTAAAAAACAAAACTTAGTTTGAAACAAGAGCTTCCTATATAGTTTAGGCTAGCCTCAGACTCAATCAGTAGCCCAGGCTGGCCTTAAACTTGTGATTCTCTTGTCTAAGCCTCCTGATTACAGACACATACCACTGATGAATCCTGACAAACTTCCAGTAGTGGTGAAGTATTGACTGCAGATGACTTCCCCAGCTCCCATGGCTGTAAGACCATTGAAGCCTTTCCCTTTTAAAATCCATTCATTCATTCATTCATTCATTCATTCATTCATTCATTTATTCATTCATTCATCGTCAATGTGTCTCACATTACTCTGGCTGGCCTCAGACTTACATTGTAGCTCAAGATGATTTTGAACACCTGAAGTTTCTGCCTCTCACATTCTGGGATTACCTGCAGGCACCCATTTCTAAAGCTAGGCAGGCCCCTCCTCCTTTTGGATAATAATTACTTTCACAGCTTCCCCTCCCCCCGCAGTCTTTTGCTTTGAAACTAGACTTCGATATTTCCAATAATTAAACGTAGTGGCAGGAACAGAGAAGTGGAAGGTTGGGGAGGAAAAAGAAGATCAGTGGTAATTATTGAGAAATAAAAATAAATTGCCCAATTAATTTAGTGATAACAGTAACACAAACTTAATAAAGCTTGCCTAGAAGAAATCCTTAGAGATGTACCTTAGTGAATAAGAATATATGGAATTTGCAAAATAATTATTTTTATGTAAATTGTTCCTTTCTCGATCTTTGAAGCAAGTTCTCATGGAGCCCAAGTGGGACTTGAACCCCAGATCTTCCTGCCTCTGCCTTCCAAGTGCTTAAACTTCAGGTTCGGGCCAGTGCTCCTGACTAAATTGCCCATACATTTTTTTGACTTAATTTGTATTTCTGTGTGTGTGTGTGTGTGTGTGTGTGTGTGTGTGTGTGTGTGTGTGTGTGTGGTCATTTGTTCCCATGGTCATTTGCATTCGCCCAAGCATGTGGGTGCATTCAAGGCCAGAAGAGGGGAGCTGATCCCCTAGAACTGGAGTTACAGATGGTTGTGAGTGCCACTTTCCCCAGTCATGGGTGCCAGGAAACAGACCTCAGGTCCTCTACAAAACATCGAGCACTCTTAACTGCCCCATCTCTAGCCCCAACTTGCGTCTCTTAAGGGCATATGTGAATTCTTATTTTCAAACATCTCCTCTTGCGTTATTCGCATTTTACTTACATCTATTTATAAAATAATTGAGAGTAGAGCTAGGAAATGGAGGGATGTTATTAATTGCAAACATAAAGATAAACAAGAGAGGTTTGTTATTAGCAAAGATCTCCATTTTCTTGAAACCTACTTAGGCAAGATACTAAAGATTCTCCTGAAGGAAAAGCTATAAGGAAATCTTTGGAACAGCTGACTCTGCAAGTGATTTTTTTCATAATTTATTTGTTTTTAATTCACATTACATCCCAATCACAGCGCCCTCCTTTCTTCCAAGTCCCTTCTTACAGATCCCTTCCCTCACTATTCCCTTTCCTTCCCCAGAGAAGGGGAAGTCCCCCCTTAAGTACCACCCACCCTGGGACATCTAGTCTCCATAGGACTAAGCACCTTCTCTCCCACTGAGGCCCAACGAGGCAGTCCAGGTATGGGAAAGGGATCCAATGTCAGGCAACAGAATCAAGACACAGCCCTTGCTCCAATTGTTAGGGAACCCACATAAAGACCAAGCTGCACATCTGCTACAAATGTGTGGGTGGTATAGGTTCAGCTCCTGCATGCTCTCTGGTTAACGGTCTGTGAGTCCCCATGGGCTCAGATTAGTTGATTCTATATGTCTTCATGTGGTGTCCTTGACTCCTCTGGCTGGTTCAATCCTGCCTCCCACTCTTCCACAAGACTCCCAGAGCTCCACCTGATATTTGACTGTGGTCTCTACAGCTGTTTCCATCAGCTGCTGGATGAAGCGTCTCGGGAGACAGTTATGGTAGGCTCCTATCTGCAAGCATAGCAGAATACCATTAGTAGTGTCAGGGGTTGGCTCTCTCTCATGGGATGGGTCTCAGGTTGGACCAGTCATTGGTTGGCCAAATCCCCCAGTCTCTGCTCCATCTTTATCCCTGGATATCTTGTAGGTAGGACAAGTTTGGGTTGAGGGTTTTTTGGGTGGCTTGATGTTCCCTTCCTTCAATTGGAAGTCCTTCCTGGCTACCAGAGGTAGCCACTTCAGTCTCTGTATCCCTCCCCCTGATAGGAATCTCAGGTAGGGTCACCCGCATAGACCCCAAATAGCCTCCACCATCCTAGGTCTCCCGCTAGTCCCAGAGAAGTCCCCCCTACCAATTTCCATTCTCACTGCTAGCCCTCTCTGCCCCTCTCTACCCCACTTGGTCATCGTCACCATTCCCTTCCTCACCCTCTTTCTATCTACCTCTGATGACAGTTTTGTTTTCCCCTGAGTGAGATTCCCACATCCTCCCGTGGACCCTCCTTGTCTCCCAGTTTCTTTGGGTGCGTGGATTGTAGCCGGTTACCCTGCACATTATGGCTAATGTCCAATTGTAAGCGAGTGCCTACCATATGAGCTTTCTGCATTCCCTCACTCCTGATGATATTCTCAAGTTCCATCAGTTTTGGCAAATGATTTTTGTTGTTTGTTTTGCAATTGATTTTTCAACAGCTTGAAGCCCTCTTGGAAATGCTCTCTTTGATAAGTTCATTTTGTTCCATCTCCATTTCCTGTCCTTTAAATCTAGAACCTTGGAGTACTAAGAGAGAGAGGAAAATAGTCAGGTGTGGTGGTGCAGGTCTTTAATCCCTGCACTCTAGAGACAGG
The DNA here is from genome assembly GCA_028551405.1 of Uromys caudimaculatus. Taxonomy (NCBI): domain Eukaryota; kingdom Metazoa; phylum Chordata; class Mammalia; order Rodentia; family Muridae; genus Uromys; species Uromys caudimaculatus. Next base: position 85,965,427 of record CM052702.1, read on the forward strand.
GAAGACAGGCCTCTGTGAGTTCAAGGCCAGCCTGTTCTACATAATGAGTTCCAGGGCAGCCAGAGCTAAGGGTGAAGAGAGAGAAGAAAATAATAGGAAGGGATGGGAATTACTGGGAGAATGGTGTTTTTCTTGATATTTTGACTAGTAGACTACAGAGAAGAACAATGAATTTAGAATTTTTATCAAATAATTTTAAATTTCATTAAAAAAAGGAAATGTCACTGAATCTGCATACTAAATATGTAACTTTGTGAAACTTAAGGATGCACCTGGGAGACGTTAACACAATTGGAGATTATTAAGATTTATGAACTCCCTCCACACTAACAGGAGATGGTGAGCATAGTATGAGCTTAGTTGTACTGAATTTGCAAGAATCATACATCTGGATGTAAATTGAAAGTTTTCCATGAGATAAAGTTTTCCATGATATTGAGCCCAAAGGAAAAGCACAAATACATTAAAACAGATAATCACTTCTTTAAAATAACAACAACAGCAACAACAAAAACACCCCTACAATCCTGTGAAATTCTTTATCCTACCAAAAACACCAGGCTTATTCTATAATAACTATATTGTGATATTACGACAACTTTGAAAAGAAGCCATTTAATACCTTGTTTTATTTTCACGTTATTCTAACATGATTAGTGTTATTTATTTAAGCCACTTCTCTATGTATGGCAGGGAAAAACAGAGGGCAAACTAGTTTCTTTGGCATATATCAAGGGCTACATTATGATCAATAAAAGCAAATCAAGTCTGGAACATATATAGGCTAGGTATTAAGTCAATAATTTACTGTCTATAAATCTCTCCCCAATAGGGGAATGTTGAGAGTCATGAGAGAGCTTAGGTGACTAATGGAACAGCGTGGTTAATCCCAAGTGACCTTGTTTGTCTCCAAGTAAGGACAGAACCTGTTTGTAAAGATGTAAAGACAGGCCTGCATGCTGCCTCTGGGGAGCTCAAAGCTCAGCCCCTGGGAAAGCACTTGTTTGCAAGCTGTTATGTTTCCTCCACCCACATTAGCCTGCAGTGTTTCTGGAGTCCTATTGAAACCGACGCCAATGCTCATGAGCTGGGTTTCCTGAGCAATTTTCTTAACCACTCTGGATTATACTTGCCACTTTAATAAAATTAAAAGAACAAAGACCAACTCCCACAGTTGTGATGATTTAATGATATGAAATGTAAAAACACACTGCGTAGTAAAACGTCAGCCCGTTGAGACAGACATTATAATTTGGCTAACTCAACATGAATTCTCAACTTTCTCCTTCCTCGTCTTACTCTCATTCAGTGACTAGAAAATTGAGTATTTAATTTCCCAGTTTTTTTTTTCAGCTTGCAGTGGCTGTTTAGCATAGTCTGACATGTTAAATACATATTTACCAGGGTTGTCTAGAAATACTTTTGCCTTCCTGGTGAAAGAACAAACATAGCTGTTTCTACTGCTCTTCTGTTTGCCCTACTCCCATCTTCCTGTCTGGATTGTAATGTGATGTCTGAAGGAGGGGCAGCCATCTTGAAATTACGAAGCAATTGAATAAGAGGAAATCGAATATAAGATAGTGAGGAAGGGGAGAAACTGTCTGGGTATCTGATATCTACATGGGCAGACAGTGTTTGCATGGTTTGTTCTTGTGTTTTTTTGCTCATGATACATTTAGCTGCATAGCCTACACCTTGAAACTTGTCTGCTGCTGAGGGTTTTCTGCTTGTAAATGCAATCTGCCTTGACTATTTGTATGACCTGGAAAGTCAGCCACTTTGGAAATTCTGGATCTCTGAAAGCCCATGGATAGGCAGGTAACTAGTCAGGGTTAGATGGCCTGCTCAAAAGATAGAACTAGGAAGTAAACTCATATGGACTAATTTTGCTAAAATTGAAATCAAAATGCAAATCAAAAATTGTATCTTTCCTCTTTCTTTTTCTTTCTTCTAATACCTCAGGCTGGCCTTGAACTTTTTTTTTTTTCCTTTTTTATTTTTGATACTTTATGTACATTTCCAATGTTTCCCCTTTTCTGGGTCTCCTCTTTGGATACCCCCTGTCCCCTCCCCAACCCGCCTCTAGGAGGGAATTCCACCTCCCACCCCCCACCACCCCCCACCCCGCCCCCCGTCCACCCATCCCCATATTCCCGCCTTGACATTCCCCTTTACTGGGGCCTCTAATATCCTCAGGCCCAAGGGCCTGTCCTCTCTCCCTGATGGCCATCGAGGTCATCCTCTGCCACATATGTGGTCCAAACCATAAGTCCATCAATGTGTATTCTTTGGTTGGTGGTCCAGACTCCAGGAGGACCAGGGGTAGGGTCAGGCCCATTGACTCTCTTGCTCCCTCCATGGGGCTGCAAATTCCCTCAGCTCCTTCAGACCTTCCTCCAACTCCTCCATCTGGGACCTCACTCTCAGTCCAGCGGTTACTGTTAAGTGAAACTTGGGCATCCTGAACTTTTGGGCTAATATCCGCTTATCAGTGAGTACATGGCCTTGAACTTTTGATCTTCCTACCGCAGGCTTTGTTCTTTTTTCTTAAGCAAGCAGACTGAGTACAGAGGTGTATTTACTTTAAAGTATTTTCATACTGCAATACAAAAAACATTCTCTATGAAAGACTAACAGTGCTTATTTAGGTTATTGATTACCCCCACTTTACTGCCATAGCACCAGACAAATTCTAACATTCTCTTGGCAAGGTGTGTTCAGAACCTGAATCACAATTTTACCGAATGGTAGCATTATAGCAATGTTTGCCAATACAAACTCAAAGCATAGATTTGATGTAGGAAATGTTGAAAAGTTGACTAGAGTCTAATCTATTAAGCTAAGAGAGCAATCACAAAAAACACCTAGATGAGGTGGATGATTGTTCCTGTTGGTTCTAGCTAAAATAAAGCAATTACTTGTGTACGTGGAATGATCAGAGTTGGAGCATGTCTGAAGATGTGTTGTACCAACACGATGATGTCACTCAGCTGAGCACATCTCCCCACAATGACTGCTCGGAAGACCCCACATTCCTTCACAGGCAACCATGACTAGCTTGCAGCTACTCTCAGCTACAATAGCTTTGAATAAACCACATGTTCTGTTTTTACCTTTCCCCTGCCATTCGATCTTAGTGTGTAATACTCCATGTGTTTAAGTGGTCAAAGCCATTTGCATAGGATTGCCACTTTATACCGGGCGCTTGCAGTAGTAGACAGGCTAGTGCCCAAAATAAGGCAGCAAAGTTTTGAATCAAACAGAATCTATTTTGAGCTCCAGCCTTAGAACTAACTAGCTGAGTGATTGGAATAGTTATTTAATCATTTACCTTTTTGTCATTTAGGATTTTATTTGAAGCTTAGAAATGAATGGTTAAAAGTGACATTAAGTTGCTTCCTTCTTTTAGACTTATTTTTTACTTATGAGTAGTGGATGGTAGTAATGTGTACTTTCAGATTTGCTCCCTTTCCTTTCCTTTCCTTTCCTTTCCTTTCCTTTCCTTTCCTTTCCTTTCCTTTCCTTTCCTTTCCTTTCCTTTCCTTTCCTTTCCTTTCCTTTCCTTTCCTTTCCTTTCCTTTCCACATCTCCTGTGTTTATCTAATGCACTCTGTGTTTTATTCTTCTTCTGTGTATAGTATTCCTTAAAGAATTTTCTACCATGCTGGCTTAGACGTCATGAATTGTCTTAACTTATTGCATTAGTCAGAGTTCTCTAAAGGAACAGAACTGACAGCCAATATATATATACACACATATATATATACACACACATACACACTAATATATATTGTATAGTATATATAACATTTACAGGATATATATTTATTTCTCAACTAGTCTTTAGTCTATGACATTGGAAATTCCAAGAAGCAGGTTCTAATACCAGCAAAGGAATACCTTAGCAAGAGGATATATGAACTTATCAGCAAGAGTGAGGGCAAACAGGTAAAAAGCAAAAGCTTCCTTCTTCCATGTCCTTTTATGTAGGCTGCCACCAGAAGGTGTGGCACAGATTCAGGTGGGTCATCTCATTTCAAATGATCCAATCAAGAAAATTCCTCACAGATGAGACTGGCTGCTTAAGTTTTAGTTGATTCCAGATGTAGTCAAGGTGACAACCAAGATTATCAGCCACACTTGTGTTTGTCTTGAAACACTCTTATTTCTCCCTATTTTAACAGATAACTTCTGGGTAGAGTGATTTTGGTTGATAGTTGCTTATGTTCAGGGTGTTAAATCTATGTATGATCCAAGATTTCTGGGCTCTTAGGATTGCTAATGGCAGAGCTGATGTTATTTTAATGTTTCCACCTCTGTATATGTATTAGTCAAGGTTCTCTAGAGCAACAGAACAATTAAGACAGGATAGTAGTTAATATTTTTCCCTTACAGCTTGGATTTACTGTTTCTTTGCTTCATGTGTGTGTATGAATTTTTAAAAAAAAATTTATTGTATATATATGAATTTTTTTGTCTGTATGTTTGTATGTCTGTGTACCATGTGTGCCTTGTGTCTTCAGAGGCCAGAGGCACCAGATCCCCTGGAACTTGAATTATAGGTGATTATAAACCAGTATGCTAGGAATTGAATCTGGGTTCTTTGCAAAAGCAACTGGTTCTCTTAACCATTGAGCCATCTCTCTAGCTCTTTATATTTTTGATCTATTTTTTTAAGATTTTATTTTTATTTTATGTTTATGGGTGTTTTGCCTTCCTCTGTCTGTATACCATGTGGATGCTGTGCCTATGGAAGCCAGAAGAGAGAGTCAGAGTCTCTGGGACTGGAACTGGTTGTTGCATCATGTAGATGCTGGGGACTGAACCCCCACCCCCAGGAGAGCAGCAGTGCTCTTAACTTTGTGTGGAGCACCTCATCAACTCCTGGATTTGCTGTCTTGACAATGATACGTTATGGAGAGATTCTTCTCTGGTCAGGTCCATTTAGGTACTAAATACCTTCTGTGCTTTTATGTCTATTTCTTCCTATAGGTGGGAAATTCTGCAAATCTATAGACTTTTATAATTTTATTGAAAAGATTATTTGAGCGACTTGATTTTATCTCAGCTCCTTCAAATGCAAGTGCTCTCAACTACTAAGCCATCTCTCCAGTCCAGTTTCTAAAACCTTTCATTCTTCCCTAGCATGTCAATTTCATTGCCATTTTCCAGTGGAGTGTATCTCTCAACCTCTCTCTCTCTCTCTCTCTCTTTCTCTCTTTGTCTCTCTGTCTCTGTGTGTGTGTGTGTGTGTCTGTGTCTGTGTGTGGAGTGTATCTCTCAGCCTCTCTCTCTCTCTCTCTCTCTCTCTCTCTCTCTCTGTCTCTCTGTCTGTGTGTCTGTGTGTCTGTGTCTGTGTGTTTCTCTGATTTATTGCCTTGTTCACTCACTTTGGTAACTTTCTTGTCTAAGTCCTGAATTAAATGATTTTTAAATGTAGTATTCTGAAACACTTTTTGACCCCTCCAATCATCTCTTTTACCTTTGTTTTCTTGTGATGAGCTTATGGGGGTGTCATGGTGGAATGCTGACTCCTAGTTTTTGTGTTTCTATGATATGCCTCGTGCATCTGATGCAGTGTATGTATCTTCTTGTTTGTATCCCCCTACTCCATTTTTTTATATTTTCTCTCAGACAGGCCTTTCTGGGGGGTTGTCTTTATTCGAATATATATTCAGGAGGAGAACTGGTGTCTGTAAGAACTGTAATGATCTGTCAACATTCCTAGTGTTAGCTGCAAGAGTGGATACTTGCACACTTCACTTGTGTCCTCTATAAGTTTAATACAAGGGAATGCACCTGTTCCTGTCACAAACTTGCTGTGATCCTCATATCTATGAGCAGGTCATGGCTTGTGTTGGGAATTCCTCTTTAGATTCTTTTAACAGGCATCTGCTGCTACCTCCACAGTTGATTCTGCTTGGGAGCTGTATGATGTATGATCTTCCCCATTCTGCTCAGCTCTTTCAGGGGCAAAGGCCAGAGAGGGATGATGAGCATTCTATAGTCTTCAACTTTAGGGTCCTGCATTCCTTCTCTGGAGCTGTGTCCACTGACTGAGCTGCTTTCTCTGACAGTGAATGTTAGATTCAGCTTCTGCATTATCTTCTCGTGATTTCATTGCTTGCCTCTCCAGGCAATAGTGGGGAGGGGAGGTTGTGAGTACTAGACATGTCTCATTTCAGATTTGTACTCATTTTCTAGTAAATGTCTATGATTCGCTATGCTCTCTTTCACTTTCTGGCTTCTGTGCTCAGCCTCTAATTTTGGTTTCCTGGAGTATGAACCATCTTTCCGTGGTTCTTACCATGCTGGGTACTCAGAGTTCTTTCCATGTAAGTGGGTTCATCATATAGAGGAATGCATTTCCTCTGGTAGTACAATGTGGGCAGGAGGTAGCATGTGACAGAACCACCCAGGAAGTTTTTCAAACCAAACTTCAAGACAAATCCATTCCACAAACACTTCAGTTGTGAACCTGTGCAAGAGTAAAGCACTATTCTTTAAAGGTTCACTGGATTTTTGTCCAGTCTTTCTGTGTACGTATTATAAACAACAAAACCAAAACAACAGTTGGACTGGGTATGTGGTGACTGCTCCTAATCCAAACACTTTAGAAGCTGAAGCAGGAGAATTACAAGTTTGAGAATTACAAGGAAATCACTAATGTGCACAGCTCTTAGGGTATCTTTGAGGGCATTTTCATAAAGAATTGGATAAGGGTCAGTGATGATTTGCCCTGGTTGTCAACTTGACTACATGTGGAATCAACTAAATCTCAAGCAGATGGTTACAGTTTTGAAAGATTCTTCTGGATTGGCTCAGTTGAGGTGAAAAGAGCCACCTTAAATTTGAACCACAACTTCTGGTAGCAACTCATGTAAAAGAACATAGGAGAAGAAGGTTTTTACTTTTTGTCTACTTGTCCCTACTTTTGCTGGTAAGTTCATCAGTCATGCTGCTAAGTCAGTCCTTCCCTGACATTTGAACCTATGTCTTCAGGATTCCAATGTTCCCTGAAGACTGGCAGCTCTCTAGAGCTTCTGTGGGACTCCAGCATCGGACTAGTATGGCTGAGATAGCCAGTTTGTGCCCTGAACAACTGCTGAATCTTTGTTCATTCCATCACCAGACAGTCATTGCTGGACTACTTAGACCACGAGGACGAACCAATTGAATTAATCCTCTTCTAATAGATATTTGGTTACTTTTCTAGTGCCCTGACGAGACACTATGACCAAGGCGATGTATTGAAGAAAGTTCATTGGGAGCTCGATTACAGTTTTAGGGGTTTAGTTCATGACTATCATGGTGGAGAGTATAGGAGCAGGCAGGCATGGTGCTGGAGCAGTAGCTGAGAACTTATATGGTGAGACAACCACAAGACAGAGAGAAGAACAACTGGAATGGCGTGGGTTTTTGAAACCTCAAAGTCCACCCCAGTGACACACCTCCTCCAACAAGGCTACATCTCCTAATTTTTCCTAAACAATTATATCAACTAGGGACTAAGCATTCAAAAATATGAGCTTATGGGCCCCACTCATAAGACATCACACTCTCAGGAGGGATAAGATTCTGCTGGTATCTTTAGGTAAGACATTTTATGTCTTCTAGAAATGGGCATCTTGGATCATGCCCATTTCCTTCTTCAAAGCTAGAAGTGAGGGCCTGAGTTTCTTTTATTGCATCACTGTGACCGGCTTCCTTCTATACTTACAGGACCCTGGTGATAGCAATGCCCCCACACAGATAAGCCAGTGATCTTTGTGTCTTAAGGTCATCTCATCAATCTTCAATTTTAATTTCTCCTGAGACTTAAATTACTCTTATTCATAAAATACATCTACAAAAAAAAAATGAGATTATGAAGTAGACCTTGCTGGGAGGAGCATTTGTTTCCCATGTTTTCATAGCAAGGAAACCCATTGCCATGCTAAGTGAGTATAATGTGCCCATAAAAATGTGCCTGGCTTTGTGCCCTTAGGAAATCTATGTACTATACCAGGGTTCTGAGGAGCTTGAGGAGAGGTTGCTATGCAATAGCCTATATGAGTATTCCACTTTAAAAGCATATGTTGTTCAGTAGCATGTATTCTATAGGTACTAGATTTTACCTAGGGGCATCAGCACATATCTATGTATAGGGAAAGCATTGGTTAAATGGTAGTCTGCTTATCACCTCCAAAAGAAATTGGGACCAACTCAAATGAAAGAGTGTGGGACTTAGCAGAAGGAACAGAACGACAGAAGGGTTTATGAGAGTTAAAGCAGTCCTTTAAAAAAATCTTTTATAATAATGTAATAATTCTCAGTCTTAAACCTTCATTATTTTTCTCTGGCTCCAACCCTGGATTCCATCTATGTTGTTGATTTAGCAGCCAAGTCAGTAATTTAAATGCTGGGACTTATTCTGCATGCTAAAATCTGTTTACAGAATCAAAGGATTTTCAAATATAGGCTCTTGTCTAGAATTTGGAGATGAGATCTATCCAAGAGCAGAGAAAAATCTTAAGTCTGAGATATAATTAAATTATAACTCTGTGCTTATTAGGCTCAACATCAGTTTGCTGAAAAAAATTAAATGTCTCTGTTTTTATCTTTCTCATTCATATTTACATGAAAAATTACTTTATTGATTTTTTTATAAATACAACACTTGCTTATATGATGATTTCAAGTCATGCAGAAAAGTTAAGAAGGTATTTTAAAAAGCACCAAAAATTACCACTATTAATATATTATACATGTTATTTTTATAAATAAGTATTAAAGTAGAAAGAAGACAAATGAGGCAGGCATGAATTGGAATGGATTGCTAAACTTCAAATAAATGTATTCAGAAAAGGTAAATTACTTCCTAGTAGGCTCATCCACAGTTAAGAAAAGGTTATTAAAATTGTGATGATATTGAGATTATAATTTTAGTCTTGACATCTTTTGATATGTCAGTAATAGCTCCACCCCACTAAAGACCCTACCCTCCTGCTTTTGGTTCCTCCCACCTCTTATATTTAGTAGATTTTCTATATCACCAACATATCTTCTATAGTTATTAAGTATACAGAAAATCAATATCATAGTTCACCCAAGAGCTTTTGCACATTTTTCCCTGTGGGACTTCTTAACCAAATAGGCAGTATGCGTCTGCTTGCTTTGGGCCTGGTTTGGTTTGGTTTGACTGTAGTGAAGGAGGGATGTAAGGGTAGTGTGTCCTTGAGGCTTCTTTCAAGTGTGAAGACATCTGCCTGTTACATTCAGGTCACAAGCCTGGTGTGCAATGACACTTGGCATAGGGTTTGAGGTCATAATATGGGAAAGTATTTCCTTTTTAAAAATATAGTTTTAGATGTTTTCTAGTGGCTTCTATCACTTCATGTTACTGAGAATGAAGGCCTGATAAGAACTGGCTGGTCTCAGGGATGGGTGTTTGCAATTAGATGACCTTGAATTGTCCCTTTCAATATGAACTTTAAGTTTACGTTTCAATCAGAGTACCTTTATTTAAAAGGAATGTCTCTGAACACATGGCTATGTTCCTCTGGGTTTTCCACCTAAAGACACTGCTATGTTGCATAGGATTTTTTCATTCTCCATTTATGAGTTTGTTTTTGTTAAATTACCATTCTTTAAAAGGTAAAACACTTGTAGAGAACTAATTCACTTCCTCATAGTATGCTTTTTCCCTTAGGTTTGGGTCAAGTTGTTTTATTTTTATTGAAGTGTGTGTGTGCGCGCGCGTGCGCGTGTGTGCTAGTACCCAGAGTTCAAGTGCTTACAGAAACTAGAAGAAGGCATTGGATCCTCTGAGGCTGGTATTACAGATGGTTAGGGATTTTCTGATATAAGGGATGGAATAGAGCCTTTCCTTGCTCTTGTCCCTTCAAAACATGTGACTCTGACATCATTTTGCACCTCTCATTAAAAGCCTTCTACCAGGATTGAGGGATCATGTTCAGGCAGAGTAGGAGTATATAGATCACTTTCACGATAACGTTCTTAGAATTAAGCTTATTAGATCTCAGTATAGGCCTCAGTTTTCTGAAAGAGAAACTGTGGGCCAGTTTCCCCTGAGTTACCTTCTCCTGGTGACCTTTTCCACTACTAACCAGTCAGGAGGAAAAAAAAGGTAAAGTTGTGTACTTTTGATATGTATTCTTATGTATGGACTAGATCATAGGATACCTAGATATTTAATGGGAGCCGCCTTCTTCTTCTTCTTCTTCTTCTTCTTCTTCTTCTTCTTCTTCTTCTTCTTCTTCTTCTTCTTCTTCTTCCTCTTCTTCCTCTTCTTCCTCTTCTTCCTCTTCTTCCTCCCCCTCCCCCCTCCCCCTTCCTCCTTTCCTCCTCCTCTTCTTCTGGTATCCCTGTGTTTGTAGGTGAGATTTGCATATGGATGTTATTGTTCTCCATCTTAGGTTTTGAAACAGAGTCTGTTGTGTGCTAAATCTTTTCCTTGGGAGATGCAAAACACATGTCTATTCACCCTACATAGCAAACTCATGATGGACAAAAGTACAGACAACACCAAAGTAAACCATGAGTTTTTTGGGGGTTACTTACAGGAGCAGAAATGACTCAAAGGCAGCTGCATCACCAAAGCTTACTCCTGCATGTGTGACAGTCTACAAAAACTGGGAACCTGAAGCACACTGCATAGTCTATAGGCAGCTCAACAGACTAGAAAGTGTCCATTCCAGGTTCCTCATTTGTTGTTAAGATCTTTCAGGTAGCCTGGATGATTTCTGCTTCTTCCTGGTAGCTGCTCTAGTCTGAAGAGTTTTCTTTACAGATTTACTCCTCTGAAGTCTTCTTTGAAGCTCAGCTTCTTTTGTCTGAAAAGCTTTTATTGTTTCCAGAGTCAAACCGGTCAGTTTCAGGAACTTCCTAAAGCTATTTTGATTTGTTTACCTCTCCGATTAAGGAGCTTCCCTGCAGGATGTAATGTTTCAATTTAGGAAGAAATGGTTACACCAACAGTGTCTCAAGTTGAACCTGAAGTTCATCAATTAAACTGGCTAGCCTCGACACTCTGGCGACCTTCCTATCTTAGCCTGCTCAACATTAGAGTTATAGACACATGCTACCATATCTTGCCTTTTTATCTGGTACCTGGCAAAGGAACTCAGGTCCTCATGCATGTACAAAGCACTCTGCCAACAGCAATCTCACGAATCTCAAAGCTTCTATATTCTTTAAATAGTTTTTATTCATTCCACTTTCCTAGTATGTGATTTGGGTGGGGAGGAAGGTGTTTCAGGAGGGTTGTTTCCTATTTTATTATCTCTTAATTTACTTTCACTGGATCATCTTTACATGTAGAGATAAACTCAGTGTTTACTTATTTATTTATTTAAAATTATTTTATTTTGTGTGTTTGTGTATGTGCACATGTGTGCCATGGGATGTATGTGTGGAGATTTGAGATCAAGCTGTAAAGATCCACCCTTTCTTTCTGTCATGTGGGACTCAAAGACTGAACTTGGGTCCTTAGACTTGGTACAAAGAGCCTTTACCTACTGGGTCATCTTTTTTTTTTTTTTTGAATGGTCAGTGCACAGTAGAAAATGCACTCCCTCCCTCCCCCCCCCTTCTCTCTCTCTCTCACATACACAAAAACACACACATATGGGGGGGGGGGAGTGCGCAGGAGGGCTTCTATCCCTACGACAGACAGAATGATACATACTGTCATTAATAGCTTTGACCCACTCAGACCCCCTTTTGGTTGCATCCATCACAGTCCTTACAAAGGTGGTTTTTCTGAGCTGGAAAATGAGAAACCCATTGCCTTTGCTCATGCTGGGCAGATTCTACCCCTCAGCTTCACCTCCAGATCACTTGTTAGTTTTAATGTAAATTGTATCATCAGCACATACAGTTTTACAATGTTAAAGATACTATGTTTGAATGTAATTCCATAGAAATACATATTCAACTGCTATATTTTAAAAAGTGTGCCTAATATTTCATTTTATATTGGTATGTAAATATGTAACTGTGACTCATGAGATGTAATAAAAATACCATCTATTTCCCCCATCTGTTCCTTTAAATTTTACATATTGGTATGTTGTTATTCTGTCCCTAGGTGGAATATTCTGTCCGTAGGGAATACTTCTGTGACTGTTCTAAGCCATTTGAGGAAACAAGAGGCAATAGTCACTGTGTCGTCAACATAGACTCAGTTCATGTGAATTCCCATGCCACAAATTATTCAAAGTCATAACACTGGTCATTCAGAGTGGACTTGACACAATCTTTCTTTTAAATTTCTAAATTTGTTTATTTACTTGCAGACATAAGTATGCCATGGTATGTGTGGGGGGGTCAGATAAGAAGCTCCAGGAGTCTGTGTTTTTCCTCTGTTGTTTGGGTTTTAAGAGGATCAAACCCAGATCATCAAACCTAGGCCCACTTATCTGAAAGCCTACCTTTTGAGCATGCATACCTTGCTGGCTCAACAATCACAAGTTTAGAACATTTTAATAAGCCTATTAAATAACATATTAGCAGGGAAGGAGAGATGGCTCAGTGGTTAAGAGCACTTGCTGCTCTTGTAGAGGACCCAGGTTTGGTCACCAGCAACCACATGGCAGTTCACAACAGTCTGAGCCCCTCTCTGGTTCTTGTGGACATTGCATTGCATACAGTGTACAGACATATATGCAGGCAAAACATTCACTCATATATGTAAAAATAGAAATAAATAAGTCTCAGAAAAAAACACTACACACTTCCCCATCCTGCTTTCTATTCCCTAGGCCTGCATAAGCATCCAGTGATTACTTTAAAGTTGCCACTGATATACTCAATAAAAATGAGAACATATCCACCCAAATATGCCCACATGATTGCACACAACATTGATATTCCTAGTCATCAAATTTGGCCATATGACATTTCATCTGTGCCTACTTCTTCCTGGGGTCAGAGGAGGTCCATCTTTCAAGCCCCCTTTACACCAGTGAAACATGTCTCTCCAAGGAAACCGTTTCTCAAAATTCCGCATCTTTCCCAGTGCTCAGCTGTTTCTACAGCCTTGATCTAGCTGAGACATTCATTTATCCTCAGACTGGTTTGGAGTAGACAAAGGAGTCTAGGCTTGCAATTTGAGACACAGATTCTAGAAATAAGCTAGTGACTCACTTATAAGTCAAAAAGCTAGTTAGTAGTTGTTAAACTTTCTGAATGTTAGGACTTTTTTTTCTCCATAAAATCAAGATAATAATTAGTTGTCATGAAATTCATTTTTAGGTTTTATTTTTGTTCATTTATATATTTTTAGATAATATTTTTATCCTTTGAAAATATCATATAATTATGCAATATATATTGATCTTATCTATACACTATTACCTCCTCCAACTTGCTCTACTGATTTATCAACTCTTCCTTGTGTCTTTTTATTTTTTATTTTTTGCTATTAATACCACACCCCTCCCCCCATTCCAGGCCAATTAGTTCTGCTTATACATACACCAAAGTGTGACTATCCAATGGGAGATGAGCGACTTACCAGTGGCTGCATCCTGAAAGGAGAGTGACTCTCACCCTCAATCACTATCAACTGTCAATAACTCCTCCAATAGGGATGGGGCTTTAGGAGCCCTGCCCCTTTGAAAGCAGGAATTTTTTGGCTGGCTTGATCATATGCAGGTAACTACAGCTGCTTTGAGTTAATGTCCTTAACAGCCAGTCCTCTCCCTTTACTGATTTTTACATTCGTGTCCCCTTGTCTTTCTGAAAGTGTGAGGTGATCCATCTACAGTTGAGCACTTAGTAACTTATACTGAGCACTTTGTCAAGTTCCATCCAAGTCTCTGCATTAGCTGCTACTCACCAAAGAGAGAAGCTTCCTGGACCACAGTTGAGAGCAGTAGGAATTCTCCTCCTTACGCCCTTGACTGCCCCATGGAAGTTTTGTAAAGTTTAAATTAACCAATTCAGACAAAGTGTCTAGAATGACTGTAAATACTCAATGTTTTAGTAATTGGTTTTTAATTTTTTGTTGTAAAAAGCACAAATAAAATTTGTCACCTGTCTTAGGGTTTCCATTTCTGTGAAGAGATACCATGACCAAGACAGTTCTTATAAGAACAACATTTAATTGGGACTGGTTTACAGGTTCAGAGGTTCAGTTTGTCATCAACATGGCAGGAAACATGGCAGCATCTAGGCAGGCATGGTGCTGGAGTTGAGAGTTCCATATCTTCCTCCAAAGGAAGCCAGGAGAAAACTATTTTCGGGCAGCTAGGAGGAGGGTTTTTTTGTTTGTTTTTTGTTTCGTTTTGGTTTTTGTTTGTTTGTTTACTTTTTTCTTTTTTAAAAATTTTTATTGAATATTTTATGTATTTACATTTCAAATGTTATCACCATTCCAGGTTTCCCCTCCGAGCCCCCTCTCCCATCCCCCTCCCCCTCCTTCTATGAGGATGCTTCCTGTCCCACCCACTCACTCCCAACTCACCTCCCTGGCATTCCCCTACACTGGGGCATCAAGCCTTCACAGAACCAAGGGCTTCTAGGATCCCACCCCACAGTGACACATTTCCTCCAACAAGGCCACACTCACCCCAAGGCCACAGGTTCTAATAGTGCTACTTCCTGGGCCAAGCATACTCAAACAACGACACCATCTTAACCGGTTTAAGTGTACAGTTTGTAGTTCCAAATGTATTCATTTCATATCAAATGTAGTATCAAACATTGCTAAACAAAATTCTAGAACTTTTTCGTATTGTATAAATGAAATTCTAGATTCATTAAACTACTCCACATTGTTCCCACCTCTGGCTTCTTCTAGTAACTATCTGTCTTAGTCAGGGTTTCTATTCCTACACAAACATCATGACCAAGATGCAAGTTGGGGAGGAAAGGGTTTATTGAGCTTACACTTCCATGCTGCTGTTCATCACAAAAGGAAGTCAGAACTGGGACTCAAGCAGGTCAGGAAGCAGGAGCTGATGCAGAGGCCATGGAGGGATGTAACTTACTGGCTTGCTTGCCTCTCCTGGCCTGTTCAGCTGGCTTTCTTATAGAGCCCAAGACTATCAGCCCACAGATGGTACCACTCACAAGGGGCCCTCCCCCCTTGATCACTAATTGAGAAAATGCCTTACATCTGGATCTCATAGAGAGATTTTCTCAACTAAAGCTCCCTTCTCTGTGATAACTCCAGCTTGTGTCAAGTTGATACCCCAAACTAGCCAGTACAATTGACCCCTTGTCAACTTGACACACAAATGCATCACTATTAAACCTCAACCCTTACTTTCTTATTCATCCCCAAGATCTAAATAAATTTAAAAGTCCCACAGTCTTTGCAAATTTTTACATATCAAAATTTCAATCCCTTTAAAACATCCAATCTCTTAAAATTCAAAGTCTTTTAAAAATTCAAAATCTCTTAACTGTGGGCTCCACTAAAATACCTTCTTCCTTCAGGAGGGAAAATATATCAGGTCACAGTCACAATCAAAATCAAAATCAAACTCCAACTGTCCAATGTCTGGGATCCACTCACAATTTTCTGTATTCTTCCAAGAGCTTGAGTCACTTCTCCAGCTCTGCCCTTTGTAGCACACACCTTGTCTTCTAGGCTCCAGATGCCTGTACTCCACTGCTGCTGCTGTTCTTGGTGGTCATTTCATGGTATTGGCATCTCCAAAACACTACTGTCTTCCACTGCAACTAGGCTTTACCAACAACCTCTCTTCATGGTACCAAGCCTCACCTCCTTTGCAGGATCCCTTCAGTCCTGGGCCATCAATTGCAACTGAGGCTGCACCTTCACCCATGGCTTTCCGCGGCCTCTCACAGTGTCCAGGCCTCAGCTGCTCTTCATGACTCCTTCATCCTTTCAAAACCAGTACCACCTGGGTGACTCTTACACATTACCAAGTCCAGCCACAGCACAAGGCACAATCCTGGCTATCTCTGGAATGCAGCCTCTGTGCTCTCAGAAAACACTTCTCAGAAGATTTCACCTCATTGATGCTGGTCTCTTCCCAATCACCACCAATTTCCCAGCTCCAGCTAACCAGCATCAATAGTCCCAGTAATGCTATGGTTTTGCTTTAGTAGTTCTGGTATCTTGTTAGTCACAACTAATTTCTTCATCTCCAGCTAACCAAAACCACAGAATCTTAAATCAGACTAGCAATGGCCCTGATAAGAGTCTTTAATCTTCCCTCTGAAATTTCACAAGCCAGGCCTCCATCTTCTGCACTGTTCTCAATATTATCTTAAAGGCTCCTACAAAACATTCCACAGAGCTCTTAACATCCTAATGACTCTTCTAGCTCAAAGTTCCAAAGTCCTTCTACAGTCCTCCCCAAAACATGGTCAGGTTGTCACAGGAATACCCCACTATGCTGGCACCAATTTGTCTTAGTCAGGGTTTCTATTCCTGCACAAACATCATGACCAAGATGCAAGTTGGGGAGGAAAGGGTTTATTGAGCTTACACTTCCATGCTGCTGTTCATTACGAAAGAAAGTCAGGACTGGAACTCAAGCAAGTCAAGGAGCAGGAGCTGATGCAGAGGCCATGGAGGGGTGTTCCTTACTGGCTTGCTTGCTTCTCCTGGCTTGCTCAGCTGGCTTTCTTATAGAACCCAAGACTACCAGCCCAGAGATGGCACCACTCACAAGGGGCCCTGCCCCCTTGATCACTAATTGAGAAAATGCCTTACATCTGGATCTCATAGAGAGATTTTCTCAACTAAAGCTCCTTTCTCTGTGATAACTCCAGCTTGTGTCAAGTTGACACATAAAACTAGCCAGTACACTATCATTCTATTGATTATTCCTACTAATTTAAAGCTTTGGGACTAACCTAAATGGAGCTGTGGAGAATGAAGAAACAATAGATAAGTAGTTCTCAATCTGTGGGTCAAGACCCCTTTAGGAGTCATGTATCAGATACACTGCATGTCAGATACATCACAATACATAACAGTAGCAAAATTACAGTTATGAAGTAATAATGAAATAATTTTGTGGTTGGGGGTGTCATCACAATATGAAGAACTGTATTAAAGGGTCACAGTATTAAAGGTTGAAAACCACTGTAATAGACACATGTGAAGAAAAACTATCATTAGGTAAGCTATGCACTCTGATGAGTCATGCTCTTTGGTGGACATGCACTTACAGACCGGAAACTCAGTGTGGTTATTATATACATGTGTGTATTATATTCAGCTGAACAAGCAGGTGGGTTAGCTAATCTCTGTAGGGGACTTTCCTTAGGGGGTCAGTTTCCTGTCTCAGTCATTTAGGAGGAAGGGGTCAGTCTCTTGTCTGAGTAATCTAGGGTGGTACTTTCTGCACATATCACCCTTATCCTTTCTGCACACAACAGTGTTATCATCTGTACCTGGACCAGAGCAAGGCCTCAGTATTCTAAGTACATAGGTCTAAAGTCTTGGGGTACTTTGTCCATAACATGCACGCACTCAGGGCTGCTTCCACCTACCACATTTTTTATTTTGAGACATTTATTATCTACCATCGTACCCAATTTCTGTGTGTAGAAAACAGTATTAACTGCAGCCACTGTGCTGCAGATCTGATATCCAGGACTCATTCATCTTGCATATCTGAAACTACTTGTCCTTTGCCCCTTTGTGTTTTCATATGAATTTTAAGATTGTTTTCTTATCTCTGAAAAAAATGACATAGGAAATTTGATAGGGATTGCATTTAGTCTGTAGAACATTTTGGACACTGTACATTTTAACAATATTAATTCTTCCAGTGCATGAGCAAAAACTATCCCTCCAAGCTACTCATGTCTTCTGTTAATTTTTGTCCTCAGTGCTTTATAATTTTTAGTGTCCAAGTCCTTTGACTCTCTCCTCCAGTTTATCCCTGTGTGTTTTGTATTTTGCTATTATAACAAAGTTTATTTAGCTATTTTTTTCCTGATACTTCACTGTTAGCCCATAGAAATGCCACAGTTTTTTGTATTCCATAGTTGTATATGCTGAGCCCTTAGTGAATTCATTGATTAGTCCTAATATTTTGTTGTAGCAAACTCTCCAGTTTTCTGCAGATATTACTTTGCTCTTTTCAGAGGTGAATTTACCTTTTCTGGTTCTTTATTATTTAAAGATGTTTTTCTGGCTAAGATTTCCAGTGTTGTGGTGAATAGAGATAGCAGAAGAGACATCTTTGTGTTATACAATATCTTTTTTAAAATTGAAAATAGATTCTTCTCTCACACAGTTAATCCCAACCACAGTTCTCCCTCCGTTTCACTCCTTCCAGCTCCCCACCCCCTTTGTCCCCTAGATCCAATCTCCCTCCATCTCCTTCAGAGCGAGCAGGCCTCTCAGATACAATTAGACAGGGCAAAGCCTTTATATCAAGGCTGGACAAGACAAATCAGTAGGAGGAAAAGTCTTAAGAACAGGCAGAAGTGCCAGAGGCAGGCTCACACCTATTGTTGGGATTTTCACAAACACACCAAGCTAACAGCCACAACACACATGCAAGAAGCTGGTACAGACCCATGCAGGTCCCAGCAGAAAGGTCAAAGGACCTGACAGTGAGGTGTTGTACCATATCTTAAAGGAAAATTTTTCAGCTTTTCTGATTAGATAATCTTTTCTACATTTATTATTATTTTATTATTGTTATGACATTTACTTTTGTTTGTTTGTTTTGAAAAAGGGTTTCTCTCTGTTGCCTTGCTGTCCTGGAACTCGCTCTGTAGGTCAGACTGGCCTTGAACTCCTATATATTTGCCTGTCTCTGACTCCCAAGTGCTGGGATTAAAGTTATGTGCCACCACCACCCAGCTACATTTACAGTTTTTTAAAAAAATAATATTTTTATTAATTCTGTGAGATTTCATGCAATATATTTTGATCATATTCACTCATGATTAGTTATTTTATTGGCTGTTTATTTTATTATTAGTCTATTGATCAGTTATTCATATATGACCCTAATTGCATTGTGGACAGTTTCCTTTAGCCCTGTTTCAAACAGTTATCATAATATGGATGTTGAAGGTTGTAAATATTACTTTTGAAGTAATCATACTGGTAATGTCTTTTTAGGATGCATATGTTATGCTGAATCTAAACTGTCACTTGCTAGCTTCTGTTTTGAGCTCATAATCTCTAGTTTGTGGCACTATTTTGAAGAATTCAAAGCTTTTAAAAGATAGGGCATGGCTGGCAAATACAGACACTAGCTGCTTTTGGTTCTGGCTACTTTCTCTGAGACCTACTCCATATTATGCGAAATCCTCTGCCATAAACTATTCATGCCAGGGACTGAGCTAGTGACTTTTCTTCCACGATAACACCTAAATCCTCTGAAAGGTGAAGGCCCTCGGACTAGTATGGTAGATCCATGTGTTGCAACTCTAGAATAGACCTCACTTCATTGTATTAAACAATACTTTGAAAATGCAGCTGAATTCATTTTGCTAGTATTTAACTGAGACTTTCAGGTCTGTGTTCATTAAATATATGACATTTCAGCTTCCTTTTCCTGTCAACTCTTGGTTTGGCTTTGGTATCTGGGAGATGCTAGTTTTATAAACAAGTATGGAAGTATTTTTTCTTATACTTTTTGGGTTATTTTTGTTATTTTTATGTGCATTGGTGTCTTGTCTATATGTATGTCTGTGTGAGGGTGTCAGATCCCCTGGAACTAGAGTTACAGACAGTTGTGGGCTGCCACATGGGTGCTGGGAATTGAACCCATGTCCTCTGGTAGAGCAACCAGTCCCTCAAACTCTGAGCCATCTCTCCAGCCCTCTTATACTTTTTGGAAAGAGATTAAGATGGGTTGGTAAAAATTCTGCTTTGAATTCAGGTATGAGATACCTGGTCATGGGCTTCTGTAATTGTAAAATTTTTAATTATTGATTTAACTTCCTTTCTGTTCAGATACTCCATTTTTCTCCTTCTTCCCTCTTTTCTTCTCTTCTTTCTCTTCCTCTCTATTCTCTTTCTTCCACTCCATGCTTTTTTCCAGAGTCTTACTGAGTTGCTATACATAGGGACGCATGATTCACCTATGTGCTCGGATTGCAGGATATTGCCACTACAACTATTGTAGTTGCCTTTGGATTCAGTTTTGTTAGGTGACTCTGTGTGTGTGTGTGTGTGTGTGTGTGTGTGTGTGTGATGTATCAATTTCTTCTAGTATATCCTTTAGTTTGTTGCCATGTACTTAACTCAAAATTGTCCATTTAGTTTCCTTCTTCCTTTCTTTCCTGAGCAGTCTATTATCATATATTTCATTTATATTTTCTCTCATTTTCTTACTGATCTTGCTAAGGGCTTTTTTAGTTTTTAGTTTTATCTTTTCAAGAATCTATTGTTGATTTTTCTTCCGCCTCGCTGTCTGCCGTATGACTTCCGCCTTGCTGTCATATGACTTCCGCCCCGTTGTCTGCCGTATGACTTCTGATCTACTCTGTTTTATTCCTAGTGCAATACTTACAGATTTAGTTTTCACTCCTTCTTCCTTGATTATAACATTAGCTCTTTGGCCATACCACTGTAAATTTTGTCTGAATATGTCATTAACTTGTTTATCAGGGGATCTTTCGTCTGTTAAATTTGTAAGAAAACATTGTGATTTGCAATGGCGTTTCTGTGACTTCATATTTGAGAGATTTGAATTAACATTGGGTAGCACTGTTCTTCAGAGTTCTGTGTTCACTGAAAATACTTAGTTGAACATGCTTTTCATGTTATAGGAGAATTAATTCAATTAGGAAATAGCTGTACTTTATGCACACGATGTAATTATATTTAGTTTCTTATAACTTGGATTATTCATCGGTGAACTATTTTTATACATTATTTTTCATCAAAATTTAAACCAATCAAATGCTTCAAAACATATTTTTGCTACTATTTAAAACATTAACTTCAGAAAGTCTCATTTTAAAATTTTTTATCAACTCTTTAAGATTTATTTATTTTATGTGTATGAGTGTTTTGCATGCATGTATGTCTGTATACTGCATATGTGCTTGGTATCTGTGAAGGTCAGAAGAGGGTGTCAGATCCCCTGGAACTAGGGTCATCATTTTGGTGCTAAAAACAAACCTGGGTCCTCTGCAATCATCTCTTTAATTCTCTCATAATTTTTTGATGATTTTTAGTATTTCTGTTTTATATAATCAAGAATAAATAGAAGTGTTATTAAAATTTAAATATTAGTATATTTTCTACAACAAATATCTTAATTAAGCTATTTGTTCTACAGACATTGTACATTTTTGTTTTAAAATGGAAAAAATATGCAGAATTACATGATTCTTCCTGGTTTTGAAATAATTTAATGGAGTGTGTTCTTCATTTATCTACTGTTCAATGAATGTCTTCCAATATTTAAAATAAACAGAGGTCAGAAAATCAGTTGTGCCTTATTATCAAAGGATACTTCATCTTTGTAGCAGCATTTAAGTTGTGTTATATAAGTGTGAGGTGTATTTTAAAAAGTTATTCACCATCTTCATAGCTGAAGAATTCTCAGAAGCTCACAAGAAAGCAATCTCTTATTGTAATATAGATTTTGAAATGAGAGGCTGCAAGATAGCTCAGCAGATAAAGCCACTTAGTGGCAAGTCTGGTGACCTGAATTTGAACTCTAGGACCCATGGAGTAGGAGAGAGCCAACAACCACAAGTTGTCCTTTGACCACACCCCCACACTCTTTTATGACATATTAATACCTCCCCCCACCAACTCCCTTCCTCTCTTACACATATACACACACATAAATAAATAAATGTAGACTTAAAAACATTTATATATCTATTATATATATAAAGCATTTTTATATATTTATATATAAGTTACTTTTGAATAAAGTCTTAGATATCACTGCTTTTACCTCATATATTTGATATGACAACACAAGCAAAATGCCATTAATTAATTTATCATTGAATCACAGAATGGATCTACAAACTAAATCATTTTCTGTTAAATATATATGCGGTTTAGTCATTATTTAAAAGTTCTGGACAAAGGGTTAGTGCTCCTTTTACTTGTTTTCATAAGACAAGGCAAATCTGCATGTGTAACAAACTGTACTATGACGCTGCGTGTGAGTCTATGCTTATATGCAAATATGGTTTATGTAAAATTGAGCATTTTATAGCGAAACTGGTTTTGAGGTATTTAATGAGAAATACTTACATACTGCGCAGATTCTAGTTAAACCTCTAGAGAATGCATAAATCACAAGACATACTTCTTGCAATAGCTATAAATGTGAAATATTTTAAAAGGCTCCCATTTAAATATATCCATTGAAAATATACTTGTGTCTGTGTCCATGTTCTTTCCAAAAACTGCATCAAAGCCATAACTGAAGAGTAGAAGAAAGATTAAAAAATTCACAAGAATGAAAGGAAGGAAGGAAAGAGAATATACCTCGTTTATTGATGTAATTGTTATTCTGACCAATTTTTGTTTTGAATTTTAGCTACCTAACTTAGTGAGACTGTGAGGTAAATACCAATTTTTGAGGAATTTAGGCAGTAAGAACTGCTTCACTCCCAGGATATAGATAGTTTCTCTTTTTTTGTTGAATAGTGTCTTGGATATGCTTTGTTCCCTAAGAGATCATGTGCCGTGTGCTGGGTCCCAGCGTGGTGATGTTGTGCCTTTCAGAGGTGAGGCCCGGTAGCAGGCAGCTACATCATGAGAGCTTGAGTTTTGTTAATGGAGTGATGCTTGTTGTAGAAAGGATGTCCCATGTGTTTGCCCCTCTGCACGCTGCTGTTTCCATGTCTGCTTCTCTGCCCTGTCATGCTATAGCTATGGGACTCTCACTAAAGTAGGAGGCACTGTGCATGCTGTTGGGATATTCCAGCAACAAAACCTGTAGCCAAATAAGTCTCTTTAGAAAAAAAGTAGGCTCAGATATTTTGTTATAAAAACATAAAGGAGTCTGAGACAATGTGTAATTAACCAAACATAGTCCCCTTTGCCAGGCAGTGGTGGTGCACGCCCTTAATCCCAGCACTTGGGAGGCAGAGGCAGGTGGATTTCTGAGTTCAAGGCCAGCCTGGTCTACAGAGTGAGTTCCAGGATAGCCAGGGCTATACAGGGAAACCCTGTCTCAAAAAACAAACAAACAAACAAAAACCCAAACAAACAAACAAACAAAAAACATAGTCCACTTATAGTAACCCTGCTGAGATTACAGAGTATGTGATGTGTGTGTGTGTGTGTGTGTGTGTGTGTGTGTGTGTGTGTGTGTGTGTGTGTTATAGAGAGTGGGTCTGAAGTGGACAACTGAAGCAGAAAAGGATCAGATGATTCCTGGAGATTTTCACCCTACAACGTGTCTCTGATTCAGATATGATAAATATGTTTATCTATTTTATTTCTATATAATTTCTAAAGTATAAGCTACTTTTAGATAATCATTAGTAGTTAAGAAGTTGAATTTAACCAAATTTTCAGTACTTCTAATTTTTGTTTACTGTTTATTTTAAAAATAATTTTATTGATTCTTTGAGAATGTCATACCATACAGCATATCTTTGTCATATTAATTTTCAACTCCTCCCCCTCAACTTCTCCCAGATCTAAACACCCCCCATCTGCACTCCTCCCCCCAGAGACACATACCTGCTTGCTTGTTCTGGTCCTTTGGCTCTTACAATCTTTCAAGTTCTTTGTAGGTTTTCCCTAAGCTTTAGGTGTCTGGGACATCCTTTAAATGCGTATCAGGCACCCCATGGTCAATTGATCTCTGTAGTTTGACCAGTTGTGCCTTCCTATAATGGTTTCTGTCTGCTGCAAAAAGAAGCTTCTCTGATGAGGATCAAGAGCTACACTCATCTGTGGATATAAAGTTTTTACAATGCACTTAGAAATCATAGTGGTTTAATCTTAGAGCTGACTATTGTTTAGGACTTAGGGATGCTTCACAATTGCATGATTGTTTCAAATACAGAAAGCTAGACTACTTACAGGGAGCTTGCATAGATACTTGCAGTGAGTCAATGAGAAAGCATTTGTTGTGTCTGCAAATGCCGAGGTCTTAGAAGCTTTAGAGAAAAGCAGAAGGCATAGGAAAAACCAAACCGTAGGTTTGAAAGGCTAGAATCATGGCCAGTATCATTTTATGTTTATAGACAAACTTAGCTTGAATCTCCAGTTTGGCAGCTTTTAGCTATCTATCTATTGCACATGACATGTGGTTTTTTTCCTTTTTTTGAGTCTCAATTTTTATACCTGTAAAATGGGAACACGAAATTTGTTGTACAGGACTGGTAGGTAAAAGCATTTGCCATCAAGCCTGATAATATGAGTTTGATCCTTAGATCCCAAATATGAAAGGAAAGAACCAACTCCTGCAAGTTGTCCTCAAAGCTCCAGAGCCCAGGCAAAGCTTGGCCTGCACAAAACCCCTCCCATGAATAGGTAAAAGTAAAAAAAGTAAAAAGAAAAAAATCCATGTAGTGGTAGCCCATACCTTCAGTCCTAGATTTGGGAGGCAGAGGCAGAAGGATCTCCAAGCCTACAGAGTGAGTTCCCGGATAGCCAGGGTTACACAGAGAAACCCTGTATCGAAAAACCCAAAAAACAAATAAAAATGTAAATTTTGTACAAATTTTGAGTGAAATTAAGCATATGAAAGATTTAGTACATTGCCTTGTGTGTGGGTAATAAATTCTAGCTATTGCTGACAGAGTTATGCTCATATTTTAGATTTTCCTTTAATGCATAACAGGATAAGTCATGTGACACACTTTCATAAAACTCAAAGGAGCTAAGGATACTCTCTGCACATTTTTCCTTGGAAGACTTTCT
The DNA here is from genome assembly GCA_028551405.1 of Uromys caudimaculatus. Lineage (NCBI taxonomy): Eukaryota > Metazoa > Chordata > Mammalia > Rodentia > Muridae > Uromys > Uromys caudimaculatus. The sequence goes on from CM052702.1 coordinate 85,990,241, forward strand.
ATGGAATTCTGTAAAAACAAAGGATAACAATCTCTGACTCCCCTGAAAGATGCTAAGGAGACTTTACATATAAAATAATAATTACTATTTTGACTTTTTCTTAGACAAGAGGCAGCATCTGTGCTAGGAAATCTTGCTTCTGTATCCATTTGGATCCGTAAATAGCTATTGTTAGGTTACATCACTGTGTAAGGGTTCAGCTGGTATAACGAGATGCTGAAGTGTTTTAAATGTATGAGCCTGGTATTCCTCTGTGACTAAATGTATTGTTTACTAATGACATTAAGTGTAGGGTAGCTCATTTAAAAAATTGCTCTATTGTACCATACAAGCCTGATTTAAAATAAGACCATGCATTTTATTTAATCCGAAAATTAAGGTTCCCGAAGCACATGCAAACCCATTTTCATGGTTACTGTGTAATTCTAATAAAAATATCTGGCAAAAATGATCAGCAATTACTCACTGTTAAGCCTATTTTACTTGCACCGAGTGGAGTGGGATTTTTAAAAATTTTAATTTAAGGAATATATAATAGTAGAAAAATCATAATGTTCACAGAAGTAATGGTTTATTAACTATAATGCATATACTGATGACTAGGTGTGAAATCCCTTTGAGCTTTCACATTAAAAAAAAGCAACAAGCAGAGCTAGTTTGTTTGAGAAGAAACTGACTTTGGTTGTAACTGGTTGCTATGAATTATTATTATTTTTTTTTAAGTTCGGCACAAGAAATAGGAACAATGTGACAAATGTTTTGAAGATGAAGAAGAAGAAGAAGAAGAAGAAGAAGAAGAAGAAGAAGAAGAAGAAGAAGAAGAAGAAGAAGAAGAAGAAGAAGAAGAAGAAGAAGAAAAGAAATCAATGTTCAGGGCTGTTAACTTTCAGCCTCGCCTCAGAAATCAAGTTTTCTGATCATATGTAACATGAAAAGCATATTCATAGAAATAAAACAAAGAGCAGGGAAAATCATTTCTTTCTTTGTGTGTCATGGTAATAACTTTTAAAGCTCATAAGCTTAACTAATAGCATCCAGAACGTGAGCTCTTCAGAGTGGACATAAAAACGGCCTAATTCAACAGACAGTGGCTCTGACCTGCATAGCTAGGAGTTTCTTCTTGGCAAACTTTTGAGATTTCATGTTAACACGATGAAACGTTGGCCTGTTCATTGCTTTTTTTTTTTTTAACCTCAGCCTGGTGAGAGTTTGTCCAACTCTGCTTCTACATTTAAAACTTCGTTTGCTGGCAGTTGTAGATGGGCAGCCCTGTGAGACCTCCTTTTGTCCTTTTGCACCCAGACCTTTCAGAGCCAGTTTGCAGAATGCACTTAATACACATTAGAATCACAAAGGCATAGCAATTTATTCAGGTGTCAGGGAAGATACCCATCTGTGACAGTTAATCATGATCATTAACTTGATTGGATTGAGAGATGCCGAAGGGATTAGTATAATACACTTCTGGGTGAGCCTGTGGTGGCTTTTCCAGAGAGGATTAATTAAGGGGGAAGGGGAGACTCACCGTGCATGTGGGTAGCCTCATCTAAAGGGCAGGAAGCCATTCTGGAACCAAAAGAGGAAGGAGGAAGCTTGCAGATTGAAGTATGCTTTTTCTCATTCTGTTTCCTTGCCACCCTGTGGCACCAAGTCCTGTCACCATTGTGCTCTGACTCACCTCAGACCTCAAACCATAGATTCAGCTGTTCCCAGGACTGAATCTTCAGAAACTCTGAGCCAGAGTAAGGCTTCTTCCTTATTTATTTCTTAACTTATTTCTCTTATAGGGCCAAAAATGTAACAGCATCTTTGACACAGTGTCGGCAGTTGGCATGCTTTCTTCAGACATGTGAATGAGAAAACACTGGAATCCAATGTGATCACATATGTGTTAGCCTGGACATCTCTAAGATGATCAATTTAACGTCACAATAAAGTTGTATATGCAGGCTATGGTGGAACATGACTTTAATTCTAGCACTTGGGAAGCAGAGTCCAGTGAATCTCTGTGAGTTCAGGCCAGTCTGGTCTACCCTGTGGGCTCCAGGACAGCCAGGGCCACATTGTGAAACCCTATTTTTAAAATGTTCATTGTGATAAGTCACTGGTATGGTTTGAGGTCTCTTGCTTCTGCTACACCATCACTCTATATCCCCACCAGGACTCCTCTGAGAGAGGGTAGATGTTGGGCTGCGACACTTAGAGGCCTGGATCTGGGCCTGGGTGGTAGCTGAGTGGGTCAGCCTGCCTGCTTTCCCACTTTGCCCAGGTGAGGGGCAAGGGCTGTTCTCCAGGCTGCAGCAGCTGGCAAATGGCAGGAGCATCCCTCCACCCCCACCCTCCACCCTATGCACACATGTCACCAAGGCTAGCATTCTCCTGTACTGCAAAGAGTCAAGCCAGCTATGCACAGCCTCAGACATCAGTATGGCCCCAGGCAGCAGCCCAAACCAGGGATGTTCACATGGCCTCTGCTGGTCCCATGGGCCAAGGATACAGACACCAATTCAGAATCCACATGGAAGGAAAGAAGTGACTCCAGAAAGTTGTACTTGGACCACTGCACACAGGCCATAGGACACACAAATTTGTAATTGTCATAAAACCTTTTTTGGAAACTTGTAATAATTTAAAGAATTTTATATTAATTAAATCTTGTGATACTCCTGTACCTTTAAGTTGTATAATTAAAAGAATTGCATAAAAACCAATAAACTCTTGCTTCCTCCCTCCCCCTTCATGCCTCTCTTTCTTCGTTCTGATGTGAACTTTGGGTTCTTGTACGTGCCACACAAGTATTCTGTCACTGAGCTATACCCCTAGCGTAGATAATATTTGTACCTTTTCTGAAAAACATTTATTTTTAAAATTCACCCTCCTAAAATAAAGATATTATGATTTACTAAGCCTTATGTGTGTCAATCACGTTTATTATATGAGCTAAACAATTTCTGTTTATAACAATAGAATAAGATAGTTGATGCAATTAGTGATTTGTTTCCATAGAGAGGCTCAGAGAAGTGAATTCTTCATCTTCACAAAGCCAGTCACTAGTGGTGGTAAGACACCAAGTCATGTTTCTTTTGACAGGGCTGAGATTTCTTTTATACAATGGAAATTTCCTTTACAGAGTGTGAAGATGAGATCTTGAGCTCTATGTTGTGGTTGCAATAAAGCTTTAAAGATGGTACTGAATAATGCTTTAGTAAAAATCCTCCTGGGCAGTAAGACTAGAAAAATATTAAAGTTGCTAAAAATAGCTGAGTGGTGGAGCACACTTTTAATCCCAGCACTTTGGAGGCAGAGGCAAGTGGAGCTCTGAGTTCAAGGCCAGCCTGGTCTACAGAGCTAGTTGCAGGGCTACACAGAGAAACCCTGTCTTGAGAAACAAATGACAAACAAATAAACGATTTGTAATAATAGTAAATAGCCCTAAATTTGGGGACATTTTTGTGTTACTTAAAAATCTTATACATTTCTAGGAACCATAGTTTTGAAAGTGAATAGCCTGAAAATATAGATATAAAAATTTTAAAATAATGTTAAACTTTATTTAACTTTGCTCATCTACTGTGATATTTTGGGGTATTAGTATATATAGGAAACTACTGAAGGCCTTGACTAATTGCTATGCCGCATTTATGTGGCAATGAAATGTATAGGGTCAGAATATCCATCTCAATGAACTTGTGGGGGGTTCTGTTGTCAAATCTTTCTGACTGCAATGAGGAGCCATGAAACTTGGCTGTGATTCACTACACACATCCATCTCATTCTAATGACAAATTGCATTTTCTCCTTCCCACATTCTTAGATGCCTTAAATATAGACAGTGAAGTAAAACAAGTGTGCACTGTGTGTGTGTGTGTGTGTGTGTGTGTGTGTGTATGTGTATGCACAGGTGTGCACTTGCCACAATGCATGGGTGTGTGTGTGTGTGTGTATATGCATAGGTGTGCACTTGCCACAGTGTGTGTGTGTGTGTGTGTGTGTGTGTGTGTGTGTATGCATCGGTGTGCACTTGCCACAGTATGTGTGTGCATAGGTGTGCATTTGCCACAGTGTGTGTGTGTGTGTGTGTGTGTGTGTGTGTGTGTGTGTGTATCTGCTGTGTGTCTGTGTGAAGGTCAGAGGGTAATTTTGGGTGTCCATCCTTGCCTTTTGATTTGAGACAAGTTCTGTTTATTGTTCACAGCAGCACACGCTAGTCTAGCTGGCTTGTGAACTTCCAGGCATTCCCTTGACTCTGCTGTTCAAGATGGTAGCTACACAGAGAGACCCTGTCTCTACACAGAGAGACCCTGTCTCGAAAAACCAAAAAAAAAAAAAAAAAGATGGTAGGAGCATTACCTTTATAGATGCGTGCTATCACGCCTGGCTTTACCTGGCTCCTTCACACAGTCATTCCTGCTTGCAGTGAAAACAAAGCAAAGATATTTTAAAAAATATTTTATTTTAAATTATGAGTAAAAGTGTAGGTCTTTGTGTGAATATGTCCCCACGAGCTCTCGTGCATAAGGAGGCCGGAAGTGTCTTATCTTACTTGATCTGGAGTTGCAGGCAGCTGGGAGCCTGCTGGGGTGCTGGCAAGAGAACACTGGTCTTCTGCAAGAGCAGTTCATGCTCTCGACCACTGAGCCGTCTCTGTATCTCCTTTTTGAGGGGACAATTCATAAAGCTTGAAAGCCTACGCTATGCAATTTGAGCTCCACTTCTCCCTTCTTCTCCTCTCCTTCTGCCTTCCTCTTTCCTTCTTGTTCCTCTTTCTTTTCTTTCTGTGTTTTCTTCTTTTTGAGGCAAAGTATTACTGTGTAGCTCAGGTTGGCCTCTAACTTTTGTCTCCCCTTTTCCTCCTCCCTATGGCTGGAATTAGAGCTATGTGCCCCCATACTTAGCGATCCAGTCTCTTCTTTTAAAGAGTGAAATGACTAATCATCGGTAGGTTAATTACTACTATATGGTAAATAAATTGTTATTCTAAACCTAATAAAAATGTGTCCTTTTGTGTGTGTGGATGACCACGTCTGCTCGTGGGGTGGTAAAGGGTGGCATGGAGGTAGGGATTATGTTGGAAATCAGAGGGAAGAACACGGGATCCATGAAATGGAGAGACTTTCAAAAAAATGTTGCCAAGTGCCTTGACATCACTGCTTGTCATTGTTCATACTTGTAAAGTACAGGTTGGTAGATGTTTGGCCAGGGTTGCTTCAATTATAAAGGGTAAATGGATTTGATATCAAAGCCACCTACGAAGAGAAGATTCTAAAAATCCATGATTCTCAATGATAACAAACTGGGTGGAGGTCCCGGGAAGGCAGCAATGAAATAGGTGGCATTTCAAAGGAGAGAGGTTTTGATTTTCCTCCTTGTGTAGCTAAATGAGCTGTTTCAAGTACAAGACAGTAGCCATCCTTTGGTTTGGTTTGTAAGATGAGAGCTTGGTTCTCTTCTCTATCATCAACAGTAATTCCATTAAAATTTTGCACCAAGCTTCTCTCTTCTGTCAGAAGCTCTTTGTCTTGTATGCTTGCATTCTGATACTATACTCCGTACAAGGCATTCCATCTGATGGGCCTATCATTTGCTAAAGAGAAAAGAATGCAGCCCCCCTTCCTGCCCCACCCACCGCCCACAACAGCACTTTGGAAAAGTGGGTTCAGAGAACATGCTGTTCACTTAGCCTTGCAGTTACTTTGTTCTGTGTCTCTGTGATACACTTCAATTTCATTAACAGAAACAAATGAAAGAAAATGCAGGGAGAGGAAGTGGGTCCAGGCCATATCCTGAATTGGCTTTCAGTGGTCGTTTGTTCTGATTCCATTTGTATGCTCGGAGATAGCTATTCTCAAATTAAATTTGCTTGGCAGATCTAGGCTATCATTTCGCTTTGTTTTATGATGCTTGTCTTCATTCTGCTGGGCGACATGGTTCAGGTTTAGTTGGTCATTCTGTCACTTCAGAAAGGGAAGCTTGTTATGTTTAGGAATGTATATTCTCTCTTTAGTGGTGGCTAAGCATCTGTCACTTACTTCAATTTCTCTCCAGGTGTCATTGTTCGGAGTGCACGAACATCAGCCTCACCTGGATTGATGGCTCAAATGCAGATTTCTTCACAAATACAGAGAATGAACAAAGCAGTAATCTGCATTTGAAACACATTTCCTAGATGATTTAACTTAGTTTAGCATTTAAAAACTACAGTCTGAATTTTTTCTGCATTGTCAAGTTTGCATTTCCATTCGTCTAACCGGTTGTACAGATTTCGATTTTCAAACTTGTTAGTGTCTACTATGCAGTAAGGACATTTCTTAATTAGTCAGTCTCAATCCCTCACCCTAAAACTTGATTGTAAGAGTACCCTTGAATGCCTATGTGATTCTCATTTTCAGTTTACATACTTAGGCCCTTTGCAGGTCCCTGCCTTGGGTGTATGTCTTCAACGGAACTAACTCCAGCCTTGAATCTTATCTTACTAGTTGCTGCTCCTCAGCTGGCCTTACATTAAACAGTGGAATCCTACTATTCTCCATCTCATTTGAATCTCTAATTATAGATGCTCCTGTGTTTCTTGGTTTTGATCTCCACTGAACAGGTTGAGCATATCAAAGATATTCAGAGAGAATTCAACATTATTTCCATGGTTCTCCACTTGGAAACAAGGCAACTTTCCTGGGATCTAATTTGTTTTAGTATCCACATATCATTTTGAGGCAGGATAGAAAGACAGGGAAGATCTCGGGGATGTAAGAGAGGGGAAAGAAGCCCTATCCCCTGGAATCCAGCCACAGCCTCTCGCTAGAAGGGAAACAAGAATTCCAGACAATTAACATGTCTTTCCTCCTTCCCAACTGCAAATTGGTCATTTTCTGGGAGGCTTACCAGAAACCCCATTTACAGGGAAAGGACATGCTCTAAACTCCATGTGTAATCCTAATGGCTTCTAGTTTTATTTTTATCAGCTTGTAACTCCAACCAAGGCAGAGACAGACCGAGACACACATAGAAAGAGAGAGAGGCAGAGAGAGAGAGAGAGAGAGAGAGAGAGAGAGAGAGAGAGAGAGAGAGAGAGAGAGAAGGTTTTCTGGCAACCTTTTGAGTTGCTGCTTGCTGCTTCTTGGCTCAGTTGGTTAGTGAGATCATTTGGTGGCTGAGATGTAACCTGAGAGCAGTCTAAATGGTACATATGGCTAATGCTAAGCTAATTACTTCATTTCTCTCCCTGGAGGAGCCTGTATTCATACTCCAGTATGCCATTTTTTTTCTTATTCTCCCTTGGAGAGTACACACACCACAGCATCTCACCTTCAGAGTGCCTCTCTCTTAACCCTCACACTTATGCCAATTTTCAAACATCTTTAACAACAGTGCTGGGGCTAGAGAGATGGCTCAGCAGTTAAAAGCACTTGTTGCTCCTGGAGAAGCCCTTGGTTTAGTTCCCAGCAACCATATGGTGGCTCATAGCCATCCACAACTGAAGTTCCAGTAGATTTGATGACCTTTTCTAACTCCTGCACATATTAGGCAAGCATGTGGTGCACATACATACATGTAGATAAAATACTCAGACACACTACTCCAGCCAGAAAAGCAGGGAGGCTAACTGCAGATCTTCACCTCTCCCTCAGCTCCTCCAAGGCCAATGTTTCAAGGTCATCCCCCGCTCTGTAGCATACCACCTACAGTAACCTCCCTTCATCTCTGCCCCATCTCCAAGGATCACATAGATCTTCTCCTCCAAACTTCTTCCCCCTGCCAATTACTGCGTTATCCCAGCTCCCACCTCAGCAGGCATTCCCTAGAAACCTGCTGTCCCTGCTGGGGAGCTAAGCAGGTGGGCTAACTGCAGATCATCACCTCTCTCTCTGCTCCACAAGTCCAATCCCATAGTCTCACCCCCAGCTCTGTAACTCTTCATTTTCTGCCTCCATCGAAAGGCACTAAGCAGATCCTGGTGGACCACCCTGTTTTTCTCCTCCTGTGGATCCGCACAGCCCATTCCCATTCTGAAATGTCAGCTCCAAATATGTAGAAACACATTTTACTGGCAACCCCAGTGGCCACACAAATCAAGATCCCAGAAGAATTTCTTGCCACCTTATCTTCCTATGAACCAGACAGAGGGCAACCAAGGAACAAAACACCCACCAAACAAAGGCAAGACCAGATATTAGCACCTAGCATTACAACCTTCCCAAACCCAGATTCATAGACACCAGTTGTGTTAGTTAGCGTTTCTATTGCTACAAGGAAACACTATGGTCAAAAAGCAAGTTGGAGAGGAAGGGGTTTATTCAGCATATATTTCCACGTTGCAGTTCATCTCCAGAGGAAGTCACATTTATACAGTGGGGTATACAACTCAGCAGCATTGAAAAAATGAAATCATGAAATTCTCAGGTAATTGAATAGAACTAGAAAAAAATTATCCAAGCGAGGTATCTTAGTCAGGGTTTCTATTCCTGCACAAACATCATGACCAAGATACAAGTTGGGGAAGAAAGGGTTTATTTAGCTTACACTTCCAATTGCTGTTCATCACGAAAGGAAGTCAGGACTGGAACTCAAGCAGGTCAGGAAGCAGGAGCTGATGCAGAGGCCATGGATGGATATTACTTAACTGGCTTGCTTGCTTGCTTCTCCTGGCTTGCTCAGCTTGCTCTCTTACAAAACTCAAGACTACCAGCCCACAGATGGTACCACGCACAAGGGGCCCTCCCCCCTTGATCACTAATTGAGAAAATGCCTTACAGCTGAATCTCATGGAGGCATTTCCTCACCTGAAGCTCCTTCTCTGTGATAACTCCAGCTTGTGTCAAGTTGACACACAAAACCAGCCCGTACAATTGACTCCTTGTCAACTTGACACACAAACACATCACTGTTAAGCCTCACCCCTTACTTTCTTATTCATCCCCAAGATCTAAATAACTTTAAAAGTTCCAAAGTCTTTGCAAATTCTTACATATTAAAATTTCAATACCTTTAAAACATCCAATCGCTTAAAATTCAAAGTCTTTTTACAATTAAAAGTCTCTCAACTGTGGGCTACACTAAAATATCATCTTCCTTCAAGAGGGAAAAATATCAGGGCACAATCACAATCAAAAGCAAAATCAAACTCCAACCATCCAATGTCCAGGATCCACTCACAATTTTCTGGGGTCCTTCACAGGCTTGGGTCACTTCTCCAGCCCTGCTCTTTGTAGCACAGGCCTTGTCTTCTAGGCTCCAGATGCCTGTACTCCACTGCTGCTGCTGTTCTTGGTGGTCATCTCATGGTACTGGCATCTCCAAAACACTGCTGTCTTCCGCTGTAACTAGGCTTCACCAATAGCCTCTCATAGGCTCTCTTCATGGTGCCAAGCCTCAACGATTTGGCATGACCCCTTCAGTCCTGGGCCATCAATTGCAACTGAGGCTGCACCTTCACCAATGGCCTTCTTCAGTCTCTCACAGTGCCGAGCCTCAGCTGCTCTTCATGACCCCTTCATGCCTTCAAAACCAGTACCACCTGAGTGACTCTAACATATTACCAAGTCCAGCCACAGCACAAGGTACAACCTTGGCTATCTCTGGAATGCAGTCTCTGTTCTCTCAGAAAACACTTCCCAGAAGATTTCACCTCAATGATGCTGGTCTCTTCTTAATCACCGCTAATATCTTAGTTCCAGCTAACCAGCATCAATAGTCCCAGTAATGCAAAGTTTTCGTTTTAGTAGGTCTGGTATCTTGTTAATTACAGCTGATTCTTCAGCCCCAGCTAATCAAAACCACAGAATTTTCACAATCAAAATACCAACAGCCCTGATAAGAGTCTTTAATCTTCCCTCTGAAATTTCACAAGCCAAGCCTCCATCTTCTGCACTGTTCTCAACATTATCTTCCAAGCTCCTACACAACATTCTACAGAGCTCTTAACACCGAAAGGCTCTTCTAGCTCAAAGTTCCAAAGTCCTTCCACAGTCCTCCCCAAAACCTGGTCAGATTGTCACAGGAATACCCACTATGCTGGTACCAATTTGTCTTAGTCAGGGTTTCTATTCCTGCACAAATATCATGACCAAGAAGCAAGTTGGGGAGGAAAGGGTTTATTCAACTTACACTTCCACATTGCTGTTCATCACCAAAGGAAATCAGGACTGGAACTCAAGCAGGTCAGGAATCAGGAGCTGATGCAGAGGCTATGGAGGGATGTTACTTAACTGGCTTGCTCTCTTATAGAACTGAAGACTACCAGCAGAGGGATGGTACCCACAATGGGCCCTCCCCCCTTGATCACTAATTGAGAAAATGCCTTACAGCTGGATCTTATGGAGGCATTTTCTCAACTGAAACTCCTTTCTCTGTGATAACTCCAGCTGTGTCAAGTTGACACAAAACCAGCCAGTACATGAGGTATCCCAGATCCAGAAAGCCAAATGTAGTATATATTCACTTACCTGTGGAGATTAGCTGTTAAATCACTGATAACCAAGCTACAGTCCACAAAACCACAGACTTTAGGTACAGAATAAAGAACTGGGGTGGGGGTAGATCTCCTTAGGATAGGTAAATAGATTAGATAGTTATGGCTGGATAGAGGAGAGTGGAACAGTAAGGTCAAGCAAAGAGGGAAGGGGGAGAGGGTGATAAGGAAGGGAATATAGGGTGGGGCAGTTAATACCAAGGACCATTTCAGTGGCACTATAGAAAACTAATACAGTTAAAGCTTCCTGAAATATATCCATATATGAAGATGATCCAAACGATATCACACATAATGGGGGAGACAGAAACTTTTTTTTTTAGTTAAATTTTTTTGATACTTTATTTACATTTCAAATGTTTCCCCCTTTCCAGGTCTCCACTTTGGAAACCCCCTATCCCCTCCGCCCTCCCCTGCCTCTATGAGGGTATTACCCCACCCGCCCACCCACTCCCATCTTCCCACGTTGGCATTCCCCTATACTGGGGCCTCTAACACTCCCAGGCCTAAGGGCCTCTCCTCCCCCTGATGGCCACAAGGCCTTCTCTGCCACATATGTGGTCCGAACCATGGGTCCTTCCATGTGTATTCTCTGCTTGGTGGTCCAGTCTCCAGGAGCACCGGGGGGTCAGGCCAGTTGACACTGTTTCTCCCTCCATGGGGCTGCAAACTCCCTCAGCTCCTTCAGTCCCTTCTCCATCTCCTCCATCTGGGACCTCACTCTCAGTCCAGCGGTTACTGTGAAGTGAAACTTGGGTATTCCGAACTTTTGGGCTAATATCCAGTTATCAGTGAGTATATACCATGTTCATTCTTTTGTGACTGAGTGACCTCGCTCAAGATGGTATTTTCAAGTTCCACCCATTTGCCCACAAATTTCATGAAGTCATTGTTTTTAATAGGGGAGACAGAATCTTATGTTTTTGGTTGTGAGCCTAGCCTTTAACAGCTGAACCATCTCTCCAGCCCTGGGAGACAGAATCTTAACTGGCCATCTATTGTTACCAAAGGAAGCTTCCAGTACCCAGATTGGATTACATTAATTGAGCTGTTGGACAAAGAGGTCCTGTTGGAATCTCCCAGGCTATTTCTGAGACTGTGGTTGCGCTCCACAAACTGACAGCAAGACTCCATTGTTAAAGATAACACCTACATAACCCACTGAACACAGAATTGAGTGCCTACATAGAGTCTTAACCCATACATGCTGGGGTCTTTTGTACCACTACATGCCACCAAAAGAGAAAGGTAAGCACCAAATGCAGTCACAAACCCCTTTATCTAAAATGGTATTCTGCCTACAAGATATGCTAGGGCCATGGTGGCACAAAGCTTGTGGGGGTAACCAATCAATACCTGATTTGACTTAAGGCCCACTCCATGAGATGGAACCTATACCCAATACTACTTGGGTGATGAAGAACCTGAGGCTAAATAGCCCAGGGACCTAGGGTAAAATCATATATTATTGTTCTGAAAAAGAAATAAAAGTAACAATAATAAAGATTCCTAGTGACATTTTGCTATACTCATAGATCAGTGCCTTGTTCAGTCAACATCAGATAAGCTTCCTTCAGTTCTGATGGGAACAAATACAGAGACACACAGCTAGATATTATGTAATGAATGAGAGTCCATCAAACTCACCCCTCAGAACTCAGGGAATCCTGCAGAAAAGGAGGCAGAAAGAATATAAAGCCAGAGGGGATGGAGGGCACCATGAAATCAAGGCTCTCTAAATCAATATGTTCAAAGGTCATATGATCTCACAAAGGCTGAGGCAGTGTACACTGGTCTGTATGTCCTCTGTGTATATACCATGGCTTCCAGGTTAGTATTTTTATGGGATACATAACTGTGTGAATAAAGTGGGTTTCTGTTTCTTATGCTTTCTCTTGGGTTCTTTTCCTCTGGATTATTTGTTTTGTCCAATTCTGATATGTTAGCTTTTGTTTTATTTATTTTATTATTTTATTTTAATTCCTTAAGAAGCCTGTTTGCCTTTTAGTGAGAGACAGAAAAGAGGTGGATCTGGATGAAGGGGAGGTAGGAGGAACTTGGAAGAGTAGAGGGAGGGAAAACCGTACTCAGGACATACTATGTGAAGGAAAAAAAATCTGTTTTCAACAGAAGGAACAAAACCTTAGATTATTTATATGTACATTTGTACATATAATTATATTTGTATAGGTATGTTTTTATGTACATTTTGGTTATGCATATACACATATGTACCTTTCAACAATCTGTGCTAATGGTTCAGTTATGATTGTATGTGCCCTTTGACATGTACCCCTTTCATCTATATTTTATAATTTTAACCTATCATTATTAAAAACACACATAAATTGTGCTGATTAGTTTTATTACCAATTTGACACAATCTACAGTCACCTGAAAATAGTTAATCTCAATTGAATCACCTAGATTAGATTGGCCTGTAGCGTTGTCTGTGAGGAATTGTCTTGACTGTTGACTGATTGGGATGGCCTAGCACACTGTGTTGTTCTATCCCTAGGACAGTGGCTTGAAATATATACAAAAAGGTACCTGTTTCTGCCTTGAGTTCTTGGCCTGACACCTCTCAGTGGTAGACTGTGACAGAATATAAACTAGAATAAACCCTTGCCTCCAAAGTACAACAAAATACTAATGTAAAATAAAATGTAAAAATTTAAAAATCCAACTCTACTTCATAAACTGTCTAATCATGAAATCTTTCCATTCAAACCAATGAACCCTGAGTTGTGATTCCTAAAATCTTAGGGGAGCTATTTAAGCCACTGGGGGTGGCAGTTTAGATCTGTGTTCTGTCCCCTCACTGATGACAATTTTAGATCCTTTCTGCTCTTCTTCTTTTTACATATCTTTCCCAATTTTTTTAGGCAGATGATCTTGATTTGAGTGATAACTTGAATTATTGGAATAAACAGACAGTCAAGTAATATTTTCCTCACTTTGTTTTATGCCAATTTAAAAAAAAAATTCAGACTAAAAAAACAAGTGTAATAAGATGATGAGGTTTTTAAAATCATCTTAATAACTGGACTCAGAATTCTGTTCATGGTGAGAAAAATTTTGAGTAAAATTAATTTGGAATACATTGTATTTGTGTTAGGAGTATAGGAATTACAGAGGAAAGCAGGAGACCATGGTGGTTCAATATTTAGGTTCTACAATTAGGCTGCATTAATTCAAATGTCAGCTGCATCATCCTTAACTGTGTGATTGCACGGGAAAATTATTAGACCTTTTCATTTGTTCATTTATAGATGGAATGATAATGCTCATTGTTAATGACTCAAGGGTGGTTAACTGACTACTGTGGTGATCCCCATGAAACAGCACAGTGTCTGAAATATAAAATATAGCTATTCTTATTTTTGTCATCAGAAGAGGAAACGTTTCCCTGCCCAATTCAAAGATAGAGGAAGCAGGCAGAGGCTTGATGGAAAACAATATTATAGTAGAAGACTGGCAGAAAGGCATTTAAACATAATCCAGAATCAAGATTCCTTGGTAGTAGTCTTCGAAGATATAAGACTATTTCTTAAATCCTCCCCAAAGTCAATAGAGTCCCTTAAACTCATGACTGCTTGATGATAATGTACATGCTCTGTAAAAATAACTTATTCTCCAGATGTAATCATCATCTTGAAGGCTTACTGCTGAATAAGCTCAACCTTTCCAGTTCTTTCTGAACTCTGGCTGGCTGGTTCAACTCAGCTGTTCTGTCTCAAAACTCCTTTTCCAAGCTCACTAATTCAAACTGGCTTCCCTCAACTTCTCACTCAATTGCTCTGGTTGGAAGATTGCCCCTGATTCCCATGAACTGAACTACACTGAATTGAACTGAACTCAACTGTACCACATTGAATGCATGAACTGAACGGAACTGAACGGAACTGCATGAAGTTAACTGAACTCTATGGCATTCAACTGAAGTCCACTGAATTACCCTGAACTCCACTGCATTGCATGAACTCAACCCCACTCAGTGAGCTGACCTCCACTCTGACTCACTCTGCACTGCTCTTAAGTAGCCTCTCTTTTCTGTCTGTTCTCATGAGTGTGAGTGTATCCTACCTCTGACTAGTTCTGTCGATCTTTCTCTGATTCATCACTTTGTCTGCCCTTCAATTAGATATCTCTTTCAAGCGTGGCTGCTTCCTTCTACAAACGAACTTTACCTTTATGGTTTGGGATTAAAGATTTGTACTAAGGTCATGTCTGCATTCCAGTCAGGGGGATTAAAGGTGTATCATTCCAGCTGGATCACATAGACCTATGACTTTGGATGTGATCCCTTGCCACAGCAGCCATGTTGCTGGATTAAAACTCCTCTACAGTGCCTTCCTAGAGTTTTATATCCAGGTTCAGGTCATATATCATGGACATTGTATACATGCAGCAGCAGTGATTAAGATAAGGTGTCAGGAGGGTCCTTGAGAATGCACGACCCTCAATGATTAGTTTTCACCGTTTATAGTATTAAAATGTGAAACTCAGATTAAGCCAGGTTTTCTCAGTTCACAAGGATGAGCCCTCCAGCTGTTATTCTGACTAATAAATAATATTTTCTTATTGTAAAATGGTAGCTTATGATAGTTATAGTGCTTTGATATTTCTAACTTTTTTGTGGTATGATAAAAATCAATAAAGACTAACACTGTAGTAATGGTTATTACTATGATAAAGCATTCTTTCTATGGATCAAATAGGAGAATCAAATGTAAATTTGAAAACTATATTATAGCCTTTACTAACCCTGAGATCTCTCTCTGAAGGAGCTACTTAAGTCCTCAAGCTTCCCCAGAAGCCTTTCTTTCTTTTTTTTTTTTTTCCTCCTTTTTTATTTTTGATACTTTATATACATTTCCAATGTTTCCCCTTTTCTGAGTCTCCTCTTTGTATACCCCCCATCCCCTCCCCAACCCGCCTCTAGGAGGGAATTACACC
>CM052702.1:86006164-86039544 GCA_028551405.1 Uromys caudimaculatus
CCAGGCAGAGGTTTCCCCCTGCAAGTGAGATCCGGAAGTTTCGGAGTCTTTCTGTTCCCTGGTTCTCAGGTCCCGGATCCAGGCAGATCCGGGCGGGTCTGGGCGAGAGGTGCTGCTCCCCTCAACCCCACTCACGATCCTTCCAAGTTCCTGTGAGGTTACCTTTCTACAGTGCTCCTTGGCTACCGACTCCTGGTGTCCCAGGCAGAGGTTTCCCCCTTTCTACGGCGCTCGTTGGCTACCGACTCCTGGTATCCCAGGCAGAGGTTTCCCCCTGCAAGTGAGATCGGGAAGTTTCGGAGTCTTTCTGTTCCCGGGTTCTCAGGCCCCGGATCCTGGCAGATCCGGGTGGGTCTGGGCGAGAGGTGCTGCTCCCCTCAACCCCACTCACGGTCCTTCCAAGTTCCTGTGAGGTTACCTTTCTACGGTGCTCCTTGGCTACCGACTCCTGGTGTCCCAGGTCAGATGTTCAGAATTGAGATGTCCTCTTGGTGGACTTTTCCTTAATATTGATGATAACTATCTTTGTTGCTAAGTTGTGTTTCTTGTATAAAGCAGAATGATGGATTCTGTTTATGTATCCATTCTCTTAGCCTGTGTCTTTTTACTGGAGAATTGAATCCATTGAGATTGAGAGATATTAATCATCAATGATTATTACTTCCTGTTATTTAGTTGTTGTTGGTAGTTGAGTGTGTGTGTGTGCGTGTCTGTGTGTGTGTACGTGTGTGTTTCTCTTCTATTGGTTTTAACAGTATGAAATTATTATTATTTTTTGTGCATTTTCTTGAGTATCAATAGCCTCATTGGGTTGGAGTTTTTCTTCTAGTATTCTCTGTAGGTCTGGGTATTGTTTAAATAACCCAGGTATTTAAATGTATTGTTTAAATTTAGTTTTGTCTCAGAATATCTTTGTTTCTGCATTTATGATGATTCAAAAGTTTTGCTGGGTATAGTAGTCTGGGATGACATCTGTGGTCTCTTACAGTCTGCAAGATGTCTGCCCAGACTCTTCTAGCTTTTATAATCTCAGATGAGAAATCAGGTATAATTCTAATAGGTCTGCCTTTATATGGTACTTGGCCCTTTCCCCTTGCTGCTTTTAAAATTTTTTCTTTGTTCTGTATATTTATTGTTCTGATTATTATGTGGAGGAAGGATTTTCTTTTCTGTTCCAATTTGGTGTTCTGTAAGCTTCTTGTTCATTTATAGGCATCTCTTTTTTTTAGGTTAGGGAAATTTTCTTCTATGATTTTGTTGAATATGTTTTCTGGGAATAGAATCTTCTTTTAATCCTATTATTCTTAGGTTTGGTCTTTTTGTAGTGCCCCAAATTTCCTGGATGTTTTGTGTCATGAACTTTTCAGGTTTTGCATTTTCTCTGTCTGGTATATTGATTTCTTCTATTGTATCTTCATCCCCTGAGATTCTCTCTTCCATCTCCTGTATTCTGTTGGTGATGCTTTCATCTGTAGTTCTCATCCTCTTACCTAGGTTTTTCATCTCCAAGATTGCCTCAATTTGTGTTTTTCTTTATTGCGTCTATTTCTCTTTTTAGGTCTTGAAGAGTTTTATTCATATCTTTTAACTGTTTGATTGTGTTTTCCTGTATTTCTTTATATTTATTTGCTTTCTCTTTTAATGCCTCTACCTGTTTGAATATGAGGGAGCTGTGGGCCAGATAATGGAGGCCAAATACCTGACTTTAATGGCTATGTCCTTGTTGCACCCAACTGGGATGGCCTCAGATCTGACTGGAATGGAATTGAAGCAGTGTTCCAAGCTAGTTAGTCTTGGGGTCCCTGACACTTTCCATGGAATCAAGATGCCCTTGGGGTCCCTCAAGGGTCCTCTGGACCAAAGAGTAAGCTCACAGCTAGATACTGGGTCTTAGGGGCCCAAAAACAATTGAGAAGCTTTTAAAATTAATGCTAATGAATCAACTGAGCAAATACCTAGAACAACAACAACAACAACAACAACAACAACAACAAAAAACAAACCAAACCCAAAGAACAACAATAAAAACAACAAACTCCACTTGGTTTACTCCCAGTGTACCTCAAATAAATTTCAGATGGATTACAGACATAAGTGTAAAAAAATAAATATATAATGCTTCTAGAAAAAACTTACAGGATCACATTTTTATAAACTCAGAGAAGGATATAATTTTTAAAATATTTTTATTATCATTATTTATGTATGTATGTGCCTATATGAGCTATGTGAGTGAACCCTAAATGTGTGCTGGTGGCCATGGGGGCCAGAAGAGTGCGTGTCATATCTCAAATCCTGAGTTAGAGTTATAGAAGAACATATATATATATATATATATATATATATATATATATATCTCACTCTGCATGGGTGCTGGGAACTGAACTGCAGTTCTCTAGATAAGCCACAGTGCTTTTAACCACTGAGACATCTATCAGACAAAGATTCTTAAAGAGAACAAAAATTACTAAACATAAAAGAAAAAAATGATAAATTGGATTTCAGCAAAATCACTAGTCATAAAATTAAAATGAAAAGTCACAGATAAAAAATCACCTTGGTCTCTTTATATATGTGTGTATGTGATAATCTATATTAAGAATATATAAACCTAAATAAAGTATCAAAAAAAAAGAAAAAGAATATATAAATCTGTCTACAAACAAACAAACAAACAAACAAATCCATATAACTGCACATAAAAACAAGCAAAAGAATGGCTGCTTCACAAAATAATATAATTGTAAATGGTCAGTATAAATATGAAAAATATGTAGTATTAGGAAATGCAAAGGAGAGATATTTCATATAAGTAGTTACAGTTGTCAACTTGACATTTTTGGGAAGAGAGGACTGTTGCAGGAAATATTAAAAAGAAAGAATATGGCACGTTCCTGCACTATGCCCTGGTTCTCTCAGCTCTGGCAGGCTGGCCAGCCATGCACTGGTGAGCAATGGCTGACCTGCTTTTATCTTATGGAGCTCTGACTCAGAGCTCCATGATCTCTCCACCCAGCTAACTAGGTTCCCACTGGCAGGTCACTACCACACCAGCCCCATGCTTCAATACCCCCATGGCCTCTATGGTGCACATCAGGCAAACCCATACTTTGCTGCTGTACCTTTCTCTCTGAAACCAAGATGAGCTGCTGCATGAAGGAAAATGCAACACAAACTTAGCTCAGAAACAATAGTAACTCAGTCTCTGGGTACAATAACTAAAACGTAATCTTGTAAGCCTTATCAAAGTCTGATTCCTCTGGTGGTGAATCCTTGCAGATCTGCCATGATACCAGGAGACTCTAGTAGCTACATCTTACCTATCTGCTGTCCCTGTTCCAAAAGGACCCTCTCTCTCTCCTCCTCCTCTCTTCCCCTCTCTGACCCGGAAGTCCCTCCTTCTTGCCCAATGATTGGCTCCTTTATTCATTAGGGGATTGGTTCACAAGAAGTCACATGAGTATGTAACTCATCCTTTGTCTGAAGCCCCTCCCAGGAGGGCAGAATTAACAGAATACAAACAGCCCCAGGGCTATCCACAACAGAGGACCTCAATTGAGAAATTGTTTCCATTGTGTTGATCTGTGGCCATATCTGTAGGACATTTCCTAATTGCTACTTGATGTTGAAGGGCCAGCCCATGTTGTTGGTGCCATCCCTACAAGGTTGTCCTGGCTTGTAGAATGAAAGTCACTGAGTGAGCCAGAGAAAGCAAACCAGTAAGGATCATTCCTCTTCGGTTTGTTTCCATTCCTGCCTTCATTTCACTTGATGATGTAAGCCAAATATATTGTGTCCTCCCTATAATGGTGTTCAGTGTCTTATTACAGCAACATAGATGTAGACTAGGACACACACCCATAAAGAAGATAATATAAAAATATTTAATTAAAACTTAAAATTAATTTGTGTACAAGATGAATTTCAAGTGCTACCTGGGTATAAAACAAACAGATCAAGAAGATGATGGAGAGCTTTTCAACATATTGGAACCCAGTGGAAATAACTTTAGGGGTCGTCTTAGCTTTGTTAGAAGAGAACTCTCAAGAGAGACAAATGTGGCCCCTGAAGGAGTGTATATACTTTGAGAAGAGGTCAGGGGAACATAGAAACCAAAATGGAAAAATGCAACCTTTTCCTAGAGAATAAAACCAGTGCAATCTGAACACATGGTAGGAATTTTCCCCCAATAAACAGTCTTGATAGGATAGCAAAATTATTTTAGGAAGGAATAGATAGGAGGGCAGGAAGAAGGGTACGTTACAGGCTGCCTGGACCAAGATGAGAACACAAGACTGAAACTATTTCCTCAATAAAAAGATGTTAATGGCACAGACTTGGCTTAAGAGTGACTTGAATGTCCCTCTTCCCACTAGTGGAATCTAGTTCTTAGCCATTTTGAGAAGAAGACTAAGGTATTCCAGCCAATAATATTTACTTATCTTTATTTATTTTTGATGAAGAAATAGAAAAATAGTTATGTGCAGAAATTTATATGCATAGATTATTTCAGTTGATACCATTAGTATTCATGATGTCAGAACATAAAAACAAGACTGCTCTTAAGCAGAATGTCATATAATGACTCTCTCAGGAATGTTAACATTGACCATAAACTTTTTTCTTAGAAATATTTTGAGCAAAATGAAAATATTCATTTGGAAAGAAAATCCGTGTGATTCTATTTTGGTAAAGAGAACCATACTTTTTTATCTTGACTATAAAAAAGTAAGGCCAGGCCAGGTGTGGTGTGCACATATCTTTAATCCCAGGACTTGAGAGACAGAGGAGCAGGAGGCTCTCTGTGAGTTGGAGGCCAGTCTGGTTTACAGAGCATGTTCCAGTACAGCCAGGACTATACAATCGACCTCAGAAACACAAAAATAAAATAAATAAAAAAGAGAGCTCAGATTCTATTGATATTTTGCAAATAACTTCCAGTGGGAAGCATGTGCCACTATGCTTGGGTTTGTGGTTTGAACATGTAATGTCTTGACAGCTGGTCCCTTACTGGTGGTACTATGGAGCAAGTTTGGACAGCTATGTAACTTTAAAGAGGGGAACATCGCTGACCTCTAGACTTTGGGGTTTCATAGACCAGATCTACTTATTTTCTCTGAAACCAAGACTGATCATCTCATGCTTCTGTCAGCAAGCCTTTACCACCTTATTAGAGACTACATCCTTGCTTAAACTAACTTGCTTTCTTTGTCAGGTATTTGATCAGAGCTATGAGAAAAATAACTAATACACCTGGTTTAATTGTAAAATTTTTTACCTGGAGGGCGAAAAGAAATGGGGAAGGAATCAGTGCCTTTGAGTTGTCTGTCTTTTGCCAGAGACACTGTTGTTCATCTTTTAAAAAGTGTTTTATTTATTTACATCCCAAATATTGTCCCCCTTTTCAGTTCCCCATCCAAGAGTTGAGACATTGTCCTTTTATTTATTTTCTTTATTAGTACTTATATGTAAATTTTTATTCGCAGACAGTTTTTATAGTGTATGTGAGATATATATATATATATATATATGTGTATATATATGAATATATGAATCATATCTATCTACTCTCTTATACCTTTACTCTCAGTGCTGGTCATAATGGTACAGTGACCAAGGGCTCAAGCTTCATTGTTTTAAGAAGTGTTTTTTATCTTGCTCTTATATGGAAGGTGAACATAAATGTAAGCAAAGGTTACTGAAGACGGGCAAGTACTAATTCATGAGTAACAAAGATCAGACATAATTAGTTAATATTAGGAGAAGCATACTTTATTTTTTAACAGAGAAATGTGAATTTAAACAAGATGCTATTTTCATGTACTAAATTGGCAGAGATTCAGAATAAATGGGGTTTCAAATTGTCAAACAGTGTGAAATATGAGGCATAGTCTTTCACTTTGGGAAATACAATAGTATCATTTATGCAGCTTACTCTAAAACATTTCACGGAAAAATTATGGCTGTGTCTACAGTGAAAGAAAAATAAGGTAAATGCAATTACATGTTAACATTTTGAAAATCTGGTAAGACGTATTGGAGAATTCTTTGAATTGTTTCATTCCTGCCACTGTTAGTTACAAAAGATATATTCTTCAAAAGTTAAAAAGAAAATATGGCATTAGCGATAGATACACTGAGAACATAATTAAAATGTGAGGATGTACCAAGAAGATTGAAATTGGAGGGCTAGAGAGATGACTCAATGGTTAGGAGCACTGACTGCTCTTCCAGAGGACCCAGGTTCAATTTCTAGCACCCACGTGGCAGCTTACAACTGTCTGTAACTCCAGTTCCAGGGACCCCAACACCCTCACACAGACATACATGCAAGCAAAACACTCCAATACATATAATTTTTTAAAAAATATTGAAAAAAGAAACTTAAAAAAATTGAAATTCTGTCTGAAAAAAAGAAACCTGAAAAACCAAAACCCAAACCAAAAAACAAAACAAACAAACAAAAAAACCCCAACAAAATAGAATATTGTTCAATATGTTCGTACATATTCTGAGTAAAAGCAGAAGTTGGTAAAACTTTGTAAATATTAAGTCTTGTGCAATGTACATCCCATTGGTTCAATTCTGGACCAACTCTTTCTTAATAATATAGCAAGAAATACCAAAAACTGAATGTATAACATTTATTAAATGAAGCATTATTTATTTATAAGACTAAAAAGTAAAAATGGTAAATATATTTTATTAATCAGAGTCATATCTAAATTGGAAAAGTTTTTATAATTGGGTATAGTAAGAAATGATAAAGATATTAGCAGCTATATGCTAACATGTAGTTATTTGGTATTATCTTACTATTCTAGGGCCATGTAATTTTCATGTTTCCTTAAACAGACATTTATGAATGGTGTAGTTTGAAATGAGAAACATTATGTGACACTGAATGTTAAGTTCAGGACATAGAGCTATGCACATAGTTAAGAGCAGTTTTTAAAAGATCTGAGGACAAATTGCTTCCCCACATTAACACACAAACAAGCAGTACTAAGTGGACTTAGTGGGTTAAAAAGCTGTGTAGAGTTGGCAAGGGAAATGGTTGAGGGAACATGGAGGGAGGAAGCAGGTGGTAGACTTTATCAAAGAACACTATATTTATGCATAAAATTCTAAAGTAATACATTTTTAAAAATCTATGGAATAAAAACTGGAGGGAAAATTGCCAAAAGGGTACTTATGATTGTTTTCATAAGCTAGGATGCTAGGTATATTTTATTTCTGTACTACTCTTACAATTTTGGGATATAATTATGTGTTAACTTAATAATGAAAATGATAAAACATTTAAAAGTAAAAGTCATAGCAGAAGTGATTTCAGCTCAACTCTATATATGACTTTCATTTAAAATACCATAAAATTAAAAATATTGTTATAAGCATCATCAGGTTAATTAAGAAACATGTAAGTGCTGTTCATATTTAATTCAAATTGATTTCTGAGAACATAAAATTATTAGATTTTTATGGTAACATCAACATACATTATAAGTCTGTCAGAGGGTATTTGATGTCTGGAGAAAGCTTACAGTGAGATAGCATTTCCCTAAGTATCTTGCTTTGTGTAGCTCATGAGAATACTTAATTCAACCGTCTTGCTTCTGTAAAACAAAGGCAAAGTGAATGCGACTCATCACGCAGCAGTGGAAAAGCATGGTCCAGGATTACAAAGAGGAGCGTATTTTTAAAAAAGCATTGTAATTAGCAACTTGTGTTTCACATATTTTCATTTTTTTAAAAGAATATGCATTTGTTATGAATTCACTGTTGGATGTTGGAAAGACTCTCCCAAGACCATCAGACCTTGAGGCTGAGGCCATGTGTAACTGGAACAGAATTATGCATGTCAGGAAAGAGCAGAAAGGAGTGGCCAGACTGTCAAGTGAAGGTCTAATAACTTCCCTGCCCTTTCTGTGAGGAAAAGTCAACCTTGAGGGTTCCTTGAGAGTAGTCACAGGTGCTTTGAATAAGAACACTCACAGGACAACATTCAGCAACATTGTCTCCTGCACAAATTCTAGGGACTTTTAGGCTAACTTTTTGTGAATAAGATTAATATTTTAAAAAAGGAGAAATGTCAATAAATGGAAAAATTTAGAATGACTACAGGATTGATTGAACTGATCTTTTAAAGAGCTAATTTATAAGGCACACATATCTTCCTCCTAAACTTCCTTCAACCTAGCTGATTTTGGTTGCATGGCACCTATATAACATGCTGAGGAAGAAATATTAAAAATCTTAAAGGTAAAATAATTTATTTCAGAAACAGGAGGAGGAAATAGTCACTGGAGGTGGAATAGGCCCAAAGGAAGTAAACCCAGAAGAGGAGAGATGTCAGCGTCATTTTGAAGAGATTAAAATAAAAATCATGTGTAATTATCTTGTCAGTTCTCATCCTCTGAAATATTAAAAGCTTGATAGGTTTATGACAATATTTATATCACTTACAATGTATTTTTTAATTTTGGCTCATATACTTCAGTAAAAGAAATGATTTTCTCCTTCTCAGTAGTTAAAAACCAACTTTATGTGCCAGCTCTAAAGTGCCCTCAAATATTTCATATTTAAGAGAAGAGAACGTGGAACCATCTTATGTTTAATATAACTAATCATTTAAGATTAAGAAGCAACATTTGCTGTTTTCCTCCTTTCTTAAAAATTCAATTCTTCAGGTTTATGAAAGGAAAATCTAAATATGGAAGAGACTGTAGAGAAGATCAATTCCAACATCGTTATCCTCAAGATGAAAAAGTTAGGGTCTTCAACGATTAAATTTTTACAGCTTTCTCTTTTTGAAAAAATATATTAATTTAAAAATAACTATAATTTGCCCATTTCTTTTCCTTTCCTCAGCGTTCCCATGTCCTCTCCTTCCAACTCCTCTCATGCCCTGACCTTAACTCCCTTTTACATCCGTGGCCGCCTTTTCTTTGGTTATTATTTGCACATACATATAAATGCATAAATATGTAAGTACAAGCTGCTGAGTCTGTTCACTGTTGCTTGTGTGTTTTTCAGGATTAATTATTAGGTGCTGGATTCTCTGTGGGTTGGGTCCTGGGAGATTTTTTTCCCTTCCATCTTGGCATGGCTATTGTATGTCTATTGGTGTTGTCCTTGTCAAGGTCTTGTTATGCAGCCATACTGTTGAGGTATTGTGGATATACTTTCCCTGTCACTTCTAGGAGACAGGACAGCCTTTCTCTTCATCTGGTTCTTACAATCTTTCTGTCCTTCTTTTCCTGTGATGGTCCCTGATCCTTAGGTATAGGAGTAGTGCTGTAGATGTATCAATTGAGGCTAAGCACACCACAATTAAATGATCTTTGCAATTGGACCAGTTGTGATTTTCTGTATTGGTTTTTGCTTCAATGAGAAGCTTTTGTGATGGGGGTGAAATCTACATTTATATGTGAGCATAAGATAAGTTCTAGTATTCATTCTTTTGGATTAAAATGAACTTTATTATAAAAAAACCTTGCAAGTATATATAAACAGCACATGCCACAATTTAGACGCAAAGCCTATACATTTTTTTCAATAAACCTCTATACAGTTAAAGCAGGAATTTGGAACAGAAGCTGTGGGTCTTCACATTAAATTTTATATTTTCATTAACTTAACCACTGATAAAACCAAAAAAATGTGTGGCAGAATTAGAACTAGGAAAAGCAATTAGCTTTACATATTCTTTTGTAACTTGTGTCCATTACTACATGAGAATGCACTTAGGAATTATGCTGATACAGCAAACTGCTGGCCGTCGGTTCTCCTCTAAGACACATGACTTCCATAACTCAGGTAACTGACTATGTTTCAAGTACCAGACATGATTTCCCTCTTGTTGGGTGGGCCTCAAATCCAATCAGATACCTGTTGGTTACTGCAAAGATATGAGTGCCACTATTGTACCTTTAGGGATATCTTGGCATGCTGGTCATTGTTATAGTTCATAAACATCAGATCAGTAGGACTATTGATTTCTCCCTTCCTTAGCAGCCTGCATATCATCTTTTAATATTATGAAAGCTAGACCTCAGGGAGGAGATTTTCATGTCAGATCCAGGTTGCATGTTTCAAGTCCTTTTGAGTATATGAAGTCTTCAGCAAGAGACTTACCTTCAGTCTTTGGGCTGTAGCCAAGAATAATGGCAATAGCAATGGCCTAGATTGTTTTGGAAGTCTCTTGGACTACCTTCATCAACAACATGAAAGGACGTTTTTCATGACTGGTATTGGCGTTTTTTGTTAGATAGTCTGTCTCTTGTAGGAAACATTGTTAAACCAAGTTGTGAGACTTTAACATTATATTATATAAATAAATATTTATATAAATATATATCCACATATACTTACATATATGTAATATTAGATAAAGATGAAATAATATTATTTTGCATTTTCAGTCCTCTTTTGACTATGAAGGGATGTCTCCAGGAACAGTCAACTTATCATGCGACGTGGTTTACATTATCTCTGTTACACACTTCTCCCAGTTTCTTTCTTGAGCAAGTATAGTTTTTCATGGAAACAGATACTGGACACTAGGAGAAAGGTATGTAGCACCCATATATTGTAGTTTTGATGACACATTTTCACACTCTTCTCATCTTGCTATAATTATTAATAACACCTCCTTTCGTGATCGGAACTCTGCCCGTCCAGATCTGAAACCTTAGAGCATTGAGTGATGCATTTGACTGCACCATTCTGATAGGGTAGGTGGAGAGAAACTAGAGTAAGGTAAATCAATGTTCCTTTTCCTTATGGTCATCCAACTAAGTCAGAAGATTGTATTAGACTTGTTTAAAATTAGAGCTGCAATATTTTATCTCATTAATTTTGTGTCCCTTGAACAATGTGTATTCACTTGGTAGACTTGGTCTAATAGTACTTTCAGTCAGCATTTACATCATTAAGGACACTAACTGGATAGACACACACTGTAACTCAATACAATTTAGTTTTTTGTTACCTCCTACCTTCCCTTCTATAACTTACAAAATCTTAGATTTGGAAAGAAACTAAAGAATAAAGAAGGAAAAAGTACCAGGAAATGGCCTTTGGAGAAGTGCTGTTAGGCTACAGACGAGACAATTATTGGCAACTGTGTGTGGTCTTCTTGATTCAAACTCCTATAATTTGAGTAAAATTGTTCTTTTAAAGACCAATATAATGTTGAATAACAGTAAAAGCAACAATGTGCTTTTTGTAGAAAAGTTTCAGTTGAGAAACAAGTCTTCATTCTTGGAATTTCAGTAGCATTTTGAACAAGCCCTATCTTATGTAATTGGCATATAAAATGTTTGTATTTTTATGATGTTCTCAAATGCAGGTTTTGGTATTAACCTGTGGTTTAATGGTGGTCACAAAAATAAGTCATAGGTTCACTTCCATTTTTACAGACAAGTGGACATAAACTCACCCTATGCAAATGGAGTGTTCCTATGTTATTGAAATGAAAAAGAAAGTACTTAAAAAAAACCTCTGTCTAATGTGCGCACATAACATTTTACACACACTTAGTATATGCCCAATTCCACCAATTTTGGAAGAAGAAAAAAAGTCATGTAACTTGCACATGTTAAAACACATCTGGACTTATCAGCCAAAACCATGGACTTCTACCCAAATTGTCATTGGAGGAATTATAATGAGCTGGTTACTGTTTCCTAGATAAGATAATTATGGAAAATGAAATTGAGTATTACTTGTGTCTCCCTTAGAAATAATTTAAATTCCCAACTAACGTGAATTAGTGCCTGGCACCATATATTAATGCTACATATGAGCGAGGGAATGTGGGAAGTGGGAAGCATTGCCTTTCACAAAACCATAAAAGTAAAAGATTGCAATATGTTCAATAAAGGCGTTGGTGGAAAGCAAACAACAGCAGTGGCAGAAGGTCCTTATTTGTCAAAGCTGACGATCGGTAAGAGATATTGGCATGAGTATGTATATTATTTCTCCTACTGAATGATGAATCTGTTTTTCCCACTAGGAAGGCTTATAGCAAGGTGTTTGAGGGAAGGGGAGTGGGGACGACCAAAGGACTCATCCTGAATCTATTAGCCACAGTGAATAGGTACTAAGAAGCAAACACTGACACATAACATAAATTACAATCTAAATGAGATATTCATCTTTTTTTTTCTTGGTTTTTCAAGACAGGGTTTCTCTGTATAGCCCTGGCTGTCCTGGAACTCACTCTGTAGACCAGGCTGGCCTCGAACTCAGAAATCCGCCTGTCTCTGCCTCCCAAGTGCTGGGATTAAAGGCGTGCACCACCACTGCCCAGTGAGATATTCATCTTTACATAAGCAGTTCCTCAGGCATTCTAAGCTAAGTTCATGGGAAGAAAGTCTTCCAAATGCCTCTCATACCACCAGGGATAATTGTAGGACTAGAATCATCCATGGCATTGCTGTGGAACTGTGTGGTGGGGTTTTCATTTCAGTTTGACTTACATGCTGCTGTCATAGCATCGGGATTGCAGTTGTAATTTTGCAGCATGGTTTGTCTTGGCTTATTTTAGAATCACAGAAAGAGTAAGCTTGCAAATCTTTTAATAAGGCAATTACATTCAGACAAAGATTAGATCTCAGAGGCACAATAGATTTTTGCTATAGTATTCAGTATCTTTTTGATATTCCACTGTCACTAGACAAAGCTGTGAATCACTATGTGACAAGTCTATTCAGAAGACAACAATGAGGGTCTCCTTAATTGTGTTCACTTGTGTGCCACATAAACCCCCACTTAATTTTTTTGCCTGTTTTGAAAAATCAAAAAGAAAATACCATTTAGAGTTACAAAAAAAATAAAACCACTGTTGAAACTATCTTTAAAAATGCATTTTGTATTTATAAAATGAAATGTTGAGATATTCAATCATTTAATTTTTTTATTTGATAAAAATATCTTGTGATTCGTGTCAGTCTTAATATAGAAGTAAATTAGTTGGTAAGAAAAGGAACGAATTCCATAATAATCTAAACTTGTTTAAAAGACTGCGCCTTGAATGAGGGGTCTTGACTTTGGAAATCTCACATATTGTCAGTCCAAAGAAACACTAGGCACGTAATTATTTTATGTTTTCCAAACACTTGAACTTACATTTTCTGAAAATAATTGCAATAGAAATATAAGATGTATGGTGGATTTTGGAAAGTCTAATTTTACACTAATATGTCAGTTTTGGGAGACAGAAAATCATGTTCTTATGATTTAGAATTTTTTTAGTTTAATAAATTAATACTCATGACTTAATTCTTGGAAATTGAGTACAGTGGCCCTATAACATAAGTTACTGTGTTTGAAATGAATGTGCTGACATGGGAACTCATACTTCATGAGTAATCCAAGTAGGACAAATGAAGTCTGAGCTCTCATCTTTTGTGTGGGAAGTACTGGGAATCAAATCCAGGACCATATGTAAGCTACACTTACCACCCACCCTGGGTGCTAATCTGAGTTTTCTAACTAATGTATTTGCACAGTAGTTTCATTTACTCTTTCGGTTTCTGTTACTTCAACAATAAGAACCGAACAAATGCTCAGCTTATGGATAGAATAGAAAACAGAAGAGAAAATTTCGAAAACTATGAAAGCAGTCTCCAAAGACTGCATTCAACTGAACCACCAACCAAAGAGCATGCAGGGGCTGAAGCTTAGGCCTGTCTCCTCCACATTTGTAGCAGATGTGCACCTTGATCTTCATGTAGGTCCCTTAACAATAGAAACAAAGGCTATCTCTGACTCAGTTGCCTGCCTTTGCATCCCTTTCCCCTAACTGGCCTATCTAGTTGGGTCTCAGTAGAAGAGACTGCCCTTAGGCCTATTGCAACTGGTGGTCCCAGGGCAGAATGGTACCCAAGGGGACTTCCTCCTGAGGAAGGGGTAATGGGACGAAGAATTTGTAAAAGGGTGGGATTGGGAGGAGAGAAGGAATGCGGGGGTGGGGGGGCAAGCAATCGGTATTTAAAGTGAACTTTAAAAAGGCTCTATTCAAACATAGAAGCTATAAGAAGTTTATAGAAGCAAATTTGACAGTCACATAGTAAATCATGGAAAGAATGGGGAGGTCTCTGGGGTTGTATACTACTAATGGCCAACCCCAGAAAGGTTTGCAGGTATACAACGAATTCATGATCCTCAAAATAGACCTTTACAGTTTTAATTGTTTTGTCTGCATGTATGTTTGTGCACCACTAGTAAGCGTGGTGTCTATGGAGGCCAGAGTAGAGCATCTGATTCTCTGGAAACAGAGTTTCAGAGTGTTGTGCGCAGGCTTGTGGCTGCTGGGAATCAAACCCAGGTTCTCTTACCTGCTAAGCCATCTCTTCAGCCTCTGAGTTTGCAAAGTTGTAATGAGCCAGTGAGTTTGTCACATTCACCCAAGTTTGTTTGGGGAACTTCAGCTTACAGTTCTCTTTATTGGACTGCTATCATATTTTGTGCTTGGAGAGGCCAAATGGTTTATGTATTGTAGTTCTAGATAGTCTTGTTTCTAGAATCTGATAAGCATGAGGCTGACTAGACAGGAGAGCAATCTTCAGGAGTGTGAAGCAGTTGGTAACACTGAGAGGAACATAGCCTCTGGATCACACTGACACTCGTAGTGAGCATATCTAGGTTTGACTTTTTTCTTTTTCTATCCACTGTATTGATATGCCATTTACATGAAACATATAATAGGAGTGTTATCACCAAAGTTAAGACAACCAAGAACACAGTATGTCTTCAAGAAGTAACAGTAGCAGATGAGGGAAACACTTTAACCACCATCACCACTAACAAAAGTCATCATAGTCAACCAGAGTGACTATCATTTCCGAGTGTCTACAGTTATTTGTATTCTTTGAAATATTTTATTTGATATTTGGAGGTTTTGAAATATTTTATTATTGTTTGTATTTTTTCATGTAGAATGATTAGTTTTAGCTTTAGAAATGATTAGATTTTTTTCCTCAACTTAAAAAAAATTGAAAATAGATTCTTCTCATGAAAATAGATCCATATCTATCACCTTGCACAAAGCTCAAGTCTAAGTGGATCAAGTACCTCAACATAAAACAAGATACACCAAATCTAATGGAAGGAGAAATAGGAAAGAGCTTTGAACTCATTGGTACAGGGGGAAATTTCCTGAATAGAACACCAATGGCTCATGCTTTAAGATCAACAATTGACAAATGGGACCTCATGAAACTACAAAGCTTCTGTAAGGCAAAAGGCACTATCAATAGGACAAATCGGCAATCTACAGATTGGGAAAAAACTTCACTAATCTTACATCCAATAGAGGATTAATATCCAAAATATATAAAGAACTCAAGAAATTAACCTCCAAAACACCCAAATAACCCAATTAAAAAATGTAGTATAGAGCTAAACAGAGAATTCAGGACAGAAGAATCTCGAATGGCTGAGAAACACTTAAAGAAATGTTCAACATCCTTAGTCATCAGGGAAATGCAAATCAAAACTACCCTGAGATTCTACCTCACACCAGTCATAATGGCTAAGATCAAAAACTCAGGTGACAGCAGATGCTGGCAAGGATGTGGAGAGAGAGGAACACTCCTCCATTGCTGGTGGGACTGCAAGCTGGTACAACCACTCTGGAAACCAGTCTGGTGGTTCCTTAGAAAACTGGAAACAGATCTACCTGAGGACTCAGCTCTACCACTCTTATCCATAAAGTTATAATCTGGATTCTATTTTTTTCTTTTTTCTTTTCTTTTTTCATTTTTTTGCCTTTTCTACTATCAAAGCTGTAGTAAAATATCCACCTTCCTACACTTTTTCTAATGAGGTGGGTAGGCACCAAAGTAGCTCTAGAAATCAGTACAATCACGTGAGACCCTTCTGTTTCCCCAAAGAATGATGTAATTCCATTTCAATTTTTAAAATATTGTTAAAGAATGCATCTATAATGTGTCCTTTAAAGGACCATTTTATTAGCTTTATTTCAAAAGAGAAACCTCCTATATTCCCTATATTCCATTGCACTAGGTCAGA
Source organism: Uromys caudimaculatus (assembly GCA_028551405.1). NCBI lineage: Eukaryota > Metazoa > Chordata > Mammalia > Rodentia > Muridae > Uromys > Uromys caudimaculatus. The sequence goes on from CM052702.1 coordinate 86,022,206, forward strand.
TTGACTTGTAACAACATACAGTAACTAGCAGATAAATAGAAACCTTGCATATTAAAGCTCTTCGTAGTGTTGAAAAAAAAAAAAAAAAAGTCGTATGGCATCAATTACCCCACAGCACACTATCCTCCAGTTCTAGGTTGTAGTTCCTTTCATCTTAACTTCCTGGTTTTAAATTCTTCAGGTTATACTACAACAGTTTATTTCTTACAAATAAATACTCTTATGGAGTCTGAAATTTTGATTCAACATGCAGTAACTCATGAATATCCCCTATGTAACTTTGCATAACATGTATGTGCATGATTTTTTAAAAAGTTCTCTAAAATATTTTTTAAATACCCAGGAGCTCTTGTGTGCTGACCTACACCCTCAGACATTTCAATTTGTTGTTTTGAGACATAGTGTAGCTAAGTGGCCCAAACTGACCTTGAACTCTGTCTATCCCAGGCAGGCTTTGAACTTGTGACTCTTCTGCATTCACCTAATGGGCTCAGACTACAATCCTGTATCCTAGGCCTAGGTCCCCAAAACTTCTTTTCATTTGGTACTTTCTATTTAGCTGTATATATTTTTATTGTATTTTGTCCTTATTGTTTAATATTCCTTCTATCCCCTAGAATTTTAAACTCCCAATTTTAATTACTATTGTTATAAATATTCTTGGTATTTTTATACACTTCACCAAAATCAGATTTTTTTTTCAAAATTCTTGTGACTATTTTCCTTAGTTATATTCACCTTTCAGTTAGAATTCTCAATTATCACATAAGCATCTCTTAATGTTTCAGAATACCTGAAAAGAGTTATTATTTGGTTGTTTGTAAACATACAAATGAATACATGAATATATGCTAAATGTTTCAGAAGAAAATTTCCCATGCCTCCTATCAGATCACCACGGACTAAGGCTGGCCTTCAATAACAACAAAAACAACAGAAAGTCCACATACACATGGAAGCTGAACAACGCTCTACTCAATGATAACTTGACCAAGGAAGAAATAAAGAAATCCAAGACTTTTTAGACTTTAACGAAAATGAAGGCACAACAAACCCAAACTTATGGGACACAATGAAAGCAGTGGTAAGAGGAAAACTCATAGCTCTAAGTGCCTCCATAAAGAAATTGGAGAGAGCTTACACTAGCAGTTTAACAGAACATCTGAAAGCTCTAGAACAAAAAGAAGCAAATACACCAAGAGGAGTAGAAGACAGAAAATAATCAAACTCAGGACTGAAATCAATCAAGTAGAAACAAAGATAACTACACAAACAATCAACAAAATCAGGAGCTGGTTCTTTGAGAAAATCACCAAGATAGATAAACCTTTAGACAGACTAATCAGAGGCCACAGAGAAAGTATCCAAATTAACAAACTCAGAAATAAAAAGAGAGACATAACAACGGAAACAGAGGAAATTAAAAAAATCATCAGATCCTACTACAAAAGTCTATACTCAACAAAATTGGAAAATCTGGATGAAATGTACAGTTTTCTAGACAGATATAAGGTGCCAAAGTTAAATCAGGATCAGCTAAACCATCTAAACACTCCCATAACCCCTAAAGAAATAGAAACAGTCATTAAAAGTCTCCCAACCAAAAGAAGCCCAGGACCAGATGGTTTTAGTGCAGAATTCAATCAGACCTTTGAAGAAGACCTAATACCAATACTTTTCAAACTACTGCACAAAATAGAAATAAAAGGAACACTACCCAATTTATTCTATGAAGCCAGAGTTATGCTGATATCTAAATCACACAAAGGCCCAACAAAGAAAGAGAACATCAAACCAATATTCCTTATGAATATTGATGCAAAAAACTCAATAAAATTCTCTCAAACTGAATACAAGAACACAACAAAACGATCATTCACCATGAACAAGTAGGCATCATCCTAGGGATCAGGGATGGTTCAACATTTATGGAAATCCATCAACGTAATCCTCTACATAAAGGAAAAAAAACACACGATCATCTCATTAGGTGTGGAAAAAGTCTTTGACAAAACACAACACCCTTTCTTGCTGAAATCGTGGAAAAATCAGGAACTCAAGGCCCACATATAAGCATCTCATACTGTTTCAGAAGACCTGAAGAGTTATTATTTGGTTGTATGTAAATATATAAATGAATACATAAATATATGCTAAATGTTTCTGAAGAAAACTTCATCTAGAATCTCCTGTTGCCTAACAGACAATGTGAAATGTATCACTATCCTGATGAAACTCTTCAGTAGGCTGTATTTCTAAACATTTGTTACAAAGCTTCATTCTGTGAACTTTACTGAGAACTGTGTTCTGGGAAAACACAAACCCTGTTAGAATACTGATTAGAAGCTTGATGCTCATAGTAATAAAATCTGCATGGTATTGGTACAGTGACAGGCAGGTAGATCAGTGGAATAGAATTGAAGATCCAGAAATGAACCCACACACCTATGGTCACTTGATATTTGACAAAGGAGCTAAAACCATCCAGTGGAAAAAAGACAGCATTATCAACAAATGGTGCTGGTTCAACTGGCTGTTAGCATGTAGAAAGTTGCAAATTGACCTATTGTTATCTCCTTGTACAAAGCTCAAGCCCAAGTGGATCAAGGACCTCCACATAAAACCAGATACACTGAAACTTAAGAGGAGAAAGTGGGGAAGAGTCTTGAACACATGGACACGGGGGAAATTTCCTGAACAGAACACCAATGGCTTATGCTCTAAGATCAAGAATCGACAAATGGGACCTCATGAAATTGCAAAGCTTCTGTAAGGCAAAGAACACTGTCAATAGGACAAAACGACAACCAACAGATTGGGAAAAGATCTTTACCAATCCTACATCCAATAGAGGACTAATATCTAATATATACAAAGAACTCAAGAAGTTAGACTTCAGAGAATCAAATAACCCTATTAAAAAATGGAGTAGAGAGCTAAACAAAGAATTTTCAACTGAGGAATATCGAATGGCTGAGAAGCACCTAAAGAAATGTTCAACATCCTTAGTCATCAGGGAAATGCAAATCAAAACAACTCTGACATTCCACCTCACACCTGTCAGAATGGCTAAGATCAAAAACTCAGGTGACAGCAGATGTTGGCAAGGATGTGGAGAAAGAGGAACACTCTTCCATTGTCGGTGGGATTGCAAGCTGGTACAACCACTCTGGAAATCAGTCTGGCAGTCCCTCAGAAAGTTGGACATAGTATTACCTGAGGACCCAGCTATACCACTCCTGGGCATATACCCAAAAGATTCCCCGACATATAATAAGTACGCATGCTCCACTTTGTTCATAGCAGCCTTATTTGGAATAGCCAGACGTTGGAAAGAACCCTGATGTCCTTCAACAGAGGAATGGATACAGAAAATGAGGTACATTTATACAATGGAGTACTATTCAGCTATTAAAAATGATGAATTCATGAAATTCTTAGCCAGATAGATGGAACTAAAAATATCATCCTGAGTGAGGTAACTCAGTCACAAAAGAACACACATGGTATGCACTCACTGATAAGTTGATATTAGCTCAAAACTCCGAATACCCAAGATACAAATCACAGACCACATGAAGCTCAAGAAGAAGGAAGACCAAAGTGTGGGTGCTTTGGTCCTTCTTAGAAAAGGGAAGAAAATACTCACGGGAGCAAGTACAGAGACAAAATGCAGAGCAGAGACTGAAGGAAAGGCCATCTAGAGACTGCCTCACCTGGGGATCCATCCCATATACAGTCACCAAACCCCGACACTATTGTGGATGCCAAGAAATGCGAGTAAAGGAGCCTGATAAAGCTTCTCCTGAAAGGATCTGTCAGAGCCTTACAAATACAGAGGCAGGTGCTCACAGCCCACCATTGGTCTGAGCGCAGGGTTCCCAATGGAGGAGTTAGAGAAAGGACTGAAGGAGCTGAAGGGGTTTGTATCCCCATAGGAAGAACAACAATACCAACCAACCAAACCCCCCAGTGCTCCCAGGAACTAAGCCACCAACCAAGGAGTACACATGGCTCCAGCTGCATATGTAGCAGAGGATGGCCTTGTCAGGCATCGATGGAAGGAGAGGTCCTTTGTCCTGTGAAGGCTCGATAGATGCCCCAGTGTAGGGGACTTGAGGGTGGGGAGGCGGGAGTGGGTGGGGCGGTGGGGGACCACTCTCATAGAAGCAGAGGGAGGGGGATGGGTTAGGGGGTTTCTGGAGGGGGAAACCAGGAAAGGGATAACATTTGAAATGTAAATAAAGAAAATACCCAATAAAAAAGAAGCTTGATGCTTAAAACTGAAATGTGCATAAAAAGTCAGAATGACTCCAGGCACTCAGGAAAAAATACACACACACACACACACACACACACACACACACACACACACACACACACACACACACAGAGAGAGAGAGAGAGAGAGAGAGAGAGAGAGAGAGAGAGAGAGAGAGAGAGAACTCAGATCAGTATTTTTTAAATTCTTCTCTCATATATTTGTATATTACATCCTGACCACAGTTTCCCTTTTTGCCTCCCCCCTGTCTCTCCCTGCACCTCCTCTCTCCCTCAGATCTGCCCCACCCCTTGACCTCCCCTCAGGAAAGAGAAGGCCTGCCAGGAACGACAGGGCTGAAGAAGCGGCAGTAAGCCTGGGCCACAGCACCTCTTTTTATCTGTTCCCTGGATATGCGCATCATCCCATCCTGCTGTGTGTATATGCACTTAGGTTTCTTTTCTCTTTTTTTGTTTTCCGTTTTAGGATTTTAGGATTTATTTTCTTTTATGTGCCTGAGTGCTTTGTCTGCATGTATGTCTGTGCAGCATGTTTGTGCCTTGTGCCCATAGAGGTCAGAAGAGGGCTTTGGATGCCCTGGAACCGGAGCTCTGGATGTTGTGAGCCGTCATGTGGGTGCTGGGAATCAAGCCTGGGTCCTCTGCAAGAGCAATAAATGCCCTTAACCACTGAGCCATCTCTCCAGCCCCTATGTGTTTACTTTCAAACAACTATAGAACGAACGGGCTCCTAACAAATTCCCAACGAGTGAAAGACCAAATGTTTTATTTAGCCTTTGCCCACTTTATGTTATATTAAAAAGATGAATAATTTATGGACATCTGAAAAATCTCTTGGTTTTATTGCAATTATCAAGATGCATAGACAGTAGCAAACAATGAATATTTCCCATGAACTGTGAGTTTTACTATTTTAAACATATTTCTTCCTTGCTTAAGCGCTCTGAGCCTGATAGGATGCAGACTCCAACAGCACAGTGCAGAGGAGACTTGAGCAGACTGAGGTTTGTTTTACATTCTCCTATCAATGTTCCCCATGCAAAACAAAAATTTACTTCTTCACACTTGTCTTCAAGTTGTCCTCATCTCATAAGTTGGGCTTAGCATTATCCAATATTTTTTATTTCAATAAAGCAGAGAATTATGGCTATTTCAGTAATAGCACATTTATATCAGTACTTGTTTTTTTTTAATGTAAAAAGCTCAGATTCCTACTTTTTTTTTTTTTTTTTTTTAGTGAAAGCCTAGTTCTGTAGGTAGAATACTTGCCAAGCATGCAGAAAGTCCTGCGTTGGGTCCCCAGCATAAACCAAATGAGTTTGAGGCTAGTACTTTCTTATATTATATATAAGACTATGTCTCAAAGAAACAAAACAAACAAACCAAAAAACAATAAAAACAAATAAAATAGATGAACCTCTTGTTCAGTTTTTGCTTATATCATGGTCTGGGTGTTCTTTCTAGCCCAATGAAATATCATTTATTCATCTACATAACAAATGAGGAACTATTTCTTGAAAGGATACTACATGCTAGGATCTAAAAATCATAAAAATAAATTTTGTTTCTAGTGACAAGAATTACTTACAGAGGAGGGGAGTAATGGCAGCAGATTGGGTCAAACGCCATAATGGTGGTAGGAAACCAAGGATGTTTTCACCTTATTTGACAGGGTTTAAGAAGATTTTTTCTAAAGAAGATAGCATTTTACACATTTTGGATTTTTTTAAAACTTATTCACTATACATCCCACTCACTGACCCCCTCCTAGTCACCCTCTCCCACAAGCCTTTCTCATCCCTTCCTCCCCATCTCCTCTGCACTGGAGGAGACTCCCCTGGGTATCCCCCAACCCTGGCACTTCATGTCTCTGTGAGGCTATGAACTTCCTTTCCCACTGAGGCCAGACAAGGCAGCCCAGCTAGACACATACAGACAACAGATTTTGGGATAGCCCCAGCTTCAGTTGTTCAAGGCCCACATGAAGGTCAAGCTGCACACTGGCTACATATGGGTGGAGAGGTCTAGGTCCAGCCCATGTATATTTTTTGGTTGGTGGTTCAGTCTCTGAGAGCCCCAAGGGTCCAGGTTCATTGACTCTGTTGGTCTTCCTGTGAAGTTCCTATTCCCTTCGGGTCCCCAATCCTTCCTTTTATTCTTCCATAAGAATCCCCAAACTCCATCCACTATTTGGCTATGGTGTCGGGGTCAGCTGATGGGTGGAGTCTCTCAGAGGACAACATGTTCCTGTCTGAAAGCATAACAGTATTATTAATAGTGGCAGGGATTGGTGCTTGCCCATGGGATGGGTCTTAAGTTGGGCCGGTTATTGGTTGGCCATCCCCTCAGTCTCTACTCCATCCTCTGTGACTGAATTTCTTGTAGACAGGATAAATTCTGGTTTGAAAGTTTTGTGTGTATGTTGGCATCTCTATTGCTCCATTGGGGTTCCTGCCTGGCTACAGGAGGTGGCCTCTTCAGGTTCCATATCCCCAATGTAGTGAATCACATCTAAGGTCACCCCCATTGATTCTTGAGCACCTTTCTTATGCTATGTCTCTGTGTCATCCTGGAGATGCCACCCCACTACCTCTTCACCCCTGCCAGTTGCAGATTTCCGTTCATTTTCATGGCTATCTAGCCATATCTCCTGTCTTGCCCACACCTGATTCTGAGTCTCCAATTCCCCTCCCCATCTCCCTCCCTCCCAATTCCCTTCCTCTATCTGCCTCTTATGACTATTTTATTCCCCATTCTAAGTGATACTCAAGCTTCTTCACTTGGTCCTTTCTTCTTGCTTTGCTTCTTTGGGTCTGTGGAGTGTAATATGGTACTTGTATTTTATAGCTAATATCTACTTCTAAGTGAGTACATACCATGCATGTCCTTTTGGAACTGGGTTACCTCACTCAGGGTGATATTCTCATGTTCCATCCATTTGACTGCAAAATTCATGCTGTCTTTATTTTTAATAGCTGAATAGTGTTCTATTGTGTAGATGTAACACATTCTCTGTATCCATTCTTCAATTGAGGGATGTATATATGTAGAAAAATACAAATAGATCCATACTTATCACCCTGCATGAAACTCAAGACCAAATATATCAAGGACATCAACAGAAAACCAGATAAACTACAACTGCTAGAACAGAAAGTGAGAAATACCATTGAACACATTGATGCAGGAGATGATTTCTTGAACAGAACACCAGTGGCTCAGGCTCTATGATCAATAATTAATAAATGGGACCTAATGAAATGCAAAGCTTCTGTAAGGCAAAGGACACTGTTAATAGGACAAATCGGCAGCCTACAAATTGGGAAAGGATCTTATCAATCCTACATCTGATAGAGGGCTAATATCTACAATTTACAAAGAACTCAAGAAGTTAGACAACAACAACCCAAATAACCCAATTAAAAAATAGGGAACAGAACTGAACAGAGAATTTTCAATAGAGGAATCTCAAATGGCTGAGAAGCACTTAAAGAAATGTTCAAAATCATTAGTCACCAGGGAAATGTAAATCAAAACAATTCTGAGGTTTCATATTACACCCATCAGAATGGCTAAGATCAAAACCTGAAGTGACAGCAGATGCTGGCAAGGCTGTGGAACAAGGGGAACACTCCTCCATTGCTGGTGGGTGTGTAAGCTTGTACAACCACTTTGGAAATCAATTTGGCTGTTTCTCAGAAGATTGGGATTATTTCTGCCTCAATACCCAGCTATACCACTCCTGAGCATATACCCAAAAGATGCTCCACCATCCCACAAACACACTTGTTCAACTATGTTCACAGGAGCTTTATTTGTAATAGCCAAAACCTGGAAACACCATTTTGGAAATTTTTAAGCAGCAGAAATAATTCACACAGAACAAATAGTATGGTCAAGCACACAGAAGTATAAGGACAAGAAAGACAAAGCTTATGAAAGGAATGGTAGAGAATATAACTGGAGAAAACTCAATTAAATTACCTTATTAAGGATGCGGGGTAAGATATTCAAGAAATACTGCAGAGAAGCTTGCACTTTAAGATCTGTTTCCCCTATAATATTAGTCAAGATTTATTAAACGTTAACTATATAGAGAGAATAATATAATCTTCTTGCCTCAGTAAGCTATTTTAAAGTGATTAATCAGTTTGTAATTTACTTTTATAATTAATTTACAAGGTCACATAAAGAAGAGTGCTAAGACTCTACAGGCCTATAGTCCTTACAATAATTGTAAATCTAGTACCATGTATGAATAGATCATTCTTTAGTCTGTGAGCTATTTTCTTTTATAAGATATTTTTAGAGGGCCAGCACATACCTTAGATATCATTTATCTTGACAAATTGTCTTTTTAAACATGCTCCTATTTAGTGCTTTTGTGCCAGTACAAACCACATGCCTTGCTGCATTTGTGATGTCTGAGGACACCTTGCTGAATTAGTTCTCTCCTTCTTCCATGTGGATATTGGGAATTAAAATGAGGTCGATTGAATTCGGGTTGTCAGGATCTACTGAGCTAACAAAATATCTTATGGATAAATTAGTTAAAACCTTTTTAATGGATATACTAAATAAAGTCCATAAAAGTGATCACTCTTTTTACAATTGCATAAGTCATTCAATATAATATCCATAAACAGATTCTCTCTGGGGAAAAAGCATAAACATAATTATAAGAAGCTAATTTATTGGGGGCACTTTCAATTTCAAATTCTTTTATACATAGCATTTAGTATCTATGCTAAAAGTAAAATATTTACAAATGTGGGTATCATAATGGTATCATAAACCAAACATCTCTACTTTTTAGAGTTGGTGTCTGAAGGGATGGTGAGATTGCTGTGTAAGGGCACTGGCAGTGCATGCCTGGCGACCTGAGTTCAATCTCCAGAAACCACATAAAAGTGAACCAGTTCCATGAAGCTGTCCTTTGACCTCAACACTTAAACCGTGCCAAATGTATGCCTTCACTCACTTGGTTCACCACCCAACACAACGTAATGGTGATGATGACGATGACAACTTCTTATGAATTAATTTTCTAGTGGTCTCTTGGAATTATTAAAAAATTAAGTACATAACATGTTGGAAAACTTAATAGCTTATTTATTATTTTCAATGTCTTGGGAAAAGTCACTCCTGAGTAAGAAAAATCGTACCAGCTTTGACTTTGTAAGCAGATTTCCAAGGCCTGCCAAGTTCTAAGTGTGGAGTTATAAACATAGACATACTTTCATGGAGAGAATGTACCAGTTTGCCATCACCCCTTTAATCACCCCCAACATCTGCCAACTATTCTGTTTCTGGGATTATTGTGATTTTTGGTATGTCCTTCCCAAAAGCAGGTGTAAGACACAAAATGTAGAATTCACTGCTTTCCAATTGAGTAGATGCCTGAAATCAGTTGGACAATCCCCTTCCCACACATCTAATATGATAACACCACAGAATTACTGGAGTCCAGCTGCTCCTAATTAAAAAAAAAAAAAAAAAAAAAAAAGCACAATGGAGAAAGATTGGAAGAGAAGTACCAGATCTCAAAAGATAAAAGTAGTGGAAGAGTGTGGCCTGTGATGTACACACCAATGAAAATGAATCACAAGAACTATATAAAATTCATCAACAAATTCGGTACCCACAGTTGAAGCAGCAATTCTCATTGCAAATTAACTGTGTAGGATGAAGTATTGGAGACACTTTACAAATCAGATATATTCAAAGAGTGTTCCTACTGGGGCTTGGCTTAGAATAAATCCTCTCTGAGTGCCCTGAAATTCCAAGTTTAAATAATCAATCGCTATTGATTTTTCACTTTTGTTCTGCCAACGTTTGGTTATTCCCCAGGTCACATAGTCCTGCCATTTGAGCCAAAGTCAATACAGAATTTATTTATTCATTAGACTCTGTAGAAGTGGAACTTCATGCTGAAAACGCGCATTAAGATTTTTGTACGGTAAATATCAAACATTTTGTGGAGTTTTAGTGTGTATCAAAAATCTGTATGAAGGACACTATCAAGATAAACTTGGGACTTGTAAGAGACTACTTTTGAGTAATCTAATTGGATTACTTTAGGAGAAAATAGCTTTAAAAGATTCTAACAATGTTTTAGGCCCTTGTAGCAGGATTATGAATATTAATTTGCTCATTAATAATTTAAAAGTTATAGTGTGTTCTTTATAATTCTTAGAAGCACAGTACAGCATTGTAATTTCACTGCTACTGGCCAGAACTCATTGCTTGATGTGCTACCAGTAAGCATATAGAAGCAGAGATTACTGTAGCAATCTTCAAGTTCAGTACTCCCAAGTCAACTAAGTTTTGCAAATAATACTTATGAAATCAGCCTAGCTAAGGAGAAAAACTTTCTTCCTTACCACATTTCCTTTGTAGCCAACAAGAGCATATATATAATTTCATTGTTAATTGATCAGAACTTTGTGATTGTGGAGAATTTGAATATTGTAGATCCAGAGACAAATTATCTTGGGCCAGCCAGGCCATGTGGCTATACCTTTAATCCCAGCATTCGGGAGGCAGAAGCAGGTGAATCACTGAGTTTGAAGCCAGCCTGATCTACAGGGTGAGGTCCAGTAGAGCCAGGGCTACACAGAAACACCTTGTCTCAATATATATATTTATAGTCTTTAGTCTGCTTAAAAATCATCCATTGTCCTATGTCTGTATCTGATCTATTAGAATGTGTTATTTTTGAATGTGTTATTAATTTTTAGGATGTGTTATTAGCAAAGCTATACCTTCTTCCAACCCAAAAGTTAAGAATGTCATCAGGCGGTATCTGTAAACTGTAGCGTAGCTTTTCCTGGTTTGCTTTTACTGCCTGTTGGATATCCCCTCCACTGTATTTGAATGGTGTTTCAATAGAGTATTTTCATTCTGTAAGAACTTCTACATTGGAATATGCTATTTGGGACAACCTGTTTCCAGATCATGATCATACATATTTGGGTCAAAGTAAGATTTCCTACTCGCTTTCAAGTGATAGCTGTGTTTTGCGTCAAGGATTTTGGTGCCCCATTTCAGTGTTATGGATCTGTTGTGCCCCATGGTACCCATAGCCTCCTTGGGTGGATGCTGGTGAGCTTTTTGTTGGTTACTGTTATCTGCTTGCAAGTATTTGATTGCATCTGGAGTGTTTGGCCAGGGCATTTGATCACCAGCACTGCAGCTTTTACTCCCTGCCACGCCTTGAATAGACCGTTCAAGGTCGAGTATATTATTCTCCTGCTCATTTGAACCTTCTCTTTTTAAAGATAAGATTGCAGAAGTGCTTGATCATAAGGATACTTAACTTAGAGCCATTACTTCCCTCCAGCTCAAAGGGTGATGTCTGAACTCCCTAGCATGTGCAATTGCACCATGGGGTGGCCCAAGACAACATACACTATTTCTAGGTGGGAAGAAACCATACCGGCAAAGCCGGTAAGACATACAAATGGACTTTAAGCTCTCTTATGTTCCAAAACATATGCAGGATAAACCTGATGCATAGTAGGAAGAATAGAACAGAGTGAGACCCAAAGGAGCAACTCCCACGAGCAGCACATACCTCTCATCCAAAACACAAATCACCCCAGGCAGCATAGGAGGGTGCAGGTGTCAGAAAACACAGAAGACACTAAAATGGGAAATAGAAATTTAAGATAGAAGTATCTGGAGAAAAATAACCACTGGTACTCTGTCTCATTTTATGTTTGATAATTAAAGTAGCTTAACGTGTAAGGCTTTAATCAAGATGGGGAATGTTTGATATGCAGAGTTGTTTTTCAAATTAATGCTTTTTAAAAATTTACTTTACATCCTGAGTGCATCTTCCCCTTCCTCCTCTCCTCCCAGTTCCTCCCTTTCACCTCTGTCCCATCCTCTCTCCTCAGAAAGATGGAGGCTTCGCACGGATATCAAGCCTCCTTGGCATATCAAGCTGCAGTAGGACTAGGTGCATCTTCTCCTATAGAGGCTAGACAAGGCTGCCCAATTAGGGGAAAGGGATCCAAAGGTGCCTGCCGAGTCACATACAGCCCCTGCTCCTATCGTTAGGAATCCCATATGAAGATCCAGCTGCACAGCCATTACATATGTGCTGAGGGCCTAGGTCTGTCCCATGCATGCTCTCTGATGGTTCAATCTCTGTGAGTCCCTATAGGCCCAGGTTAGTTGATTCTGTAGGTTTTCTTGTGGTGTCTTTGATCTCTCCTCTCTTTTAAGTCTTTCTCCTCTCTTCCGTAGGATTCTCCTAACTCCTTCTAATGTTTGACTGTGGGTTTCTGCATTTGTTTCTATCGGTTGTTGCGTGAAGCCTCTCTGATGACAATTATACTAGGTACCTATCTGCAAGTATAGCAGAATATTATTAATAGGTGGGCATATTCACAATTTTTATGCCTGCTCTCTCTGAAGGAAAATGGAGGGAAATTGGCTCTAGAGAAGAGAGGAGGTGGGTGGTCGCTTGGAGAACAGGAGGGAGGGAAAACTGTGGTTACAATATATTGTGTTGGAGAAGAATCTATTTTCTTTATTATTATTATTATTAATTAATTATTTACATTCCAGCTGTTCTCCTCTCATACCCCTCCCACAGTTCCTCCTTCCCCTTGCCTCCAAGAGGGTGCTCCCAACCCACCAGGCCTCTCCCTTCAGTGGGGCTTCAATTCTCTTGACGATTATGTGCATCCTCTCTCACAGAGGCCAGACCAGGCAATCATCCGCGACACATCTCAGGGGCCTCGTACCAGACCTTGTATGCTGCCTGCTTGGTGGCTCAGTCTCTGGGAGCTCCCTGGGGTCCAGGTTAGTTGAGACTGCTAGTCTTCCTATGGGGTCCTCTCTCCTTCAGCTTCTTCAATCCTTTTCTTAATTCAACCATAGGGGTCCCTGACTTCAGTCCAATGGTTGGGTGTATCTGTGTCTGTCTCAGCTGCTGGTAGGGCCTTTCAGAGGTCAGCCATGTTAGGCTCCTGTCTGCAAGAACAACATGGCATCAGTAATAGTGTCAGGCCTTGGTCGCCCGCTCCCCCCATGAGATGGATCCCAAGTGGGGCTGCTCATTGGTCCACCTTTCCTTCAGTCTCTTCTCTGTTTTTGTCTGTGCAGTTCTTTTAGACAGGAGCAATTCTGGGTCAGAAATGTTGACTCTGGGTTAGTAACCCCATCCCTCCTTTTGAGGCCCTGTCTATCTACTGGAGATGGACTCTACACGTTCTCTCTCCTCATTTTGGGGTATTTGGACCAAGATCACCCCCATTGAGTCCTGAGAGTCTCTCACCTCCTGGGTCTCTGGTACTTTCTAGAGTCCCCCCCCCCCAGGCTGCATATTTCCATTCATTCTCCTGGACCTCTGGGCTTCACTCCTAACCCCCAATCCCTGATCCTGTTCCCCTTTTCACCTTCCCCTCTCCTCTCCCACCCAGGTCCCTCCTTCTGTCTGCATCCATGATTATTTTCTTCCCTCTTCTAATGGAATAGAAGCATCCACATTTGGGCCTTTCTGCTTGTTAACACTTCTTATGGTCTGTGGATTGTATCCTAGGTTATTCTGTACTTTTTGCTAATATCCACTTATCAGTGAGTATATAGCATGCATGTCCTTTTCAGTCTGGGTTAGCTCACTCAGGATGATATTTTCTAGTTCCATCCATTTGCCTGCAAAATTCATGATATCCTTGTTTTTTAATAGCTGAATAGTATTCCAATGTGTAAATGAACCACATTTTCTGTATCCATTCTTCATTTGAGGGACATCTGGGTTGTTTCCAGCTTCTGGCTATTACAAACAAGGCTGCTATGAACGTTGTGAATTATGTGTCCCTGTGGTATGGTGAATTGGTGGACTTAAAGATGATATTGTTTGGAAGATGATATCTGCATGGAAGCAGATAATAATAATAATGTCAATAATAATAATAATAATAATAATAATAATAATAATAAAATTTATACTTTGTCAAAGTGTGAAAAATGCAAGGGAAAGGCTACACAGTTAATAAGTCATTCTGCTGATGTTGTCTTACGCAGGTGACAGGTAGTGCTGGGGCTGTCTTAGATGGGATGATCAGGAGCAACATTTAAGTGTGGTCTAATTTAAAGAAAGAGCAAAGCAAAGTGAGAGAGCAAGCTACGTAATTTTATCAGTGAGGAGTAGAGATGAAAACATTACAATTTATACAACACTTTGCCAAACTGTAATTTCACTTAAGTTCTACAACAACTACACACACAAATATATATAATTTTATGTATGTATGTATGTATGTATGTATGTATGTATGTATGTATGTATGTATATATTCATCTATCCATCTATCATCTATTTATTATGTATATGATTGCTCTATCTGCATGTACACCAGCATGCTAGAAGAGGGTATCAGATCTTAGTATAGATGGTTGTGAGCCACCATGTGGTTGCTGGTAATTCAACTCAGGACCTCTGGAAGAGTAGAGTTTTGTTTTATTTGGTTTTTTAATCTTTTTTTTTTTAGTGATTATTTTATTTATTTATATGTCAAATGTCACTCTTCCCAGTCTTCACTTAGCAAATTCTCCATCCCAATTCCCCTCCTCTTTGTCTCTAAGAGGGTTCTCCTGTACCCACCCACACAACCACTCCTGCCTCACCCCTCTAGCATCCCCCTTCGATGGTGCAACACGCCTCCACAGGATCAAGGGCCCCCCTCTCATTGATGCCAGGTAAGACAGTCCTCTGAGACAGGTTTCTATCTGTGGTAGGGGACCTGAGCCTGTGCCACAAGGCTCCATACCTAAATAGTGCCAAAAGAAAGCTAGCCTCCCAGGAGTGTGGACAAACCTGTGAGCTGGGGTAAGACAAGCACCGCTGCTCAGTCAGACCCACCCAAAACCCTTAGGACCCAAGGACCAAGGAGCAGCCTGGGACAGGAGCCTTCTGGTTTCCATCTGTGGCAGGGGACCTGAGCCTGTGCCAAAAGGTTCCACACCCAAATAGTGTCAGGAGAGAGCTGTTCTCCCAGGAGGGATGACACAACTTTGAGCACAGGAAAGACCACCACTTCTCTTCAAATTCCTGGCTAAAGAGGGACCCTCACAGGGCCATCAGGACACAGGAACCAAGGATCAGTTGGGGACAGGATCCTTCTGGTTTCTGTCTGCAACCCAGAGCTGATGCTGTACCACAGCTCTCCAAACCCAAATTCCTCTCAGAGAGAGCTGGTCTCCAAGGAGTACTGACACAGAGGCTTGCAGGAGGGACAAGCCACGGTCAGAGAGAGTAAGAACAGCTAACACTAAAGTTAACCAGATGGCAAAAGGCAAGGGCAAGAATATAAGGAAGAGAAACCAAGGCTACTTGGCATCATCAAAATTCAGCTCTACCACCACAGCAAGCCCTGGATAGCCCAACACACCAGAAAATCAAGATTCAGATTTAAAATCACTACTCATGTTGATGATAGAAGACTTTAAGAAGGAAATAAATAACTCCCTTAAAGAAATACAAGAGAACAGAAGTAAACAGCTAGAAGCTCTTAAAGAGGAAACACAAAAATCCCTTAAAGAATTACAGGAGAGGGGTTCCATAGCCAACTAGCGCCAGGAGAAAGCTACCCTCCAAGGAGCGTGGAAAAGCCATGAGTGGGATTAAGGCAAGCACCACTGCTCACCGGGACCCACCCAGAACAGCGGAACACAGGGACTGAGTTAGTCGGGCATAGGAACCTTCTGGTTTCCATCTGTGGCAGGAGACCTCTGCCCAAGCCACCAGGGTTCCATAGCCAAGCAGTGCCAGGAGAAAGTTACTCTCCCAGGAGCGTGGAAAAGCTGTGAGTGGGGACAAGACAAGAACCACTGCTCACTGGGACCCACCCAGAACCCTCGGGACACAGAGACTGAGGGACAGGAAACTTCCAGTTTCCATCTGTGGCTGGGGACCTCAGCTTGGGCCACAGGGCTCCATAGCCAATTAGTGCTGGGAGAAAGCTACCCTCCAAGGAGCATGGAAAAGCCATGAGTGGGGTTAAGACGAGCACCACTGCTCACCGGGACCGGCCCAGAACAGCAGGACACGGGGACTGAGGTAGTCGGGCATAGGAACCTTCCAGTTTCCATCTCTGGCGGGAGCCTCAGCTTGGGTCAAAGGGATCCATAGCCAATAGTGCCTGGAGAAAGCTAGCCTCCCAGGCCCTCAGGACACAGAGACTGAGGAGGAAAAGTCAGGGACAAGAACCTTCCAGTTTCCATCTCTGGCAGGAGACCTGTGCCTGGGCCACCAGGGTTCCATAGCCAAGTAGCTCCAGAAGAAAGTTACCCACCCAGGAGCATGGAAAAGCCGTGAGTGGGGATAAGACAAGCACCACTGCTCACTGGGACCTGGGGACCTCAGCGTGGGCCACAGGGCTCCAGGAGAGAGCTGGTATCCCAGGAGTGCTGACATACATTTGAGCATAGGCAAAACCACCATTTCTGTTCAAACTCACTGGATCAAGAGGGACCCTTGCAGAGCCACCAGAACACAGGAACAAAGGAACAGCTGGGGACAAGATCCTTCAGGTTTCTGTCTGCAACCCAGAGCTGACTCTGTGCCACAGCTCTCCAAACCCAAACATCTCTCAGAGAGAGCTGGTCTTCAAGGAGTATTGATACAGAGGGCTGTAGGAGGGACAAGCTACAGCCAGACAGAGTAAGATCAGCTAACATCAGAGTTAACAAGATGGCAAAAGGCAAAGACAAGAACCTAAGGAACAGAAACCAAGGCTACATGGCAACATCAGAACCCAGCTCTCCCACCACAGCAAGCCCTGGATACCCCAACACACCAGAAAAGCAAGACTCAGATTTAAAATCAGTTCTTATGATGATGATAGAAGACTTTAAGAAAGAAATTAACACCCTTAAAGAAACACAAGAGAGCAGAGGTAAAGAACTAGAAGCCCTTAAAGGGAAACACAGAAATCCATTAAAGAATTACAGGAAAACACAATCAAACAGACAAAGGAAATGAACAAAACTATCCAGGAGCTAAAAATAGAAATAGAAACAATAAAGAAATCACAAAAAGAGAC
>CM052702.1:86040044-86073105 GCA_028551405.1 Uromys caudimaculatus
GGGGGAGGGGACACGGGGTTTCCAAAGAAAAGGGGAATCATCGGAAATGTAAAAAAAAAAAAAATAAATAAATAAAAAGAAATAAAAATAAATCAGCCAACAAAATGAATAAGTGGTTCTCAAAATATTAATACAAAGTGACAAGAAATCTATGAAAAAATATTTACCATCTTTAGCCATGGGGAAATGCAAATTAAAGTCAAAATAAGATTCTATTCCATCTCAGTCAAAATGCATATTATAAAGAAAATAAATAACAACAAAAGCTGGTGAAGATATTGGGGAATGAAAACCCTAATACACTGTTAGTGAGAAACATAAATTAATCCAGCTACTGAGGAAGTCAGTACGATTTATCAAAAAGCTGAAAGTAGAATTTCAGATGACATAGGTGCAGTAGAGCTCCATATGTACCAGCAGTCACATGAGGGAACATATTATAGTGAAACTTGCACATATATGTATTATAGTGCTATTTACAATAGTCAAGGTGTAGCATTACCCTGTCCGCCAACAGATAGCTGTGTAATAAAAAGTGTGGTATGTATACACAATGAAGTTTGTTTTTCCAGCCACGAAGAATGAAATTTTATCATTTTTCTGGAAAATGGACACAACTTGAGGTCATTAAAAGGTATGTACAGATTCAGTACAACTATCACATAATTTCAAATCTCTTGTAACTAGCTAAAAATTCTAATATTTATATGGTAAAAGAAAACACTGCAAAATGTGAGAATAATTATGAACAAAAAGAAAAAAAGCAATATTGAAGGTGTTACTATATCAAATTTCAAACTATGCTATGGAGTCATAGTAGCAAAATATGTCACATGAACAGGTACAAAGAGGATTCAGAAATAAGCCTGTGTAACTGTAGTCACAGCAAAGGTGTCAAGACTTATGTTGGAGAAAAGGCAGTATCTTCAGACAATTTTGCTTAGGACATGTGGTGTTTTGAATATGTTTGGCCCCCATAGATTTATGTGTTTGAATGCTTAGGCGTAGGGAGTGGCACTATTAGGAGGTATGGCCTTATTTGAAGAGGTGTGGCCTTGTTAGAGGAAGTATGTTACTGTGGAGGTGGGCTTTGAGGATTCCTGTGCTCAGGCTCAGCCAGTGCTGAAGATGGTCTCTTCCTGACTGCGTGCCTGCATGCTGCTATGCTTCCTGCCATGATGATAGTGCATTAAACCTCTGAAACTGTTAGCCAGCCTCAATGAAATGTTTGCTTTTATAAGAGTTGCCTTGGTTTAGGGTCTTCACAGCAATGAAACCCCAACTAAGACAGGATACTAGATCTCTATATATAGAAAAATGACACTAGACCTTCATCTATCATAAATACAAAGGATACAAAATATCTGAAACATTTTAAAACACATTTAGCTATCAAGCAAATGCATACTAAAAATGCATTGAGAACTCATTACATTCCAGTCAGAGTGACTATCATCAAGAAAACAAAGACAACAAATGTTGGTTATGATGAGGTGGTAGTGATTGGGTAGGAATACTTTGCTGTGAGAATGTGAATTAGTGCAGCCACTGTGGAAAATGGCATGGAAGTTCCTTAGAACACAGCAATGTGTAGCATTTAGTAGGTAGCTTAAAATAGAAGCAGCATCTGCACTATATACTGATATGTCAAAGTAAAAACAAGGCAATTGATCTTACTTCATCCTTCTTCCCTCTTGTCTCTAACTTTAAAAATTTTGATATAATGTTTTAGCTGGGTATAAAACAAGAAGACCTCAACATATATCCTATTTCTTTATATTGAGTCATTATGATTCCAAATGTAAGTCATTCATTGACTATACAACTGAATATTTATGGTTATCATTTTATGGTCAGAATTAAATGTTATGATCCATCAGTGCTTAGTGTGTATTTATAATCTCTTTATGTTTGATGATTTGTGGTCTTGTGCAGCTACTGATCATGTCCTTTTCTTCTTGTTTAAAGTACTTGGGTGTATCAGTCATATAAAATGCATCAATACATCTGATGTCTCCAACCAGATATTATTTTCTGATTTTTGCCATGGCATTGACTATCAGGAAAAGTAAAGTGTGAAGAGATTAAGATTAGTATGTGTCTGTCTGTCTGTCTGTCCATAGCATAACTTGAAATTCCTAACAGCCAACTGCTCTTTTAGTTACTTACTTTGTTGAGATTCAAGCATCTTCTTCTCTCCCTTTTAATTTGTAGTTGTATAATTGCAACTATAGCTTGTTGATTTTCCCTATGTTTATACATTGATAAAATGTTTCCTCATTATGTACTTTGAGTGAAACCCTGAATGACAGATAAATATTGTGGTATGTATTGTTTTCTATATTTGAGACAGAATACTAAGTGATTCTTGATTTAGGGGAGATACTACTAGCAAGCAAAAACCATATTTCAGACATATGTAATAAAATAAATACCAACTAAGAAAGTCATTTGTTCCAAAAAATGAATGTGAACTTGGAAAAAAGAAACTGGGTTAGGTATGTCTACTGACTTTAAAAATACGATTTTATTAGACTGAAGTTGAATGATTAAAAAAGTTGTCCTAAGTGTTCATTGTAAGCAGTGATGCTTTCATCAATGTATAAAATATAATCTTGTAAGTTATAACCTTATGAGAATGACAGAATTGGATTACTTTTATCAAAACCACATAGTAAGTGCTTCCTTCTGGAGTACAGTGCAGTTGAGGTCTTCTGTAACTAATCCATCACGGCACGCTGCTCATGGAACTGACTTAGATGTATGAATTCTGTTGGAGTTAGCTTCTCAGTGGCATACTGGTTTGGAAAAAATAACTGGTGGTGGAATCATTATAGAAACTGACTTTTGGGTGATAAAGTTCTTATAGAATTTAACTCTGAATTAGTATATGATTTTTATTTAATTTGACCAATATAACTATTCGGTGAGTATTAATAGGATGTACCCTTTAGTATTCAACAAAGTCACAACTAAAATCAGGTAAATTATAGGAACAAAGAATTTATAATGAGTAATAATAATAACTACGATAGTAATACATCTTAACTTAAAACACACAAAACATTTAAGTTGGCACTTCACTGAAGAAGCTATTCCAATATAAACAAGCATAGGAAAAGATATTCAATTAGGGACACAAATTAAAGCCATATTGAGATAATAATATTCTACATCTGGTAGAATGGAACACAAACGGCTGACAATGACACTTGATGTTAAGGTTCTGATAAAACTGGAAATTTCCTGTGTTGTTGAAAAGAATGCAAGGTGATAGTGTTACTTTAAATAAAAAAGGAGGAAAAAAATCCTATGACAGTTTTAAGGAAAGAGAAACACCCATATCATATGACCCAGCTATATTTCTAGGTTTTCAGTTTAAAAGAAAATACAAATTGGTTCATACAACAGTCTGTCCTCAAATTTTTATGGAAAGATTTTTTTTCACAATAATCCAAAATGGAAACAGTCTTAATATCCATGGAACAATGAGTAAAAAGACATGTTATCTTATACCCATATAATGGAAAAATAATGGAGAAATAAACGAGAATGTATTACAGCTATTTCAGACAACATGACATCATGGGAAGAAACTCAGATTCAGGGTACCGCATATTATATGATTCTACTTTGTTGCATTCTAGAAAGAGCAAACTTACAGAGGCAAAAAAAAAAAAAAAAAAAAAAAGATAAAAAAATCAGAATGGGCCAGTGGGGGCTGATGACAAAAATGGAAAGAAAATAATCTTCCCAGGTGACAGAAATATTCTCATTCTTGATTTTGGAGGTGTTTATATATATGTGTGGAAATTTGTCAAAACATTGTACCTTTCAAAGAGTGAGTTGTGTTGTATATAATTATAACTCCATAAGCCTGTGCTAAAAAAGAGAGAGAGAGAATTTGGCAGCCTACCCCTTGATTATAGGTGAGTATTCTGTTTCTAAAGATGTCAACAGTGTATTTTGATATTGAGCATGTTTCAGACTAATTCAGCTTATTTAGAATTTGAAGCTCTAAATATCTAAGCTTACTTATACTTTTGAATAGCTTGTTATTGGAAAAGAAGAGTAAGCTAGTAGGATTTCTTTTTCTAAAAATCTTATTGACTCTCGTGCAATAGAAATACTGATGCATGCTGATGAATGATGATAAATCAGGATGAAGTAGCTTAGAAATCCTTAGAGGAGGACAGACTATGGATGGAGTCAAGGATCCTTGAAAATGATACTTTCCAATGAAGAAACAGGCAATTAAAAATCCACACCCAACTACAACAATAAAATCCAAGTTTGCTTAAATCTAAGCTAATCAGGCCAAGCAGTTTCTTTCAGTTACCAGTGAATGTCAACCTTCCTAATGCTGCAGTCTCTTAAGAGTTTCTCATGTTGTGCTGTCCCCCAACTATAAAATTATTTTTGTTTATGTCATAATTGTAATTTTGCTACTGTTATAAACTATAATGTAAATATCTGATATGCAATGGTTCCATGTGACCCTATAAAAGTCATGACCCACAGGTTGAGAACCATTGAATTGTACAGAAGTGCTATGGAAATATCTACACTAGTCGGGTGAGGTTTGTACTTCTATTCATCTAGACCCAGAAGGAACTACAACTACATTCTGGAGATGGAGACAAGGAGACTTATTTTAAACTACAAAAAGTCCCCCAAGAGTACAATTTTTTGGATTTCAGCTGTGGCTACACTCTTCTTATCCCTGTGACCTTCTTGGGTTCCCCTCTTAATCCTGCTGATCCCTTCTTCTGTCCTACTAGCTCTCCTGCCTTCATGACTTAGACAGGTGGTCACATGACTGCATGCTTATGATCAGACTAGCTATGGCATATCCAGAAGAAATCATTTTGCAGTACTCTCCCTCATCTTTCAGTTTCTAGAGCCTTTCCACCTCTCTTCCATTGTCCTGGGTTCCTTGGAGTGAACTCACAATTCTTTGGTCTTTATCTCCTGAGTGCTGGGAACACAGGTCCCACTAAGTCAGCTCCATTATTGCATTTTAATTTCAAGTTTCATTTAATCATAATTATTTATTTTTTCATTTTCTTGATTTGATACTCAATAAATTGTCTTTGATTGTTTTCCAGGATGTTTGTTTTGTGGCTAGTAACATACATTTGTATCAAACATGACAAATATTTTGGTATCTAAGCTTTTTCACAAATATTAAAGTATTTATCGGTTCACATACTCTCTGTGGGTTTTTTCTTTTATGGCATAATTCAAATGTTCTTATATTTTATGTAAACTCTCTGTGCTTCAAAAACTAGAATTTTCCTGAGCTCTCAAATAGTATTTAAGAAGGTTGTATTCTTGGTCAAGAGCACTTAGTTATCACTTAGCCTCCCTGTGCCCCAGCAAGTGGTGTTGAGTTCTCCAAAGGACAGGGTATCTTAGAAGGTCTAAGAATAAGCACTTTATATGCAAGTGAGGATAACATTTTATGAAGAAGTCTCCCAAGGTGCTGCTGTTGATCAAACATCAGCAGACTATTTGTGTGTGTTTCTTAAATATTTTTAGCTTTCTGAGTGAAGGAGAGCCACAGCTAACAGAAAGTGACTGGCCCAAGTTCACATGATATAATGAAAGGCACGAGTAGGGAGAATTTAATCCAGGTCTATCAGACTTCAAATGTCAAGCCTTCACACTGTCTCCTATAGAAAAAAGCAAGAGAATTCCATGAAGTAAAAAAAAAAATTCTTGAAGTTAAAAAAGACACACAATTTTCATTACCTGTACTTTGACTTTTCAAGGATTTCATAAAAACTCTTAAAGGCCATCAAAACCATACACATTCATGTCCATTTGTTTTTAAAGTAATAGATACACAAAATAAAGTTTCATGAAATAACAAAGATTTCTCAGCATTTAATTGGTTTTCAATTTTCACAGAATTGAATCAGATTTTTTTTTGTTGCTAATCTCTACATTATGATGAGATTCTGTGGTTTCTATTTAGATTTTTATGTTGTTTACTTAGAGTATCCAACCTTTTTGAAACAAGAATAAGCACATTTTTATGATTGTATATAAGCAGGAAAATTGCAAATGTATATTTTGCTACAGTTCAGGGTGTGCTCTGTAGTCTTTGTTAAGCTGGGATGGTTCTGAGAAGACCTCAGCTGTTACCTGTGGGTCCAATTCTGCACTCCTACCAGGCATCTCTGTAAAAAATAAATGTATCCAACTTTTGTTTGGTTACTTCCACGAAACTTGAAACAGCTATTAACCAGAACATTTTTGACATTATCTGGCACCATCAACTAAATTACATAAAGAAAAACTGAATTTCATATCCCTGTGAAGTGGGTGTATTAAATGCCATAGATTTTTTGGATGATTCATTTAAATTAAAATGGTTGAAAGCCTGCTGACAGAATCCAAAAGGAAGTTGGCAGTGCGTGCCCAGCAGTACAGGCTTGGAGCAGATAGAATCTTTGCAGATTTTATTAAAGGGCACTGACCTCCCTTCTAGCTTTCTCCAGTCAATGAAACAGTTTTTATGGGAGATCATGAAAATTGATGCATGGGCTGCCTTGCTATATTTCTGATTAAACATGGGTTAAATATGTTTGAAGAGTAGAATTATAATGAGTTAAATTAATGATAGTTCTAGTTTTTTAAAGTGCTTAAGTATGGTCATTCATACACCCATTCAATAAGTTAGTATTTACATACATGTATTTTGCCTTTCCTCAAAGAGTTTATAGTAGAGAAAGTAGGCTATATATGTAAACATAATATAAAACATACAGTAATTTCACTGAAAGGCATATTCTGTATTTATTAGATCAGAAAGAGTGAATTTTCAGGTTCTAGATCAGTGTGGCCTCTCTGGGGGAAGAATCATAAGGATTATTATACCCAATGTAATAATGGCGAGACAGGACAGGGTATTCAAGTTAGAGAGAATAGACAGACTGGAGAGGAGAGGTGGATAGAAAACTCTCTCTCTCTCTCTCTCTCTCTCTCTCTCTCTCTCTCTCTCTCTCCCTCCTTTGTGTGTGTAATTTGACATAAAACAGGGTAATAAAGTGGGATGCTCTTTATGTCTTGGGATTCTGCATAGAATGCATGACAGCATGACAGGCTAAGACAATTGGCTTTTATTCTTCAAGGAACTGAGAAAGCAATTCATACTAATGCCTCTCTACAGGAGAACTCAGTGTACCACAGAGAATTGAGTGGTGGTAGAAAGTCATTTAAGCTGGGCATGGTGGCACAAACATTTAATCCCAGCATTTGGGAGGCAGAGGCTGGAGGATCTTAGTGAGTTTGAAGATAACCTGAGCTACATAGTGAGACCCTATCTCAAAAATATGCCCCCCATGTCATTCAACAGAACTTTTTGCCCATTTTTCTTCTCCCTTCTTTGTCTTGTGATATGTTATCTAATATGTTAAATTAGACTTTCCAAGATTTACAGTTGTATCTAACCATAGATTCAGTGAAATCAACACAGTTCATACTGATTATCTCTCCTGTGCAAGACACTTCCCTAAATAATGTAACACTGGTTATTGAAGCTTTGGACAACAACTATAACAAAAATCTTGAGTGTAGAATATAAACTTCTTAGTTTCAGGGTTCTGGGGAAGTAGCTCTAAAGAACCAATGAGTACAATGTTTCTTTAAAATTTTGTTTGTTTGTTTTTACTTTGTTTTATTTGACTTTTGTTAATTTTTTTAAATAAAAATAAACTTTAAACAACAAAACCAAAATTCTTGCTGATACTAAAGATGATTTATGCTTAGTTGTTTTTACACACAAAACATCTTTGAGTAAAATTTACACTTAAGGAAGATGAGTGAAATTTAAGCCATGCCTTGTGCATCCATATGGCACACTTAAGATTCTTGAGTTTAACTTTTCTCATTTTTGAGCACAGAGAATGTACATATGTTTAAAAACCTTATAGACATATGGAGGTACAATCGAAGCTTTTGTGCTTACTTAGCTTTTAATAAAATTTCAATTCAGCTGTTGGAGATATATCATCAGGCAGTACTTAAGCGAATATTGCCCAAGTAGGGAATTGATTCATGGAAGTCCAGAGAGGAGCACAGACTGACTTTAGTATCTGAACTTCTTCTCACAATGCTAATGTCATATTTCACTTTTCCTCTTAACAGAAAGTTGGTTTTGGGAATGCTCTTGAATAAATACCTTGAAAATTAAGCTATGATCTTGAAAAGGCTAAAGGACTTAAGAGTTTTAAATAAGATTAGTGGTAAAAATTGAAGTGTTTAGTTGTAAATATAATCATAAAGACATTTTATCACATTCTCTTTTCTAATTGATCTTAAATTTCTGTCCCGGTCATTAGTTCCTTTCTTGAGATTTTCTTTTCTCTTTTCTCTCTCTCTTTTTTTTTAATTGGATATTTTATTTATTTACATTTCAAATATCCCCTTTCCTGTTTCCCCTCCGAAACCCCCCTATCCTATCCCCCCTCCCCCTGCTTCTATGAGGGTGCTCCCCCACCCACCCACTCACCAAACCCAGTCACTCCTGCCTCACCTCCCTAGCATTCCCTTACACTGGGGCATATAGCCTTCACAGGACCAAGAGCCTTCCTTCCAATTAATGCCAGATAAGGCAGTCCTCGGCTACATATGCAGCTGGAGCCATGGGTCCCTCCATGTGTACTCTTTGGATGGTGGTTTAGTCCCTGGGAGCTCTTGGGGGGGGGGAGATCTGGTTGGTTGATATTGTTGTTTTTCCTGTGGGGTTGCAAACCCCTTCAGCTCCTTCAGTACTTCCCCTAACTCTTCTATTGGGGTCCCTGTGATCAATCTAATGATTGGCTGCAAGCATCTGCATTTGTATTGGTAAGGCTCTGAAGAGCCTCTCAGGAGACAGCTATATCAGGCTCCTGTCAGCAAGCACTTCATGGCATCAGCAATAGTGTCTGAGTTTGTTGTCTGCATATGGGATGCATCCCCAGGTGGGGCAGTCCCTGGTTGGTCTTTCCTTCAGTCTCTACTCCACTCTTTGTCCCATATTTCCTTTAGACAAGAGCAATTCTAGGTTGACATTTTAGAGATGAATGGGTGGTCCCATTCCTCAACTGGAAGCCATGCCTAACCTTTGGATATGGTCTTTACAGGTTCTCCCTCCTCTTTGTTGAGTATTTAGATAATATCATCCCCATTGGGTTCTGGGAGTCTCTTGCTTTCCTGGCATCTGGGACTTTCTGGTGGCTACCATACTGAGCTTGTTTTTTTTTTTAATGCTTATGACAGTTTGGATCTTTAATTTTGACAATGACCATTTATTGAATTGAATCTAAACTTTTATTTAAGAAGGGTAGCCATTTTCTTCCACCATTGCCAGATATATAAAACTGTTAACAATTAACATGAAAATGCTCAGCACTCACAGTACTAATACAAGAAGATTCAGAGCCTGAAGGCAAACTGGGCTACATAGTAAGACTGTCTCAAAATGAATGAAAGAAAAGAAAACATGAAGTTGGGAGGGAGTTGTAAGGGAAGAGCCTGAAAGAAGGTGGACAATGGGAGTGGAAATGATGTAAATACACTGTACTCAAGTATGAAATTACCAAGAATAAAGTTCTTTAGAGTCTAAAATACAAACCAAATCATACCATACCAAGCTAAATCTGAATATCCATAGCAAACATAAGCATGGAAGAGCAATCACCATATGGTATAATATAAGAAAGCAGCTGATCAATTTTTTTATTAGTATTGCATTTATAAATATATATGTATTCCAGTCATTTTGGAATTATGTGTAATAAAATATTAGTAAGTATCTTTTAAGTATTTTTGTAAACAAAATAATTTAATTAAAGAAATAATAAAAGCAATTAAAATCATACCTAGACTACTCTGCTAGGTTTTTGACCGGGGAATTCACTTGTGGGCACTTTATGTTTTCTTTGGTTTCTGAAGACTTGATGTTAGGTTGAACTGCTTTTTTTTTCCATTTTCTATTGTCAGATTTTTTTACAACATGCATATTGTGGGATAGTTTTAGATCTATGAGGAACTATCAGTTCTGAAGTAAAGGCAATAGAATACCATTCCAGTGGTGGTGGTGGTAGTATCATTTGTTCATTTCAATTGTATTTTTAGAAATGGGATACTGTCGGACATGTGTATACAGATATAGACTGTAGTATGAGGAAGATGCAGAATTCTACCAGATCCCAGTGGAGAGTATTCTGATGTCTATAACAAGTCTCTTTCTACAAACTCTTGTCCATTGAGTTTGTAGACTGGCTAGTATGACTTAGGTATATGCTCACTTTCCTGACTATACCCTAATTTGTTATTCTATTATCTTTTCTGGCCCAATCCTAATAAAACGGTTCCTAAATTGATTCCTCTATAATATTTTTAGAATTATTATAGACTTATTTGGATGAATCTCATATTGTGTAGAAGAGGATTTTTGATAGGTAATCTATCACAAATATAAGCTTCCATGTTCTTCATTTTTTCTTGAAGGGATTGTAGAATTCTTAAAGATCCTAGTTTTTATTATTCTTATTGTTAAAACCTTGATACATGAATACAACGTATGTTGATCAAATCTCTTCTACCTCTTTCACATTCTTTCACTTCTTCCTTCCAACTTCAAGTTTTCTTCTTCTTTTTTAATTCACCAAGTCCATTTAGTCCTTCCACTATATAAGTGGGTGTGGGCCATTGACTGTAACATGCACAAGCTACTAGGGACAATATCTCGAAAGAAAACCAAATCTCATTCCCTTATGAACATCAGATGACCATGGTTCCCTAGCTATTGGTGGAACTTCATGGGCCCTTGTCCCAATCTTGCGGAGTGCAATGTCCTAAACTGTGTATTGTGATCACCCACGCTTACTGCTTGGGTGAATGTATTATGTTGGGAGTTATAAAACTTTTGTCAACTATAAAAGTTTTTTG
The DNA here is from genome assembly GCA_028551405.1 of Uromys caudimaculatus. Taxonomy (NCBI): domain Eukaryota; kingdom Metazoa; phylum Chordata; class Mammalia; order Rodentia; family Muridae; genus Uromys; species Uromys caudimaculatus. The sequence goes on from CM052702.1 coordinate 86,050,986, forward strand.
AATGGGCAATGAGGAAAAGATAATTAAAAGTCAAATGTGTAATGTGTGTGCTAGGAGCATCACTCAGCTTTCCTGCAGCTTCCAGACACACAGGACATTGCTCATGCTGTCCTGCACACACCAGCAGTAGATTATGTCTAAAACACCTTGGGTCAGATTTGAGAGTATTTTATGTTATGATCTGTAGCTTTTACTGTAATACAAAATGTTATACTCCCATAGAACATACAGGTTTAATTACAGACAAGGAAGACTTAATATCTTTTTCCTATCAGCCATGAGGATCCAAATCAGCGCATGTTTGGATTGTATTGGGTTAAAATCTTTGACTTTTGAAACTTGTTGCTTAAGCTGATAAGTTGGGCTATTAAGTTGAAAACTTGGGCTGCATAATAAATCATTAAAGGAATTCTGGCTTGGAATTAAGACAGAATTTGCAATAATTTCTGAAATGACTTTATATACGCTTGTCATTTTGTTGCAGCACATCTCTGTGTGAGTATCCTTTGGTTCTCAGCATTGTCAGCATTGCTGAATAAAAATATCAATCAAGCCTGAAAAATGTTGAAAATGCTCTAGATGTCCTGAATATTAGATATTCAGCCAAGATTTAATTATTTATATTTGGTTGTGAGCCTAGCCTTCAACAGCTGAGCCATCTCTCTAGTCCTAATTATTTATGTAAAAATATAAAAGAACATATGTTTCATCAGTATGAAAATTTACATTCATCTTTAATAAATGGAAAAAAACCCAAAGAATTGTTTTTAAATGCATTTCTTTTTATTTTAATTAAGTTATTATTATTTTTGTAAGATTGAGTATTATGCAGTTGAGGCTAGTCTTGAACTCACTATGTATCTGGGATGACCTTGAAATTCTGACATTCTCATTTTCACCTCCTGAGATGCTGATATTATAAATTGTATACCACTAAAGTTTGTTAATGCAGTTCTGGGGATAAAATTCAGGACATTGGAGAGGGGACAGGAAGGAGAAATGGGGAATATGATCAGGTATTGGGGTGGGGAACAGGACTGAAGCCCTGAGAGCAAGCAGAAAGAATGGAAACAGGCAACCTCAGGAAGTAGGTAGAAGGTTGGAGTACCCTCTAGAGTGTACCAGAGACCTGGGAGGTGAGAGACTCTCAGGAGTCAAAGTGAGGGACCTTAGATGAAATTCCCTACAGTGGGGAAAGGGAACTTGTAGAGTCCACCTCCAGTAGAAAGACAGGACATAAAGTGGAGGGATAGTCCCTCAGTCAAAATCTCTAACCCAGAATTGTTCCTGTCTAAATGAACTGCAGGGACAAAAATGGAGAAGAGACTTAGGGAAAGGAGGTCCAGTGATAGGGCCAAATTGGAATCCAGCTCAAGGGGAGGCTCCAAGACCTGACACTATTGCTGACACTGATGCTATGAAGTGCTTACAGACAGGAGCCTAGCATGACTGCCCTCTGAGAGGCTTGTCAACTTGACACAAGCTGGAGTTATCACAGAGAAAGGAGTTTCAGTTGAGAAAATGCCTCCATGAGATTCAGCTGTAAGGCATTTTCTCAATTAGTGATCAAGGGGGGAGGGCCCCTTGTGAGAGGTACCATCTGTGGGTTGGTAGTCTTGGGCTCTATAAGAAAGCCAGGTGAGCAAGCCAAGAGAAGCAAGCAAGCCAATAAGGACCATCCCTCCATGGCCTCTGCATCAGCTCCTGCTTCCTGACCTGCTTGAGTCCCAGTCCTGACTTTCTTTTGTGATGAACAGCAGCATGGAAGGGTAAGCTCAATAAACCCTTTCCTCTCCAACTTGCATCTTGGTCATGATGTTTGTGCAGGAATAGAAACCCTAAGTCAGAGGCCCAACAAGCAGCTGAAAGAGTCAGATACAGATACTTAAACCCAGCCAATGGACAGAAGCCAAAACCCCTGTGGTATAATTAGGGAAAACCTAGAAGAAGCTGAGGAAAAGGATGACCACATAGGAAGACCAGCAGTCTCAACTAATCTGGATCCCTGAGACCTCTAAGACACTGAGACACTAATCAGGCAGCTTATACCAGCTGCTATGAGGCTCTTGACACATATAGAGCAGAGGACTGCCTGGTCTGGCTTCAGTGAGAGAAGAAACACGTAAACTTTCAGAGACTTGAGACCCCAGGGAGTGGAGAGGTCTAGTAGGGTGGTGGTGGTGGGGGGTGGGACATCCTTTTGGAGATGGGGGAGGAGGTATGGGATGAGGAAGAGTGAGAGGGCAGACCAGGAGGGAAATAGCAAAAAATAATTAAAGATAATAAAAAAGATCTGTGGCAGGAGACCTATGTCTGGGCCACCAGGGCTCCATAGTCAAATAATGCTGGGAGAAAGCTAGACTCCCAGGAGTGTGGACAAGCCTGTCTGTTCAGAGGGACCCACCTGGAATCCCCAGGACACTAGGACTGAGGAATGGTCTTCTGGTTTCTTTTGATGGCCGGGGAGTGGATCCTATGGCACAGGGCTCCATACTCAAATAGTGCCAGGAGAGAGCTGGTATTCCAGGAGTGCTGACACACCTTCAAGCACAGGCAAGAGAACCACTTCTGTTCAAATTCACTGGATCAAGAGGGACCCTTCCAGAGCCATAAGGACACAGAAACCAAGGGAGAGTTGGGGACAAGATCCTGGTTTCTGTCTGCACCCCAGAGCTGACCCTGTACCACAGCTCTCCAAACACAAATTCCTCTCAGAGAGAGCTGGTCTTCAAAGAGTATTGAAACCGAGGCTTGCAGGATGGACAAGCCACAGCCAGAGAGAGTAAGACCAGCTAACATTAGAGAGATAACCAGATGGCTAAAGGCAAGAACAAGAACATAAGGAACAGAAACCAAGGCTACTTGGCATCATCAGAACCCAGCTGTCCCAGCACAGCAAGCGCTGGATACCCCAACACACCAGAAAAGCAAGACTCAGATTTAAAATCACATCTCATGATGATGATAGAAGATTTTAAGAAGGAAATAAATAACTCCCTTAAAGAAATACAAGAGAACACAGGTAAACAACTAGAAGCCCTTAAAGAGGAAACACAAAAATCCTTAAAGAATTACAGGAAAACACAATCAAACAGATGAAGAAAATGAACAAAACCATCCAGGAACTAAAAATAGAAATAGAAACAATAAAGAAATCACAAAGGAAGACAACCCTGGAGTTAGAAAACGTAGGAAAGAGATCAGGAGTCATTGATGCAAGCATCACCAACAGAATACAAGAGATAGAAGAGAGAATCTCAGGTGTGGAAGATACCATAGGAAATATTGACACAACAGTCAAAGAAAATGCAAAATGCAAGAAGCTCCTAACCCAAAACATCCAATAAATCCAGGACACAATGAGAAGACAGAACCTAAGGATTATAAGTATAGAAAAGAGTGAAGATTCCCAACTGAAAGGACCAGTAAATATCTTCAACAAAATCATAGAAGAAAACTTCCCTAACCTAAAGAAAGAGATGAATATAAATATACAAGAAGCCTACAGAACTCCAAATAAATTGGACCAGAGAAGAAATTCCTCCCGTCACATTATAGTCAAAACACCAAATACACAAAATAAGGAAAGAATATTACAAACAATCAGGGAAAAAGTCAAGTAACATATAAAGGCAGACCTATCAGAAAGAATGACACCAGACTTCTCACCAGAGACGATGAAAGCAAGAAGATCCAGGGCAGATCTCTTACAGACCCTAAGAGAACACAAATGCCAGCCCAGGCTGCTATACCCAGCAAAACTCTCAATTACTATAAATGGTGAAACCTAAATACTCTTTGACAAAACCAAATTTACACAATATATTTCCACAAACCCAGCCCTACAAAGGATAATAGATGGAAAACACCAACTGAAGGAGGGAAACTACACCCTAGAAAAAGCAAGAAAGTAATCTTTCAACAAACTCAAAAGAAGATAGCCACACAAGCATAAAAATAACATCGAAAATAACAGAAACCAACAATCACTATTCCTTAATATCTCTTAACATCAATGGACTCAATTCCCCAATAAAAAGACACAGACTGACAGACTGGATCCATAAAGAGGACCCAGCATTTTGCTGCATCCACGAAATGCACCTCCATGATAAAGACAAACACTACCTCAGCGTAAAGGGCTGGAAAACAATTTTCTAGGCAAATGGTCCCAAGAAACAGGCGGGAGTAGCCATTCTAATATTGGATAAAATCGACTTTTACCCAAAAGTCATAAAAAAAGGTAAGGAAGGACACTTCATACACATCAAAGGAAAAACCTACCAAGAAGTACTTTCAATTCTGAACATCGATGACCTGAATTCAAGGGCACCCACATTCGTAAAAGAAACTTTACTAAAGCTGAAAGCACACATTGTACCTCACACAATAATAGTGGGAGACTTCAACACCCCACTCTCATCAATGGACAGATCTTGGAAACACAAATTAAACAGAGACACAGTGAAACTAACAGATGTTATAAACCAAACGGATTTAACAGATATCTATAGAACATTTCATCCTAAATCAAAAGAATATACCTTCTCAGCACCTCATGGTACCTTCTCCAAAATCGATTATATAATCGGTCCCAAAACAAACCTCAACAGATATAAGAAGATTGAAATAATCCCATATTTCCTATCAGATCACTATGGATTAAGGCTGGTCTTCAATGGCAACAACAACAAAAACAGAAAGCCCACATACACATGGAAGTTGAACAACGCTTTACTCAATGATAACTTGGTCAAGCAAGAAATAAAGACATAAATTAAAGACTTCCTAGAATATAATGAAAATGAAAGTACAACATATCCAAACCTATGGGACACCATGAAAGCAGTGTTAAGTGGAAAACTCATAGCTCTGAATTCCTCCAAAAAGAAAGTGGAGAGAGCATATACAAGCAGCTTAACAGCACACCTGCAATCTCTAGAACAAAAAGAAGCTAATACACCCAAGAGGAGTAGAAGGCAGGAAATAATCAAATTCAGGGCTGAAATCAACCAAGTAGAAACAAATAGAACTATACAAAGAATCAACAAAACCAGTAGCTGGTTCTTTGAGAAAATCAACAAGATAGATAAACACTTAGCCAGACTAACCAGAGGGCACAGAGACAGTATCCAAATTAACAAAATTAGAAATGAAAAGGGAGATATAACAACAGATTCTGAGGAAATTAAAAAAACTCATCAGATCCTACTCCAAAAGCCTATACTCAACAAAACTGGAAAATCGGGATGAAATGGACAAGTTTCTAGACAGGTACCAAATATCAAAGTTAAGTCAGGATCAGATAAACCATCTAAACAGTCCCATAATGCTTAAGGAAATTGAAGCAGTCATTAAAAGTCTCCCAACCAAAAAAAGCCCAGATGGGTTCAATGCAGAATTCTATCAAACCTTCAAAGAAGACCTAATACTAATACTCTTAAATCTGTTCCACAAATAGAAACAGAAGGAACACTACCCAATTCCTTCTATGAGGCCACAGTTACACTGATACCAAAGCCTCAGAAAGACCCAACAAAGAAAGAAAACTTCAGACCAATTTCCCTTATGAGTATCGATGCAAAAATACTCAATAAAATTCTTGCAAACCGAATCCAAGAACACATCAAAACGATCATTCCTCATGATCAAGTAGGCTTCATTCCAGGGATGCAGGGATGGTTCAATACCCGGAAATCCATCAATGTAATCCACTACATAAACAAACTCAAAGAAAAATCCACATGGTTAATTCATTACATGCTGAAAAAGCATTTGAGAAAATTCAATATCCCTTCATGATAAAAGTCTTGGAAAGATCAGGAATTCAGAGCCCATATGTAAACATAGTAAAAGCAATATACAGCAAACCAGTTGCCAACATCAAACTAAATGGAGGGAAACTTGAAGCTATCTCCCTAAAATCACGGACTAGACAAGGCTGTCCACTCTTTCCCTATCTATTCAATATAGTACTTGATGTTCTAGCTGGAGCAATTAGACAACAAAAGGAGGTCAAAGGGATACAAATTGGAAAGGAAGAAATCAAAATATCACTATTTGCAGATGATATGATGGTATACTTAAGTGACACGAAAAACTCTACCAGAGAACTGTTACTGTTGATAAACAACTTCAGCAAAGTGGCCGGATATGAAATTAACTCAAAGAAATCAGTAGCCTTCCTATACTCAACGGATAAACAGGCTGAGAAAGAAATAAGGGAAATGACACCCTTCACAATTGTCACAAACAATATCAAGTATATTGGTGTGACTCTAACCAAACAAGTGAAAGATCTGTGTTACAAGAACTTCAAGTCTCTTAAGAAAGAAATCGAAGAAGACCTCAGAAGATGGAAAGATATCCCATGCTCATGGGCTGACAGGATTAATATAGTAAAAATGGCCATGTTGCCGTAATCGATCTACAGATTCAATGAAATCCCCATCAAATTCCAACCCAACTCTTCATAGACTTAGAAAGAGCAATTCCAAAATTCATATGGAATAACAAAAAACCCAGGATAGTAAAAATTATTTTCAACAATAAAAGAACTTCTGGGAGAATCAGCATCCTTGACCTCAAGCTGTACTACAGAGCAGTAGTGATAAAAACTGCATGGTATTGGTACAGTGACAGGCAGGCAGATCAATGGAATAGAATTGAAGACCCAGTAATGATACACTTAAGATCACTTAATCTTTGACAAAGGATCTAAAACCATCCAGTGGAAACAAGACAGCATTTTCAACAAATGATACTGGTTCAACTGGCGGTCAACAGGTAGTAGAATGCATATTGATTCATTCCTATCTCCGTGTACAAAGCTCAAGTCCACGTGCATCAGGGACCTCCACATAAAACCAGAATCACTGAATCTAATAGACAAGAAAGTGGGGAAAAGTCTCGAACATATGGGCACAGGGGTAAAGTTCCTGAGCAGAACATCAATGGCTTATGCTCTAAGATCAAGAACCAACAAATGGGACCTCATGAAATTATAAAGCTTCTGTAAGGCAAACGACACTGTAAATAGGTCAAAACGGTAACCAACAGATTGAGAAAAGAACTTTACCAATCCTACATTCGATAGAGGGCTAGTATCCAATATATACAAAGAACTCAAGGAGTTACACTCCAGAAATCCAAATAACCCTATCAAAAAATGGGGAACAGAGCTAAACAGAGAATTCTCAACTGAGGAAACTCGTAGGGGTGAGAAGCACCTAAAGAAATGTTCAATATCCCTAGTCATTGGGGAAATGCAAATCAAAACAAGTCTGAGATTCCACCTCACACCAGTCAGAATGGCTAAGATCAAAAACTCAGTTGATAGCAGATTCTGGTTAGGATGTGGAGAAAGAGAAACACTCCTCCATTGCTGGTGGGATTGCAAGCTGGTACAACCACTTTGAAAATCAGACCCTCAGAAAAATGAACATAATACTTCCTGAGGACCCAGCTATTCCACTCCTGGGCATATTCCCAGAAGATGCTCCAACATGTAATAAAACCACATGCTCCACTATGTTCGTAGCAGCTATATTTATAATAGCCAGGAGCTGGAAACAACGCATATGTCCCTCAACAGAGTGATGGATACAGAAAATGTGGTACATTTACACAATGGAATACTACTCAGCTATTAAAAACAATGACTTCATGTAATTCGCAGGGAAATGGATGGAACTTGAAATATCGTCCTGTGCCAGGTAACTCAGTCACAAAAGAGTGAACAAGGTGTGTACTCACTGAAAAGTGGATATTAGCCCAAAATTTCGGAGTAACCAAGTTTCACTTTACAGTAACCGCTGGACTGAGAGTGAGGTCCCAGATGGAGGAGTTGGAGAAAGGACTGAAGGAGCTGAGGGAGTTTGCAGCCCCATGGACGGAGCAACAGTGTCAACTGTCCTGACTCCTCAATGATCCCGGAGACTGGACCACCAACCAAAGAATACACATGGTAGGACCCATGGTGCTGTCCACATATGTGACAGAGGAGGACCTTGTTAGACATCAGGGGAAGGAGAGGCTCTTGAGCCTGAGGGTGTTAGATGCCCCAGTATAGCGCAATGCCAAGGAGGGAAGACAAGAGTTGGTGGGTGGGTGGGTGGGGGAATACCCTCATAGAGGCAGGGAGATGAGGGACAGGATAGGGGGGTTGCAAAGGGGAGACCTGGAAAGGTGGAAGCTTTGAAATGTAAATAAAGTATCAAAAGAAAAAAGAATAATTAAAGAAAAAAGCTAAAAACAAACAAACAAACAAAAAAACCTCCGGACATTTATCATGGTAGGCAACTACTTCCATTTGTGCCTCTATATGATTTATTCCACAGATCTGCTTAATTTATATACTCATTTTATGTACCTGCAGCCATGTAAATATTTCTAGTTACTAGTGAGAAAAATTTTAAGGGTAGATTCCTCATAGGAATCAATGTTGCCATAAGGAATCCTCATCACCAGACAATGGGATATCTGTCATTGTTAGTGGGTTTTGTTATTTATAAAAATAAAAAATAACAGTTATTCATTTCCTTAATATAAATGTTCAGTATTTATTTATTGTATTAATTATATATTTATCATATAAATTATATTTATATTTTATGTTCTGTTTCAAAGTATGACTGTGTAGTTCTCAATCCAGTCTAAGTATTTATATTCTGTTGACCTATAAATATGAATTTGAAGCTAGAGTAAGATAATGAAGGCTAACACAGTATTACATGATAGCATAGCTTTGGCATGTAAGGGCACAGACACATCTGGCTTTTTGTTCTCTCTTTATTTCTGAGATGTATGTGACTGTGCTCAACTCTGACCCATTTGAGCTTAGTTTACTCTTCTGCAAAGGGCAGATAATAATTCAAATTAATAAGAATACTATCTATGGATTATCTGACATTGAATATGGTAGCTGTTATTAGAATTTATATATGTGAGTGTATTTTTAAAGCTAAATTACTTTATGAGGTCAGAGAGATAGTTCAATAATTACAAGCACTGAGGGCTCTTCTTGAAGACTGGCTTCATTTCCCAATTTATAGCTGTCTGTAACCAGTTCCAGGAGGTTCAACTTCCTCTTTTGCCCTCTCCAGGCAACAGGGACAATATGGTACATAGGCATACCTACAGGCACAAGACCCATATGAAGTGGAAACTTCTAGCTTCTTTGGAAAGTTGTTTATGTCAAATGATGGTTTGCTGGGGCACACAGGGAAAGGATGTCTTGCTAAAGCAGAGACAGGGAAAGAATGTTTTCCTGAATAGACACAGGTGAAGGGATGTTTGGATATAGCAAACACATGAAAGGACGCTTGATGAAGGAGTATAACAGACAGTGGGAAACAAGAACTGAGTCTTGGTTTGGTGTGCTAGGTCTTGCTATTCTTCGCTAATGGCATTCATGTATTGGTTCACCTTACATAGTGTTGCTGTACTCAACTTGTGATAATGCATCCATTGAGAGAAATTAGCTCAAGAGTTGTTCGCGAGATTCCTGTAGCAGTTTGCCACTTCCTCAGCCTTGCCTCAGGCTGATTGGTGAGCCTGGTGGTTTCTTCAGGATTGAACTACAACTGCTGGTTTATGTGTGGTGTCTGCCTGTCAGGCCGTGATTGGAAGTCTGTGTTTCTGGTCGAGCTAAGGTTTGAGCATTGCAGGCCCAATGGGCTGTCCTCAGCCTACAAGGGATGGCAACTGTTTGCTTAAGCTCCTAGAATACAGGCTTAGCCACACCCCTTCCCAGTTACTATATCAGCCTCCCATTTCCCAGAGGCCACAGGGGTACAATTCCATCCAGGCCACTCTCCACAATGAAAGTAAACATCTCAGAATTATGGATTGTCTCTTCATCTGGACCCACCGTGGGAAGAGAGGGATCTGGCCCTCGATTAAGGAGCCACGTCTAATCTCTCGCCAAGGGCTTTCCAGCGCTCCCAGATGGTACCCATTCAGCTAGCCTGGTGCCCCAAGCAGTTGAAACCTGGTCTCGGCAGGAATTCCAGCTGCGCTCCAGCAGCACTCTGTGGTGACTGCAGAGTCCCAGGCTAGAGAACCCACAGAGACGGCTGCCCGAGAATGGCCCCCTCCCCCACCCACAGGCAGGGCCCACAAAATCTTCCCACAGCCCCCACCTGCCTGTCGGACTGTGTCAGAAGATGTGTGACTACTTCCCGCATGTCTGATGTCCCACCCAGAGCGGCAGCACCCCGGGACAGACACGTGGGGCTTCATCCCACCGCCCCAGGCTTGTTCCCACATCTGCCTGCCTAGAGGATAGGTCTGCAGCTGCTGAGTCATATTCGGTGTTTGCTAAGGGAATGAGAGAAGATTGAGCTTGCCCCCAAAGAACTATTGCTGATTAGGTTCACTTCCCCTATATCCTAATAACATTTGCTTCCACTACCTGTGCTGTTTGGTAGACTAGAGGTGGGGTTGAACCCTTATTAAAAATAGGTTGCAAAAAAATTTTTGTCTTTACCCATACATCTACAATAACTTAAAATACTTTTGTATGAGAAAAATTAAGGTCCACCTCGTATACAAATGTTTAAAGCTTCCAACATATTAGACACTCACTAAGACCTGTAATGTCATCCCCCTTTTCCATTTTACTTTGAATCTGTTCTACTGTCTTCTCCTCTGTCTTTCCCATCTCTCGTCGTCCATGGAACACCCTATTTAAATGACTGGTTAAGTTCTTACTGTATGCATCCATTCACTGAAGTACAAAGTTTAAGTATGTATGTTTTGTTCCCAATTAGCACCCAGTACAGTGTCCTGGTCATGCTGTCTCGTTCATTCATACATACTGGAAATTAAATGTCAAGTAAGCTTTGGTTCTGAGGGACTGATTTTGGTGAAGGGATCTGGGATAACTTTAGGGTTCTGCCTGTTTGAATTTTAGTTCTGTCACTGACTTTAGGAATCACATGAATATGATATATGTATATATATATATATATATCATATTACTAGAAGACACATATTAGACTTTAGATAAAATAATTATTATTAAAGATCTGGAACCAGCAAATGACTTGGTGGGTGAAGATAATTGCTGCTAATGTTGACCACTTGAGCTTAGTCTTTGGGACTATAAGCTAGAAAGACAGAACTGACTCTTGCAAGATGTTCCCTGGTTTCCACATGAAAGTCATGTCACATGTGTATTCTCCACATCCATAAATAAATATATAGATAATTAAATACAACACAAAATTAAAAATCCTCTTTGTAACAGAATCTTAAAATTCATATTGAAGGACATGATATCATGGACAGCTAGATCAATCCTGAGCAAAAAGATCAATGCTAGAAGGATGGTCATATCTGATTTCAAGTTACATTGCAGGGCCATAATAGTAAAAACAGCATGGGGGTTGGACAAAACAGATCATAGATCAGTGGAACAGAAAAGAGTATCCAAATATGAACCCACACAGATTTAGCTATTTGACTTTAGACAAAGATGTCAAAAATTACATTAGAAAAAATGTAGCTTTTTTTTACAAATTATGTTGGGAAAACTAAATTCCACAGTTAGAAGAGTGAAACTTGATTTGTTTTCTCTTACCCTGTAAAACAAAACAAAACCAACAAAAAACAAAACAAAACCTCCCCAAAAACCACCCTCTAAAACAACAAAACAAAAAAACTCAAATGCACCAGTGACATTATCATAAAACATAAAATTCTGAAAACTTTAGTGAAAAAAGTATGCCTATTTCAAGATATAGGTGTAGTCAAGACTTTTTGAATAGGACTTCATTTAATCAGTAAATAAGGTCAGCCTTTTACAATTGCCATCCTATGAGAGTAAAAACTTTTATATAAAAGGAAGCAATTTAGTCAAGATAATAGACTATATAATGGAAAATAAAATTTGCTAGCTATATGTCTTATAGAGGATTAGTATTTATAATTAAAAACTCTCAAACATAGAAATAAGACATCAAACAACTTAATAGATAAATAAGTTTAAAAAATGGAATTTCAGTCTCAAAACAAGAAATTCAAACAAATATGAAAAAAGTTGTCTCACTATCTGTTAGAGGAATGTAAATTAAAACTACACAAAGACTTCTCTCACCTTAGTCAGAATGTCCGTCTTTAAATATATGTTTAATTTACCTGAGGTAAATACAGCCTCAGCCTGCTAGCCTAGGCCTAGTCCTAGAAGTTTCTAGCCTCCCTACAATCTTATTTAGGTCTAGAATGTTTCCAGCCTCTGTGACTTACTGCTGAATAAGCTCACCTTTTCTAGTTCTTTCTAAGCTCTGGCTGGCTAATTTAACTCAGCTGTTCTGGTTCAAACTCCTCTCCAAGCTGAGTGATTCAATATGGCTTCTCTCAGCTTCTCACTGAATTGCTCTCCTTGGCCTCATACTAACTTGGCAATATGTTCTAATCTTTTAGGTTCCTTATTCTCTGGCTCATTCTGTCTTTACCTATGTCTAGCCTGTTCTCTCTTCAACCTGTCTCTGGTAAAACTGCTTCTTTTCTTTTTCTCTCTTTTTCTTCACTGCTCTCTTAAGTAGCTCCTGTTTCCTCTCTCTTCTTAAGAGAGTTAGTCATATCCTATTCTGTCAAATCTTTCTCTGATTCATCACTTTTTCTGCCACTTATTTGGACATCACTTTCAAATATGGGTACTTCCTTCTACAAACTAAGTATACCTTCATTGTTTTGGATTAAAGGAGTGTACTATGGGTGTGTCTGTATAAAGGTATGTATTAAAGGATGAGCCAGACCACAACTAAAACCAGGTTTGTTTGTTTTTTTTTCAGTAGACAATACAATCTCTGGGTTTGCAATGTGATCAAATATCCTGCAACATCAGTCATCAAGGAAACAAATAAGAACACATTCTGGTAAGTAAGGATATGGATAAAATATGATCTTTATATACTGTTGGTGAGAAGGTAAAGTAGTCTAGCCAGTAGGAAAACTAATTTGGATGTTCTCAAAAAATAAGAGAGAACTACTATATGGTCCACCTACATCACTCTTGGGCATTTAAAATAATGTACTGCAGAGATATTTACATGTCTGTGTTTATTACAGTGCTAGTCACAGTATCTGATTTATGGGGCTAACCTAGGCATCCAACAACACAGTACTAGATAAATGTATGTACACAATGAAATTATTTTTTCAGCCAGAAAAAAGAATGAAGCTATGTCCTTTGCAGGAAAATGGATGCAACTGGGGATGGTTGTATGAAGCAGAGCATGACAATATTAGAAATGCAGATATTATATGCTTCTTCTCATTTGTGGTTTCTCAATTTTATATAGACACATAAAATCATATCTGTACATAGGATATGAAAATAGAAGTGAGATTGTCTAGAGGAACAAACAGGGCAATAGGACAAGGAGGGGGGAGAAACAGTAGGGAGGGAACAAAGGAAGTGAGCACATTTACTATACAATATGTACTTGTTAGAAAATAGCCTTGGGCAATACAATATTGTGAACAATGAATATACACAGAGAAAACAAAAACAAAACAAAGCAAAACAGATCTGTCTTGGGAACAGGTTTCATCAGATATGCTAATTTGGATTTCTTTCTTTCCACTCCACCCAGATTGAAGGTCTTTTCATATTATATTTTAATTATCTTCTGTGGTAGCACAACCCTTGTCACTTGCCCAACTTTTTTCTACCTACTCAAATGTCAGATCCACACAAAACTTAAAAATAAAGATGTAGCTGGTGTTTATTTTTATGCTTGTATGTTTTGGGGGCAGGTGAGGAGGAATGCAGACTTCTAAACTGACACATTTCAAAGGATATCTTAGTAAACATACAAAACTGTAAGATAAATCAAGGCATTTCACCTCCCTACAGTGGACATTATTATGTCCTTCCCATCTCTCTCCAATTATCCTTTGATTTTTCATGAGGATATATTTGATTTTTAGGCAGCTGCCTCTTCTGTATCCAGAGTAAATGTGTCAGTCTCCTAAGTGGTGGGTCCCTGTTGGCCTCAAGCTTCTGGTCTGACTACTTTGATTAAGACTACTATCTGCCTATGCCTGTCCTTCCAAGGAAGGACACGGGTCTCTACTTGTGTCAATGAGATGTCAGGGCAGGATTGCATGGAATTTTCCGGCATGTGATTTACTGACCCAGAAGTGATCAGAACGGTGTCCTTCTCTTAGAATTTAAGGTGTGTGACTAAGAAACTGGGAAATAATAAAAACAACTCTTTGCTAATATGTTTATTTCTTTGTCTGCAATACAGGATCTCATTCTGTGCCCCAGGCTGACCTGGAACTTATGAGGCTGCCCTCAGAGCCACCGCATCCTCTTACATCAGCCTCCTAATTACCGAAACCACAGTGTGTGCCGCCATTTCTGGCCTCCTTGTTTGTTTCTGTGAGAGTAGCCATATTGAGCATGAAGCCAACTCAAAATTGGGAACAGCAAAGAGTCCTTGAGAAAAGGAACTGACACACTGGGTCTGGCTGTCCTGAGCTGTGCTATCCATCCCATGACTTACATTTAAGAGGGAACACATGCTATTATTTAAGTGAATTTGAGTAAGGTCCATGCCATGCATCTGAATGTATCATTAAAGTGATATGCCATTTTAAAATGGATATTTTCTTTATGGTGGAAACATGGTCTAGACCAGGGCTGTCAAACAGAACATTTTGAGATGATGAATATTGTCTTTACAATGTAAATGAACGCTGTCCTCATTTGTTGGTTGGAAAATTGAAATATGCTGCTTCCGGACTGGGTGGATTACTCATTGGTAAGAGGGCTTGCTGTGAAGGCAAGATAACCTGGATTCAAATCCTCAGTATCCATACAGAATCCAAGGGAGGCTGCACATGCTTGTAGCACTGGTGTTGGATTTATTCCAAGAACTCTCTGACCAGATATCCTAGACCAAATGACAAACTTCAGGCTCAGTGAGAGAATTTGTCTTAAAAACTAAGATGGGGTGATAGAGGAAGACATCCAATATTTTCATATTTCCGTTATATGTTTGCACATAAATACATAGGCTTCATATCCACATTCATCTCCGTACAGATGCAAAGAGAAAGAAGGATGTCAGTGTGACACAGGATCTGAAGTTCTAATTTAATTTAGTTTTCGTTAATTTAAGCTCAAATAGAAATAGACTCATGTCTCCTTAGGAAATGTCTTTTTAGACCTAAATGAGTCAGTTTTCTGATTGTCAAAGTGACTACCACACTCTTCTAAACCTTTGTCCTCCACATCATCATCACTAGCTGTTCTTTCATTTTGTATGTTGGTAAATAATTCTAAATAAAACAAAACTTGTTTAACCTGAAATATCTATGGATCATGTATGCTGAGTATGTGAGTGTGTGTGTGTGTGTGTGTGTGTGTGTGTGTGTGTGTGTGTATGTGTGTGTGTGCGCGCGTGCGCGCGCGCATACATGCTGGCTATGCATGCATGTCTATGTAGTATTGAAAGCTTTCTAGTTGCTCAGATTTGTGTATCATGTAATGGTTTTAAGAAGAGTAAGTATGTATTTATTCCTTGCCAAATAACCCAAGTCAAATACACCCAAAACGAACCCTCAGCAATGAAGAGAAATATGTCATTTTATATTGATATATGTAAGTGTTAAACACTTGGAAAGGGAAAGCGTAGGAAGCCTTCTTTCACTAATTCTAGCCAATATTGCTTCTCAGGAGAATGTGAAGACACTTTGATCACGCAATGTGCAAAATGAGTCATCCGCTGCTACCTGAAGATAGCCTGGTTTTATTTTAAAACCAATTTCATGGGTGTTTTAAACAATGTCGCCAAGGAAAACCACAAATTGCCAGGTGCTTAACTAGTAGCAAATCATTACTTCTGAATATAGGCTCTACATGTTTTATTAGTTATAGGCTTATAAGAATATTTTCCAATTTAACTTGAAGTACTTTTTACACTTAAAAATATCTAAAAGCACTTTGGAATTAAAGTGTATGATGTTAGCAGAGTATACTCTTTTAGGGATTATGACCCAGAATAAAATGGTTAAATAAACCACATTCAAACTATTAGGTTACTGACTAGATTTTCAGAATTCTAGCAGAAAGGAACTAGGACTCAAAGAAAATTAGTCTACCTAAGAAAGTTCACAGCATCTTTTCTGAGCTATCAGACAAACATAGCTCCCTCTGAACAATAAGAGAGCAACCCAGGCTTGACTAAACTTCTGGCAGCTTGTCTGTACCTTATACTCAAGGAGGCAGACAGCCTTCAGGAAGATGATATGAACTGTCAGGTTCGTCCTGCTATAATTGGAGTGTATATTGACTTCGGTCAGTTAGTATAAAGAACATCAACTCCCCAAGTGCTCACATTGATGGAGATGTGATAACTGAAGATTGTCCTTAAGATGTCTGCCACTTGTAGAAAGGTTTCTCTCCAGTACTTAGGAGGAGCTTTATATTTCTTTCCCAGGTGCTGTCTAATATGAGTTACTTCTTGACTATTAAACATACATTTATAATAGTGTATTTTGTTTGATCATATTCTGTCATTTAATTCAATTAAAACTGAATGATTACAAATATATTGAGCCTAGAAATGGCTAATTTTTATAGGAAAATGAGCTGAGAAGTTAAGAGATTATCTGCATGTAATCACATTTTTTCATTGAAATTATTTTTCTGGTAAAATATTTTCAATAAATAAATAAATACTTAAGATAGGGCACTCTATGGGGATAATTGGTAGATCCCTACTTTAGATAAATTAGTCAATGGTTCCAAAATATATATTTACTGTTTGGCTAAATATTGTATTCAGTAAATAATTCAATACATCTGCCCTCCTTTAAGGCAAAATATTTTACAAAGAAATAAACATTTCAAAAGTGTATTAGAGCCTTAAGTATTGGGTACATTACGAAGCAGAAGTCAGAGCTCCATTGTCTGGTCACCACTCTGCCAGCCAGATCCTTTCCACCCCATTCCCCTGCCTGTCCCCCAGGGCATACCCAGCTGCCCTGAGCTAGCTGCTCTACTGGCCTCAACCAGGTCCACCTCATGAGGAATATCCAGGCCTGCTACATCAAGGACATCTATTCCAAGGTTTCTCATGGGAGACTTGTTGTACAGGAGAATATCTAGATTAGGTTCACATTCCCAATACCTGTTACACCAGTAATATCTAGGGAGAATCAGATGGCTAAAGGCCAGTGTAAGAACACAAACAACAAAATCTAGGACAATATGGCATCTTTAGAGCAAACGTATCCCATTACAGCAAGCCCTTTAACAAAGTGGCTGGATACAAAATTGACTTAAAATTAACTCATACAAATGATAAATGGGCTCAGAAAGAAGTTAGGGAGACAATGCCTTTACAATAGACACAAATAATATAAAATATCTTGGAGTAACTCTAACCAATCAAGTGAAAGAGAAAGACCAATGTGATAAGAACTTAAAGTTCTGGAAGAAAGAAATCAGAAGATGGAAAGATCTTCCATGCTCTTGGATAGGTTGGATTAACATAGTAAAAATGGTCATCTTACCAAAAGCAATCTACAGATTTAATGCAATTCCCATCAAAATTCCAACACAATTCTTTACAGACCTTGAAAGAGCAATTCTCAACTTTATACAAAAACAAACAAACAAACAAACAAACCCATGATAGCTAAAATAATCTTGTCCAATAAGAGAACTTCTGGATGTATCACCATTCCTGATTTCAAGTTATACTACAGAGCAAATAGTGATAAAAACCTAGTATTGGTATAGAAACAGACAAGTTGGCCAATAGAATCTAATAAAAAACCAGAAATATACAGACACACCCATGGACACTTGATATTTGACAATAATTAATAAATGGGACCTCTTGAAACTGAAAAGCTTTTGCAAGGCTAAGGATACCATCAATAGAACAAAATGTTAGCCTACAGAATGGGAAAAGATCTTCACCAACCTTACATTGAACAAAGGACTAATATCCAAAATATGTAAAGAATTCAAGAAATTAGTCACTAACAAACCAAATAACCCAATTTTTTAAAAAATGGTGTACTGAGATAAACAGAAAATTCTCGACAGGAGAATCTCTAATGGTTGAGAAACACTTAAAGAAATGTTCAGTGTCCTTAGTCATCAGGGAAATGCAAATCAAAATGACTCTGAGATTCCATTTTACACCGGTCAGAATGGCTAAAGTCAAAATCCCAAGTGATAGCACATGCTGGCAAGGATGTGGGGTAGGGGGAACATTTCTCCATTGCTGGTGGAAATGCAAACAGGCACAGCCACTTTGGAAATCAATTTAGCAGGTTCTCAGAAAATTGGAAATAGTTCTATCCCAAGACTTAGCCATACAACTCCTGGGCATATACCCAAAAGATGCCCCACTATACCACAAGGACAGTTGTTCAATTTTGTTTACAGCAGCTTTATTTATAATAGCTAGAAACTGGAGACAGCTTAGATGTCCCTCAATTGAATAATGGATAAAGAAAATGTAGTTCCCTTACACAATGTAATACTGCTTAGCTATTAAATACAAAGACATCATGAAATTTCTAGGCAAATAGATGGAAGTAAAAAATATCATCCTGAGTGAGATAATCCAAACCCAGAAGAACACACATGGTATGTACTCACGTGTAAGTGGATATTAGCTGTGAAGTACAAGATAACAATACTACAATTCACAGATCCAAAGAAACTCAAGGGAGGATGTATGATTCTCACTCAGAAGGGAAAGCAAAATAGTCATCCGAGGTGGATGGAGGGAGAGAACTGGGTGCTAGAGGTGGCCAGGGGGAAATGGGGATCAGGTGTGAAGAGAGGGGGTGGGAGAAGGAATGGAAATTGACTGGGTTTATCTTGGGGAGTAACTGGAGACCTGGAATAGGAGGGGTGTTGCAGAGTCTATAGGAGTGACCCTAGATGAGACTCTTACTAGTAGGGAATATGGAGACTGAATTGGTCACTTCCTGTAACCACTTTGGACTTCTAGTGAGGGTTGGGGACATCAAAACTTTCAAGCCCACATTTGTTCTGCCTACAATATGCTCCAGGTTAAAGATGGAGCAAAGATTGAGGGAATGGCTAGCCAATGACTGGCCCAACTTGAAACACATCCCATGTAAGATAGCCAGTCCCTCACACTATTAATGACACTCTGCTATGCTTGCTTGCAGACAGGAGCCCACCACAACTGTCTCCTGAGAGGTTTCTTCTAGCCCCTGATGGAAACAGATGCAGAGACCCACAGCCAAACATCAGGTGGTGGTGGAGAAGTCTTGAGAATTGAGCAAGCCAGAGGAGTCAAGGACACGACAAGAAGACCTACAGAATCAACTAACCTGGTCCCACGAGGCTCACAGAAACTGAACTACCAACCAAACAGCACGCAGGAGCTGAACCTTGGCCCCTACGTATTTGTAGCGGATGTGCAGCTTTGTCTTCATCTGGTTCCCTGAACAATGCGAGCAAGGGCTGTCTCTGACTCAGCTGCATTCCATTGGATCCCCTTCCTATAACTGGAGTACTTAGTTGGGTTTCAGTGAGAGAAGATGTGCTTAGTCAATCAATGGCAACTTGATGTCCCAGAGTGGGGTAGTACCCACAGGGGCAGGGAATCTCCTTCTCTGAGTAGAAGGGGAAGAGGTAGTAGGGGAAGAAATTACAATGATGATGTCTTGGCTCGACACAAAACTGAAAATGTAAATAATGCCCTGCTGCTTTGCTCAGTTTTATTTCTAGCTTGCATATTAAGAAAACCAAAAAAGTCACTTAAAAGCAAAGAAAAAACTGAAACCACAGAACCCTAAACAGCGATCTGAGATGATGACGATGAAGAACTCAACCAAATCATGTCCCATGAAAGTGCATGCTCAGAAGACTGGCTCTAGCTAATGTAATGCCAGGAAAGCCAGGCTGAGAGACTTTTCTTTCACATTCTCTTTGAAATGCAATATAAAATTAAAGTTTGCATTCAGCTTAGAAAATGGAAAAGAGAATAGTTTTTTTTTTTTTTTTTTTTTTTTTTGGTTACATTAGAAAAACATGTTTTGTGCCCGCCATTTAAAAATATCTCCTTTCCTCAATGTAGTTCCTGGTTAAGGAAAGAGTAATATATTAAAAGAGGGAAAAAAAAAGAAAGAAAGAAAAGAAAAGGTCTGTTTCTGATTTACTGAATTAGATATTGTCTTCACTAAAAGTTGACAAAACAGTTTCAATAAAAATGCAGTTACATTACAGTTTTTAAAAATTCTATCGACATGATCACTTTAATCACACCAAGAATGTTCAGTTTCTTAAACTTTAAGCCCCTTAGGTTAGCACTTTATCATGTTTGCCAATAAAATACCACCAGGGCTGAGAGGCACACAATCCTTTATGCTAGGCACCAAGAGATGAGAAACTCAGTGCTGGTGGCTCTGGGGGAATGGCTAATGAGCTTCAAAGCCTCTCTGCCTCCAGGTTGGGGGGTTTGCATGAGACAGAGGTTGGAAGTGACAGGAAGTCATTATCTTTCCATGGTAGTTCAATGGCTTATGTGAAGGGAATTCATTGTTTCAGGCTACTTTCTAATGGCCACAATGTTATGTCTCAATGACAAATTCAACCAAGAATTGTGTTCCTGCTCTGCTGTGTCTACCATATCAAAGCAAGTAATTTTTAGTGGGAAAAAGACAGTATTTAAAGGGCTATCTATGAAAAATAAGGAGAAAGGAGAAGCAAGAAGGAGACAAGTCAAAGGGAAAAGAACCATCTAGAACAGTCCAGACCAAAACACAAGTGATTCATCACCCAGACGCTTTTCTTTGGCATACAGGGACCAAGGCATTTCATTAATAAAGATCTTACTTGTTTGTTTTCAATAAGATTGTAATACTTTCACTTGAAACCTCTGAATTAGGATCCCCAAAAATGTCAAATGCCTTGAGGCCACACATTACTATGTCCCTCTTTATGACATATTACCTAGAATCAGTGAGAGGAAGCTTTCCTCTTTTTAGATGATTAGCAGTTATGTACATATATTCAACATTACTTGCTGTTCCACAATGCTTTATGTGTTTGTCTTTGGTTGTTTGACAAGGGATAAACATATGGGTATTCATCTAGAGGCCTCAATATGTGAAATACAAACCTGGGCAAATAGAAAATTCTAATACACACCCATACACACCTATGCTCATGCGCGCGCGCGCGCGCGCGCACACACACACACACACACACACACACACACACACACATGCATGTTCATGATATCTCTTAATCAAAACTGAGTTTACTAAACATAAAAACTTAGGCTGCACATGGCAGACTGGTGGTAACGTGATGAAGGCTGCATTTATTCTGACCATTGGACCCATGATGAGTTCTCAATTTGAGCTAATGATAAAATGTGAAATTCATATCCTGTGTGCACTGGTTAGATGCAGGAAAGACAACAGTCATATATTATTTTAAGAACCACTTCCATTATCTCAAAAGTTCTGCTGGACATTATTAGTCTAAATCACATGGCATCCTTTTCTTAGTATTCTTTAGTGTAAAAATGTATTGTCTTCTAAAATAATTTAGGAGTATCAGTGACTCTTAAGGAGAAATAATAAAGAAAAGTCACAAATGCATTAAAGTTGGAAGTTTATGAGACACATGATGTCCCATTGGCCACTAAATTAGACATTTATTTTATATTATACCAAGTTAGGGCGTTAGAAGATTTTACTCTTTTCAAATGTTAAAAAAGCCTAGATTTCTTTTTTCTTTTCAAAGGTTAATTGTTAACGACTTAAGGGTGTTTATTATACCTCAAATTTAGCCTGTAGAAAGAAGCCTATCAATTGTGGGGTCCTAGGACCTCTCTAGTGCCTCTCACAGCTTCTCTCTGTGTAACACATGTATAATGTATGTTCCATCACAATCAAACATTTAGTGTGTGTTCTGGGGATTGAACTCAGTGCTTTGAAGACAATGTTTTACAAACTGAGCTATCTTTCCAACCCCTTGCTGCTACATTCTCTTCCCCCTTCTCCATCAGAGCTGTCTCCACCACTACCACCTCCTCCTCCTCCTCCTCCTCCTCCTCCTCCTCCTCCTCCTCCTCCTCCTCCTCCTCCTCCTCCT
>CM052702.1:86073605-86084068 GCA_028551405.1 Uromys caudimaculatus
TGTTCCCGGGTTCTCAGGCCCGGGATCCTGGCAGATCCGGGCGGGTCTGGGCGAGAGGCGCTGCTCCCCTCAACCCCACTCACGGGCCTTCCAAGTTCCTGTGAGGCTTCCTCTCTATGGCGCTCCTTGGCTACGGACTCCCTGGCTTCACTTTTACCGCTTCATGCATAGCCTTGGCAGATTGCTTGTAGAGCATCCTCAAATATGTGTCTGGCCTTCCTCAGATATCTAGTTGAAGCCTCTGCAAGTCTGTGACTTGTACTTTCTGTAAGTCTGCTAATTTTAAGCAAAGTGTCAATAACAAGGTCTTCTGCCAGCTTGAGTAGCGGTTGCCTCTCCCCCTCTCTGTACCATGGCTTTGAGAGAATGGCAGGGAACTATATGTACCTGATAAGGAAACATCTTTCTTTCTCCGTGGCCTGTGTGAGCAGGAACCCAGAAAATTTCTTCTCAAAAAGTCTTTTACATGAGTTAAAAGCTGGTGTCTTTCAGCTTGAGAAGGGTGGGGTGTGTCCAATCCTGAGATACCCTTAAAGCATGTTTTGAAAATTATCTTGATGTAAGGGACTTGGCTTCATTTAATGGTCCCAATTGATTCAGTTGTCCCTATTCCTTAGCTTCGCCTTTACTTTATGTTCCAGAGCAAACTGAAAGCTTAAAAGATATCTCATATGTGTATATGAAATTCTCAAAGAATGAACACAAGTATATTAAGATAAAAATATTATACTAGAAGTCTTTCTGCTCTGAGATTTTCCTCATAACTCTTGTTGAAAACTTGCTTTAAAGCAGCCAGTTAAA
This sequence comes from Uromys caudimaculatus, assembly GCA_028551405.1. Taxonomy (NCBI): domain Eukaryota; kingdom Metazoa; phylum Chordata; class Mammalia; order Rodentia; family Muridae; genus Uromys; species Uromys caudimaculatus. The sequence goes on from CM052702.1 coordinate 86,074,407, forward strand.
CAGAACCTGAATGCTAATCTCCCTCAAAGCATCTTCTGGCTTTGGTGGCACACAAAATGAAGAGTTCTCTAGCCTATGGAGTCATTGTAACTTTGGGCATATTTTCAGTCTATCCCAGTCCACTCTTTTTTATCTATTAAGGAAGATAACGTGGGTCAGTGAGATAGCTCAGTGGGTAAAATCACTAACTACACAAACCTGGTGTCCTGAATTCAATCCCTGATCCACAGTTGAAGAAGAAAACTGACTCCTGAAAATTGTCAGTTCCCACACATATGCAATGGAGCATATGTTTGTCTGTTTTTACATACACACATCAGGCACACAAACACAAGCACACACACACACTACCACCACCACCAATAATAATAATAATAATAATAATAATAATAATAAATGATAATAAATTTAAAATAAATATATTTATTAAATTAATTTTAAAATAAAAATAAATAATTTTATAAAGAAAAAAAGGAGAGGGCATGGAGAGATGCCTCAGTGGTTTAAAGCACCCATTTCTTTTCCAGGGAACCCAGGTTTGATAGCCTCAGTACCTAAATGGTTATTTACAACCATTGGTAACTCCAGTTCTCGGGGATCCACCTTCTTCTGACCTTCTTGGGCACTAGGTATGCACATGGTACACATGCAAAAATGTAGAGAAACCAGACATACATGCAAAATAAAATAATAAAAATAAAACTTAAAACTAAATAGAACAAAAGTTTTCAAAAAGAAAACCGAAGATGGTGGCTATCTTGCAGTTATAACTTAATTCAAAAAACTAATAGCAGTGTTGATGAGACATCTACTCACTGTGCCTAACACAAGCCTGAAGAAGTTGAACGCATTCAATATTCATGAGAGTTTAGGAGGCTTACGGTTCCCATCACCACATACTCAATCTTACTGCTTTATTTTACTTTAATTTACTTTTTTCTTTTAATTCATCATGCCCATCTGAAAGGCTTTCATCTTAAGGGTACCAAGGTGGATTTTATACTTAAAGGTGGATGTCTGCCATCGAATGCTGGCTATCATGTGTATATATACATGGTTTTAACTCAGGTGGGAAAGCAGCACTTGTGTATGGCAGCTGCCATTTTCTCTTCATCTTTCTTAAGCTTTTCATTCTTTGTTTCTTAGCTCTTTGTTTTTAATATGCAATTTATACTTCTGAGAGAAAATTGGAAATATAAATAAATATGAGCAAATAAAGGAAAATTATATACATTAAAGATAAACTAAATAGTGTGCTTTGCTCCCTTTCTGGTCTTTGCTGAATACCCACTTAAAAGTGTTGTTGGGCTCTTTCTGTGTCTAAAGTTTAGTGTCCTGTTTCACATTTATCACGATTATAATTACTGTTCATGTTATTGTCTGCACAAGTATTCCATGACTACAGAATGTACTACTATATGCATTTACTTATCTTTTTTTAATAGTAAGTACTGTGATGGAGTCTTTTTAAATAAAACATTTTCCAGTTTTCAAGTGTATGCTGTTAGGAAGGAGTCCCAGAATATTGTGGGGGTGGAGGCATCACACACTTTAAGACTCTTGGTGTTTGTTGACAAGGAAACACATTGGTGGCTCCTTCTGTCAGTGAGTTACCATAAAGCCACTGTCTCACCTGCAATAATAATGTTTCCTGCCTCACAAATCAAAATGCCTGTAGCTCTTAGTGAAACATGGATGTTGTCTCTAGAGGTGGATCGTTTGAGAGGAAGACTTTTGTTTTCTGGCTCCAGTTTCCCTGAGATGAAGCAGTTTCTCCTCCATGTCTTTGTAGACTACTCATTCCTTTTTTTTTTTTTTTTTTTTTTTAAGATTTTAACTTTAAAAGTTCATGTATATGAATATTTGCCTGCATGTATGTATAAATACTGCATATGTGTATAATGCTTTTGGATACCAGAAGAGGAAATCCTATCCCCTAGTACTGGAGTTGTAGATACTTGTGAGCTGCCATATGGGTTGTGGGAACCAAACCCACATCTTCTGTAAGAACCATCAATGCCCTTAACCCCTGAGCATCATCTCTTCAGCCACACAGACTACCCATTCTCACAGTCGTAATGTTCTAGAGAGGACAAGAGGAAAAAAGGCATTCTAAACATGTATAAAGTTTCTTACATTGCTGATGTCAAAACTTTTCTTGTTGCCTTCCCTGAACAAAAACAAGGCAGCAAAATGTTGATTTTTTGGTTTGTTTTTTAATCATAGCTGTGAGAACAAACTGGAATTTATTTTTTTATTTTTTTGTTTTTCGAGACAGGGTTTCTCTGTGTAGCCCTGGTTGTCCTGGAACTCACTCTGTAGACCAGGCTGGCCTTGAACTCAGAAATTCACCTGCCTCTGCCTCCCAAGTGCTGGGATTAAAAGTGTGTGCCACCACTGCCTGGCAACAAACTGTAATTTTCTTGCCCCATCCTTAGCCTGAGGTTTCTCACTCATGAGAATGGGAGATAAAACCCCGTCAGACAGTTTAAGGACAGGGACCTCGATTCTTAATCTTGCCCAGAAAATAGTTCTGCCCTGGTGCAAACCAACCCAGAAAAATATCTTTTGATTTGGAAGGACACTGATATACTGATGTGTGTGTGTGTGTGTGTGTGTGTGTGTGTGTGTGTGTGTGTGTGTGTAATTGTTATCTTTTTTAACACACCTGCCTGGAAGCAGTAGGGGTGAGATCAAGACATACCTGTAAGCAGAGGGGCACAGATATTTCGTGAATGCTACCTAGCTTGGAGTACCTCCTCTCCCCATGCCTCAATGCTGTTTCTGCCATAAATCCTAGAAAAAGCCTTTATACTAGCAGGTCAGTGTTCCCCCTGCTCTTGTTAAATAGAAGTTCTGCTTGTTTCTGATCTCATAAGCTTCTACACTTTAATAAACTTTCTAAGATCTACTTTCCTGATGTCCGTAAAATTTAGTCTGCAATCATGAAACAAAGAATCCAGAAGCCACTGACCCTTGATTTTCAGGATACTATAGCCTGTGCATTGCTCACTTGAACTGAGAAAGTCTCAGGCATCTCAGGGTCCCCTGCTGTCCCCTCTGTGTAGCTCACTCTCTTCCTCTTTATTGTACTGGACCTGGTCTTTATTTGTAGGTGGTCAATTGTGGCTTTGCATCTTTGTGCGATTAGAGACATCTTCCTAGGGTTTTTGTCCTTCAAGGATGTTTTGCTGTGTTCAGGAATACTGGAAGAAATGTTTGAGAAACATCATATTAGGATGCCAAATTCTTTCTTCCTGAAGCTAACAGTTTCACCCTGAGGTACCAATTCTTTAGAAAGTCAAGCTTAGAGGGAAATGTAATGAAAGACAGCCCATCTTACATTTCACTTAGCTTTATTGTGTATGTGCCTTGCTTCTAGATTCCTTTTACTAGGCATGCAAGATCTGTTTCTGGATGCTTGTCAAGTTTGTATTTTATCTTGCACTTGGAGTTTATGGATTTTTTTCTGGCAGTTTCTGTTATTAAACAGCTCTCAAATTTTGGAAGAGTTGGTAGGCTGAGTGGATATTTCTTGACATGTCTTTTGGTTTAGATTATTTTCCCCATTAAATTTAAATTCACCTTTTGAATTAGCTTTAAAGAGGGTGGTTCTTGCTTCTGATGGTTAATTTTGAAGGCTTTGATATTCACCTGTACTTGCAATTTAAAAAAAAATTAATTCTGAGGGTTCATATGTGCATTGGTCCTGTTGTGAAGTCTTGTTTTCCTCTGACTCCTCTATCACCACTTGCTCTTACTATCTTTCTCCTCCTCCTCCTCCTCCTCCTCCTCCTCCTCCTCCTCCTCCTCCTCCTCCTCCTCCTCCTCCTCCTCCTCCTCCTGAAGAGCTTCCTGAACCCTGAGGAGAAGAATTTGATGGGCATATCCCATTTAGGACTGAGTGTTTCGAAGTCTCTCACATTCAGCACATGGTCCGTTATAGTTCTCTGTATTTACTTCCATCTACTGTAGGAGAAAGCCTCACTGATGATTGCTGAGCAAGGCACTGATGTATGAGCATAGAAAAATGTCAATAAGAGGCATTCGAGTGTTATGTTCTTTAGAAGAACAGAACTATGCAGTAGAATGTGGCTTTCTCTGAGGTCCATGGCTTATATAATCTCAGGTTTTTAGCTACCTGAGAAGTGTTGAGCATAGGTTCCGTCTCATGGAATGGTTCTTAAATATAATCAGATAGTGCTTGGTTACTACCACAATGTTTGTGCCACTATTATGCCAGTCTCTCTTGCAGGCAGGTCATCATAGGGTTTGTAGCTGGGTTGATGGTTCTCTCTCTCCTGTGGTAGTATGAAGGTACCCTTACCTTCCAGTATCATGAAGGAGGGATGAAAGCGCTAATTAGACACTAGATCTATTCTCTGTATTCAATGAGTTATGTAGGTGTTGTCATTAGCAATATGCCCTTGCCATCAGTTTGTGTAGTATAAGCCAATAGCAAAAGTAGTAAAACTAATTTAATTTTTTACTACTAAAATCTTTTAGATGCCTTTTTAATTTTGCAGTGCAGGAGTTTGGACCAGGGGCCACATGCATAACAGGAAAGTGCCTGATGACTGAACTCTGACCCTGTCACTTCCAGCTCTTACCTGGGATATTTACTACAAGTTCTCTGTATTTGTTTGTTTACTAGTTTTCAACATAGCCCTGGATCAGGCACAGAGTTTCCCCAGGAAAGCACAACACAAACACACTCCAACCTATTCATGGATGTTTGCAGATTAGAATGACTCCATATGGTGAGCCACATTGCTAAGAATGATTTGATTGCTTAGCTCATTCAGTCTGAGATGCTGCTGTTTGCTGGAGGCAAGCGTTCATAGCCAGGGGCCTTTTATTTTTACTTTTTATATGTGTTTTAATTAACAGAAGACCTGACGTTTTAGAATTTTCCATATGATTGTTGACCCACTAGCATTAACATTGACAAAACCAAACCACACACACACACACACACACACACACACACACACACACACACACACACACACACACACAGAGAGAGAGACAGAGAGAGAGAGAGAGAGAGAGAGAGAACAAACCAACCACTTCTTCACTTAGGGAAAGTCGAGACTCCACTTAGTGTTCCTTACACTCTGGAAGGCTGACTATAAAAGCTTACATTTCCTGCTGTGATTGTAGCCTCCTTGAAAGAAAGGAAGCAGCAACATGAACTTAGTTCTCTTGATCTCCACAGTGAGTCTAAGTTCCAATTTCTGTGGTTTTCCCTCTCTGACTATTTCATACGCTTAGCATTTCTCTGCCTGGAAATCCCCTATAGGACAGATTGAATTTAACAAATGTACACCAAGAATGATAGCTGACACTAATTCAATGAGCAGAAGGTTAAATCCAATAAGAATTCCTGAGGTAATGGAGATGGGTACGGTATGGAGAGCCCCGAGGAGTCGGAGAGATTAACTTGAGTCTACACAGCTTCTTTGACTACGGAGTCACTAGGAAATGACGAAGCACTTTTAGGCAGAGTGCTGCTGGAGCCTAAAGATTTAGTTTTAAAAAGCGAACAAAGCATCATGGTCAAGCTGATGCAATCATTTTGCAATCCAGTGAGCTGTTATGTTTGAGAAAAGGAAGGCATTAGCTAAATGCAATCTGGAATGGACACATTAATTGGCAAAGCTGTTATCCCTAAACACGAATAAAGTATTGGATTTTTTTTTTTAAACTCAGATAGATGTTAGTCCAAGCTAAAAATCTGTAGACTGTCTGCACAGCTTTAAAAAATATATAAGCAAGTCATACTAGGAATAACAGGGTAGAAAAGGAAGGGAGGAAAGATTTAAAATGATTAAAAAAAAAAAGCCTACTTGATTTAATGTATGTAGATGAAAGCTGTGGACCAGTGCTTCCCATGAGACTTCATGGCGGATTGCCACTGATGGCAAGTCTCAGAAAACTAAGGAGAAACTTGCAGCTGGGCCCCTTGCTGGATCTGCCTCTAACAGCCCTTCTCAGTGGGATGGCAGGATTAGGGTGGAGCTGATGGCATAATGGAATCTGTGCTTGCCTGGGCTGATTGCACTCCTGATCTGAACGCTAGTATTGGGGTGACAGCTGCTTTTTAACCTGTAAGCAGCAAGTGGAAGAGCAGCATGTCAATTGCTTGTGCATATTCAGCCGTCACATATTGACAGTCAAGGAGAAGGCAGTTCCCACGTGTGCCACCCTAAAAGAGTATATGAAATATTCAGCCAAAGACTTGGAGGGTTTGAAGATCCCACTGTGAATTTTCTATGACTGAGCTGAGTTCTTTTAAAATATATACATGATCAGTGAATTATGATAATTCTTGTGTAAGGGATGGCTGTATAAAAGATATTGAACATTACATATGCAATTCACATATGTAACTCAGAGGAAGACTGTCAAGTTTTAAGATTTCTGCAGTAGTACATGATATTGAAATTTGCTAAGATTTGTTAAGATTCAGAATGGATGCCATGAAAAAAATGGGAAGGGGAGTATTTTTTTTTTTTAGGACAAAATCTTTCTAAATTTGTAGAGTAAAATAAGGTATTATGCCATTAAAATAAAATGTGTCACCATGTTGCATTTTACTGAAAAGAAGCTGGTTAGATATATGTGTACTGATGTTTATCTTAAATATTTAAGATGTGCATAGCAATGAATTTATATTATATTCATATCAAGGACTTATTTTTTTGCTTAAACAATAAATCTTTGTTTTTTGGTTTTGCATTAAAGGGCACCATCTTTTATATTGCATAAAATATTTGACAAAACCATGGGAATTTGGATAGTAAATATAGATGTAATGAGAACAACCCTAATGAATTTAAGATACTGTTAGTATCTTAAATGTTACCTATATAATCATGTTACATTTGAATTTGTCATATTTTCTATTCTTTATGGAAACACAGTAAATTGAATTTTATCATTTCCTTTTCTTGCATGGCTTTATCATATCAAATGGAGTTTACTAATCTTGCTCAATGTCTGACAATCAATACATTTATCATATCAATGGAATAAAGAAGAATATGCCTCATCAATACATGTAGAAAAATTTAACAATGATTTATAACTTTAAAAATCTTCAAGCAAACTAGGAATAGAAAGAAGCTTTCACAGTCATATAAAGAGCACGGCTATAAAACCTACTATTGCTATCACAGTTATTGATGACAGGCTAAATGCTCCCCATGAGAACAAGTAAGGGATATCTGCTTTCCTATTCAGCATACCAGGTATCCAAAACCAAATATTATGGCAATTAGAAGGAAGAAATGAATACAGATTGAAATGGAAGAACAGAATTGGTTTTATTTGATTTTAGAGAATTTTTTCAAAATCCCAAAATATATATTTTAAGATGTAAGAGATATTTTAGATATTGCTTTGTTCAATATTCTGTTATTTTGTTTAGTTTTTATACACATGACCTGTCTATTGGTGAGCGTGGGATACTGGGGTACTATCATTGTGTTGGGGTTAATTTGTGTGTTTTTTTTTTTTTTTTTTTTTTTTAAATATTTAACAGTATTTGTGAAATGAGATTTGGTGCATCTTCCTTTTGGCATGTTGTACTTTTGATGACCAAGAAGTGACCCTACTCATCAATTTTGACCTGTTTTTGTTTGAAGTCTATTTTGCCGGATAGTAAAATGGCGATACTCGTTATTTTTCCTACTAGTTCATTTGTTTAGAATATCTTTTTCAACCATCCCCCCCTCTTTAAAGGAAGTATCCATTGTTGATGGTGAGGTATGTTTCTTGGGAGCAGGATAAACATGAGTTCTGTGTTCCAATATTCTAGATTGTGTCTTTTTATGGAAGAATTGAGAGCATTAATATTCAGTGTTATTATTGTACGATCTGTGTTAAATCTTGCCATTTTTGTTGATTTTATCATGTTTTCTCAGGCTTCTATTGGTTAACTATTCTGGTGTTGTTTATTTACTTGTGACCTCTTGGGTGTATTTCTCCTTTTCAAGCTGAAATACTCTTTCTAGTATTCTCTGTAGAGTTGCTTGGTCCCAAATTTATCTATCTCTGCTTATCTGGGAAGGTTTTTATTTTCCCTTCATTTTAATAGACAGTTTTGCAGGATTAATAATCTTGATTGACAGTTATGATTTTTCAGAACTTGTAATACATCTTTCCAGACCCTCCTGGCTTTATAATTTTAAATAATTATGTTATTATTAATTAAAATGTTATTATTATGGGCCTCTATTTATAAGTGGTTTGTCCTTTATCTCTTGAAGGTTTCAATGCCCCTCCTTTCTTCTGTGTCTCTAATATTTTAAGAACAATATGTTGTGGTAAGCTTCTTGGAGTTCTGTAAGACTCTTGTACCTGGCTAGGCATCTATTTCTTGAGGTGTGGAAATTTTTCTTTTATGATTTTACTCAAAATATATTCTATTTGCATAATACTTTTTTTCTTTTATGTCCGTTATCCAATTGTTAATTCTTTCATGGCGTCTCTAAACTCTCCTATGTCCCTTTCATGGATATAAGAGCTCGTTGGAGCTCTTTTCCTTTATTTGATTTGCCTATCTAGCTTCGAAGTGATCTTTTTTGTTTTATATTATTATATTTTATTTTATAATGTTTGGTTGTTATCTCATAGAAGCCCATTCTTTTCTGATGAGAGACAGAAAGGGAGGGGAGGAGAGGTGGGGACGTTCTGGGAGGAGCCGAGGTAGGGGAAACTGTAATCAGGATATGTTGTATGAGGAAAGAATCTATTTTCAATTAAGGGAAAAAAAGAAAAATATCATTGACTACTGAGTAATTTAACTCCTCTACCTTGTCTTCCTACCCCGACCCTTTGTCTTCCACACCATCCATTCTGTTGCTGAGGCTTTTCACTGAAGTTTGTATTCGATCTATTGAGTGTTTCCCTTCCAGTATCTTTCTAGTGTTTTTTATTTTAAGTAATTCTGTCTTCTTATTAAACTCTGTTTTTGTATCTTATATAGACTTCCCCTTTATGTTAATCTCTGTTTTTATCTTCCTTAAGTTGTTTGAACATGGTGATAATAATTGTTTTGAATTCTTTGAAAGTACTTTAAGTTCCCTCTCTTTGGAATCTATTATTATGTAGTTGGCAGTTTTGGAGAAGACAAGCCGTCTGGAATTTTAGATTGCTTCTGCTTTTGGACTGAAAGTCTCACATTTGGAGTTAGTTGGGTGAATGGCAGTGGGAAATGATATGGGAACTCCTTACCTCTTAGGGTCTGAAGCTCAGGGATTTTTCAAAGTATGCACAGAGTCTTCTGACACCAAGAGCAGGTCTGACTAAGTTTGGACTGAATGATTGGGACTAGGGGACCCTACACTTTTCCACAACGGGAGCTGGTTGGACCTGAAAATTTGGACAGAGTAATAGGGGACTTGGGATCTCTATAGATCAAGGACAGGAACTGAGAGAATTCCAACTGGGAAAATAAGGACAAAATGGTTGGAGTTTGGGGACTGGCTTCCTCATTTGTTTATTTCTTTTCTTCTTTTTCCTTTCCTTTCCTTTCCTTTCCTTTCCTTTCCTTTCCTTTCCTTTCCTTTCCTTTCCTTTCCTTTCCTTTCCTTTCCTTTCCTTTCCTTTCCTTTCCTTTCCTTTCCTTTCCTTTCCTTTCCTTTCCTTTCCTTTCC
>CM052702.1:86084168-86132804 GCA_028551405.1 Uromys caudimaculatus
TCTCTCTTTCAAATTTCAAAGTTTGAAAGCTATCTCTAAAGTATGGGCTCCTGCTTAATTAAACAACAAGCCAAGTTACTTATTTCTCATATACAAAGGCATAGAATTAACATTCTCATTCCAAAAGGTTAAAATGTGGAGACAGCAAGAAACAATTAGACTAAAGCAAGATAAGTGCAGCAGCAAAACATTAAGTCCTGTAGCGGCATGCAGGCTCATGGGGGTATCTTTTGTGCTCCGATGGGTCTGGGCAGCCCCATGCCTATAGCTCTGTCAACTGCTTCTATGCATGGACCAACTCCATTAAATGCCTGAACTTTCCTTATTAGATATCCATGATCTTTGAATCTCTAGCATCCTGGGGTCTTCTTTGCAGCTCTCCCTTCACACCTTCACGCAGTGACCATGCAGACAGTACTAGTGCTGTTCTTTCCTGCTTCCTAGTTGATACCATAGACCAAGCTTCTCCCATCACCACCCACTCTTCTAATCTGAACTGTGAGACAAAATAATGCATCATTCCCTTAAGCTGCTTTAAAAAATATTTTTTTAAATTAATTTTTTGAGAAATTCATAGTTTGGTGGTGTTCATACCATACTAATCTCAAACCTCGGTGACCTACCAGGAGCATTACCTTTAAAGATCACTGACTCTCCCACTTGCAGCCACTATTAATTGCCAATGGATCCCCAGCTAGCTTCATGACCATTTCCTAGGCTCCATGACGAGATTGTTTTTTTTTGGTAGATGTTTCATAGAGCTTTATTGATACAGTCTGATTGGAGTAGAAATAGCCTGAAATGTACAAGGATGTGTGAAATGATTGAGCTACATTAAAGAAAAAATTAAATAGAAATGCATGTAAAATTTTATGACTATACAACATGGAAAAATATATTATGGCCAAGCGCATAAAAGTATGCTATACATAGCTAGATCAGTAAGAGACAATACTGCACATATAAGAAGAATAAACTAGAAAATAATATTTACAGAGCTAAATTTACATGTTAGTATTCCTTGTATAATTAATAAATAAATATACAGTTGTGAAATATGTACTAATAACTAACATGCCAGATAGATAATACAATAAAGAAATTGCTTCCATAAAGTTCTATGTTCTCCAGCTTTACAAGCTATCAAGATAAAGTTCAAGATACTGAAAAATATACATCCTCTTCATTTCATTTTATGACTCTGTCTTGACCCAAAATATATTTATAAAACTATGAGGCTCACTTCAAAACTCAACCAATCTCTCTCTAAGAAGTTGCCCATAAAGCTGCTTTCTTCTTTTTCTTCTTCTTCCTCCTCCTCCTCCTCCTCCTCCTCCTCCTCCTCCTCCTCCTCCTCCTCCTCCTCTTCTTCTCGTTCTCCTCCTCCAATTGGTATGCTGTTTTATTTTTTATTATTTTTTTAAAATTTTTATTTTTTGATACTTTATTTACATTTCAAATGTTTCCCCCTTTCCAGGGCTCCACTTTGGAACCCCCCTATTCCTTCCCCCCTCCCCTGCCTCTATGAGGGTATTCCCCCACCCACTACTGTCTTCCCACCTTGGCATTCCCCTATACTGGGGCCTCTAACACCCTCAGGCCCAAGGGTCTCTCCTCCCTCTGATGGCCAACAAGGCCCTCCTCTGCCACATATGTGGTCCAAACCATGGGTCTCCCATGAGGAGATTTTATCTGTCTTGATCTTGGGGTTTTTGTTTGTGTGTTTTTGTTCTGTTTGTTTTTCAAATGTTGAGTCATAGAGGTGGGAACAGCAACTACCATGCACACAGAAGACTTTAAAGTAGAACCAGACAGAAGTCAATAGAAGAATATCTATATTACTGATGAAATACAATGAAAGCCCAGAATTCGATGATCAATGAAAAAAACAATCTTTTGTACAATGTAGACTGTTTTGGACAAATAATTGTTAGCCAACTTGTTTTCTAAATTATTAGAAGTCATGCATGAATCAATGAGTTCCAGGCCAGCCTTGTCTACAAAGCTAGTTCCAGAAGATCCAAGGCTATGCAGAGAAAAGCTGCCTTAGAAAACCAAACCAAACCAACCAATCAACCAACCAACCAACCAGCCAGCCAATCAGCCAACCAACCAGCCAACCAACCAACCAACCAACCAACCAACCAACCAACCAACCAACCAACCAACCAAACAACCAAACAAACAAACAAACAAACAAACAAAAATATTAAAGGAAGTTGTACAACTAAAAGAAATATGACATCAGACAGAAATGTAGATCTACCCTCAAAATAAATACTACTGTGATCACACACCTGGAAGTACATCTCCTTGGAGGTAATTCTAGGCAAGATGGTAATGAAAACCACCATCTCAATTTGTAGCACCCTGACTACCTCTCCGCTGGCTTGGTTCATTTTTTTTCCATTTTTTCCCCTTTGATTTTTCAGTCTCTCAAGCTGGAACATTGTTTAAAAACTGTATCACAACTCTTAGTCTTAAATACTAACCTTTTCCCTTCTTTTTTCAAGGTTTTAGAGTCAGCTTTTGAACTTTCTATTGGATTGTCTTAATTTTATCAATTGCTTCCTCAGCTTTAGTCTGCTGTTAAGCCTACGAAAGAAACTCTTCATCTCTGTTATTGTCCTTTTTATCTATGGCATTTCAGTTTGATATTTTTTCTTATAGTTTTCATTTGTCTGAAGAAGCTTTCCATTTTTCATACAAATTGCCTACATTTTCCACTTTAAAATATTAATCATAGCTTTATTAAATTTCCTATCTGATATTTGAAACTTCATGTATATTTGAATCTGGCACTATTAATTGCTTTTATACTTGACATTGTATTTCCTACCCAACACCTTCCTCATGAAGCTTTGCTTGAGAATTAGATTATTTACTGTGCTTTTAATTAAATAAGTTTTTTTTTAAATGCACATGGCTTTTGCTTTTACTAAGTTGGATCACTCTATTCAAGAGTTGATCTAAGTTAATGGTTTCTTCTTGCCATAATTTCCATGATGCTCCATAAACTTCAAGTTCCTGTAATAATGTTTTATATTTAGTGTCAAGGGCTGAGTTGTTGGAAGGATATTGTCAATGTGTTCTCTTCACTCTTAGTTTTGACATTGTAAAATTTATAGTTCAGCCAGGCTCTCTTTATGTCATCTAACTGATTCTCTGACATCTGGCCGCTGTTTCATTTCATTTGGTGTTTGCCTTCCTGGTTCAGGCAGAACGACAAACCATAACAACTCTCAGTTGTATGTCTACAATTCACTGATCATTTTCAGCTCAGCAGGATACTTCTCACTCCTGAATTTGTCTCACTTTCTGGAAGTCCACCAAGTCATATGTTTAGTTTACAATCTAGTTGTTTAGTAGCATGTGGACTTTTTGAATTTTAACCCACCTCAAAGTTCAGAGATCCTATATTTTGTAATATTTCCATACTCACTCACAAAGGCATACATGCATCCCTCTAGTGATTACTTACTATTAGATTTTTAGTGATGTAACATTTACAAAATTCATACCTCCACTTGTAAAATATAGAGACTATTCCAAATTACTATGTACTTTGCATTCTATATAGTGATTAGCATTGTGTTGATCCCCTATAAACTTTTATCAACATATATGTTAAGATTTATTTCTAAATGTGGAATTTCTACATTAAAAACACCTTGTTAGGTTTTAGTACCTCCCCCTCACACACACACACATTTATTTATTTGTTTTTATGTATATGGGTATTTTGCCTATATGTATGTATGTGCACCACGTTAATGCCTTCTGCTTACACAGGTCAGAAGAGGTAGTTGGATTTCTAGAACTGGAGTTATGGATGTTTGAGCTACCATGTAGGTGTTGGAAACTGAACCTGGGTCCTCTGCAAGTGCTCATAACCACTGAGACACATCTCTGGTCTTCCCTTTGATTATAGTAAAATATTGTCTACATGGAGCATTTCCGAGTGATACAAGTTGTATTGATGATTTAGTACTATGGTCTTAGTTCAAACACTGCTATGTATTTATGTGCTGATTTTAGATATGTATATTGATCTACATTTGGTTCTTTTTATATATAAACTGAAGATGCTGAGGGATGTTGAATTTTATTCTGAAATGGCAAAATGGGTCTGGGAGGTGGTGCTTTGGAAGCCTTGCTCCTGATTCAAGTGAGACCAGCTGTCCTTTCATCTTTGTGTGTGTGTGTGTGTGTGTGTGTGTGTGTGTGTGTGTGTGTGTGTGTGTGTTACAACTACTGGACATAAAAACATCTCTAGGTTTGAAGTTTGGTGGCTTATTATTCCATTTGTTTGAATTGCCTGACTTTTAGTACTAGAATTCTGATTCTGACTCCTAGGCTCACCCCCCCTCTACGTTCACTGTAACATAACTGCAGTTATTTAGACTAAGCCAAACAAAAGAAAGAGGCTTAATGCCAAACAATAGGAGGAGGCCTAACACTGCTTCCTTTCATCTCCCTCAGTTTGACTTTTTCTTAAACTAACAATGCTTCAGTTTCAATTACAGATTTATTCCTAGAGAATTGTTAAAAAAAATTTGACTACTCACTATTTATTATTCTGAATTTAAATATCGGAGGTCATTTCTTATATGTCATCTTTTATTTTAAATTAACAATGCTTCAGTTTCAATTACAGATTTATTCCAAGACAATTGTTAAAAATATTTGACTGCTCACTATTTATTATTCTAAATTTAAGTAGTGAAGGCCATTTCTTATATGTCATCTTTTATTTGGCCTTGGAGAGCATATCTACAGCCAGTGTACTGGTCATATTCTGAGGACAGTTTCTATTTTTTATCTCATCAATTTCCAAGCCCACCATACTCTCTTATACTCAGTATTAAATGCTAGTGTCATATATACTCTGTCTGAACACTACTTCTACCTTCAAAATGCATTTTTCACTTGTGTGAGGAACTCTAATTAACTCAGGTACAAAAATGAGACTCTTAGTCTAAATCTGTTAATCAGACTTTCTCAAAATAGCCACTGAGTCAAACTGACTCACTCTCCCATGTGTCTGATTATCTCTCTGAGAAATTTTGAAATTCATTCAATTTGCATCTATGTTAAGAATTTCTGCACCTCTATGAGTTCTACTCTTCCTACTCCTGAAATGTAACCTTCTTTCTCCAGAAAGTGTGTTCTTATTAGCTGGGGATAAGATGTTCTCTTTTATCATAGCAGTTAAAGTACTTGTATTTTATCTGTAATGAGAAAACAAGGAAACTTTACAAAAATAGTTTCTAGTAAGGCTAAGTTTGTAATGATATTTCCAGCACTAAGCTGAAGTTGGAATATAATAACTTTGAAAATAAATTTACTGGGAAATAAACATAACTCACCTTTAGAATATAAACACATTTAAATAGAGGCACAGATTCCTCACCCCTAACTGAAAAGATTTTACTATAAATTCTTTCTATCTTACATGGATACATCTGTTAAAGCAATGGAATGTATTTCACACAATTTCGCCCTGTTTCTATAATGTAAAAATGGGTTGCATTGATATACAATGCATTGTTACACTATGTCTTCTTCACTAGCAAAAACACTCAGTAACTTACATGCGTTGATGGTTCCCCTTCAGACCAACTCTCCGGTAGTCCCAGTTTATTGGGAATGTCAGTGGTTGATTGGTCTCAAATGCATCCTTTCTGAAAATAACTTTTCACCAAAGTGTCATTGTAACCAGAGTCATCTGTTCTTGTTTCATTTCTGTTGCTGTGATAAAATGCTCCAACAAAAATGACTTAGGAGCAAAAGGAGTCTATTTCTGCTTCTAATTCTAGTTTATAGTTCATCATAGTGGAGAAGTCACAGGGGTAGGAACTTGAAGCAGCCGGTGATATTGTATCTGTAACCAAGAGCAGAAAGATATGAAGGCACAGGTGCTTAGTATGTAGCTAGCTTTCTGAACTCTTATACAATCGAGAGTTCAGAATCAGAGAATGGTGCTATTTACTTTCAGGCTGGGTCTTCCCAACATCAATTACTGCCTTTATAATAATATCCCAAAGACAGGCCAACCTGATCTAGACAGTCCCTCATTGATGCTTTCTTTCCAGGCGATTCTAAGTTGTGGGTCCTTGAGTCATAAGATACGGAGAAATCCAGATGCTCTCAGCCTAGAAGTTTCATTCCTACTGGCTAGCTCACATAATGGTGGAAGTTTCAATTCACACTACTGGGGGAGAAAAATAACAATTTTATTCAACTCTGAACTCTCTAAGCTACAACGATGACTGGCTGGCCTACAAAGATATGGCAACTGGTACAGGAGTGATATAAATGCTATGAAAGTAACCTGGCACATTTTGATTAGATTTAAGAACCCCTCCATAGGATGGATATCATGCATGGCACCATTAACAGTGCCAAGAACTCACAGCTATGTAGGTCATGGGCTATAGGGGAAAACCTAATACTATCATTCTGTTAAATGGACATAGTATTAACTTCCCCACCATAAACATTATCTTTTTTGTTTGTTTGTTTGTTTGTTTTTTCAAGACAGGGTTTCTCTGTGTAGCCCTGGCTTTCCTGGAACTCACTCTGTAGACCAGGCTGGCCTCGAACTCAGAAATCCACCTGCCTCTGCCTCCCGAGTGCTGGGATTAAAGGCGTGCACCAAACATTATCTTTATACCAGTAGATTCGTGTGTCTCTCATCCCCCCCCCCCACCCTCCGAGATGCTTCTTTCTGAGGCAGATGGGTATTAATTCAGAGGCCCACCATCAGTCCACATGCAGAGAATAAGAGGCTCAGGAGTGGTCAGTCTTAATGGGGTATTTATATCATTTCTCCTTCTCCCAAGGCTCAGCAATCATCATGGAAGAGAGGACAGGAAGAGAGTAAGAGCTGGAGGTAGCAGATGAATGGAGCAGCACAGTGTTTTCTGGATAAGAAGGGACTATTGCACTTATGAACACATAGTGGCTATGAGTGCATGCATGAGACCTGTACAAGATCAAGCCACACCCAATGTATGGATGGGGAGGAGTGTTATGAAGTCTCACACTTACCTGGGAACATATTGATTATTAAGGAGAGGAAGAGTCAGTTTTCCTTAGGGATGTGGCCCTTGAGAGTTTACCTTTGTTTTATTCGATAGCTCTACACCCATATGCATACTGACAGCCCTAAGTGGACATAGTGGCTTTATTTGTTTATTTGTTTGTTTGTTTGTTTATTTATTTATTTATTTATTTATTGGCACATGAACTTGGAGGCCAAAAGTGGTTGTGTAAGGGGAGTATAGGGGAGGAACGGGAGTGTAGGAAATGGGGCATGGGGAGTGAATTTGATAATTTGCTGTTTTAAAACATTAACCTCTAAAATTAAAAACAAATTTTTAAAAGAGTAAAAACAACCTGGCATCATTCTTCCCATCTTTGAATAGAGTGGCATCTATGGTCTACTATTGGAAGTAAAATATCTGTTCCTTATGTCTTCATTTGAGAAGAGCCTGGGAGTCAGCCTGGTCCAGGGTGGACTATAGGACTATCTGAGGATGTGACATCTCTGCCCGTCATCTTCTGCTCATCCACTCACTGAACTTCATCATGGGCATTATTCCAGGGGATGTAATGCTTATGTTTGACCTGCAATCTTCACTTCTCTTCTTAACATTATACTGTTTTACTGAATGAAAGGGAACTTTTGGTACTTTGTGAACAAACCCCACTATTTGAGACATTTTGCTAAGAACTGACTCATTTAGTCATCCAAACCTCAGAGCAGATCAGTCAGGCTGATCGTGTTGGTGCACCTTCAATTCTGGCACCCAGGCTGCAGAGGCAGGCAGATCTCTGTAAGCTAAAAGCCAACCTGACCTTCATGCCAGTTACAGGACGGCTTAGGCTATAGTGAGACTATGTCTCGAACACAGCAAAGCAACAACAAAAGCCACTATAAGGAGAAGATTGCTATTATTATTTGTTTTTCAAATGAACATTTTTCCTTAAGAGAGTTATATAAGTTGTAGAAAGCATGTAGTTATGAGAGAATAAAGACAGGATTTTAAAAAAATACCTGCTACAGAGCAGGCGCTACGCCTTAATTACTCCGTTACTCTATTTCTGATTTCTTCAAAACATAGATTATATACATGAAAAGGATAGTTTGGAGAGAGAACAGTTTAAGTTGTGTTGCTTTGCAGACAAATGAAATATTTAGAAAATTAGATTTTGCTGCATATTTACATTCTGAAGAGGCTTCTCTTGTAAAACCTATTTCTCATTTATAAGTTATATACATTCAACTCCAAACGTAGATAGTAGATATGACTTAAGTGTTAGCTTTGGAGAGATAATTAATTATATGCAAAGGAATCTATGCCTATTTACTAGTGCAGTGATTTTTTTGGAATCAACAAATTACAGGAAAATTATATGTCATGAATTTGTGAAATGTTAATACCTACTTATTGTAGGTATTAACTGGAATTCTATCTATCTATGATGCGTAGAAAGATGAAAAGTCAGATTTTTTTTAGTTTAAGTGTGTTTCAAACATAATTGGACAAGCTAAAGACTGATTATATCTACTGAGAAGAAATTAATTGCTAACTTTTTAATTAATTAAGCTTAAAATATTTTCTTCACTAAGTACAAATAAATAGTTTTATCTAGCGAGTGTTTAAAGTAGATAACACACATATTAATTTTCTTCTTTGATATATAAGAAACAACTTTTACATTTATTTATATGCCTGTATATACTATCACCAAGTTTCTATAATTCTTTCATAATTTCCACATAATTGTGTTTGTGGAGTTATTAATTTCATTCTTCCAGACATATCCACTGAACATCAGGCTAAGATGAGCTATGACTTCTTCTCACCAAGCTTTCTTCTCATTCACTGAACATGCAGTGATCCCCTTGTCTTAGCCAGTCTTTTCTTATTGTCACATTTCAGAAATATAGCATTTTTACTCTCTTTCAGTAGTGTATTTCCTGAAAAAGAAATATGATTGATAAATGTATTTTCAAAACATGTAAGCACTGCATTTGGATCCTTTGCAACCTGAATATTTTTACCCATGCAAGGTTGTCATTGCTATTGCAGGTCACCAGAAATCCCCCTCCTTGAGACATCTACTGGTATGGCCACAGAAAAGAAGTTTCAGCTTCATTGCCCAGTTTCGCTCTTGATCACATTATGTGTTGAAGAAAAACCTCTCTCTGATTCTATAATGTTGCAAGTCGCTCTTTGCTTTTTGTTATCTTTATTGATTTTTTTCAAGTGCAATTGTTTATTAAAGTCTCACTCTTGCTCTTCATTGCTTCTTTCTCTATATCATACCCTTTAACAGCATTTGGATTTATCGCTGCCATGAGAGGCAGTATAGCAAAGTAGTTACAAGTATACAGAGAACTGGAGTCCTACTTCCTATGTTCATCAATTCTGTGAGTTTAAGAAGCTATTCAGCTCTTACGTGTCAAGTGAGTTTGCCCCGCCTATCTTAGAGGGTTACAAAGACTGAATGAGATCAAGCATGTAAAGTACTTAACCATGGAGCTTCTAGTTTTTTATTTTAATGCAATTTAAACTCCTTATTATACTACCATGAAAGTGACCATTTGGCTGCTTTCTACCTCTAGGCAAGAGACGGAGAAGATTATTTGGAAGCAGAACAGATGGAAAGAAGCAGATGTATCAAAGAAGTGGTCTAAAGTAGGGATTTAATAGGGAGAGCATTAGCTTGGAGATTAGGGTAGGGGCAAGGAGGAAGGTTGTGTTAAAGCAACCAAAGTCTGAACCACATGAAACATAATAGATGGTGTTGTTTACTGAGATAGAGAACACTGCAAGATTCTGGCATAGATGATAAATTATGCAGGGGGCAGTTGCAATAGTAAAATTTCCCCATACATTTATCTAGATCGGTGGTTCTCAATCTGTGTCTTGTGACTGCTTTGAGAGTCACATATCAGATATTTATATTATGGTTCATAAAATTATTGAAATTACAGTTGTCAAGTAGCAATGAAGTAATTTTGTGGTTGGAGGTCACCACAACACAGGAACTGTATAAAAGTGTCACAGCATTAGGAGTATTGAGAATCACTGATCTTGATGAATAAAGTAGGCAGGTAAATAAGTAGTTGGTAGCATCAAGAAAAGAAGTAGAGAAATAAATCCTGAGCAATATTTTGAGAAACACACACCACCACCACCACTACCACCACCCACCAACTAACAACACACATAGTCAGAGGTGAGGTAAATAAGCATATGTGTGTGGAGCATAAATACAAAGATTGAAAGTATAATTAAGTTGATAACAATGGACAGGTGGCAGAACACAGCCCAAAGGATGACACATGGCGAACAATGCCTTGGGGAACCGTGAGAGAGGCTCCAGGAAAAAAGGCAGAGAGTCTTTTTTCTAAAGTACATTTTATTCCCTGGATTGTTCTTGGACATTATTTTGTGCCTCCTGTGACCAACATTTATATTCAATTTCTAGGACACATTTATTCTTTTTGGGTATCAGATGGTACATAGCTATAGACCTCAATCTGGTGAAAGGATATGCTGAGTGTTGTCCTGGGTGTGCCCTGAATCTGGTTATGGCCTTCTGCCTTGCTTTTTTGCTCTCCCAGATATAGTCTATAGTACGTACAAACCAACTGTATATAAATTGATCTATCTTGAGAAAGCTCTGGGAAAGGGCTATGTTAATATTTAGTAGGTGCTTATTGGCATTTATTTATATGTTTTTCTGATCATGTTTTTCTAAACTCAAATAAGCTTGTATCATTGCTTTCTTTGTTTCATTCATGTATAAAAACACACTGAGACTGAAGTAAAGTTGTCTACAGCATTAGACTGTAATTTGCCCCATTCTTTAAGGTCCTCAAATCCCAGGTCTCACAGACAGATCTGCATAGGTAGGCAAATCAATATATAGGTACCTCAGAGTATATGAATACAATGTTGGTTGTCCTAAAAATAAAACAAAACAGTCTGAAACAAATGTTAAAAAATAATTAAAGATATGCTAGAAGAAAACAATCTTAAGGAAAAGGAAGAAGTTAAATTATTAGTGTTGCTGATGATATGGTATTATTGGAAAACAAATCTCCTAGTGCTGATAAATGAATTCTGTATAGTAGTATGATACAAAATGAACATATAAAACCCAATAGCCCCTTTACAGACTAATAGTTCACTGAAAAACAAATTATGAAATCAATCTCTTTCATTCTACCCACATAGAAAAATACATAGAATAAATATAAGTAAGGTGGTAAAAGATTCCTGAAATGGAAAGTGCTAAACAATGAAGTAAGGAATTGAAGACACTTCAGAGTGGAAAAATTTCCTGTGTTCATAGTTTGGAAGAATAATAATGTTAAATGTCTAGACTATCCAAAGTGGTCTACAGATATAATGCAATCCTCATTGAAATGACACTTTTGACTGACATACAAAAAAATTCCTAAAATTCATATAGTAGTAAAAACAAGAAACAATCCTAAACTTCTAAAGCAAACTAGTCAAGGGAAAACAAAACAAAACAAAACAAAAAAAAAAACGATGAGATCTACTTTCAACACATATCACAGAACCATAGTAACAAAGCTAGCATGGGAGCAGACTAAAAGCAGACGTACAGATCAGTGCAATAGAAGAGTGAGCCCACCATTAAACCCGCACATCTAAAGCCATCTGATTTTTGACAGAGGCACCAAAAACATGGATTGGAGGAAAGACTACCTCCTTAGCAAGTGATTTTGGGAAATCAGATACCCACGTGCAGACAGCTAAACACCTGGCACCTTCTCTATGCAAAAAAGTGAATAAAAATGAGTCAAGCACCTTAATGTAAGATCTGAAACACTGAATCTATTAGGAACATTTTAAACTATTGGCATAAACAATGATATTTTTGAAACAGCGGTATATAGCACAGGAAACAAATGGATGGGTTAATAAATGGGATTCTATGATACTGAACGTTTTTACACACCAAAAGACACAACAGAGGGAGGGGACAGCTTGCAGAATGGCAAAAACTGATTTATCAGCTATCTGAAAGAGTATCATTATGTAAGAATGAAATATACCTGGGACTGTGATATGGCTCAGCAGGTAAAGCTTTTGCTACCAAGCTAGACAACTGAGTTAAATCCCTGGGACATACATGGTAGAACAAAAGAACTGACTTCCTCAAGTTGCCCTCTGACTGCCGCACGTACAAACACATGTGTAAACACACACACACACACACACACACACACACACACACACACACACACACACGTAATATTCTTTTAAAAGGAAAAGGAAGTTAAAATAAATAGTAAATAATAATAAATAAAAAACTAAAACTGAAATAAAACAACCCAAGTAAGAAGTGAGCAATTGGTTGGAATAGACACCTCCTAAGCACAAACACTTAATAAATAGATGAAAAACATATAAGTCATTATTGTTAACATGCAAATCAAAGCTTCAGTCATACATCATTCTACCCAAGTCACCATGCCTGTTTTCAAACAATAAGCTAAACCAAAATTGATGGCAAGAATGTGGTAAGAAAAGAATACATATGTGTTATTGATGAGAATGTAAAATTATTACCGCCCCTTTGGAGAACAGTGTGGAGAGTCCTCAAAAATCTAGGAAACTAGAACTATGCATATATATCCCTCCTGAGTCTATAGCCAAAGGAAGTGAAGTCAGTATACAAAAGAAATTACTTGCATACACATGTCTAATTTGGCACTATTTGCATAGCTAAAATATGGAACCATCGTAGATGTCCATGCACAAACAAGTGGCTAAAGCAAGAATGCACACACACACACACACACACACACACACACACGCACACACACACGCACACACACACACACGCACACACGCGCACACACACGCACACACACGAACACACACACGCACGCACGTGCACACGCACACACACGAACACACACACGAACACACACACGCACGCACGTGCACACGCACACACACGAACACACACACGAACACACACACGCACGCATGCACACACACACACACACGCACACACATCATGAACTATTACATGAACATGAACTATTATAAAGATAACCAAATCTTATCTTTGATAAACAATAATCGAATCTTGCAAGAAAATAACGAATTGGAGGACATTGACCAAAGAAGCTAGACTCAGTAAGGCAAATCTTACCTGTTCTTTATTATGTGTGGAAATTTGAACACAAAATGGAACTAGAAGAGAGATGTCTAGGAACCGGAAAAGGGTACTGGGAAGAAAAGGAAGCTGGGTTGGACAGGCATGTATAGAGAATGATATGTCTCATCATTTGTCTGATAAATTTGTGTTATTAAGTTAAAAAGTTGAAATATTTATATTATTGTTTCATTCAAATTATTCATCCTGTGGTTAGTTTTTAAAATTAGGCATCATTTTGGCTCTGAGAAGAGTCATGTGAAAGAGGGTGAAAACGTGACAGGAATTTATATTCTGTGGCTTACCATGCTTGCCATATTCTGGGAAAATTTTAAGTGACCTTCTCCATTGAAGTTACTGCACATCAAAACAGAATCTTGTGAATGTCTAGACAAGATCTGTACATCATTCATGGGGATAAAACTTATGTTGGCCTCTGCCTCCCTTTTCAAGATTGATTCTCATTGGAAAGACAGAGAGGCAGGAGGAAGACATGGCTTAATAATTTTGACATCTTCCTTCAAATATCAAGAGAATTGACATGCTCATGATGTAAACAGGCTAACAGTACTGTAGAGATGCAAAACATATAAAAACTGGACAGTGGTCTCTAAAGAAAATAGAAGATTCATATCCTGGGCTCCACACTGAATACACTTAAATCAGAAAGAATATTAAATGCCCATATGAAATTTGTCAACAAAGCTAAAATACAAAAAAGTCATATGACTTGTAATAAACCACTTAATGTTGAAAATTAGGTGAGAAGAGATGAGAGTTAGGATTTCTGTTTAATTAACTCATTTTTCTTAGTGAATGAGAAAAAGAAATCAAAACGAAAGGAAAGGACATGACTTGCTCCTAGGTATGGTGGAGGAGAAAACTTGTTGTCGATATGTGGGAGAGCTTAGCCAGAGGAGGGGACATCTGGGAGATTCCAGAGTGAACGGGATCAGACTGAAATGGGGTGTGTGGGGAGCTGGGGAGGGGAAGAAGACGGGGATGAGAGGAACCAGTTGCAGCAGCCAGGGTACAAATTGGGCAGGTAACCAAAATGCTGATTACACAGGGAAGAGCCTCTGGGGAAAAGCAGCCCAGCCTCTGAGCTGGAGAGTTCAGGTAGAGAGCAGTCTGAGAGTCACGCCCTGTAACAGGAAGGAACTGAAAGGAAAGAAGCTAGGTATCTCAGCCATTTGTCCCGAGTTTGCAATTTAACACTTAGGAGCTCAGACTGACAGTCAAGATTGATATCACTTTTTATTTGACAGATACTATGTAGCCCAAGCTCCATGATAAACTTCAGGTCTTCCTGCCTCAATCTCCCAGGTACTGGGATGATAAGCACCAGGTAAATATGTCCAACGGGAGAGCAGTTTTCTTTTGTATTTTGATACAATGCTATTTCTTAATATTATAAAATATGTATTTTCTTTAATTGTAAAGAAAATTTCTAGGGGCCCTTATTATATGCTGGCGAATGGGCAGGTATGTGAACCACATTGTTTTTTCAATTTTACTTTATTTTCATACGCTGAAATACAAATAGATTTAAGCAATGGCCTTCTCTGTCCATTTCTGTCTGCCTTTCCCAGGGCACAGGTCTGGGCGAAAAGCTCCAGATATGGAGGGCAGAGCGTGCCTTCTGGGAGGCTGAGAGATAGTGCCCATGTGACCACAGTCTTGTCTGTCACGTTAAATGGTGAAACTTTGAGGAAAACAGGACAAAGAAAGAAAAGAAACTGTTGTAGATCAAGTCTGGAAAGGCGGTCAGAGGTCAGTAGGTGGGGCATAGGATTGGCCTTGGGAAAGCTTTAATCTTCCCCCACGTTTTACAGAGGAAAGTCCACACACTTAATTCCAGACAACACCTTATTTACATGCAAGTGTTTTAGAGGAACTTTCTGTTTCCAATGCTTTGACTTGTTAATTATTTCTATTTCAAGCCTCTAAATAATTTGTAAGATATTTTTATAAATAGTTTACTCTCTTTGAAACAATGTCACATCCTTTGGGAGGGAATTGAATGGCTAAGATACTATGTGAATCAATCAGGCAGCTGACATTGTTTTCCTGTTTTAGTTCCTGGTCACTTTATATACATAAATATACAACACACACACACACACACACACACACACACACACACAAATATATATATATAATTGCATATGACATATATCATAGAAACACAAATAAGCAAAGACTGGAAATAATAGCAGTCTAAATGACTATATTTATTTTAAATATATTTATTTAAAATATGTAAATGTTATCACATCTATAATATGTACACATATGAATAGACAAGCATGTCCATGTGTATAAACTTACCTAAAAAGAAAACTGGCTTTATAAAATGTGGTCTTTTTTTTTTGTTTCATTTTCCCTATCATGAGTGAATGCAGTAGATGAATAAAAATCATTTTCCCCCCAATACACTCCTGATAGCACTGCAGTTTTCCAGATCTCTCTTTAAGTCAAACTCTATGGCTTAAACTGCTGTTACAAGGATCATTTTCTTTGTCATCCAGGTGTTGCTGGATCATTTGTAATAAATCTGCGCTAGCAATCTAGGTTTTGTAAACAAATCAGCAGCAGGTAAGTGGGGCTTTTGATATTATAATTCTTTGTTGAGTGTGTGTGTGTGTGTGTGTGTGTGTGTGTGTGTGTGTGTGTGTGTGTGTGTCTATGATTGTGCTGGTGCACCTGCACATATATGTGCATTCGTGTCAGAGCACAATACCCAGTGATGCTCTTCAGGTACTGCCTACCTTGAAGGGTTTTGAGACAGGGTTGTTCAGTGACTTGGAATTTATCTTGTAGGCTAGACAGTTTGACCAGTGAGCCTGACTTGCCTCCTCAACACTGAGATTACAAGTATATACTACCAGACTTCTCCATCTATCTATCTATCTATCTATCTATCTATCTATCTATCTATCTATCTATCTATCTATCTCTGTGGGGTTTTGGAGTCTAAAATCAGATACTTGGGTATCCAAGCAGTTTACCTGAGCCCTGAAATTCCCTATCCACTTTTATGGAATTTCTTTATCAGCAATGCACTTGTCACAAAAAGCAAAAGTAAACACTATCAGGTAAGAATCAAAATGATAAAAATTGTAAAAATTTCAATGTGAATGTGTTGTTGAGGATGATTTGACTTCAAATCCATCTGGGATTGTTTAAAATGTGAGGTCTTTTTTGAAAGTGAGATGTACGTGAGCGGATGGAACATCTCGTCTGCTACTCTAGCTTCCTATGTTTGCTATTTATTTGGGAAACATAATTAGCAGGAGCCCTGTTGACTCATGGTCCATAGGTCCCAGCATGATATAAACCAACTTTCAGGATTCCCTCAAGAGACAGAGAGCTGATGTGGGCAGTGCTACCATGATCTTATCAAAACAACCCAATATCTAAGAAGTTATGCTCTTTTTCAGATTCTGTATTGAAATTTTGTCGTTGTCACACTTATAAGGGCCTCTTTGCTCAAGTGCTTGGGCTCAGGGACTAGACTCAAATACCTTGAGGAAGATTCTCTGTAACAGTTAATCTTCATTGTCAATTTGTCTGTATTGAGAGATGCTCAGGGGACTAATAAAGCCCCACTCTTGGTGTGACTCTAATGGTGTTTCCAGAGCTGATTAGATCCTGAGGACACTAAACTAACTAAACTAGTGAGAGGATTAGGCCCTTGATGGATTCATAATATGGCGGTTTTATTTGCAGGTGGTAAAATTTGAATGTAACAAACATATCCTCTCAAGAAAGTTTAGTGGATTTGTGAGTAGATGTCAGGAAACTAGAAGGGGACCCGTGGGGAGTGGAGGGACAAAGCTTTAAGGGTGGTGGTAGGGAAGGAAATGAGCACATTCAATATGAAAGTGAGTGGGGAATTGGGGAGGGAAGGAAAGATGAGGAGGAAGAAGAGCTGGGGTAGGGTTAACCCAAACCTAGTAGGTCTAAAAAATGCCATTGAGAAATCTTCTAAAGAAAGAAAATTAAAAACAAAGAAAAATAACCTCATAAAGAAGATCAAATACACAGAGGAATGAATGCTGTTGTGTATTTCCCACTCAACTGCTAGGGGCCTGCTGATCTCAGCCTATCTAACTTTTTGGAAATTTAGTCCTTGCAGAATGTCTCCCAGAATTTTAGACTTTGGGATAATTAAGTAACTATTTTGATGAACTTTTCATTGCAAAATATTTATTACTTTGTCTTTTCCACATAAGGTATAGGAAGGAACTCTTTAAAAACTACGAAGAAAGAACAGTTCTCACTGTATTGGGAAGCGAGAAATAGCATCCTTGAAATGTTAACAAAGCCTGTATTACTAAAAAGTGTTGCAGATATTGAACTAAACAAACAAACAAGAATTCTTTCAACAATACAGGGTCATAAGGAATTAGTCAACAATAGGGACAGCCACTTGTATCATAGCTTTTGATACTGTGACCCTCAATATTTAATATAATTTCTAGAATAAAAGAAAAACCCAATATTTAGTGAATGATGAAAAATAATTAATAAATATATGACAAAAAGAAAAGAAACAGACACAGGTGGGCTTTTTGGTAATTAGATGCACATTTGGTCTTGGAAAAGAAGTACTTATTTGACTGGTGACAACATATGTTTTAAGGAATCCTTGGAGATGCGAAACTAGAGATCCCTCAGTACCTTCCTGCCAACTTGTTTTAAGATCTTGGAATTTCCTTTAGAAATTTATTCATCAGGGGACTTTAGTCAACCAGGACTGCAACCTTATTTTGATTGCTTCTCTGTAAAAGAGCATGTGACTGAGCACACACAAAATCTCCCCAAACAATAAAACAGCAAGGCCAAGAAAGTATCTTTCTTTGACACACAACAGAGCCGTCCTATTAACTGATGTGATACTTTCCCATAACTAAACCACTTCATTAAATATTGATTTTCTGTGCTTGACATAAAGATTTCTATCAATGTATTTTGGTCGTTGGGGTTATATAAGAATCTTCTACCTTGGAGATTAAAACAAAGTCCTTCCAAGTCAGTGAACAAGAACAACTTCTTGCCACCTACAGAAAATCTTGCTGCCAAGGTAAGAAATGACAGACCTGTAATATTTATGCCAAAGATAGCATTTCTTGGGTCCTAAATGATATATCTGGAGGCCCTGCATTTCATGACTTCATTCTGATTTCTAAACTGTTTTTTTTTAAAACAGCAAATAAGAATTTGCTTTAGTTCACCTTTGCAAAGTTCTGACACCCCATCCCCAGAAAGTAGGAAAGATTAGAAACTTACCTCATGCAAGTGAAAAGAGATTCTGTCAAGAGCTTATTTGTGGTTTCTACATACCACCAGAGAAATGCGATTGTTTTTGATGTTGTCATTTTGCTTCTTGGCAGCCCACATGACATTTAGTGGATAACGGCTGCCTTTATCTTAGCCCATGAAGCTTTACTGGGTAGGCACTACGCACGGAGTGGCATGCCAGCTTTTTCTTTTATCAGCTGTTGTCTCTTCTAAATGGGATATGTTTGATGCCTATGGAGGTGGTTGCTATAAAATCATAAGGAAGATTCGTGGTTCTCTTCTCTTTACCTATCTGTTTATTATTGCAATATGGATGGAGTAGAAATGAGTGACAAACTCTTTGATTTAGAAGTTCTGTTCTAAGAGAAGCCATAATAGAAGCAGGGAATAGGAGAGATGCCTAGTAATGTCCTTATCTTTTTCTCCTGCTCTTCACCTCTTTTTTTCTTCTCATTCTTCTTATTCTTATTGTCCCTCCCCCACTTCCCTGGGGTCTCCTGTGTCTTTGCCCTCTTGGTCCCTGTTGATGACCTTGGGAGTTCAGGTTCTGGCATTAGATTTATAGAGGCTCTTTTTCTTTCTTGTTTAATGAGTTCCTTGAGACTGTACAGTTTTATGTCACAATATGTATATGCATGTGTATCATCTGTCTGTCTGTCTGTCTGTCTGTCTATCTATCATTTATCTATCTATCTATCTATCTATCTATCTATCTATCTATCTATCTATCTACCTATCTCTCATCACCTATCTAACATGTATCTATCTTTTTGTTTATACACATGCACACACACACACACACAAACACACACTATGTGTATATATATGAAGGACTCATGCTATTCTCTTTGTAATTCCCTTCTTTGCTCCTATTTTCAAATTTTAACTTTTATTTTCCTAATTCCTTCTTTATTATTTATCTTTCCCTTCTCAAGTTGGATTTATCAATTCCTTCTCTGTCTTCCTGTGTCTAGGACACATCCGTGTTATGACATTCACTCCGTGTCACTGTCCTGCGGTGTCTCTTTATGTTCATCTTTCTTTCAGGCCACATCTGATTGACATTTCGGCACTGGGAGGGGCGGTAGCATCTGGCATGAGATCCATTTGCTTCCTTTACCAGGGTAAGAGATGATGCCCAAGGGAAAGAAGGGGGATAATTTAGTCTGATCTGCAGCATAATGATATTTGCTTGGAGGAAAACTGTGATCTGTGCTTAGCCTTAAGTAGGGTGTCCTTAGTCAAGGATTATCTGTAGTAAACAGAACCTAGAAAATGAGGCTTGACTCTCTGGAGAATATCACCTGGGATCCATAACATTGTGTGAAAGGAGTTGAACATTTTCTCAGAGTATGGAATGGATTTTAAGTGTACGAGTCATGGTCTTCATTGTAGTATCCAATGTTTTCTAAGGGGGACCAAAACTAAAGATAATATAGCAAAAGGTGACTGTCAATGTCTCACTGAAACGTTATTCATGAAAATAAGTGATTGGCTCAGTGGCTTTCTTTTGTTCTCCTCTTATTTAGGGTATAAAATACAAATGTGTCAGAAGTCAGATCTTCCCTAAGATGTTGTCTATCTGTGAAGCATCACTTCCAGGTCTTGGCTATTGCTCTGGATAGAGGCCCACAGACAATAACGGAAATAATAGCCTGAGGGAGCATCCTTTGTCTGATGTCCCCCCCAACAACTGATATGATTGAAATTATTAGTAGTGGCTAGTTTCATAGGAAACATGATTTGTGAGAGTCTGATTTGATATCACAGTCTTGAGGTAGCTCAGATCCCGTAGTGTCTAATAGGGCACAGAAGAACAACTGTGAAATGATGGTTTCCTGTTTCCTAGAATAACCTAGTCTCTCATCTAAACCTGGGAGTGGTTGCCTGTACCTGAGTTAAGACTCTGTAGATGCACACATATGCTTTACCCATCTAGGTTTGGAAGTGGGGTTGGGATTTCATATACCTCAAACTTATCTCAATCTGTAAGACCTCTGGCCAAATCTAGCTTTGCTGACAACCATCAGTTTTCTACAGCTGTTTCAAGGCACTCAGTAAACTTGAACCAACTTCTAAATTAGCCCAGGTCATGTTGTTATCTATATTTTATTCTTTATAAAGCCTTCCTAAGTAGGGCTCTTTATTTTACAACATGATGGGGCTTATATTACTTGTTTTGTTTGGTGTTTGACTTTTGACATAGCAGTTAAGGTGGCCATATTGAGAACTTCTCCTTTCCCTATTTCTTACATGATCGCAGCCTTAAAGGCACAGATGATACTCAAGTTTCCCAGCTCTGCCTTCTGAAGCATTCCTTTTCTGCTTTGGCTCCAAGGCAGAGAAGTTGGCATTCAGTCTGGTGCCACTAAATGGCTGGGTTACTCTGACTGAAGCAGAGAACTTCTTTGAACCTTTTCTTCTGTAAAAGTGAGAAGTCTGCTTTTAATATGCTGATTGAAGAAGCAAGCTCATTTGCAGGTTGGATGATTATTGTAGTTCATTGTTGGCCTTTAGCCGGAAGTTATATGCACACGCACATATGCCACACTGAATTACAATCAAACGTGGGGAAATCTCCCCTACAGATGTTCCTGCAAGAAAAGGGCAGATTTTCTCTTTCTTGTATAGTTAGAGCAATTCTATGTGAAAGCACAAGGCTGAATTGGAACAGACTCTCATTGGCCTTCATAGTCCTATTAACCCTTGTATTTTATATGCTTCCCTTTGGTACAAGTAGCATCTTCCTCCACATTGGTTCTAAAGGAACCCACAGTAGTGCTGAATGCAAGTTGAGTGCTGATAATGTATATATGGCTTGCCTAAAATTATTTATTCAGTCAGGGAAGAAACTAATTCACACAACAGAGCTCTAATTGGCATCAGAGAAGCATTTCCGTGAAGCCCTTAGGAAAAGCAGGAAGTTGATTAAGTACAAGAAATGCATACATAGACATAGGGGTGCAAAGACTAGATGCAGGAATAAAAGGCAGGGATTGAAAATGGCCCGTGTGGTTTTTCATTTTTTTCTCCCTGAGATGTTACCTTTGATTTAAGGCAGGGGGGAGACCTGGGGAAATTTCAGATTGAAGTCCCTCCCACCCCTCCCTGCCCATACTGAGAAACTCTGGCCCAGAATTCGAATATGAACTCCGAGAAAGGCAGGTAAAAAGAACAGTGGAAAACAGATGGCAGCAGTTACAACTAGCAAATTCCCAGTTGGTGGCTCTCACATTTAGAAGCGGGCATCTGTTCTTCTTTCCCACTGCAAAGTGGTTTTAACTCTGAGGTGTTAAAAATATCTAAGTTGCTGTTTTATTCATTTCTGCTATTTACTGACTTTAATGACTTACAGTATATCCAATGAGAAGTACAATGTTTACCCAAGCGGCAAGAGACTCAAAACAGAAATATGGGATGTTTTAAAAACCTTGTGGTCTACCAAACAGCCTGCATGGTTTTATAGGTGTACCCTGCTTAGGGAAACAGATACATGCTTGATCATTTGTTGAAATGGAAATACGCTTTGACAGACACCTGGGGTGGGGGCTTGATGATAAAAGGTTCCCGACTCTCTGGGCCTCAGCATCTTCCCCTCCAAAATGGGACATCTACATTGTTATTCTGCTCTTAGATCTCTTGTTAGAATTAGTATCAGCCAAAGGGGTTATAAGCTCTTCAATTACTGTAGATACTTGGTCTCTGTGAATGCTTATGTATCAATCTGTCTTTGAAATAAATATTCATTCATAAAATATGTGGGACATGCTTATACTCAAAACAGCACTTCAGAAATGAGAGAAAATAGGAAACTTTCATAATTATGAAGAAATGTCAATAGCCTCTTCTTTTCTATGCTATTGCTAGATGCCTTTCCCATAACCACTTATGACTGATACCAGGAAGAGAGTTCTATTGAACTATTATTTAGCTTAGTATCTTCCAGAGAGAAAATGATCAATAAATATTTATTGATCCCACGCTATCTCACATTTATTTTTATCATTTTTTTGTTTAGTAATAATATTTATACATTGTAGAAAATTTGGAAATAAAAACAATCATCAATTAATGTAAAAATAGTATAGTTTGCCCTATTAAAAACAAGAGATATCACTTTTAAAGCTAATGTGTATGTATCCTGTATCATTCAATTTTTTTATTTGAATGTTGTGGTGGTTTGAATATGTATGGTCCCCATAGACTCAGGTGTTTGAATGCTTGGCCCATAGGGTGTGGCCTTCTTGGAGTAGGTGTGGCCTTGTTAGAGGAAGTGTGTCACTGTGGAGGTGGGGTTTTGAGGTAATATATATATATAATCAAGCTCAGCCCAGTGTAAGAACAGAAGTCTCCTCCTGGCTGCCTTTGGATCAAGATATAGATCTCTTGGGGCCTCCAGCACCATGTCTGCCTGCATGGTGCCATGCTTCCCATCATGATGATAATTGACTGAACCTCTGAAAGTGTAAGATAGCCCCAATTAAATGTTTGTGTTTATAAAACTTGCCTTGGTCATGGTGTCTCTTTAAAGCAATAAAACCCCAGCTAAGACAAATGTGAAATGTCCTACATCAGCTTATGTTACTCAGAATTGTTTGTGGCCCAGCTGGCAGTACTGTTTGGGGTTGTTGTAGAACCCTTAGGAAGTGGGACTCTACCTGGACGAAGTAGATTGCTGGCATGTGGGTCTAAGTGGAAATAGCCTAGCCCTGTTTCTAACTCCATTTCTCACTCTGCATTCAAGTTGATAAGAGCAAGGTCCTTCACCCTCCCACTGCCAATGGCAGGACATGCTCTTACAACTGTTTGCTCTAGTAAATCCTTCTTCCCTTTAGTTGCTTTTGTCAAGATAGTCTATTATTGTACCAATGGCAGTATCTAACACAGCTAGTTATAACATTAAATAGTAATTGCTTTTTGGTTTTCATGAAGCTTGAACTGAACAATAGCACTTTCTAAATTATGGGCTTATCTAACCTCATGGGCACTTTGGACATTTTTCTTTAGACGGGAAATTCTAAACTAGTACTAGAAATCTTTGATATTTATTGAGTAAAAGTGAAACACTAGATTTCATGGTAAAGTATCTTTATCTATCTATCTATCTATCTATCTATCTATCTATCTATCTATCTATCTATAATATATCAGCTATCTCTCTATTTATCTATCATCAATCTATTTTCTTTTTATTCATTACATTTACCTATCACCTATTTATCTATACCTATCTATATATAAATTTATTTAAGTTTGTGGCAACTTTGTGTATCTGGCACTATTACTTAAAGCTGAGGAAGTCAGAGCACTTGATATCAAGGAGTATAGCCAAGAGCACACACATTATGATGGAACTCAGATACAATGAAAACTGAGGGGACCTGGCTGCACAGTGTGCAGTTAGCTATTCTGCTTGCCTTTGACGTGGGTCAGGGGAAGGTAGCGTGCCCACTCACTCCTCATGCATCCTTTCACAGGGAGCAATGACCACCTCAATTCACCTCTGCTCTTTTATCAATCTGCATGGAGAGAAACTGAATTCATAGCTATTCTTCAGCAGTGCCAAAATTTATTTTTGTGTGTATGACCAGTAGATTTTTAAGAGAGTAAATTCAACTTAATAACTTAGATAATTCAACGTTTTTCTTGAGTCACTTCCTCTTACCTCCTGATTGAGAATCCACCTGTCTGACTGTGATATGTACCTCTGACTCACACTTATAGTATAGGAAGTATCCTTCATTACATTCATTCACCTTCTGTGACATTTAGATGACAGTCCCAGGTAACTTTTCCGGTCTTTGGTATTTTTGAATTTGTAAAGCCCTGGGAAAGTTTTGTCACATTTCTCTTCCCCAGTAGCTTCAATTATAACTTGGGACAGAGTTCTGCCTTTCCCAAGTGTAGTTGATACGTTTAAATTAGTCTGAACACAAACACTAAGAAATAGGTTTGGGAAGGGAAGAAGAAGGAATAGGTGGAAGAAGAGAAGGAGGAGGGGGAAGAGGAGGAGAAGGGGAAGGGAAAGGGAGAGGGGGGAGTAGTAGTAGGAGGAGGAAGAGGAGGAAGAGGAGGAGAAGGAGGAAGGGGAGAAGGAGGAGGAGGAGGAGAAAGAGGAGGAGGAAGAGGACAAGAAGGAGGAACCAATTTGTAGAAGTCTGGCAAGGGATCATCAACTAGGGTTAAAGATTAAAGGAGATATTGCTACATCAGGTGATTTTGCTCCACTGTATTTGCCATCCCAATTATTTCTTGTTTCACTTCTCAGACCCAAGCCTCCTCACCCTCACCCTTCTGTCTTTCTCTCTCTCTCTCTCTCTCTCTCTCTCTCTCTCTCTCTCTCTCTCTCTCTCTCTGTCTGTCTCTGCCTCTCTCTGTCTCTCTGTCTCTGTCTGTCTGTCTCTGTCTCTGTCTCTGTCTCTGTCTCTCTCTCTCTCTCTCTCTCTCTCACACACACACACACACACACACACACACACACACACACACACACACACATCTCATTGTCACAGATCCATATAAGGTAGGTGCAATTCCCCCACTTTCTGAAATGAAGACTGGATGCTAAATAGGTTGGTAGTTTTCCATTATTGTAACAAAATGTCTATGGTAATCAACATAAAAGAGGAAAACACTGTTTCTTCTCTTAGTTTCCATCTATCCTGGTTGACATTGTTGCTTTGGAGGTCACTGCAGGTGGCACATTGCAGTAGGTGTTGGAGTAGGTTGTTTCAGTCATGGCTGGTCAGTGAGAGACTGAATAGAATAGGATCTCAGAGTTCCATTTGAGGACCCCAAATGACCTAAAATTTTCTCATTGGTTCCAGCTCTTAAGTGCTTCCATAACTTTCCAGAATCACTGGGGAGAATCAAGCTTTTAAATCACATAGACTTTGGGGAACACACCACATCCAAATTATAGCAGAACTGGTCCAGAGTTTGCCATCTTGTAAGATAGATTGGCATTCCGTATAAAGGCCGTATTCTTTTCATGTCATAGTTACTGAATGACAGCAGAAAGAAGCCTTGACACACACACACACACACACACACACACACACACACACACACACACACACACCCCAGAGCTCTTACACAGTTTGTAGGAGCAATGGTTAGGAAGGTCAGGTGAAGATGTTTTTAAAAATAAGAGTGATGTCCCTCTATCCATTTGTCATTGTTTACCAACTAGAGTTCTGCTTTTTTTTTCATTTTTTAAATTATTTTATTTTATTTATTTACATTCTAAATGTTGTCCCCCTTCCTGGTCCCTACTCCCCTAGTTCTTCATCCCATTCCCCATCCCCTCTACCTCTGAAAGGGTGTTCCCTCCCCACCACTCTACCCGACTTCCCTTTCTAGCATCCCCCTTCCTTGGAACATTAAGTCTCTACAGGATTAGGTGCATCCTCTCCTACTGAGGCCAGACAAGGCAGTCCTCTGCTGCATATGTGCAGGGGTAGGGGGTGGGGGCCTTGAACCAGCCCATGTGACCTCTTTGGTTGGTGGCTTAGTCTCTGGGAGCTCTGAGGAGTTGAGGTTAGTGGATACTGTTTTCTTCCTATGAGGTTGCAATCCCCTTCAGCGTCTTCAGTCCTTCCCCTAACTCTGCCATAGGGGTCCCCAACCTCAGTCCAATGGTTGGCTGTGATCGTCTGCATCTGTCTCAAGCAGCTACTGGTAGATCCTCTCAGAGGACAGCCATGCTAGACTCCTGTCTGTAAGCACAACACGGCATTAGTAATAGTGTCAGGGTTTGGTGCCTGCACATGGGATGGATTCCAAGTTGGGCTGGTCACTGGATGGCCTTTATCAGGGAAATGCAAATCAAAATGACCCTGAGAGTTCTGCATTTCTTTTTTTTTAAAATTGGATATTTTCATTATTTACATTTCAAATGTTTCCCCCTTTCCCGATTTCCCCCCATCCTGGAAACCCACTATCCCATCCCCCTTCCCCCTGCTTCTACGAGGTTGCTCCTCCACCCATCTACCCACTCCCGTCTCCCCGCCCGCAATTCCCCTACACTGGGGCATCTATCAAGCCTTCATAGGACCAAGGACCTCTCCTCCCATTGATGCCTGACAAGGCCGTCCTCTGCTAAATATACAACTGGAGCCATGTGTACTCACTCCTTGGTTGGTGACTTAGTCCCTGGGAGCTCTGGAGGTTCTGTTTGGTTGATGTTGTTCTTCCTATGAGGTTGCAAACCCCTTCAGCTCCTTCAGTCCTTTCTGTAACTCCTCCATTGGGCACCCTGCGCTCAGACCAATGGTCGGCTGCAAGCATCCGGCCCTGTATTTGTAATGCTCTGGCAGGGCCTCTCAGAAGACAGCTGTATCAGGCTCCTTTCAGCAAGCATTTCTTGGCATCCACAATATTGTCTGGGTTTGGTGACTGTATATGAGATAAATCCCCAGGTGGGACAGTCTCTGTATATGGCCTTTCCTTCAGTCTCTGCTCTACACTTTGTCTCCATATTTGCTCCCGTGAGTATTTTGTTCCCCTTTCTAAGAAGGACCCACACTTCGATCTTCCTTCTTCTTGAGCTTCATGTGGCATTTCAAAACACCAGCTTCTTAATATTGACTTACACAGCCTGTGATCAAGTTTGTGCCTTTGATTGTCACTGTAGGCTTTTATTTTGCTACAGCAAACCCCCATTTCCTTTAGGAAGACATTTGAGGTCAGTTCTTCCTCAACCTTACTTAGGGTTCTCTGTGCCAGTCTCTGCTTTCACTCTGAAAATAGTAGAATTAGTACTGAGTAATAATAAGGACAAGCTTACATGTGTGCTAGAGAAAATTCTGTCAACGGAATGAGAAAGCACAGAGAAGGTGCTTAAGAAAGCATCAGACTAAAATACAGTCTATGGAAAAAGTTGTTCTGGGCTTCTGATTTTCTTTATTGAGGAAAAACATTTTTTTTCCCAATGGGAATTTGAGTTTTGCCATCATTTGAAACAAGTTCTTTTAGAAAACCAAAGTTGAATGAATGCAACATTTACTGAGTACTCTGGGTTGGGTGCTTTGACCCATGTTGTCTTAGTGCCTTTTCCTGACAATCCTGTAGGGTGAGTCCTATTATCTTCACTTTTATAGAAAGGAAATTGGAAGTCAAAGCAATTGAGGGCTCTGCCCAGGGTCACCCCCTCAGGCCAGACTCAGACTCTAGCTGTTTCCAAAGCCCCCCTCTTCTTTCTCTTTCTTGCATGAACTAGTTTATTAAATATGAATGGGGTGAATTTCACTAGAAGGCTTTTTTTTTCCCCTTCAAAAGAAGCCTGGGAATGCCATCTTTGCTTGTAAGTGGACATATTAGTATGATCTCCATGGCTGCCTATAAATTATCTATAGTATGATCAATTCTAAACTGGCCAGGACAAAGTTGGGCAAATAGCTGCCCTTTACAGAGAATCTGGGATTGTAAAGAGAATGGCTCTGCTCTGTGCTATGAATTTTTCAAGAGAAATGTTGCAAGGGATAGAAATCTTGATAGATAGGGTTTCTTTTTCTGAAAAACTCCACATGAGAAAAATTTCCACAAGGGACATCCCTTTTACCAACTTGGCAAAGACTGAAAATGCAGAGATTCCAGGATCAAAGGCTATTCACCATGTGAGGAACTATCCCCAGACAATCAGGCTGCAAGAAGGAGGTCTCCTTTAATCTTTTCCCCTTTGTTTTATTACTTCTTCTTCTTCTTCTTTTTTTTTCATTTTCTTTTGCTGACTAACTTCCCTTTAATCAGCCTCCTCTCAGGACTCAGGGTGATTTCCTCCTTTATAATACGAATAGATATAAACACAAAGACTTTTTTTTTTTTTTTTGCTCCTGAGGTGTTCAAAGAGAAGGAACAGGTATTTAAAATGAGGATAAGTGGACACATTAGCAGAGTGAGGAGTCTCCTGTCTCCGTTTCCTTGGACAATAAGGAAACCTTTCGAATGGATCCAGAAGAAAGAAACATTTAAAATATATTTAGAATTTGAGCAAGCTCTCTCTATAACAGAAGCTAGAAGTTGTCATAGTTTAAATATAAAATGTCCCCTTCCGGCTCATGAGTTTGAACACTTGGTTCCCAGTTAGTGATTCTGTTTTCTGGGAGGCTGTTGAACCTTTAAGAGGTGGAGCATAGCTGGAGGAAGTGGGCTGGAGGGAATCTGCATTGAGGTTTATCACCAGCCTGCACTTCCGCCCAGTTTTATTTCCTGATTTGCTAACACATGAGCAAGCAGCCGCCCATGCACGCCATAAGAGCTGTCAATGATTGCT
The DNA here is from genome assembly GCA_028551405.1 of Uromys caudimaculatus. Lineage (NCBI taxonomy): Eukaryota > Metazoa > Chordata > Mammalia > Rodentia > Muridae > Uromys > Uromys caudimaculatus. The sequence goes on from CM052702.1 coordinate 86,112,970, forward strand.
GATGCTCATACACTCCTTCTTGTGATGGATCGTCTCCTCTTAAGTCGTGAGCCCACACAAATCTTTCCTTCATTACTTTGCTCCTGTCAGGATATTTCATCACAGCTACAAGAAAAGTGACTAATACAGCAGTTTTTTACAAATGAACTTTAGGGGGTTCGGAAAGGGGTTTCTGTACTGAATATTTCACAATGTTACCTACTGAGATTCCATTCCTAGGATAAAGAAAAGGGTTGGGCACTTTATACACAAGTCTTCCCATCTGAAGTTTGTATTAGAAGTCACTGTTTCACTTCTGAGTTGTTCTTTTTTTTTCAAAGCTTCAATTATTAAGAAATAAAATTCATCACCATTATCTCATTACAGCATAGGTCTGGGATATGAAAACATTGATTTTTTGGATCTTTAGTTCCTTACTCTATTTCATCTATCTTTAATTTTGTTGCTTGGGGATTATTGGACGATCAACACTTCCTGAATAATCAATCTGGTTAATTTAGCCTATAAGCCACTTTCCCCGTGTGTCTGGTGTAACATATTGTTGCAATGTGCCCAGCAAAGCATTAAGAAGATCTCTCAAAATGGAAAAAGGAAACAGCACTCAGATTTTGAACTTAGGCATCTTGCATTTTTCTGTCTGCTGGCCTATGTGGTAGCTGACTGATTTCTTGTCTAGCCATATGACTAACCTTGCCTCATTGTGCTCAATGACTGAACAAAATGCACAGTACGATATTCTGAAGCACCCACTCATTCTTTATTGCTTTTATGACAAAGCTGTCCCTCCACATGTCTGCTCTGCCCTCTGACCTGCGGAGTTTGCTTCAAGTAAACACACCAGATGGTGAAGAAAAGTGAGGGGTCAGGGAACAAGCCTTGAGGGTTAGGAGTCACCAAATCCTTCTTTACAAAGCAAACTTAAAAGCAACAATTTTGCCAAATGCCTCATGGAGTTTCCACAGTAGAAAGGGACATGGTCCTTAATTACATATTTTCCTTTCAGGGCCTAATGGATTTTGGTGCATGTGTCTATTGGCTAATCTTAACGTAAGCAATTTATGAGAAACGGTAAGAAGGCGAGCTGGACAGATGGATCAATCTTAGACTCAGCAAACAGCAGTGAGGTGAATAGTTTGTATGTGAGAGTGTATCCTAAGCTCTGGCCAGAAAATTACAGGGAAAATTTAGAGTCCTTTTCTTTTTTAAAGGGCTATTGTTGAAAGTGGAAGCCAAAGAGCTCTCATTGTCTAAAATATTTCCAATTCCTAAAAAGCCTTTGGTAACCCCAGAGCAAATGTTCAGTTGGGATTGTCTTTGTTTTTTTTTTTTTTTTTGTTGTTGTTGTTCTGTATGGTGCTATTTAAGTTCAGGTTCATAAGCAGTTGTGAGTTAAGCAAGAGGATGCAGACATTTTAATGATGCTGTTTTCAAAAGTAATTTAATCAAATGTTCATTAGTCATTTTCAGAACTGTGTATTTTAGAAAGAAATTTAGGAGAGTACTATCCTGTGCGTATTGGCTTGCAAAGAGACGTTCTTACCTGTCTTTTAGGTGTTGATAACATGACATGGCCTGTGATATGTACTATATTGGGCCTACATTTAAAAAAAAAAAAGCAAGGATTTTTCTGATATTAAAATATTTCCATGACCCCAACATTTCTTCAGGTCTAAATTCTGTCTTATATACCATTCAGGATAAAAAGTCACACAATCATTAAGCTGAAGATTATTATTATTTTTTCTTTTTGGCTATGAATTCTGTAGCTGGGGGATAATATAAAATAGTTTCAAATTCTAAATGTAGAGGTTATTTCTAGGGCTAAATTTGCATCGCTGATATGTTGGCAGGCGTCTCTGATGCATTGTTCATGAAAAGAACGGGAATAATGGCTACTTCTCATGTCTTACCAAATTAACACTTAATAATGTTAACAATAACCACCAGTTATGGAGTGCCTGCTCTATCTGGAAACTTTATGAGCTACTTTACGTCTATGCCTGATTTAATTTTCTCAACTCTAGTAGAAGTGATAGCAACTACTATTTATTTAGTGTCTGCAAATTGCCAATTGCTGGGTTTAATTATTTCACATATGTTATCTCATTAAACTCAGAAAACAACTCCAGAAAGGAGGTGCAATTATTAGTGCCATTTTATAAGCGAGAAAACTGGGCTTTAGTGAGATTAAACAACTCACTTAGAGTCGTACATCTGCTCAATGGCAGACATAGGCAGCTACCCAAGAACAAGTTTTCAATCATTATTTATTATTAGTTATTATCCCCATTGTTTTAGCAATAAAGTTGAAGTGCAGAGCCATTGAAGCTTCCCAAAGACACATTGCTAGATGGAGGAAAGGGAAAATTAACCTCAAGTAGTTTAGACTTTTAAAGGTAATGCTAGCAATGGCCTTACAGTATAGGTCTCTCTTTTCCTTCCCTCCTCCTCCTCCTCCTCCTCCTCCTCCTCCTCCTCCTCCTCCTCCTCCTCCTCCTCCTCCTCCTCCTCCTCCTCCTCCTCCTCCTCCTCTTCTTCTTCTTCTTCTTCTTCTTCTTCTTCTTCTTCTTCTTCTTCTTCTTCTTCTTCTTCTTCTTCTTTCTGACAGGTTCAGACTTTGTATTCCAGGCTGACTTGCAACTCCCTACATAAGAGTTTTTCTTCCTCAGCCCCCCAATGGCTGACTTTATAGGCATGAGCCACCAAACCCAGCTTGAGGCTCTGATAATCTACTAAGTAATGATATCTGTTACTTCTAGAAAATATACCGACTGGTATTCACTACACCTTCAGAGTTCAGGGCAAATGAGTGCCTCCTGGTGTGGCTATTGGGCTACTTCCTACAAGGTTGCACACTCTGCTTCAATTAGCTTCACTGAGGAGTTTCCAAATTTGTATATGTCAGCTGGGCATATTCGGAACTTAATTATTTTTATGATTATGAGAAACAATGAAATATAAATGTAGAAGTTAAATAGCTGTTTCCATGAAAACTAAGTTGTATGGAAAGATTTAATAAAGGAAAATTGAAAAGAAAAACCCAACCAAATTAGCTGTGAGGCAAAGGCGTGAGTAAAAGATTTGCGGAAAGAAGTGAAGGAAAAACCTTTGCTCGTGGTTACTTCACAATTACTCTTACATTTTCACCCCAATTAGAAAAATTCCAAAAGATTACACAATGAATGGATATTTGCATGTTAGTTTGAAATAGAAAAATAAATTTTATAGTTCTCCTTTCATGATTAATGATCCTTGATAAGAGGATTCTTCTCCATTACTATTCTGTTTTAGCTGAGAAAACTGAGGTGCGTGCTGACTAACTGATGTAGAACCTGTAACCCAGCATAACAGGAGCGCTAAAGACATGGGCAATGCTGGAAATAGGATTTAATTGATGGTTCTCCTAAGCCTAGGCTAGAATTTGAATGTTAGGAATCACATACCATCAACCCCAAAGGAAGTTATGGGGCTCAGGCAGACCTTAAAAGTCCACCACATCTCATATTCCGCCCTCAGAAAGAATTCCCTGTCTCGGTCCGAAATTTACTTACTTAATTTTTTATGTTCAGAGGAAAGAGACTTTATCTTATCATAGTATGATTATCATTGTTATAAGAATTTCATTTCCTTAGAGACTTTCCCAATATGCATTCCTTCTAAGGTGTGGAACATTTAACCAGTAGGAGACATTAGAAGTGACTTTGAATGGCGGGACAGCACTACTCACATCCGAAGCCTCTGCATTTCTCTAACTTCAGGCTATCTTTCCCAATCTGTTGCTTGTCACTGAATTATTTATAACCAAAAATGACATTGTTTTTATAGAACTAAAATCATTTTAAAAATAATTCACTCAACCAGATTCTCTTTGTTGAATTAACAAGAATACCAGCTTTCTTGGAGCAATTCCTCGAAGTCATATGAATTCATTAGTTTTCATCAACTTGACACAAACTGTAGAGACCTGAGAAGAGGGAAACTCTGTTGAGGGTTTGCCTCCATCACATTGGCCTGAGGTCTAGCCTTGGGACCTCTGTTTGATGCAGGAGATCTCAGACCACTGTGGGTGTGCCATTCCATTGGTTTAGTAATAAATCACTCCACAGGTTAGCAGTTTATAATAGCAAGTTTTATTCCTAGCTCTCATAGTTTTTGTGGGCCCCAATTTAATTTGGGACACTCAGCAGCCAAAATCAGGTGGATCTCAGGCAGTTGGTGGCCAGCCTCATTATAGTAGAGAGTTTCAGGCTAGTCATGATTGTACAATGAGACCAATAAAAGAATCCATGGCTTGGTTAAGCAGTTCTGGCCCAGGGTCTTTTGTTACCTAGCCCTCAGGGGTTGTCTGGGGCTAGTAATTTGCAGGGTGAACTGGCTGTAACTTCTGTTTCCAAAGCTGCCCTTTGTATGACTGCTGGCTGGTGTGTGTGTGTGTGTGTGTGTGGGGGGTCTTCAGTTGTATCCTTGAGCCTCTCTGTGGTGCTACTACAGTGACCTTGTGGCATTGGGGCAGGCTTGAGCCGAGAAACTATAGTTGAAACTGCAATGCTATGACCAAGCTCAAGGTTCTATTCTGTCATTTCTACCATATTTTATTAATTCCTGGGGACAGGGTCATGAAGAGTCAGCTTAGAGACCAGCTGTTATAATCTCCTGCTTTATCTGTGAATAATTAAGGCACTGATTAAAATCTGGTCATTGTATTATTTGTTCATCTTTACCTTAATAATTTAAATTTCTTCAGTGCCTTTGCCTTGCCATTTATTTTCTCTTTGTTCAGTGCTCCCTCACTTATGGGGTCTTGCTATATAGCCCAGGCTAGCGGTGACTTGTTACCCTTTGGCTTAAGCCTTCCACGTTCTTAAAGATATATACCTACATAGCTAGCCCAGAAAATAGATTTTTAAAAGTATCTTTTCTTTTTATTCCTTTTTTATCCCTTCTTTAAGGATTACATTAATTATTTATTGCTGAGGAGGATCACACCAGACCTTAATAGATTAAAACAGTAACATTTGTTAATAATCATAAGGGTTAGCAGTCTCTTCACCCTCTCTGTGGCCTTTCTAGATGACTGACTGGCCCAGGCTAATCAACACTCTTATATTAGGTTTCTAACCAGAACTGGAGAATGTGAGTTCCAGGTGTAAATGCTTTGCCATTCTCTGCTTATATCATGGCAGCAAATCCTACATTAGCTAAGGGAAGACACATGAACAAACCCAGAGTGAAAGGAATCAGAAACAGTTGACTCTTCCTGATAGGAAGACTGGCAAATCAACCCTTGGGAAGAAAGAGGTGGAGGATGGGAGCATTAGAACTGCCTTCTGTACAGTCAGCTCAGATGGGCTCCTCCTATGCTTTTGGGTGGTTCTCTCTTATTTGTGTCACCCGCTGAGATGTCAGCTCCCTGATGCGAGTCCCTGTCTGGTTTTGCATCCCTATCATTTGTTCCAGTGCTACATAAATATTTGTTGCATGGAAAATAAAAGCTTCCAGGAAAAAGAGCTTGTAAGGAAGGCAACAAATGTAGGGTTAGGGAAGATCTTTTCCCAATCTGTAAGTTGCAGTTTTGTCCTATGACAGTGTCCTTTGCCTTACAGAAGCTTTGCAGTCTTATGAGGTCCCATTTATCAGTTGTTGATCTTAGAACCTGAGTCATTGGTGTTCTCTTCAGGAAATTTTCTCCTGTGCCAATGAGTTCAAGGGTGTTTCCCACTTTCTCTTCTATGGGTGTATCTAATTTTATGTTGAGGTCTTTGATCTACTTGGATCTGAGTTTTGTGCAGGGTGGTAAATATGGATCTATTTTCATTCTTCTACATGCAGATGGCCAGTTAGACCAGCACCATTTGTTGAAGATGCTGTCTTTTTTCTACTGTATAGTTTTGGCTTCTTTGTAAAAATATCTGATAGAGGGCTAACATCCAACACACACACACACACACACACACACACACACACACACACTTGTGTGTGTGTGTGTGTGTGTGTGTATCAGGAAGTTAGACTCCAAAAAATCAAATAACTCAATTAATAAATGGGTACAGAGCTTAACAGAGAGTTCTCAATAGAGGAATCTCAAATGACCAAGAAATAATTAAGGTAATGTCCAATATCCTTAGACATCAGGGAAGTGCAAATCAAAACAACCCTGAGTTCCACCTTACATCAATCACAATAGCTAGGATAAAAATCAAGTGACAGCAGATGCTGGCGAGGATGTGGAGAAAGAGGAACACTCCTCCATTGCTGGTGGGATTGCAAACTTGTACAAACATTCTGGAAATTAATCTGGCAGTTCTTCAGAAAATAGGAAATAGTTCTACCTGAAGACACAACTATACTGCTTCTGGGCATATACCCAAAAGTTGCTCCATCATATTACAAGGACATGTGCACTACTATGTTCATAGCAGCCTTATTCATAATAGCCAGAAACTGGAAGCAACCCCGGATGTCCCCCAACTACAGAATGGATACAGAAAATGTGGTTAATTTATGCAATGGAATACTATTCGGTTATTAAAAGCAAGGATATCGTGAATTTTGCAGGCAAATGAGTGGAATGAGAAAATATTATCCTGAGTGAGGTAACCCAGTCCCCAAAGGACATGTACTCATTGATAAGTGGATATTAGCCAAAAAGTGCAGAATACCCATTATACACCCCACAGACTCTAAGAAGTTAAACAAGAAGGAAGGCCCAAGTGAGGATGCTTCAATCCCAGTTAGAAGGGGGAACAAAATAATCAAGGGAGGCAGAGTGAGGGAGGGACCTTGGTGGGAGAGGGAAGGGGAAGGGGAAAAGAGGAACATGATAAGGGAAGGGGTGGGGAGAATAAGAGACAAGCCCAGAGGCCAGGACAATGAATGGAAATATGTAGCCTCGGGACGATGGGAGATGTGGGGACCCTCTAGAAAGTACCAGAGACCTAGGACGGATGAGGCTCCCAGGACTCAATGTGGGTGACTTTAGCCAAATGCTGAAGAGTAGGGATATGGAACCTGGAGAGACCAGCTCCACTAGTCAGAAAGGGACCCCAGTGGAGGGAGAGGGACACCAACTCACCTACAAAATTTTTGACCCAAATTTGCTCCTGTCTAAAAGAAATGCAGGAATGGTCTATCAGTGACTAGCCCAACATGGCATCCATCCCATGGGCAGCCACCAATCCCTGACACTATTAGTGATGCTATGTTGTGCTTGTAGACAGGAGCCTAGCATGGCTGTCCTCTGAGAGGCTCTACCAGCAGCTGAATGAGACAGATGCAGACACTCACTGCCAAGTATTGGAGAGAGGCTGGGATCTCTGTGGAAGAATTAGGGGAAGGATTGAAGGAACTGAAGGGGATGGTGACCCCATAGGAAGACCAACAGTGTCAGCTAATCTGGCCCCCTGGGAGCTCCCAGAAACTGAGCCACCAACCAAAGAGCATACACAGACTGACCCCTCCACACATATACTCCTCCACACATATGCAGCAGAGGACTGCCTTGTCTGGCCTCAGTGGGAGCGGATGTGTCTACTCGGTAGAGACTTGATGCCCCAGGGAGTGGGGACATGAGGGGTAGTCACCCTCTCAGAGGAGAGGGGAAGGAGAATGGAGTGAAGGACCCTGTGAGGGGGGCAAGATTTGAGATGTAAATATATAAATTAACTAATTAATAAAGAAAGAAAGGCAACAGAAAAATAAAATTAAAAAACTCAATGCTTTTTGCATGGTTTTGAATGGATTATTTACTTAAATAACAGCTCAATCCAGGCCAAATTTTTTTTTTTTTTTTGATTTTTAAAAAGTAGGTTACTGGTTGTTTGCCTGAACTGAAGTAGTCATTTGACCCAAAGAGCTGCGTGGTAGGTTCTAGGTTTATAGACAAAAATAAAACCACAGTGTGCCAATCAGCATTGGCTTAGTGGCATGCTTTTATTTCTGGTCACATTAGATACGTATAAAGCACATCTGTGGTGTCTCCTGCAGGGTATTCATGGGGGGTGTTCATGTTGCCAACTTCCCTGTTGTTCATAAAGGTCAAGCTGCCCCGTATGAGCAAGGTAATTACCTTCTCGAAGATGACTATTTATAGGCTGCAAATACGCATTTTGTTATTAAATCTCTCAATGCTGCTACTGCATGAACTAGCAAAATAATATACACCAACTTTATTTGTGGAAACAACAATTTTAATTTTGATATTAAATCTAGGAATTTAAAAAATCTGTGGAAATAGTTTCAGTTTGGAACTATATATATATATATATATATATATATATATAGTATTTATATATATTTGTGAAATATATTTGTGGTATATATATATATATATATATATATTGGTGAGGTGGTATGAGTTTTGGGTAGAATTTTATTAAATAGAATTTCAGCATGGTAGGTCTGATCTTTACATCAGTATCTATCTATATCTATTTATATTAACTTTGGCAGCAAAACAACTCTTACATAGCGTGAGACCCATTGAAAGACACAGTGAGAGGTAGCTGGTAAGGTGAGAGGCTATTTATGTACCTAGGACGATGAATATTCAACTCCATTTATGTCTCCTAAAATCATGCAAATTAAGATAGTTACGATAGGGATGTATATATTGATTATCAACTGGTATGTAAAATGTATTACTGTACAAAACAGTGGCTTAAAACAGTGACAAGCATTTATTGCTTTCTGTGAGTTAGGGATTCAGACAGTCTGTAGTGGGTTGACTTCTCTCTGGTTTATAACGTCTGGACCTCAGTTGGAAGGATTGAATGTATTAATGAATAATAGCCAGGCTTTTTTTTTTCTTTTTTTTTAAAAAAACATTCTATGGCCACTGTCAGAAAACTTAGTAGGGCCTGTTGGTTATAATACGCATGCAGCCTCTTCATGTAGCCTGAACTTCCTTTACACAATGATGGTTGCATTCTGTAGGTAAGGAGACAAGAGAGAGGAGAGAGAGAGAGAGAATAGTAGCAACAGCAAGAAAGCGTCATGGGAGAAGGGAAAGATGTCGCTTCTCTGACATGTTGTTGGGAGTCACACTTTATCGTTTTCATTGAGCTATATCCAAATGGACCTTCACTAAGTCCAAATACTTTAGGGGCTAAGAAAGAAAATAAGCACTCAGGGGAGCATGACAAAGCACTGGAAGTGCACTACGAAGCAGAAACATTAATGTGACCATTTTTGAACAGCACACTTTGTCATCACAAACCCACAGTAATTCTCATGACAGTTTGTTTTAGATTAGAAAACACTTCTAACATTAATATTTTTTATTTGTGGTTCAGAAAACAAATATGATTGGTAGTGCTGGTCAAAACCCAGAATGTTGACTTTAGTGGAATAATAGAATATATTTCAAAGAATTCAGAAAATATTGAGCACTTTTGGTTCATGTTTTTGATGTATTTTTATCACATTGACAAAAAAGAAATTCAAATTAGCTTCATCTGAAAATAGAATTTACTAACTTATGTACCTTAAAAGATTTTATGGGTTTTGCTGGGGACCATATACCCGGTGGTAATCTCATATGATATGGGAGCCAGTGCCTCTCTTTCTTGTCACTGACTACTCTCGGGCAGAGACATAAGGCAGAGATGACCTGCCAGATTGTATCTACTACTGACTGTCGAGTCTCCAAACATTGGATCTTCACGATTGGACCTTCGTAGGTGGTGCCAGGATTAGAAGATATTGGCATCTCTGTAAACACTTATTATCTTGTTTGATAGCATATCTGATGCTGTATAGTGCAACTTGTGTAGAGATTCTGAAGTTTGAAGAGAAAGTCCAATTGTCCTCATTGGTATTTGTTCTGCAACCTGAACTGCTGAGTCAATCATGAGAAAACAGTTTCAAGATGAATAGATGATTGGACCAAGGTTGTATATCTTTTTGCTAGGTACTTGGTAAGATATTTGTTTGCTTATAACAACAACAACAACAACAACAACACAAAAAATATTATAATTTAAATCAGAAAACAGTACATAGATGGATAGACAGATAGAAAGCCTATGGTATAAATCTGAGAAACTTCTCTGAAATACGTAAATGGGAGCCAAATAATATTTTTTGTAGCTTTCCTGATTATGTGCTCCTTTCCTAATTCAAGCATGTCTTTATATTTCTTGCTTGCATTTTAGTGTGGGAGCTTCATTCTGAGCTAGCTTTCCTTCCTGCCAGCACAGTTGTTACATCTGGGGTAACATCCTATCTGAGTAATTTCTGGCAATGTCCCAAGTATCATCTTCATCCTTGCATGGCTGAATATGAGAGGCCTTAGATAACATGTTCTCTGTCAGAACCAGTTGCTAAATTTGACCAAATATCAAAGAATAGAGAGTTGGCATGGGCTTCCAAAGGTGACAGTTTTCATTGCCATAAATTGGCATGCTGGATGTGATCTATACCTTCTGTGGGGGTGGTTTTGGTCAAATTTGGGTTCTTTCTAACTCTCATCCTCATCACTTTATGTTAGAAAGATCCAGATAGTCATGTCGTTAATTAACTATTGCTATGCACTATTAGCTATCTTTCTTGTTGTACTCAAAACATCTGAGAGAAGATAAAAGAGGAGGCTGCTTGGGTAGAACACTAAAGTGCTGGGAGAATATGGCAGCAGAACTTTACTCTGTGAAGGACAGAAAGCAGAGACAGAAACAGAGAGAAGGCGGGGACAAGATCCTACTAAGACTTTGTGTCTACTGACTCACATGTTCTGGCCAAGGTTTACCTCTTCAAGTTGCCTGAACTTCTCAAAGTAGCACGATTAGTTTTGGCTTTGTGATGTAACATGCAGAACTTTGGGAGCTTTTTCAAATTCAAACCATAGCAAAGAACTTTCCAGAATATCTCATATGTGATACATCTAATATTTTCCCTGTTCTGTAGCACAGAATTAAGATGTATAAAAGAGCTAAGTAGAAAATCGAGGCTTCTCCAAAGTCCGTACCATAATGTCATTTTCCTCCTGACCTCATACAATTCTAAATGGATACGATGAACGTATGCATCCTATCTCTGTAAGTCTGGGCATCTTTAAGCAGCAATCAGATGTATCCTGAAGACTATTTATATAGCTAGAGCTTGCATTCTTTTAAGAGTTGGCAAGTCTCAAGCAGGTCTTCCACCTGACCTGCCAGAGAGTGTCTGGCCCTGACTGCTCAGGTCAAAACAATCAGCAAGACAGAAGTACCTGGAAGAACTCCATGTGTTTTACCTCTGAGAAAATAGTAGTCACCCTATTCAAGGGAGTCAAGAGAACTTTGGGATGATCAATTGATGTGTTGATTGGCAATTTACTACTCTCCCGTTTTGGGCTGTTAGTGCGAGGACAAAAGCATTGGCAATATTGACACTACTGAGGAACATGCAGTGCTTTGAATGAGTTGTTTGTCAGGATGAAGCCATAGTTATGAAGCTATCTAAGTGCTGGAAGCAATTAGCTGTAAACTGATCTTGACTATCAAAGACATGCGTGGGAGGCAGGTTGCCTGGTATCCTTTTAATTCTTGATTGATTTTTGCTGTAGGTTGTTTTTCTGTAATTTTCCTAATAACAAACACTGTGTGACAGCCTTGCTTCTAGCACATGTTATGATCCTCGGGTTCTTGGTCCTGACACAATCCATTAGTGGCTCCATTACAAACCTGGATGAAAACACAGAGCTGGTCAATTCCCATTACTGTGAAAATCTTTGCTTAACAAAAGAGTTCCCGAGCATGGAAACAATATTTTGGAAACTGAAAGTATTTGGAGAGCTTCAAGCAATTATGAAATTAGTCATTACTTATTCAACAATTTTAAAACAGTCAGCATGTCTGTTATTTAGCAGGGTTCCAGACAAAATTCCTTCTGGAAATATGTCTTTCTGATGGATGGCAAAAGCCATTGTACTGGTTAGATTGGGATGACACAAGGGAATGCTACAGATCAGGAAGATTATAAACTGGTATTCTCTTTCAGTTATGGATACTTGAACTCTGAGACGAAAGTCTACATGCTTGGTTCTCCCAAGGCTTTTATACTTGACTTAAGATGGATATGCACTCACTGGATGCTCATAGGATCCATTATCTTTGTGACCTACCCCTGGAATTTCCCTGTGGGTTCAAATTTCCCTTATGATAAGGACCCCACTTAGATTTGATTATGTCTCAACTTAGCCCCCACCCTTTTAATGGCCTTATCACATTGTAAGACATTTCAAGCTGAGTGCTTCAACATAAGGATTTTGGGAGTTTAAACGTTCTTCCTATAATGATATTGTATATTAAGCCAAGGAATATGTATTATTTATAGTAGTACTCCAGTTCTATGAAGAAAAATAAAGCAGAGCAAACAGCTATTGGAAAGGAGAGTGTTTTTTAAAACAAGATGATCAAAAGAGTCCTCTGTTAAATCAGCACTCGACAGAGAAATGAAGGAATGAAGCATAGGGTGGTCTGGAGGAGAATTGCTTTAAGCAGAAAGCATGGTGTTTGGAATACTGGAAAGATGCCAAGAGGCTACTGTGGTTGGAGCAGAGAGTGTGAAGGGCGAGATGATATGACAGAAGGGACAGTTTATCATGGAAAGTCTTCGAGCCTCGGTAGGAAAAATAAACTGGAGACTGTCTAAACTCACAGTCAGGATGACAGTATGTTCTTTTCTAGTATAATGGGGCAAGACTTTGCTTCCAGTGGGGTCGATACAAAACTGAAAGTGAGGCAACTTGTTTGACTAGTAAGAGGGTGTCAGCTGGGTGTTGACCCTGGCCATGGATAGATGATGCTCTTTCAAAGGTAGACTACATGGTGAGAACTGGGCAGTATCTAATGGGTCTGATTTGAAGTCCTTATTGTGTTTCCTCTCAGCAAGACATTGGGTGACTTATGGAACTAAGTAGTCTCACATTTCTTATTTATTGAGAAAAATAAAAGGACGGTGCCTTTTCTTTCAAAGCTTGGTTTTGGACCATTGGAGCCAAAATAATCATTAAAATGTTTTCTAAGCTCTGAGATTTCATTAAAAGATCCTCATCTATATATCTAAAGGACAATCCTCTCTGTTCCAGTTGACATTGCTTCCTTTCCGAAATTTCTGAACAAAGACAGCATCTTGTGATGATTTATACCGGAAATAAAGATTATTCACCTTCTTTTTAATGCAGGAAATCAGTCTCATTATGCGATACATTTTATTATGGGCAAGGAGCCCAGGCATCAGATTGAATGTTATGCTTTGTCTCATGACATAACGGAGATTGTATATCAATAGTCTTTACTTCTCTGCAGTAATTATTTGGAAAATGAACCAATTCTAAGCGAGCCTGTGGTCTTGGCCTCATTCGTCTCTCCTGTTTTTCCCATTTAGACAGTCATTTTTCTGCCTCTCTTGTCCAGTTTTCTCCCCAACGAGCATCTGGATTTGTGTGTCTCACCTGAGAGGGCAGGCAACTGGCTGCCATCAAAGTCACTCTGTGGCCTGGCCAGTGGGGAGCCATGAAGAGCCATCTGCTGTTTCTGCTGCAGAAACTAAGTGTCACCTCTGCGGTTGTCTTGCTTAGGGAAGGATAATGTAGTTATTATTAACGAAGCATATTGTTTGCCAGAGCAAGGGCATAGTTTTAAACAATAAATAAGGAGGAACTTGTAACTCATGGCTATACATACTTGGGTCCATGGAAATAGTTTGCCTATAGTCAAGTGAACGAGAACAGCAGGCACACTGGGGACAAATCTATTAGATAAACCCTTATATGTGCAAACACAAATAATGAGGATGTCTAAGTTACTGAAATGGAGATTGAAAAAAAAAGAAAGGTTTTGTTAGTTAACTTTTTTGTTACTCTGAAAAATTGCTAGCAGAGACGACTTGAAAAGAAGAAAGATTTGTTTGGCTCACAGTTTCAGTCCATGGTTGGCTGGCTCTGGTGTTGCTATGAGTCCTTGCTGAGAGAGTCCATCATGATGACAGGAAGACATAGTGGAACAAAAGTCTTCACCTCTTGGTTGCCATGAAGCAGAGCCCTGTTTTCTCTAACTAAACCCCACCTTAAAATAGCCCATTCATCACTCAAGTCATAAATGGATCAGTCTATGGGTGATGTGAATGCCCTCATGATCCAGTCACTTTCTGAAACCCATCAGCTAGCAGCCAGGCTTTCAGCACATGAATCTTTCTGAGCTACACTCCTTTTCTAGACCATAACAAGGTATCCTATTTGAGCTCCTTTTGTAGCATCATCCAGACCCTTCCTATAGTTCCTAAGGCTACTGCAGCAGTGTGGAGTAGTGGAAAAGCACGAACTTTGGCATCAAACAAATGTACATTTGAATGATCATTTCTTTACATTATCCCATTTCCTTATCTGTAGAATGGGCATAGTGGGCATTCTGTCAGAACAAATCTGTGAAATTTGGAGACTATTTGATGGTCATCATAGAAGGTGCTTGATGGTAGACAACTGATAACCACTTTCCAGTGGTAAGATGATTGCTTTTGTTACCTCTATATGAATAAATAAAGCTCTGTAGGCATCTGCTTAATCATGAAGTCTTGATAGTGGTTGACAGATTTGCTGAAGTTAGCTTTTTTAGCACCAGTCAGCATAAGTGCTGATTAAGGGAAAATCATATCACATGAAGCTGAATTAAGATGTTTTCAGTATGGGCAATATATATATAGGTATGGTGCTGATAATTCCTTTTCAATAAAGTGCTCTTTAAATTTTTCCTGCAAAACATGTTGATATTAGAACTGGTCTTAATTTTTCAAATTGCATTAATATTGAAAATAATCTTGTTTCATAACTTGAATGGGATTCAGTATTTTGCTATGATTTTTGGGAATGGTGGGTCTCCCTGGTTAGGGTAAGAAGACTCTCAGAGGGTGTATGTGAGAAAGACAAGCAAACAAAAGTCAGGAAAGACAAGCAATGAGAGGAGAAGAAGACCAGAGGCTCAGTGAAGGGAAAGCTACGTAAAGCTGGACAGAGACACATGGGAACTGTGGAAGGCAGGGAGGGATTGAAGTGAAAAGAAAGTCGTGTCAGAATATATAGTTATCTCATAAGCACCTGGGCTCAGTGCTTCATTGGAGAAGAGCTTTTCACACTTTACAAGAGAGTTTTAATGTATGACATTTGTCTCTTAACTGTTACCTCTTAGAGCATTTGAGAACCTAGTCACTGATCTACAAATCTATAGGATCAAGCAGACATTTCACAAAGTTCTTGCTGCTTTTATGGACCTCGTGCTTGATCTTAAATGGAAGTGATGCCAGCATTGATAGCACTAACTGCACACTGCCATTCACAGCTCAGGTTCTCCTTCCAGTGGCACAGGGCTCAGATCTTCAGTTCATTAAAGGAGAATACCAGGAAACATCAGAGAACTCCAGCACAGCAATCTGAGCAATAATCTTTTGAATATGAACCTAAAAGTTTAAGAAACAAAGGAAAAAATAGACAAATGATATTATATGAGCACAACATCATTTATAGAAAATGAAATAATCAACAGAGTCAACCAATAGCCAAATTCTACAAGGAACGAAAAGTATTATGCAGAAAAGATGAACCTGTTAAACGGAACAAAAGAACAAACAAATAAAAAAACTCACAAATAAACAAAACTGCAAAGTAGATGAAAGACTGGAGTAAACATTTAGAAATAAAGCATACATAGTCAATATGTATATGAGAACCTAGTCAACATTATTGACCATTAGGAAAATATGAATTAAAGCACAGTGAGGTATCACCACCCCTCAGACAGAGTGCTTATGGTTAAAAAGTAAGAAATTCTAGAGAAGAAGAAGAAGAAGAGAAAGAGGAGCTCATTTTCATTGGAATGTAGTGAGGCATATTGTGAAAAACAGCATGGATATTTGCCAAAAGTTGAAAATACAACTGGTATATGACCCACCAATCTCATTGTTGGTTACATGTTAGACGATCATAAGCTGAATATGCAGAAGAGAAATTTTTATTGCAGCTCTTGTCACTATAGCTATGATATAGACTCGATCTATATATCCACTAATGGATGACTGGATAAAGAAAGATGGTGTAGACTGCACAACGGAATAATTTTCATCCATAAACAGGATAAAATTCTGTTATCATGGATAAACTTAGATGAGATTGGAGGAAAAAAATGTTAATGAAACTGCATCTTAGGTAAGAGCAACAAATGATCTTAACCACTGAACTATCTTGTCAGTCCTCTTGATCTCGTTATATGAAATCTAAGGACATGGATCTCATATCTGTTGAGTAGAACAGTGACTGCCTGCGTCTGTGGAGAATAGGGTTTAAGAAGAGATGTGGAGAAGTTGGTTAAAAGACAACATAGTACAATTAGATAGATAGATAGATAGATAGATAGATAGATAGATAGATAGATAGAAAGTTCTAGAATTCTCTTTCACATAGGATTAACTATAACAATAGTGACTCATATTGAAAAAACTAGAAAAGAAGAATTTGGATGTATAACAAAGACACGTTAAGTGATTAAGACCTTGTATATGCTAATTATCTTGATCTTATTACATGTTTTATATATATATATATATATATATATATATATATACACACACACATACTGAAAATCACAATGTATTACATAAGTATGCAAATTGCTATGTATCAACAAAATGTTGTTATGAGAAAGGAAAGAGTTGGGCTTCATTAATGAGAAGCCAGTAAGAATATTAATAATGTGAGAGCTTTCAACACCATTTTCCTCTGGAAAATTCACTGATAAAGAAAACATTTTCCACTTATACTTCCTAGAATATCTGTCTTCCTTGATATTCATTTGACCACATAATTCTATGTGATATACTAAATTGTATTTCTCTGCATCAGTGATTCAAAACAGAAAGAAAATCAGAAAAGCCTGAAACAAATCTTGCTTTGACAACTGTCGGAAGAAGAGTGAAGTCAACCCTGTGAGTCTCTAATAGATCTTCAAAATGCCCTAAAGAATTCTTTGATGTTCTCTTGTTCCTCACAACTGAAAATACAAATGATAGAAAAAGTCCAAAGGCAACAGGAAACTCTGAAAAGTCGGAAATTATTGCCAAAGTATAGTCATCAATTTGAACTGGTACAGTCGCAATAATTACAACTATTTGCAATTAGAGAGAAGCACTTGAGGCCAAGATTATAAGAAGTATTCTATCAGTGATCCTAGTCAAAATTTCGTACATGGAAGTTATAAAACTTGTACTAGTAAAAACTTAAGTCTCTCACTAGGTACAGTCCTTTGAAGACTGGCTAACAGGCATCATTAAGAAGTAATTGACCCCATAGAACATGTCAACTTTAGTCTGATAGTCTCATAAGCTTGGCCATCCACATAGTTAAACCAAAGTCATTATAGGTAAGAACCACAAACAAGACCTCACATGTCTCTTTAAAATGAGGATTTGGAATCAACTGTATAAAGATGTCTCTAAATTAAGCAATGAATAGGGCATGTGACAGTGCAATGACATGGTCTTGTTGGTTTCAAGTCTTCCCTGTGTCTAGCCTCTTTCACTTGGTTGTACCAGTTTCCTAATTCTTCCCCAAACCTGAGTATCCAGGGAAAAGGCTGGGATCAAAGAATGGATTTAAAGTTAGAGATAGTATTCATTTGAAATCAGTTCACAGACCTCCCATAGCAATGTTTAGTTAACAGGGGCTTCTTGTTTGGATGAGTTGTCCCTGGAGCCTTCAGCTGAGGCTGTCCTGTGGGGTTTGTTGGGGTACTTGTAGAAATACAAGGTTCTTGGATGGGGCAGACGATTTCTTCCTTACAGAGTTTTTTTTTAACTACGGAAGTCTGTGGCTATTCTAAAGATTTTTGTTAAACCTGCTTCCTTATCTTTGGAGTTTGGAGCACTTCTGCTTAATCTCCAGGTAGCTGCCTGGATGATGTTTGTCTGTCTTAGTCCATAACCTCCCCTTAAACTCTGAGGCAGTTTTTGTGTGACTCCTGGTGATTATTTTCACACACAATTCTCTTTATGTTTAAATAATGTAGCTGTTAAGAACCCATGGTACAACGATCTGAGCTGATAATTCTCAAGAGTTAGTCTCCTTCAGCATCTCTCTGGATATACCAGTACCTAGCTTCTGCTCCTCTCCCATCTCTGAGTTGACATCCATGGTTTCAAACCAAATATTTACAAACATATATGGAAAGAGCCTCTGAATTCCATAAGAATACCACTCCAATCCTTACTGAGGAGATCTGAACAAGTATTGCTTTACTTTGTAACAGATCCAATCTGTCAATACAACACTGACAAAAGAAAAAAAAAAAAAAACTCCTGAAGCGTAGATATTTGTGTCTGATGACAAAATCTTTTCTCTTTTCTTGTACTAATTAATGTAACTTTAGTTGAGACATGGTGGGTGTGAGTTATTTTGAGTCTTAGCAAAAGTTTATAAAGCTGGAAAAAATTGCCCTACAATTGTGAGTGATAGTAATATTGTCAGTCGAAACAGGTGTCAGCCAAAAAACCAGCTTTAAAGGCAAACTTCGTAGTTGAGTTATGAGACAGCTGAGGAACAGCAAAATGGATATGG
Organism: Uromys caudimaculatus; assembly: GCA_028551405.1. Lineage (NCBI taxonomy): Eukaryota > Metazoa > Chordata > Mammalia > Rodentia > Muridae > Uromys > Uromys caudimaculatus. The sequence continues at coordinate 86,131,544 of CM052702.1, forward strand.
ATCCATGAGCTCTGCAGGAAAAACAACTTTCATCAGAGCCTGACACATACAGTGATTGTAACGAAGTTTCTTGGTCTGTGTAAGCTCCAAATCAGATGGGACCAATTGGTTATTGACAAGTGTTTCTTCATTTTCAAGACTGGGTAAAACCTTCCTGCTGCCCTGCCCAGACTCCAGTAAGGAGAAAGGAGGCTCTCCTAAAAGAAAAAGACTTGATTTGCCTCTCCAAAACACATGTACCATAGCTGTAGTGATATCTGGGGCAGACTGAGATTCCTCTAGAGCGCACATATATAGTGCCATTTAGTGCTCTCTCTTCAAGCTTCTCCAGGTGACAGGTATGTTTGACTTTGTAAATTGATTCCATGGTTCTGAATAGCAGGCACTAACAGTGTTCACCTGGCCCAGGAGGAGGGGATATCACAAGGGGACCCCGAGAACCCCTCAAATGAATTTTGCAAGGGAGCAGGGCACGCTGCACTTCCAGGTGCAGTGAAGCATGTTTTTAGCTTTTTTGTTCGCTCACAGATTATAAATTAATTCGAAATGAACTTCTCTCCTCCCACAAAACATAATACCAGAAAAGGACTGTCACTGTGTTTTTTCTGTAGTGTACTGCCTGAAGGGAGAAAAGTCATTTTCCCCTGAATTTGTTGACGGAGCATGTGATAAGTGCCAAATGCTGGGCTGCCACGAATGTGTGGCATGTGTGTCCAATTCAAAATAATTTGCAGTTTGGAGTAGATTCTCCACACTGTCAGCTTGAACCTGAAGGAGTGGAAAGAACTGCACATATTTTGTTCCAGAGAAAGGTGTTATATGATGCCCCAAACTAATCTGCCAGGGACTCCACATGTTCTGCTTTGCTGTTTTTCTACTGCGAATATAAGTGATTATTTTTGATAGTTATCTGGAAAAGATAAGAAGTAGCAAGAAGGACACACAGCTACTTTCTAATTGTGTGCGGGCATTTGGTAAACAGTGAGGTAATGCTCCTTCCTTCTCAGTTAGCCTGCCAGCCTGGCAGCACTGAGCGAGCTTTGCTGTCAGACCAGGCCTTTAAAAAAGTTTTTCTAACGTGTGCAAAGCACCTTCTTGTTGATGTACAGTAACGCTTTCAGCATTGGTATTGTGGTTAACCATTAATTTTGCTTTCTTATTTTCTTTATATTAATGGTTTAAAAATCATGGCACTCGGCCGGAAACCTCAGCTTGGGCCACAGGGCCCCACAGCTAATCAGCGCCGGGACAAAGATCCCTC